>CM040127.1:237096023-237696023 GCA_022559845.1 Amorphophallus konjac
GAAGAGTTTATGGAAAGGATGGAAATAGGATGCCGTGCCGTGTACTGCACAGATTTCGGCAACTGGGAAAGATGCAACATAGATTTGAGGAGATTTCTCCTCTTCCTTTTGGGGAGATTGGTACTGAGCTCGAAAGGGGACGGTATCCAATGTCGCTTCTTGGAGCTGCTGTCAGACCTTGAAAGAGTAGAGTACTACGCCTGGGGAGCTGCCATGCTGGCGCATTTGTTTGCAGGCCTGTTCCAAGAAGCGGATCGTGAGATGGCTGTGAGTGGTTTTACATCATTCATCCAGGTATTTTTGGTTTTGCTTGTTTTGCATTTTTTTTCTTGTTTTTGCAAGGTACTGATGACCTGCGCCGAGCAGCTGTGGAGCTATTATTACCTCCCCATGGGGAGAGCTCGACATTGGCGACCCGCGATGGTGCCGCTAGCCAGGCGGTGGGAACCCATCATGAGTGCGGCACCCCTAACCTACCAACTGATGGTGCTAAGGCGGGAGCTACAGGAGTTCCCTGCAGCGATGGTAAACTGGAGACCCTACTCAGACATGGTTGATGCCGACCAGTCGTGGGTTCTAGCAACTCGTGCCCGATTTAGACGGAAATTGTGGATGCACTATCTGAATGAAATCGAGCCACTTCGGCTACGATTGGTTATGAGGACTTTAGGACTGGCTCAGGAATGGGTGGATACGGCTTCACCACCTCGTGTCAGGAGAAGGACGCGAGGACCGGCGACCTGCATTGACTGGCGCGTGCGGTTCCCTGAACAATATGAAGACTGGCAACGGGGTGGCACGATTGTAGAATCGCAGGCACGGGATAGCGAGGATTACCTGCGTCTATACAAGACAAGGTACGCAGAGTGGTTCCAACCCCGGGGATTTGTGGAGGTAGGTTTCCCCTTTTTCTCTTTTCTTCTTTCTCCTTTTTTGGGTTTTCTGGTGGAAATGCTGACTCGTATGGCTGCAGGATATCAGCGATACGATGATAGCGACTTTACGAACTCGCTTGGCAGAGATGGAGCAACGGTTGGGCAATGCCCGCGGAGCTACGAGCGCCTTGGTAGGTGTACAGTGCGTTCCTAATTAGAATCGCAGATTCCAGATGTTGGCTGCTAATTCACGCGGTCGTAGCATACTCAGATTGGCGCGGCTTCCCCAGCGATGGGAGTAGGTGGTGCCTCTTCCAGCTTGTGGATTCTCACCTCAGAACTTGACTTACTTCATGAGCAGCTTGCTCACGCCACGCAACGTGCTGCGGAGGCAGAAGGGATGCTCTGTATACAGGTAAAAGTTTCAGTGTTGAGTTCTCTTTGTTTACCCCTTGCCGCGTATCTTGAGATGGTACATCTGGCAGGAAAAGGAGACGGAAGAAGCGCTTGCTGATGGGGACATCAACGTCAGCCCGCTCACTTTGTGTTTGCATCTACGTCCTTTTGTATTTGTATGTACGCCCTTGTGATATATGGGTACACAATAGTAGGTCTTAGTGGGTTTATTTGCAAAAGGCCATTGGGTTTCTTTGCAAATGTGCATGTAGGCCCTGCAGGGGCCCCCTCCCTCCTCCTTATTGGTCCACCTGGACTCCTGGGTCCAAGGTGGCTGGTCCATGGTCCAACCTTGGACTTGGACCTAGAATTAATTAAAGAAGACAAATGCTAATTGTCCTCTTAAAGGGGGGGGGCGAACCTAGTTGTTTAATGGGGTTTAATGTGGTTGTCAAACCACATCTCAACCCTTCATTGATCAACCCTTGATCCTAGGGCTTAGAATAGGTTAGATCCCTTGCATATATATACTTGTATTTTCATATTGAATGAATTAATGAAAGAAAAAAAGGCATTTGCCCCCAATTGGATCTTGCACCCCTCCCCTCTCTCTCCCTGGTTCCTCCACCTCCAGCCCCCTTTCTAGAGTGTAATCCCTTCCCCCTTGATCCCCTCCAGCATCTGAAGCAACTCCGGTGATCGCCGCCGCCATCGTCTCGCCGCCGACGCGTCGTCGCCAACGGTTTCGGTGTTCTGTCCACCCAGGACAGACCCTTCTTCTCCGAATTCCTGCTATCACTCCCTTCGTCTTCTGAAGCTCAAAATTTCAGGGTTGGTTCCGCTCTAGAACCCTTATCCCCAAAAAAAACATCACGTCAAAATTCATCCTTTAGCTATTTTTTGATTTTCGTCCAAGTCCAAGTTCCAGATCTGTCCTGGTTCTGTTTACTGTTCACCAGCTCTGAGTTTACCCCATTCCAACCATCTTTTGATTTTTTTTGGGTCGGCCAAATTTACTGGGATCTCTGTCCACATCCCTCTACCACCAGGAATTTTATTAATTTTTGGTTCACCCTCCAAGTTTTTTTCAAATTTCGTCCAAGTTCCCAAGAACAGTCTGCCCACAGTTTCCCAGATCCGACCCAGGTCTAGTAAAGAAATCCCAGAAAATCCATTTCGTCTCCAATCAGAAAACCAAAAATAGTCCCGGATGCCTCTCTTAGAGACCTTCAACTTTTCTGAAGAAATCATTTCCAGATTCGGAGGTATTCTCCCCGGTCAACCTCGATCTTCAGAGAAGTCAGAACCTGCCCCTGCAGTTCTGGCCAGATTCCAGCAAGCTTGTAAAATGCATGATCAGAAATACAGATCTGATTATTTTTTTTGAAGACCCCTAGGTCGAGGTATTCTGAGTCAGCTTTCCAACGGCGCTAACCTCGTCCCATTCCGACGACGGGGCTGATCGCAACAGCAGTTTTCTCCGAGTCGCGCGCCTGCAAACAGAATTTTCAGATTCGTGGCCGAGTTCCCGCGAGCGTCGTCCGAGGGCCGCCCGGCGTCCGGCGGTCGTTCCAGCAGCTCGCCATCCTAGGGGAACGCTTTCCAGGTGTCTCCACAGCAGAGGAGTCATCAGGCCCCACACGACCCCTCCGGTCAACACGTGGGCCCCACTAGCACAAGTACGCGTGAAGCCGAAGCATTGCCCGAAACCGCCCGTCAACCCGAACTTGGTCCTCCCGGGCCCACTTGTGTCGCCCTTTACCTCCCTGCGTGGAGTGGGCTTATTTGTACTACTGTAAACATAATGTACTAAGTTCCCGGGAGTACGAGCTTTGGCCGGGTGCCGTCTTCGCCACGCCGAGAGCGTGGAGGTATCGCCTTCACCCTTACACTTGGCATTAGCTTAATTCTTTATATGCTTTATATGCCGCTGCTAGAGAGCATGTGTAGGGATACCTAGCTCGCCTTCAATTTATAATATCACTGCTGCGAGAGAGAGCGAAGCCGTCCCGTGACCCGATCCGGGCGCAAAAGAGAGCCGACCACCCTAGCTCACAGCCGGTTTCTCAACAGCGCACATCCGACGCTTCCCTCGTCAAGGGGCGATCGCGAGCTTGTCGTGTCCGTGGTCCCGTCCCGCATCAATTTGGTATCAGAGCCAGGTTTGAGTCTAGGGTGTCAAAAAGCCAAAAAAAAAAGAGTGTCATTTACGTCTAGTCATTAGTCGGTCTAAGTCGTGTTTAGGATCATCATATTTTTAAAACAACAAAAAGAGTCATTTTTGGGTCGCATACATCCCTTTACTCGGTATATAAAAAGGTGTTGTCCGACCGTTAGGTTACGCCTATCGGGAAGGCCGCACACTTGTGCGAGTGACCTTCGGGTCAATTATCTCCGCCGCGTACCGAGTTTTGGTTAAGTCTAGGCGCATCATTTTGCATTAGTGTGTTTTGCTTTAGTCGGTGTCTTCTAGTCGGTGTGTTTGCATGCCCACTCGTCGGGGTACTCAGTACTCACCCCCACCCCCACCAATGGCCAACCCACGGGATACCTCGGGAGACTTCCACTCCCTGCAAGAGGCGATGATGGCCATTATGACTAGGTTGGACCAATCCGATGCTAACTTTTGGACTTTCTCCGATAATATGGATGGTCGCCTTAGGGCCATGGAGGGACGCTTGGAGAACTCCGATAGGTCGGTCCAAAACCTCGTTGGGCGGTTAGAAAGGATGTCACACGGGGACCCTCTTGGGACAGCCCAAGGTCCACCCGCACCTCCTCCCGCGGTGGCCCAAGTCCAACCCGCTCCCATGGCCCAAGTCTAGGCCGCTCCCGCGGCCCAAAACCAGCCACCACTAGTTCCTCCACCCGCCCCTCCTCGGGTTCCCCAACTACCACACCGTGACCTTGGTCTCGAGGACTATGGGTCCGACAATGCCTACGAGGGGTATGGTCAACGCCGTCGTGGTTTTCAGCCACAACGAGATGAGGATGATGATAGGGTCCTTAAGACCGTGCGAGCGGACCCTCTCGCTTTTTACGAGTCTTTGGATCCGAAAGTCTACCTAGATTGGGAGTTTGGCATGGACCGTTATTTTGAATGATATGATATGTCGGAGCGTCGAAGGGTCCGATTTGCCACCATGAAACTCATGGGGTAGGCACAAACCTATTGGAAGAATGTGGAGAGCCTGCTACTTCAGCGGCTCGAACCCCCGATCGACACATGGGCCGAGATGAAGAATAAACTTCGGCAAAAGTACCTTCCTCCCACATACCGCCAGCGACTCATCGATAGATGGCAAAGTCTTAGCCAGGGAGACCGGTCCGTCTCCGAATACATCGCGGAGTTTGATGAGTACTTTCTCCGATGTGGTGTCACGGAGGAGAGTACCATGCCCGTGTCCCGCTTTCGACGTGGTTTGCGGCCACACTATCAGTATGAGATTTTCCGCCGCAATGCCAAGACGTTGGAAGAGGCATACCAGGTTGCTCTCGAAATGGAGCAATTTGAGGGAGAGTTCGAGTCTAGCCATCGGTTGGGCCCCACCCCTCTCCGTAGTGCCGAGCCCCGTCACTCCATAGGCCCGCATCAGCGGCCTCCCATGGCTCGACCTCAGGAGCCCACCCGTCAGGAGCACTTCGCTCCACGGCCTCGCCCTCCTCCACCCCGGGATCTATTTCCATCCCAACCACCGGCACCCTTTGCCCGTTCCCCAGCTCCTATAGCCCGTCCTCTGGCACCGGCACCCCCTCCACTCTTGTCCAAGGCACCTACATCTCCCCCATTGTTGCCTACACCCCCTACCCGGCGGGATGATAAGGGTAAGGCCCCTCATATCGGAGAGAGTAGTCGATCGCGAATACAATGTTTCCACTGTCACGGGTACGGCCACATTGCTAGTGAGTGTCCCGCTCGCACCACCCTAGCCTTAGGTGTTGGAGGATCCGCACCTCCCGAGCTTGAGCATGTCGATTACGAGGCCGATGAGGCACTGGCCGATGAATACTATGCCATGGGGGAAGAGCTGGGCGACCCTTCGGCCGCCCATGATGTCGCCACCTAGTGGGTTTGCTGCTACCACCTTAGTCTAGAGTCGTGTATGAGTCGGTGTGTTTTCTTTGTGTGGTTTGTTTGTGTGGTGATTTTGAGTCGATTGTTTGTCTGATTTTCATTCATGTGTCAGTGCATGGTGAGTCTGCATGTGTCTTATGCAAGCTCGTGTCGTTCTCTTATGAGTGTGAAGCGAGTCGACTCACTTGATGAGTATGGGATCGGTTTTACTTCTATACCCGGATCAGTCACCTATAAGGACTCAGCGGTGATTCCTAGTGAGTCTTCGAGCTGTTTCCTTCCTTTGAGAGTGCCCCTTCGGAGTGACCACCTTTAGCCATAGCAGTGCGCATATCAAGTATATATGGAATGAGCAGGTGCCGATCACTTGGAGTGGAGCATACCCGCGCTACTTAGCACGGTGACGGATCCGCGGGAGTACCAGAGCAGCCATACCCCTACTCGATGGGGTCGAGTTCCTCCCACCCGGGGAGAATTGATGGGGACATCAACGTCAGCCCGCTCACTTTGTGTTTGCATCTACGTCCTTTTGTATTTGTATGTACGCCCTTGTGATATATGGGTACACAATAGTAGGTCTTAGTGGGTTTATTTGCAAAAGGCCATTGGGTTTCTTTGCAAATGTGCATGTAGGCCCTGCAGGGGCCCCCTCCCTCCTCCTTATTGGTCCACCTGGACTCCTGGGTCCAAGGTGGCTGGTCCATGGTCCAACCTTGGACTTGGACCTAGAATTAATTAAAGAAGACAAATGCTAATTGTCCTCTTAAAGGGGGGGGGCGAACCTAGTTGTTTAATGGGGTTTAATGTGGTTGTCAAACCACATCTCAACCCTTCATTGATCAACCCTTGATCCTAGGGCTTAGAATAGGTTAGATCCCTTGCATATATATACTTGTATTTTCATATTGAATGAATTAATGAAGGAAAAAAAGGCATTTGCCCCCAATTGGATCTTGCACCCCTCCCCTCTCTCTCCCTGGTTCCTCCACCTCCAGCCCCCTTTCTAGAGTGTAATCCCTTCCCCTTTGATCCCCTCCAGCATCTGAAGCAACTCCGGTGATCGCCGCCGCCATCGTCTCGCCGCCGACGCGTCGTCGCCAACGGTTTCGGTGTTCTGTCCACCTAGGACAGACCCTTCTTCTCCGAATTCCTGCTATCACTCCCTTCGTCTTCTGAAGCTCAAAATTTCAGGGTTGGTTCCGCTCTAGAACCCTTATCTCCAAAAAAAAAATCACGTCAAAATTCATCCTTTAGCTATTTTTTGATTTTCGTCCAAGTCCAAGTTCCAGATCTGTCCTGGTTCTGTTTACTGTTCACCAGCTCTGAGTTTACCCCATTCGAACCATCTTTTGATTTTTTTTGGGTCGGCCAAATTTACTGGGATCTCTGTCCACATCCCTCTACCACCAGGAATTTTATTAATTTTTTGTTCACTCTCCAAGTATTTTTCAAATTTCGTCCAAGTTCCCAAGAATAGTCTGCCCACAGTTTCCCAGATCCGACCCAGGTCTAGTAAAGAAATCCCATAAAATCCATTTCGTCTCCAATCAGAAAACCAAAAATAGTCCCGGATTCCTCTCTCAGAGACCTTCAACTTTTCTGAAGAAATCATTTCCAGATTCGGAGGTATTCTCCCCGGTCAACCTCGATCTTCAGAGAAGTTAGAACCTGCCCCTGCAGTTCTAGCCAGATTCCAGCAAGCTTGTAAAATGCATGATCAGAAATAAAGATCTGATTATTTTTTTTGAAGACCCCTAGGTCGAGGTATTCTGAGTCAGCTTTCCAACGGCGCTAACCTCGTCGCATTCCGACGACGGGGCTGATCGCAACAGCAGTTTTCTCCGAGTCGCGCGCCTGCAAACAGAATTTTCAGATTCGTGGCCGAGTTCCCGCGAGCGTCGTCCGAGGGCCGCCCGGCGTCCGGCGGTCGTTCCAGCAGCTCGCCATCCGAGGGGAACGCTTTCCAGGTGTCTCCACAGCAGAGGAGTCATCAGGCCCCACACGACCCCTCCGGTCAACACGTGGGCCCCACTAGCACAAGTACGCGTGAAGCCGAAGCATTGCCCGAAACCGCCCGTCAACCCGAACTTGGTCCTCCCGGGCCCACTTGTGTCGCCCTTTACCTCCCTGCGTGGAGTGGGCTTATTTGTACTGCTGTAAACATAATGTACTAAGTTCCCGGGAGTACGAGCTTTGGCCGGGTGCCGTCTTCGCCACGCCGAGAGCGTGGAGGTATCGCCTTCACCGTTACACTTGGTATTAGCTTAATTCTTTATATGCCGCTGCTAGAGAGCATGTGTAGGGATACCTAGCTCGCCTTCAATTTATAATATCACTGCTGCGAGAGAGAGTGAAGCTGTCCCGTGACCCGATCCGGGCGCAAAAGAGAGCCGACCACCCTAGCTCACAACCGGTTTCTCAACCGCGCACATCCGACGCTTCCCTCGTCAAGGGGCGATCACGAGCTTGTCGTGTCCGTGGTCCCGTCCCGCATCACTTGCCCAAGCTGCGCAGAAGGAGGCTAGGATAGCAGAACTGGAGAGGGAACTGCGACGTCATCCTGATGATGACTTTTCTAGGGATGCCGTGGAACTGAGGATCACTCTCCAGTTGGAGAGGGAAGACCGCGAGAGAGAACGTGCAAAGAAAGAAAGAGACGCAGAGAGAGAAAGAGCCAACAGATTGACTGAAAGGGAGGAACGAAGGGCCATGGAGGCCCAACTATTCGAACTCTGAATCAGCCTTGGTCTTGCTAAACAGTGGCTGAGAGATGGTGAGGAGCGCTACCGAAGAGCACGAAAGCGTGGCTTTCGTGTTGGTAGCTTCTCTGCTGCTTCTGTGGATCAATGCCGAGGTGTGGGAATAGGAAGGGGAGTACAGAGCGGTAGGAGTACCGCTTTTCGTAGTTGGGTAGCGTCTTTGAGAGCGTTTTACCTGGAGAGTAGTGGGACGAGTAATGCAGAGAGAGAGGGCGGAACTTGATGTAATTTTTTTTTATTTTTGGAATAAAATATAAGGTTCGGTTTGTTTGGTTTTCACCTTTACTTCTGTTGCCTGAATCCCTGCACACATCACTGAAACAAACAAATCAGAATTTCTGTTCTGACTTGGCCCCTTGCTCAATAAGCAAATGGTCACTGTGACTGTTCTTGATAACTGGTCAAGGGGCCAAGCCTTTATTTAACGAAGGCAAGGGAAAGATGCGGTGATGATAAATGCGACAGGCAAGCACACGAATGCAAGCGGTATTAAAAGTGAGATGCTGCACGCAAATGCAATCATGCAAAATTGATTTGTTTTATTTTTTTGTTTTATCATAAAAAGATTTTTTGTTTACAAATATGTACATTTTCTCTTTTCCATTTTTTGTTATTTTTTTCATTTCATTTTTTTTCTTGCTAACGCCTGGCAAGCACCCAAATGGCACCTAACCTACGTGAGACAGGGGTTTCTTACTAACCTCCCAGGTATCCTAAGTGCACATCTAGGTTGATTTGGGCCTCTAGACCCCTCGAATCATGATCCCGCTGGCTAAGACTTACCCTGATGACAATACCGTCATGCCATGCTTAGGCTCCCAGTCGCTTCCGACCACAGGGATTCACCCAAAAGGTGTTTGAGGTAAGAGATTTGCCCGACCCGGGTCTATTTCCTCACAACTCTAGATGGTATATGATGGAACACCCTGGAACCCTAATGACCAACCGCGCGACGCTGACCCGGAATCAGATGCCGTCGCATCCATAGGTGACGCGCTTGCATTGACCTAAGCCCAAGGTTAAGCAAGAAGACATCAAGGTGGTAAACAGGGGTCTTGACCAGCCAGAAACATGGAGACTCCTTCGCAGCGATAGCTTTTACTTTTCAAAGTAGGCAACCAAATGTGTATATTAAAATAAGGTCACAGACCCTAGGCAGTTTTCACCCTTTAGAAACTCCATCGAACCTTCATCTTTAGAGGTAGAAGGAAGAGTGTAGGGGATAAACCTCCTGAGAGGACCGGCAAAGCCGTTAACCCAGCGAGCGAATAATGGCCCATTAACTCTTCCCTTTCGGACAACTTCGGACCAAATCTCGAGCATTTACATTCCATAGCCCCCCCCCCCTTTTTGTGGATTCAAACTTTTGCTTTGAGGGGTTCCATTTATCGCATCAGGCGCGGTCACGACCAGGCTCTTGATTTTGATTTTGTATTTCTTTTCGTGAGGGAGATATAGTCGTTTGACGTTTGTGGGCTCCCTTTTCGTATGCCTGCGGGGACACTGCCCTCTTCTCGTGCTCTGATCGATACTCGAGGAAATGGATCATACTCTTGCCTTTGGGTTTTGAGTTTCGGTTTCTTATGCTCAGCGTTTTAAGGGCGCCGACTGTCTCATTTGGTCGAAGAGAAAAGAATAAAGATTATAGCTTCCGGAGATCTTTTGGGTGGGGCCCCACCGTAGGTGATGCTACCGACTTTTTTTTAATAAAATACATAAGTGAGCGCATGTTAGCTTCCTTCGAGCGAGCATAGGCCGACGTGGCCGGACAGGGATCTCCACGGTTCTGGCAAACCAAGACCCGGTGCCTACCAAGCCTTAATGGGTCCTATCCTAACATGAAGGTTAGATGCAGGGACTTAACTACATGGTGACTGCCACGCATCGGCATTTTGAATTTTCCATATTTTTAGTGGTTTTCGGTATTTCTTTGTTTGTGATGTTTTTTATCTTTTCATCATTTTTTTGTTTGTTTTATGCTAAGGGTAGTATTTATTAAGATAAAACCCATTCTAAGGGTGGGATAACTCGGTCCCTTCGGCGTTGACTAGCTTGTAGGCGTTGCCAGGGTACACGGCTTGAATTACAAATGGTCCTTCCCAATTGGGTTGGAGCTTAGAACGCGGCCCTCCAGGTTCGACCATCTCACCGACTTTGAATTTTCTCTCAACGACTTTCTTTTGGTAAAAGCGAGCGAGTCTATTTTGATACACACGCGCGTGTTCAGCAGCGGCCAGCCGCTTCTCATCCAAGAGTTCCAACTGGGCGAGGAGTGAATTACGACGATCGTCGAGGAGAAATTCCTCGTCCAATTGTATCCTGAGAGAAGGGATCAGAGTCTCGTACGGGACTACCGCTTCCATACCATAAGTAAGGGCAAATGGAGTCTGCCCGGTGGGGGTATGGATTGAAGTGCCATAGGCCCATAGGGCTTCGATAAGTTTTTTTGGCCAGTCTAAAAACTTACTAGACTCGCAGGTTTTTTTGATGATTTTGAGAAATGTTTTATTGGTGGCCTCCGCTTGGCCGTTACCTTGTGGGTAATAAGGCGATGAATGATGCAATGCAATTGCGTACCTTTTGCAGAGGTCGTATAGGTCCTGAGAAATGAACTGTGGCCCATTGTCGGTGACGATTGTACTTGGGACGCCGAATCTGGCGAGGATGTTCTTCATGATGAACTTGCAGACTGTTGACGCCTTGATTTCCGCGTAAGCTTCGGCTTCGGCCCATTTGGTGAAGTATTCCGTCGCAGTAAGGATGAAAGATTTCTGCTTGGTGAGGGAATTGGGATCACCTAGGGGACCAATGATGTAGAATGCCCACATGGAGAAAGGCCACGGGGAGGATATTGGATGAAGTGAGGAAGATGGTGAATGGATTTTATCAGCGTGAAGTTGACACTTGACACACCTACGGACATAGATAGCACAATCCTCTTCCATAGTGGGCCAATAAAATCCTTGGCGAATGATCTTCTGGGCGAGCATCTGACTATTCACGTGGCCACCGCACACACCCGAGTGCGTCTCCTCTACACATTTCCAAACCTCATCGTCACCAAGACATCTTAACAGAATACCAGTAAGGCTCCTCCTATAGAGTAGACCTCCAACCAATGTATATTTCTGAGCCACCCTTCTTATGGCTTTCTTATCCTCTGTGGTGGCCCCTTCAGGATAAGACTGATTATGGCAGTATTTGATGATTTCATAGAACCATGGTTTCTCTTCATCAGCCAGTTCTTCTTCAACCTCTGCCAACATGATCTCCCTCTTCTCAAGGATATCTTCCTGGAGGATCTTCCTTGCTATCCTGTCTTTGATATTTACGTAGGAAGCATCATCGATTGCAGGGGCGTGAAGTTTGTAGATGGAAATGGACTCAAACCATCTTCCTAGAGGGAACCTTATGGATGATGCCAACGAGGCGAGGGCATCGGCGAGAATATTCTGATGACGAGGGACATGAACAAAGATCAGTTTGGTGAACAGTTTGGCAAAGGCAGCAGTGAGTTCTTGGTATGGCTTGAGTTTGGGATCGCGAGTGCGATATTTAGTGAGCACCTGGCGAAGGATGAGTTGACTATCACCTACGACTCGCAACTCAGTGATACGAAAAGAATGAGCGAGTTCTAGGCCAGCTATAAGAGCTTCATATTCGGCTATATTGTTGGTAACTGGAAATTTGAGCTGGTATGCCAATGGGAATGTGAGGCCTTCAGGCGACAGGAGGGCGACGCTGATTTCTCTCCCTTGAGAATTCAGAGCTCCATCAAAATATAGCGCCCACATTGGCTCATCTGATTGGTTGACGGACATTAGTTCCTCATCTGGAAACTCTGATTGGACGGGATCGAACTTGGGAAGAGGATGGTGAGCGAGATGCTCGGCTATGGCATAGCCTTTAATCACCTTTTGTTGGATGTAGGTGATGTCGAACTGAGAGAGAAAACTTTGCCATCGTGCTAGCCTATCCGTAAGGATGGATTTCTCCAGAAGGAATTTGATAGGATTCATTCGAGCAATCAAGTGGACTTCATGAACCAAGAAGTAGTGCTTCAATTTCTGCACTATCTAAACGAGAGCAGCACAGGTTTTCTCCATGACGGTGTACTTCCGCTCACAGGGATTGAGAAGTTTGGACAAGTAATAGGTTGCCCGTTCCTTGCCTTCTTCATCAGCTTGTGCGAGGACGGCTCCCACGGAGTCATCCAAGACTGAGACGTAAAGGATCATAGGTTTTTCTGGTTTAGGTGGAATGAGAACGGGTGGACTAGCCAGATATTCTTTCAACCCTTCAAAAGCTTTCTGACATTTAGAATTCTAGTGGAATTCTACTCCTGGCTTGGTCAACTCATAGAGAGGTCTACACCTTTGTGAATGTTGGGACACAAACCGACGAATAAACTGCAACCTCCTGATTAAACATCAGACTTCCCTCAAATTCTTGGGAGGCGGCATATCCCTGATAGCCTTGGCTTTGTCGGGATCTATCTCGATCCCTCTTTTGCTCACAATGAACCCCAGCAATTTACCCGACGACACACCAAACACACACTTCTTCGGGTTCATTTTCAATTGGAACTCCCTTGACCTCTGCAAGACCTTAGCCAAAACTTCTGGATGTTTCATCCTGGTCCTTGATTTCACCAATAAGTCATCCACATACACTTCCAGATATATGTGCATCATGTCATGAAATATGGCCATCATCGCTCTTTGGTAAGTATCTCCAGCATTCTTTAATCCGAACGGCATGACCACGTAACAACATGTTCCCCAAGGGGTAGTGAATGACGTCTTTTCCAGATCCTCTTCTGCCAAACGAATTTGATTGTATCCTGAAAATCCATCCATGAATGAGAGGGTTTCGTAGCCTGCCGTGTTATCAATCAACACATCAATGTGAGGTAAGGGAAAATCGTCTTTTGGACACGCGCGGTTAAGGTCCCGGAAGTCGATACAAATCCTGACTTTCCCATCTTTTTTCATGACCGGGACAATGTTCGCCACCCATTGAGGATAAAGAACGACTCTAATGAACCTGGCTTTGTGGAGCTTATCGACCTCTTCTTTCATTTTCAAAGCCATCTGAGGGTGGAAACGCCTTAACCTTTGTTTTACCGAGACGGTCCCTGGTTTTAGGGTTAAACGGTGTTCGACCAAGGTTGAATCTAGACCTGGCATATCCTTGTAGCTCCATGCAAACGTGTCCTTATATTCCGTGAGAACCTCAATTAATGCCTCTTCTTCAGAGGGTGGTAGGTTGTCACGTATGAGGATGATCCTAGGGTCTTCCTCAGTTCCCAAGTTGACTTCTTTGGTGGATTCTTCTACGGCGGTTGACGGCTCGTCGAATTTCCTCATTCCACTAGCGTATGCGCCCGCCGCATCCTCATATTCTTCACCCTCATCTTCAGTGGGGCATTCTTCATCCGTGATCTTGTAGACTCCATACCCTTCATCAAATGCACAATCGCCCTCACATTCTATTTCCGGTAGCCGGATGGGATTTTCTAACAACTGGGGGATGGCAAGAAGGGCCTGACACCTGGCGGCTAAATCCAGAAGCAATCGACGAGGGATCTGCCTACCCTTGGATCTCTTCCTAGGTACTACCCTTGACCTATCATTCCTAGATTGACTGACAATATTTATAGAAGAAGAGGAAGACGAAGAGGATGGTGTCGAATGTACAGGAGAAGACCCCTCAGAGGAGGGGTAGAAAAGGTCGCTCATCGGACCTTGGACAGGTGGTCCACAGGGCGGGACGCACCCGTGGGAGATGTAGGAGCTTTCCTCAACGAAGATGTGTTGTTGGGGAGTTTGAAAATTGATGTTTTTTTTTTCGTTTTCATTTTTAATGACAAAGCAGTGAAAAGAGATTGGAGGAGAGAGAAAATTGGTTATGGCTAGAGGATTGTGAGGCTCGTAGAGCAGATCATGGTTGAAGACCTGGCGCGGGTTGAGAAGCCCACGTAGATATGTAAGCAGAGAAGGGGATCTGGGAAGATCATCAGACAATTGTCTGGCCCAGGAAGAAGATATCAGCAAAGGCTGCGACGAGTGGATGGAGAAGATGGCGGCTAATGAGCCGTCGACGGCAATGTTGAGGACGGATGAAGATCCGTTGATGACAGGGTCCTTCTGGCGAGGACGAGGATAGTTTGGAACCTTGACAAGAGTGATAATATTCTCTGGTATTCCGGAGATCAATGGTGGTCCTTCAAGCTGTGGAGACGAGAACATCATTTTCAGTGCAACGGAAATGTCCCGTATGTGGACTCGCATTCCGGATCTTTGATCTTGCCTCTTTTGGTGATCCTCGGACATTTTTCAACCAAATATACAGCATGTGATCCCCCATATGCTTCTCGTGGGTAATCTCCCATCTGAACAACGGGCCCTCTGTTGAAGTGGTTTGATAGAGTCCATGTGAGGGGCTTCCAATCCGCCTTGAACGGTCCTTTGAAGCCTAGGCCAAACCTGCGGTTCGGCCTAATTTCCTTTGGCGGTTTGAGCCTACCCTGTAACTGTGCGCCCAGACCTTTACCCTGTTTGATGAGGGCATCTCACGACACTCCCTCTAGCTTTGGTCGTCTACACACTCTTGATATGGATTGATCATGGTCTCCACTTGTTATCTTCATTTTCCCAAGTTCATTTTATGTATTTTCCTTTTATTGAGTCCTATCTTATGTATTTTCCTTTATTGAGTCATGTGGTTCTAGTCCATTTCCCTTATTTTGTTTAATTGGGCCTTATTTCCTTAGTTATGGGCCCATAGGATTAAGTCTAGGTTATGCTTGGTCTTTTGTCCTATTGTCAGGGACATTTTGGTCATGTAAAGAGTGGTTGCCTATATATAGGCCCCATCTCTCCACTTGTACTAACTTTTGATGAATATTGAAGAAAACCCTTTCAAACTCTCTCAATATCTCTCTCTCTCTCATTATCTCTCCATTCTCTCTCCTCCTCTCTCTAAATTTCGAAATTCACTCTCTCTCCTCCCCCTCTCAACCACTTCCAACCCCCACCTACCTCCATTAACTCCCACAACTTCCCACAACCCCTCTTTAATCCTCACCTAGTCCCAAGGAAGTTCCACCACTCAAAACCCCACCCTCCAACCACCACCTACCCCTTTCACTTCCCTAAGCATATCTCCACCTTCCCAAGGCTGAATTAACTCATTCCAAAGCCCAAATTCGAACCTCCCCTTCCCTCCTTGCTCCCTAGGTCGCACCCCTCCTCTCCCCTCAAGCCAAGTTCACCCCCTCCTCTCTTCTCCACTCCAGCTTTGTGTGCAGGCCGACCTGCAGTTTAGCACTCTGTTGCAGCGACGTCCACGACTGCATCCTAGTTCTTCTGGTGGCGTGGCCTAACTTTCTGGAAAGGCCTCCCTGTGCTCTTCGCAGGCGAGGTGAAATCACTCCATGCCGAGTTCGTGGCCGTCCGTGAAGGCTGTTCTTCCCCGACTGCGCAGAACCTCTCAGACCAGGAGCCAGAGCGGCAGAGAAGACTCTCCCACGACGAGCCTTGAAGGAACCAGTCTTCAGGGTCTTCAACAAAGTTCTTCCTCCCCCTGTCAGCATCCAGGAACAGAAGGCGGAATCCCGTTCGGCATCCGACAACCAGAGATACCAATTTTCTACCACAACCACGCCGGTCTGCCTCCTCACAGTCTGCCCCGACCACCATCCACTTCTATGGACACCCAGCTCATCTCCGACATCAGAAGACTTCCCCATTTGTTTTGCTGCAAAGTAGACTCGTATACGATTCCAAAGAGTCCAGCGGTGCCAGATTTGGAGCTCAGGAGCGACCGTGCCCGCTTCTGCAACCTGCCATTTCAGACTGAGCTCGGCCAGAGACCAGAGCTGCATCCATCTTCAAGTCGCCGGAGCAGTCAGCCCCCAGATCAGAACGTCATCCAAAAATTCAAGCCGCACCCCTCTCTGGTTAGAAATCTTTTGGCGCAAGTCTCATGAGATTCGGAGCTCGGTGGATTTATTGGCTGCATCAACATCGACTCCCTATCCAGAATTACAGAAGCTAGACAGAATCGGCGAAGCTCGAAAACTCGGTTTCCTTTGCATCTCTCCCCACCCCGCTTGGCCGGCTGAAGGCCCCTCCCTGCGTGGAGGTAGTTTTGAATGTATTAAGCATAACCCCCACCCCAAGATCACCCCTCCTGCGTGAGGAGTAGTGCTGTACCGTTTGCAATTTCAGGTCAAGCTACGTCGCCGCGGCGATCGGGTGCATACCCTCGCCTCCCGGCGCGCCCTCGTCTCCGATCGGGATCGGTGTCTTCACACCGATCAGGTGAGCTTCTGATACTATCCTTAGTAGCCTTATTCCTGCTAGTTTAGTATTGCTTTGATTGCTCGTCGGCGGTGAGAAGAGGGCTCGAACTTGCATGCTAGTTTGTTAGTGTCCACCGCGGACCGTGAGTGAGTGCCACCAAGCCCCCCGCCTTGCGGGCCAGCCGCCCACAAAGTTGGGTATCCTAGACTCATTTGGGGTCAGCCCTAGCATTGTAAGTCCATTAGAACAATTGGGTCCCGCCCCGGACCTTCATCATTATCTCTCGGACCCACCGAGTGAACGTGTGAATCGGGTGAGCAAAAATCGTCATTGTGAGAATCATTGAGCGCTTGTATGCTTGCGGGTCTAAGTCCTAGGGTTATCTCATCATATTTAGTGGTCTTTGGGCTGTGCCACATCAAGTGGTATCAGAGCGGTCATAGGCTTGTCCTTACAAGTCTAGTCTTGGGTCTCACTAAGTCTTTCTTAGGTGCATTCGCACACCCTTGCATAGCCCACCCAACCTTGCATGACCACCCGTAGTGGAACTCATTATCAAGGCAATCCATCTTCTTCCAATAACACCATGAATCCCAATCCCCAAGGAAATCCCCCTCACAATGAGCATGAGCTTCCCGACCAAATGAGGTTTCTTGTGGACTACATGACCGAAATTATGGGAAGGCTTGACGGTATTACGGCCCGGCTTGAACAACTTGAGGAAAATAGACCTATTCCAAGGGGAGGAGATAGGAGAGATCCCCCTCCACATGTGGAGCCAGCCATAGGAGGACTCAACCTTGACCCCCCTCCCGAACCGGAAAGGGACCCACCCCCTAGAAGGAATGAGAGGCCTCCCCGGGACAACCCGGATGACCAACTAATGAGACTTGTGAAAGTCGATGCTCCCACTTTTGATGGATCTCATCATCCGAGCATCTACTTAGATTGGGAGGCAGCCATGGATCAATATTTTGATTGGTACCCAATGACCGAGGATAGGAAAGTCCGACTTGCAAAGATGCAATTAACCAAACTTGCCAAGACTCATTGGATGAATGTTGAAGCCTTAAGGATAGTTAGGAGGGAAGTTCCAATCACCACATGGGGGGCCATGAAAGACCAACTCAAACTCAAATATGTCCCACCCTCCTACCATCAAAACCTCCTAGATGAATGGCAAGCCTTGACTCAAGAAGGAAAGACCGTTATGGAATACATTGAAAAGTTTGACTACTACCTCCTCAAATGTGGAGTCCAAGAGGACCCCTCCGTCACACTCTCCCGCTTTAGGAATGGGCTTCAATTCCATATCAAAAAGGAACTATTCATGTGTCAAGTAACAACTTTAGAGCAAGCCTACCAAGTAGCTCGGGATGCCGAGAAATTCTCTCGGTACACGCGAATGGTTCCCCCTCGGGGAATGGACCCTAGAGCCATGGCACCTCGGGCCAACCCTCCACCACCCCAAAGAGGTCTCCTTCCTACACCCATGGGAACTCCTCCCACACGGGTCACCCCTCCTAATGCCAATCCACCATTCTGCCCCGCAATTGGGCCCCTAAACACAACTCCCAATAGGCCCAATTCGACACCCACTCTCCCTCACACTAAGGTGACCCCAAACCATCAAAGTGGGCAGCAATGCTTTAGGTGTTATGGGTATGGACACTTTGCCAATCAATGCCCCACCAAGGGAGCATCAAACTTACTCATAGAGGAGACCAACCCCCAACCCCAAGCTGAATTTGAAGGAGAGATTGAGGTATATGAACCCTCTCTTGAATGGGAGGAGGAGTATGAGAACCACTACATGGAGAGCAACCAAGAACAACCTCCTCCACCCACCGACTCCCACCTAGGAGTGGTTAGATGCACCCTCACCCAAAACCAAGAGCATGATTGGAGAAGAAACACCATATTCCATACCTACATAAGGATGGGGAGCCATGTTAGGAAGGTCATCTTGGATAATGGAAGTAGTGTGAATGTGGTGTCACCCGACACCGTCAAACTTTTGGGCCTTACCACCTCCCCACATCCCCACCCATATAGGGTAGCATGGATTGATACCACCTCCATACCCGTTAGTGCCCGTTGCCTTGTCCCAATTACATTCCAATCCTATCAAGGCCAAGTGTGGTGTGATATCCTTCCAATGGAAGTTGGGAGTATCCTTTTAGGACGGCCTTGGATCTACGATGTAGATGCCACCTTCTTAGGAAGAACCAACGCTTGCATCTTCATTCATGAGGGGAAGAAGATCCAACTCAACCCATCTCCACCCCGCACTCTACCTAAGAGGGCCTCTCCCTCCCTTGAGGGACCCACTACCCTCCCCCCCATCCCAACACCAACAAACCCCACCCCATCAAGTCCTAGTCCTAGTAACATCAAAGAGCCTCCTAGGAGCCTACACCTTGTCACTAGGAAAGAGTTTGAGGAAGAAGTCAACCAAGGGGATCAAGTATGTGCCATTGTCATTTGTCTAGGGGAATCCACCCCAACCGATCCACACCCCCTAGAAATTCATCAACTCCTTAAGGACTTCCATGATGTATTTCCCGAGGAGCTTCCGGACAAACTACCACCTATGAGAGATGTGCAACATGCCATCGACCTCGTGCCCGGGGCTACCTTGCCCAACCTCCCACACTACCGACTCAACCCCACCGAGCATGCCGAGCTTCGGAGGCAGATTGAAGAACTCATCAAGAAGGGCTTCCTCCGAATTAGCAAAAGCCCTTGTGCCGTCCCGGCTCTTCTTACACCCAAAAAGGATGGGACTTGGCGCATGTGTGTAGATAGCCGAGCCGTCAACAAGATAACGGTCAAATATAGGTTCCCCATCCCTCGGCTTGATGACATGCTAGACATGCTAGCGGGAGCCACCATCTTCTCCAAAATTGATCTCAAAAGTGACTACCACCAAGTCCGCATTAGGCCCGGGGATGAGTGGAAAACCGCCTTTAAAACTAAGGACGGTCTCTATGAATGGCTTGTTATGCCTTTCGGCCTTTCTAATGCACCAAGTACCTTCATGCGTCTCATGACCGAGGTCCTCCGGCCCTTCATTGGCATCTTTCTAGTTGTCTACTTTGATGACATCCTCATATATAGCCAATCCAAGGAAGCCCACCTCGATCACCTCAAACAAGTGTGCACCATCCTTAGGAAAGAGAGTCTCTTTGCCAATCCCGGGAAGTGTCATTTCTTGACCAATCAACTAGCCTTCCTAGGATTTATTGTCTCATCCCAAGGAGTATCCATGGACCCCGAAAAGGTCCAAGCTATTCTTGAGTGGCCCGAGCCCAAAACCATTCATGACGCCCGAGGCTTCCATGGGCTAGCCACCTTCTATAGGAGATTCATCCGGGGGTTTAGCACTATCACCACTCCTATCACGGATTGCCTCAAGAAAGGCACATTTGTTTGGACTAGGGCAGCCTCCAAAGCCTTCCTAGAGCTTAAAGAGAAAATGACCCAAGCCCCGGTCCTTTGCCTACCCGACTTTTCAAAGGTCTTTGAGGTCACATGTGATGCTTCCGGGGTAGGGATTGGAGGTATCCTTAGCCAAGAGGGTCACCCGGTAGCCTACTTTAGTGAAAAACTTTGTGAGGCTAGGACGAGATACTCCACATATGACAAAGAGCTTTATGCCGTGGTTCAATCCCTCCGGCATTGGAGGCACTATCTCCTACCCAAAGAATTTGTGATCTTCTCGGACCATGAGGCTTTGAAATATCTCAACACTCAACAAAAGCTCAATGCCCGCCATGCCCGATGGGTAGAATACATTCAAGCCTACACCTTTGTCCTCAAGTATAAGATGGGTAGTGAGAACCGCGCCGCCGATGCACTAAGTAGGCGGGTAGCCTTACTCTCCACCGTCCAAGTGGAGGTAACCGGATTTGAGAGAATCAAAGGGGAATACCCACATTGCCCCGACTTTGGGACTCACTACAACACCCTTTCCACCCAGCCACTCAAGGAGTATAAGGGGTTCATACTTCAAGATGGATATCTGTTCAAAGGGGATAGGCTTTGCATACCTAGGACTTCACTTAGGGACTTCCTAGTTTGGGAGTTACATAGTGGTGGCCTAGCTGGTCACTTTGGGGTCCACAAAACCATAGAGTTGGTTGAGAGGCAATTCCACTGGCCCAGTCTCAAGAAGGATGCGGCCCACATTGTGGGACAATGCCGCATATGTGCATCCGCCAAGCAAGTAAGACAAAACACCGGGCTTTACACACCTCTACCCATACCCGACCAACCGTGGGAGGATTTGAGCATGGATTTCATTCTTGGCCTACCAAAGACCTTGCGCAAACATGATTCCATCTTTGTAGTGGTTGACAGGTTCTCAAAGATGGCCCACTTTATCCCCTGCTCCAAGACCTCTGATGCCTCTAGGATCGCCCGGTTATTCTTTGATGAGGTAGTCCGACTCCATGGGTTACCTAAGACTATTGTGTCCGATAGAGATGTGAAGTTCACTAGTTATTTTTGGAAGACTCTATGGCACTTGATGGGGACCCTCCTCAAATTCTCCACTGCCTATCATCCTCAAACCGATGGCCAAACTGAGGTCGTCAACCGAAGCCTTGGGAACTTGCTCCGATGCCTTGTAGGGGATCACCCTGGGAATTGGGATCTCCTCTTATCTCAAGCTGAGTTTGCCTACAATGATTCTGTCAATAGGTCCATAGGCAAGAGTCCATTTGAGGTAGTACATGGTTTTAGGCCTAGAAAGCCCTCGGATCTCATTCCCCTTCCCCCACATGCTAGAGTGTCAGTCTCAGCTGAGTCCTTTGCACAGCATATCAAAGAGTTGCATGATGACATCCGCAAGCATATAGGTAAAAGCAATGAGGCTTACAAAAGACGGGCCGATGCTCACCGGCGCCACTGTGAATTCCAAGTGGGGGACCCGGTGATGGTGAGGACGGAGCGGCTCCTTCCCGGGCCTGCCTCCAAGTTGAGGGCACGAGGGTCGGGACCCTTTCGAGTTCTACGACGACTTGGCAGCAATGCTTATGAGCTTGACCTACCAGAGAGCTATGGGGTACACCCTACCTTCAACGTGGCGGACCTGGTACCCTACAAAGGCCCCGCGGTGGAACCCAGTGAGGAGCTTGAGCCTTTACCCCCCCTTACGAGAGACACCCCCGGAGGGACTCCACTTTCTAGCTTAAGGGACCGACAAGAGCAGGTAGAGGCAATACTGGATGAGCAGAGTATCATTACAAGGCACAAGGTGTATCAGCGCTATCTGGTTAGGTGGAAGAACCGTCCCCCGATCGAGGATGCATGGGTGAGTCGAGAGGATTTGATGCGCCTGGACCCCGACATGATGGAGCAGTACGACAGTCAGGCAGACCCATACTCGACAGGGTCGAGTTCTCCCCACCCCGGGGGATTTGATGAGGGCATCTCACGACACTCCCTCTAGCTTTGGTCGTCTACACACTCTTGATATGGATTGATCATGGTCTCCACTTGTTATCTTCATTTTCCCAAGTTCATTTTATGTATTTTCCTTTTATTGAGTCCTATCTTATGTATTTTCCTTTATTGAGTCATGTGGTTCTAGTCCATTTCCCTTATTTTGTTTAATTGGGCCTTATTTCCTTAGTTATGGGCCCATAGGATTAAGTCTAGGTTATGCTTGGTCTTTTGTCCTATTGTCAGGGACATTTTGGTCATGTAAAGAGTGGTTGCCTATATATAGGCCCCATCTCTCCACTTGTACTAACTTTTGATGAATATTGAAGAAAACCCTTTCAAACTCTCTCAATATCTCTCTCTCTCTCATTATCTCTCCATTCTCTCTCCTCCTCTCTCTAAATTTCGAAATTCACTCTCTCTCCTCCCCCTCTCAACCACTTCCAACCCCCACCTACCTCCATTAACTCCCCACAACTTCCCACAACCCCTCTTTAATCCTCACCTAGTCCCAAGGAAGTTCCACCACTCAAAACCCCACCCTCCAACCACCACCTACCCCTTTCACTTCCCTAAGCATATCTCCACCTTCCCAAGGCTGAATTAACTCATTCCAAAGCCCAAATTCGAACCTCCCCTTCCCTCCTTGCTCCCTAGGTCGCACCCCTCCTCTCCCCTCAAGCCAAGTTCACCCCCTCCTCTCTTCTCCACTCCAGCTTTGTGTGCAGGCCGACCTGCAGTTTAGCACTCTGTTGCAGCGATGTCCACGACTGCATCCTGGTTCTTCTGGTGGCGTGGCCTAACTTTCTGGAAAGGCCTCCCTGTGCTCTTCGCAGGCGAGGTGGAATCACTCCATTCCGAGTTCGTGGCCGTCCGTGAAGGCTGTTCTTCCCCGACTGCGCAGAACCTCTCAGACCAGGAGCCAGAGCGGCAGAGAAGACTCTCCCACGACGAGCCTTGAAGGAACCAGTCTTCAGGGTCTTCAACAAAGTTCTTCCTCCCCCTGTCATCATCCAGGAACAGAAGGCAGAATCCCGTTCGGCATCCGACAACCAGAGATACCAATTTTCTACCACAACCACGCTGGTCTGCCTCCTCACAGTCTGCCCCGACCACCATCCACTTCTCTGGACACCCAGCTCATCTCCGACATCAGAAGACTTCCCCATTTGTTTTGCTGCAAAGTAGACTCGTATACGATTCCAACGAGTCCAGCGGTGCCAGATTTGGAGCTCAGGAGCGACCGTGCCCGCTTCTGCAACCTGCCGTTTCAGACTGAGCTCGGCCAGAGACCAGAGCTGCATCCATCTTCAAGTCGCCGGAGCAGTCAGCCCCCATATCAGAACGTCGTCCAAAAATTCAACCCGCACCCCTCTCTGGTTAGCAATCTTTTGGCGCAAGTCTCATGAGATTCTGAGCTCGGTGGATTTATTGGCTGCATCAACATCGACTCCCTATCCAGAATTACAGAAGCTAGACAGAATCGGCGAAGCTCGAAAACTCGGTTTCCTTTGCATCTCTCCCCACCCCGCTTGGCCGGCTGAAGGCCCCTCCCTGCGTGGAGGTAGTTTTGAATGTATTAAGCATAACCCCCACCCCAAGATCACCCCTCCTGCGTGAGGAGTAGTGCTGTACCATTTGCAATTTCAGGTCAAGCTACGTCGCCGCGGCGATCGGGTGCATACCCTCGCCTCCCGGCGCGCCCTCGTCTCCGATCGGGATCGGTGTCTTCACACCGATCAGGTGAGCTTCTGATACTATCCTTAGTAGCCTTATTCCTGCTAGTTTAGTATTGCTTTGATTGCTCGTCGGCGGTGAGAAGAGGGCTCGAACTTGCATGCTAGTTTGTTAGTGTCCACCGCGGACCGTGAGTGAGTGCCACCAAGCCCCCCGCCTTGCGGGCCAGCCGCCCACAAAGTTGGGTATCCTAGACTCATTTGGGGTCAGCCCTAGCATTGTAAGTCCATTAGAACAATTGGGTCCCTCCCCGGACCTTCATCATTATCTCTCGGACCCACCGAGTGAACGTGTGAATCGGGTGAGCAAAAATCGTCATTGTGAGAATCATTGAGCGCTTGTATGCTTGCGGGTCTAAGTCCTAGGGTTATCTCATCATATTTAGTGGTCTTTGGGCTGTGCCACATCACTGTTGGTAGCCAATGTTCCTCATAATCTCCCACCCTTTGGAGTGAAAATGGAGATATGATGTTGCGGTTGTCCTGACTGGCTCCTTTGGTGTTAGTGGAACGTGAGATGAATCACGTACGTCCAGTAGTGACAATATGGGCCGATGAGACGGCCAAACAGAGGGCAGAGAGGTGTTGATAGCATCCACTATGTGAAGGACAGGTGTACTGACCACTTTAATAATCCTCCCATTGTAAGGAAACTTCAGGCACTGATGGTTGGTGGAAGGCACAGCGTCCATGGCTTCGATGTAAGGGCGACCCAGTATAGCCTTGAATGTGGGGTCCATGTCGAGGACATGGAATTCCGTGAGAATTGACATGGGGCCTAGTTCTGCCTTCAGAATAATCATCCCCTGCGGCGGCCTTTTGCTATTGTCATAAGCCGTGACCGTGATCGAGGAAGGTCTTATTTGTTCCTCGTTGACCCCACATAACTGAAGGGTGTCCATGGAGATCACATTTATGGACGCACCCGTGTCCACAAGACACGGGTTTATGGATACCCCATTAATTTTTATTGAAATGCACAATATATATTTCCAAGCTTCCTTGGGAGCGAGCTCGTAGTTGTGGAACATGATGGCCGGTTGTGTGTCTATTGGGGTCAGGACGGTCGAAATATTCTTCACGGGGAGGTCCTCATTAACCATGACTTTTTGAAGGTATTCCATCAAGGCCGCCTGGTGGGATGTGGATCTTTGAAGTAGCTCCAGGATGGAGATCCGAGCAGGTGTCTTGTCCAAGTGTTTCAATAGATCATACTGTGTTCCAGGGATAGCTCTTTCTGGTTGTTCTCCATCATCCTTCTCTGGCTGAGATTGCTCAGGATTCTGACTGTTGTGGGAGAAAACCCTGTGGAAAATCCTTCCACTCCGGAGCACCATTTCCTGCGGCTTTTGTACCTCTGTGGGGTAGCAGTGGATTTTAACAGGGATTTGAGGGGTAGTGGTGGAGGAATGGTTGATGAAGCAGGGGTGATGACGGGAGCAGGGATTCTGATGAGGGTTTGTTAGGTGGAGGCATGGCGGAGGTAGAGGGGATATCACGCGGATTATGAAGGATAAGGGGTCTGGAAGGCGAAGGTGGAGACGAAGTAGAAGTGGGTAGGGCTTGAAGCGGGCAATGATTTTGAGGTGGGTGATGGGTAATGAGTGGTTTTGAAGGTATTAGTGGTGATACGGTGGAGAAAGACGGGGTTATGTATGGTTGACGGATGATAAGGGGTTTAGAAGGCGTAGGGGTAAATGTGGTAGAGGTGGATGGTAAAGTGGGGGAGTGGGAGAAGATGAGAGGGTGTGAAGGCGTAGTGGAGAGTGTCGGTTGATAGGGGATCGGGGTACGGATGAGAGGGCGTAATGGTAGTGGAAATGGTGAAGGCGATACTGACGCGGGTTGATGAGAGAGAGGTGCTACCCGGGCAAGGCAAGGGTGTTGCGTGATGATAGGATTGGCGGTAGAAAGAATGGAGGTACTTTCCTGGTGCCACACCTGCTCTCTCCCGACTTCCGGGAAGGAGGAGATGGGGTTAACCTGATGATTGGGCTGTTGGTGCTCCGGTAATGGATTCTGGATTATGCCCATGTTGGGCTGTTGTTGTGGGGCCTGCTGAGGCTGTTGTTGTTGTTATGGTTGCTGCTGCTGCTGTTGTAACTGCTGTTGTTGTAACTGCTGCTGTGGCCTATGAGGAGGTCTCGTAGCCTTGAGAGCGGCGACGTATCGTCTCATTTTATCCCAATCTATTTGATGTTCATCATTCATATCGTGGATGTAATCTTTGAAATGGAAGCAGTAATCTACTGTGTGTCCTGGCTGCCTGTGGTAGACGCAGTATTTGGAGGTGTCAACATTCGGGGGCCACACGGGCCTTTCTATGGGTAGGGTGAGTTGGTTTGATGCCATGAGGGCATTAAAAATGTCTGCTAAGGTTTCTGGCAATGGTGGATAGTAGGCTCTCTGAGGACCGACCGGCCTCCTTTGTTGCTGTTGGGGACCATAGTTCCCCGGGGGTGGAACTTGGTTGTACTGAAGCGGTGGTTGTTGTTGCTGAGGTTGTGGTTGTTGTTGCTGGGGTTGACGTAATGGAGGCATATTATCCTGGGGTGGATTATTTTGGGGTGGAGGACGAAGAGGGAATGGACCTGGTTGGAGGGGAAGTCGGGGCATTTGTGGAGGCCTTGGGTTGACTGCATAATTGGCATTGTTGACCGCGCCCACTTGCTCATTTGTCACGACCCCTTCTGTGGCTCCGCCCGGGACACCAGCGCCTGTCTTTCTGATCACTTTGGGCTTCGGCGACTCAAACATATTCATAATGGGGGAGTCTTTTAACTGGGTTTGGATGTACCGGGCCCTTTCATAGAGTTCCTCCATTGTAGTAAGTTTATTCATGGCCAGGACGTGTCTGAACTGTGGGGTTGCATTAGACACAATCATCTTCACTTGTTCAGGCTCGGAGAGGGTATCCCTTATTCTTTCCGCCAAAGACCTCCATCTATCAGCATAGCGGATAAAATCTTCATCGGGCTTCATCTTTTCGGCCACTAGGTCGGTAATGGAGAGTGAGGGACCGACGCTATCCCTATATTTCTGCAAGAACCTTCTCTGGACTATTTCAAAATTCTCGGCCTCGCGGGGCTCCAAGGAATTGAACCACTCAAGCGCGGGACCATCCAATGATCTCCGAAAGAGGTATGCCAGGGACCTCTGATCGTTTTGCCAATAGGAGGACTCATACATGAAATCCTTGAGGTGAATGAAGGGGTTTTCGGTACCATTGTATCTGCGGTACGTGGGCATTTCGGAGGGAGGAAGATAAATGACGGGAAGGATTGGCAAAGCAACCTCCGGGGTGGCTTTCACGTCCACCATTCTTCTCAGATTTTGAAACTGCTCGTCCATGCGATTGAACCTATTGAGGAGCGATTGGGCGAGCTCCTCTAAAGGTGAAGGTGGCATTTGCCACTGGGGGAGAAACTATCTCTCGGAGACTTGAGGGGAGAACCCCGAATGAGAGGGAGCTGTCGGACCGCCGACAGTTGGCCCCGGCTGAAGTGGTATGTGGGGAACAACGGGAGTTTGAGATTGTGACGGGAACTGGAATGAGGGTGGTTGTTGGCTCGCTTGTCCTTGAAGCGAGGGAGACTGGATGGCTTGTGCCAATGAAGGAGATGGAATGGCCTGCACGGACTCTTGGAGAGGTGCGATGGCCGGAGTTGATTCCTGAGGCGTGGGGGGAACAGATTTCCCCTTCAGAATGGCCTGGAAGGCCCGGAGCTGTTCAGAGGTAAGCTCCATGTTGGCGAGGACGCCTAGTAAGGAAGATATATCCTGTGGTGGGGAAGTGTCCCCGGCAATAACCTGCACCTCATGCGAGGGCTCATGAGAAGGACCCGAGTCCATAGCATAGACTCGCGGGTCGGCTGACAAACCACGACTAGGGTGGTTCTCCTCAAAAGACTCGTGAGCCATGCTCACAGTTTTCCCAGAACGCAAAAACATACACTAGCAAGCACGTAGCAGAGATTATCAAACAAGTGGATGCCTTTACGCCTTTTTTTGTGTTTTGATTTTGATGATTTTTTTATGTTTTTAGCGAGATCTGAAGTTCACACAAAATAGAGACCCTAGTTTATTTTTGTTTCACCGCCGTGTCAGATAGGGTCTCTCGTCTCACCACGAATGGGATGACTAACTCCGGGGAACTTCAATGGTATAACCAGCCCAGTGAACGAAGAGGATATTCTTCGATGTCGGGGACTTACGGAGGTCCCAGTGGAGGAGATTCTAATCCGTTTAGAGGAATTCTCAAACAGAGAGTCATTCCTTCACCGAGAAAAGGTGATCCTTTAAAAAAATGAAAAAGGATATAAAAGAGGGATGCATGTATGCAATGGAATGCTGACAGAGATATAGAGTAAGAAAACAACAGAAATAACAAACATATAATAAACACCCAACCAATCACAACTGACAGTGCTGCTGTGAGCACAACGGGGGTGCGCGAGGGCGCCAAGGTGGAGTGGCACAGACGGTGCCGAACTTGCAAGTGTAGCCAAAAGGAAGCAGTAGAAGTCCCACCGTGATCGCCAATCTGTGAGCGATGTCACACGGTTCGGGGAGCGAAGAAGACGCGGAGCGCGCGGGCTCCTTTTTGTTTGCTGCAACACAGAAATAAGAGAAGAGAAAAGGGGCCACCACGGGAGATTGCTCCGGCGGGGCGAGCGGGACAAATGTAATATAGCAAGATATGGGGGTTAAACGGCCATAGCGGGAAGTGACTCGCCGCGACCTCGGGGGGACGGGAATGGTGTAGAAATTAAATAGCAAGAATTGAAACGGCCATTGGAGAAGTGACTCGCCGCGGCCTCGAGAATATGAGCAGATAAGAATATAACAGAATATAAGGAGAATATAAAGAGCGGGAATTTAAACGGCCATTGGGGAAGTGACTCGCCGCGGCCTCGAGAATGTGAATAGATAAGAATATAACAGAATATAAAGAGAATATAAGAGCGGGAATTTAAACGGCCATTGGGGAAGTGACTCGCCGCGGCCTCGAGAACATGAATAGATAAGAATATAACATATAAGAAAGGGAATTTAAACGGCCATTGGGGAAGTGACTCACCGCGGCCTCGAGAATATGAGCAGAATATAACAGAATATAAAGAGAATATAAGAACGGAAATTTAAATGGCCATTGGGGAAGTGACTCGCCGCGGCCTCGAGAACAAGATGTGATCGCCAGGGGCCAAAAGACCCCAAAATAAAGAAAGTGATCGCGCCTACCTCAAGAGCGGGAGATGGGGGGTTGCTTCTTCCTCCCCTTTCGGCCGGCCGACGGAGAGGGCTTTCCTTGGTTACCCTTGCAAAACAGTAGACGATAAATGAACGGAATTAGAAAATGGCAGTGTAGTAACAATTTCTTGCAATAAAAGTAACGAGATCGTGACCTGACACACACCTGGTTGGTGTGGTTTTAAACCCCTCTCGGACTCGAGTAGGAGGAAAATGCGATGATGAATGCAAGAAGTATGCAAGAGACGGCGCCCTAATGTAGGGAGATAGAGGATGCAATATGATGAATGTAAAGAACTATGGAGAAAAAGGGGAAGAAAAGGCTTATTGGATGAGCCGAGGGTGAGATCCGGCAGAGCTCTGGCAATGTAGGGACGACGTGGAAGCGCAGTGGATGAAGACGACCTTCCTCTCGCGAGTGTGGGCACCCGAGAAGCCGACAAAACCTCTACCTACAAAAGACCCCACGGGTTATAAATGACTCCGGTAGCCTCTAGGCTCCGGAAGCCTATCGGATCTCTTAGAATCTCTCCCAGAACTGAGGGGGTGGGCCTCTATTTATAGGGCTCCGGAGGGTGGAGGCGTCCAGGACCCTGGACACCTCCATCAGGGCCGAACTAATATTTTAATCTATTTTTTGAATATTTTCTTGGGGGCGTCCAGGGTCCCGGACGCCTCTATAACATCCACCGAACTCCACCGAAAGACGCAGGCGGTTTGGCACAACGCGTGGTTTTGGAGCGGCAACCCGTGATTCAGAAATGGGCACGTCCAGCTGGCTGGACGTCTCCATAATTTGGATTTTTTCACACACGACAAACCGTCGTTCGGTGGGCGGCGCCTGTGAGGGAGTTGATGGAGGCGTCCAGGGTCTTGGACGCCTCCAATAAAATATATTTTTGTTTTTGTTTTGTTTTTCTATGCCAAAGTTGGCATTTTACGTTTTTTATTTTTGTTTTTATGGAGGCGTCCAGGGGCCTGGACGCCTCCATTAATATATTATTTTTATTTGGCTTTTGGTTTATTTGAAAATAAATTAAAAGAATGGTGGCGTCCAGGGGCCTGGACGCCCCCAAAAAGACCCACCCGGATCCTCGGACAAGGTGTTGGCGGCTGCCCGACAAACACCCTTCTTGGTTCCGGAACCTCCTGATGCGTCTGACTGGTGTTGATGCCGTCCGAATGCCGTGATGAGACGATTCCTGATGCCGAAAAGGGCGGAAGAAGACTCAAAAAAAGGAAGCACTCAAGTGATTCAAAACGCGTAAGCCGTCGCGGGGCGTTGTATAGTGATATGAGACTTTCTCAGGAGACGTCAGGAATAGCGTGTCTACAATGGGGACCGTATTATTTTGCCTCGGATGAATGATTGAACGGACCAATGTGGTCCATTTTCTGTTTGAACGGTGATAGCCTCACCATGTCTGTTTGTGGTGGTTTGTTGGCTGCGTGAGTTTAAACGGCGTTCCCTAAGCCGTGTTAATTTGGACGGTCCTATGTGGACCGCAATGTTATGCCGTGTGGTTTCTGTTGAACCGTTCTACCGTCGTCATCCCCAACGACCGTGAACGCCCCCCCAGCCGGCTGGGAGACCACCATGGCCCCCCTAAACCGACCCCTAAGCACCTAAATCCCCCTAAAATATTTCTAAACTAACATGCATTGATGAAAATCAAAAGAAAAATGAGGGACGGGGAGGCCTACCTCGGCGTCACGGGGTTTCTTCTCCCTCCTCGCCGGCGTGCCTCTTTCCTCGGCTCCGGCGACATCATCATCTCCAGTCGTGGCATCCTCTTCAGCGACGACGATGGCTAGGTTCTCCATCGTCACCCCGGGCGTACCTTCCTCCTCGGACGGTGGCGGTGACGACGGTTGTGACGGAGACAGTGAACCCTCGCCGGAGGTGGGTGGCCGGGCGGTTTGATGCTTGGTTCCTCGTCATGGGGAGTGCTGTGAGTTCGAGAGAGGGAGGGAGATTGAGAAGAGAGAGTGAGAGAATGGGGGATTGTGGGCTCTTGGCCCCCCTTCATCCCTTCCACCGTCGGTTACGGTGGAGGGAGATGAGGGGGGGTTTCTTTTTTTCGAGATTACAGAGAAGGACGGTCTATCGTTAGACCGTCTATCTTTTGGGCGGTTCCTAAGTGACCGTACGACCCTAGTGTTCGTTAACTTTAAGTCGGTTGAAATTCCAGGCCTGAGCGGTTCTTAAGGAGCCGTTCTCATGTAAACGGTACTGGCCTGACCATTCATCCCCGGCAACCGGCCCGGTAAGAATGGTTCGAAGGTCTGGTACGCGCGGTTAACGTAGAGCCGTTTTGAATATTGCACGGTTACAATAAGGCCATTTATCTGGATGGTATATTTAGACCATGAATATTGATTTTTTTGGAAAATTATTTCTTAACCATCTTATGCAGCATCATTTCAGCCAGTCTCGCCGTTTCACCTGCACAGGTAAGTTAGGTATGGCCTTCTATCCCTAATCCCTTATCGCATTAATTATATAGTATTATATTATTATTTCGAGAGCCGACAGGTTTTCTACGTGTCCCAGGATCTAATGTTCCCCTTCAACAAAAACAATGATGATCCAGGCTCATGTACCTAACCTTCGGATTGGCCGTTAAGTTGGGACGTCATGAGGAGGACGGTTCTACCCGCACGCTGTGGTTGCAGACGGTATCTTGTCCCTGACGTTCCCAGCTTAGCAATAGTACTCTCGAATATTTTATATTTTTAATCTTTCTTTGCATTTGTTTTTACGATTTCCTTTATTTTAGCCCAGCATGCATCATACGCATTCTTTTGAGCTTTCATACCCCATAGTCTACTTAAGAAATGTCCCGTCAGTGATGGTCAGCTATGGGTTCCGATACTCGAGTAAGATGAACTAATTCCACTCTGAATTCGAAGGTTTTCCTTGGTCGATTCATTGGGTTCGGTTGACTAAAAGGTCCCCGTCTGGAGCTTTGGCATTTTTCTTTTTTTTTTGTGGCCCCCTCATTGGACCGCGGGATTGTGTCCCCCATGAGCTCGGTCTTGTCAATTTGTTTTGTTTAGTTTAGTCCCTCCAGATTGGCGTCACCTTTTGGTCAATTACCCCTTACGTTCGGTTCAAGATTTTCCGAAAGATTCTCGTCGCTTGTTGGTAGAAACGGGTGTCGTTTTACCTTAACACCCGCTTTTCCGGTAAACTCCGCTGCATTTTCCGCTCCACCTCCATGTCCCATGTCACTTCCGCTTCACCTCCGCTCACTCCCCTACAAAGAGGACGTTAAGGAGGGGCATCTGTTGACACCCGTTTTATACCGATAAGTTGAGTCGTTTCTCTTACTCCCATTGGTTGATGCCTCAACTTGTCCATCATTGATTGGGCCATTTTTGTGCCACGTCTTGGGCCCATTTTATGGGTTGCCTCCTTCCTTGCTGAAGTCCGTGTTGGTTCAAGGCTTAATGGGCCTCGGCTTTGGTCAATTGAATGATTCAGGGCATGAACGGTCCAACCTCAGCCGTTCAACACTAGGGCGGTTGATCCCAAACCGTTCATACATTTTGGGTAATTTTTTAGTGTTCTTCTGGATATTCACCGATAGGCTTTTGTGTGGCCTTATGAGGGCCGTTCAAACCAATGGACGGGCTCATTCTAACCGCCTATATCTCAGAGTCCTACGCGTACCAATTTCCTCAGAGAATTATACAATTAATTGAATTATCACCGACAAGGCTAAAACGGCTTGTTTTGGACTGTCCTACCGTGGAACGGCCTCCAACGAACCGTCCATCTGTCAGGGTCCAACGGCGGTCGTTCCGGTCAGTTTGAGAGATAATTGGGCTGAGTATCTGGTTTATTTATTTTCCACCGACAGCTTGGACGGCCTGAAAGGAGCCATTCAAGACTTGAGCGGTCTATCGTTAGACCGTTCATCCGTTCGATGGAGGGTTTTTAACAGATTTCCACCCTTTTTATGCATAGTTTTATCCCTGATTTGTTTTAACGATTTCTCTGTGGATAACCAGCCATTTTTTATGCCGTTTCATCTGGATGGAAGATAATGATATTATCTACAAATTATCTTTTGTAAATTCGACCTGAAAATACCTCTAAGCCCTAGTTTCGGGGCTGGCTTTATAGGCTCTATAAATAGACCCTAGTAGCCGGACGTCGAAAGGGGGGGGGGATTTTGGTCGACGGTGAAGCCCTACTGCATTTTTGAGCGACCTAACACCAAGGAGGGAGGCTTTCCACGTCCATAAGAGCCTCCGGTTCAGGGAGTAGTCCAGTTTCAAGTTCTTTCGTTTCATACGCTTTCATCGCTTCCTCTTCACTGCATGCATCATTTTCTTCCTACGTTCCCCTTTCTTCTCATTATCATGCACACACCCGCCCACGTTATTGTCACCCTAGGTGTTTAAAACCCCCCAGGCATTCCCCTTTCCGTTTATTTATGCTTGATTCTTCTTACATGAACACGTACTAGGTCATTTAGTTCTAATCTGGGTATTTCTCCTTTGTCTTCACACTGTTTTGCAGGTCAGCACTTCATCAGCACGAGGCCCATCCCCTCTGGCCGGCTAGAGAGGGTGAAGGTGAACCCTTTTGTGGCTGTAGATATATATTTTCAATGTTTGAGAAATGTCCAGTCTTTGCCACCGTACCTGCAAGGAATAGGAAACTGCATCAGCATCAAAAGGGCAGACTGCAGGTTGCCAGTTTCAATAAAAACCATCCAAGCAGGTCGCTTCCTCCGCGTCACCTCTTAGGCCCACTACATTCCCCTCTGCTCCGTCCGCCCTTTCACCATCACCCGCCATACCTCCTGTTATTTCCCCTACGCTTAACCCTTCACCCATTGCCCCTCCACCAGGGCCTATTAAACCCACTTCAGCCATCCTCACCTCCATTTCCACGCCATTCACCTACCCCACCAGGCCAAGCAGGGGTCCGCTCCAGGCCGTGTCAGCATCACAATGCGACCTTCGGAGCGGGCGTCCTTTCCAAAGAGTTTTTCCTTCTTCAGGTACGTCTGTACCAAACCCTGCAATTTCCTCCCCTACAGTTGAGCCAGAAGAAATAGACCCTGTGCCGGGCACAAGGTATGACTTGTTATAGCACTTAGACCGCATGCCGGCTAAAATCTCAGTATTAGAATTAATCAAGAGGTCGCCACTCCACCAAGATGCCCTGAAGACCTTCCTGCAGAAAGTTATGGTGAGTGAAGATGTGGCAGTTGATAGCCTGCCCTCGGTCTTGGCAACGATTACTAAGGGGCCTTCGATTTCATTTTTCGAGTCGGAGTTAGCCCCCCCTGAAGCACGACAGATGCCATTATGCATTACCATTTCTCTGAACAAAATGGCCGTGGAGTCTGCACTTGTAGACACAGGCGCGTCAATAAATGTGTGTCCGTTGAGTACCCTTCGTGCTTGCAATATATCAGAGGACATGCTCAAGCCGACACCGACTACAATAGCAGCCTATGACAACTCCAGACGCGCTTGTCATGGGGTGGTGACTGTGAAGGCCGAGCTAGGGCCCTTAGTTATGGACGTGGAATTTTGTGTGTTGGACATAGACCTGATGTTCAAAGCCATTCTGGGTCGTCCATGGTTGAATAGTTTGAATGCCGTCCCCTCGACAGCCCATCAATGTTTAAAATTCCCATTCCAAGGATGAGTGGTCAAGGTGAAGAGTATTTCCACAGTTCAAAATGTTGACGCTATAGCCACCAAGATTCTACCTACACTGTGGCCAAGCAACAAGCATGTTCTCTCCGTCATGGACTTGAACTATTCGTGGGGATACGTGTCACGCAAGCCCGCCGCTGCACCAGTCAATGTGAAGGTCAAGCCCAAAATGAGAGATTCCAAAGGTTGGCACATGATTCTAAAATTGGGCTATCAGCCTGGGTTAGGTCTCGGCGCACAGTTGCAGGGCCGGACCAACCCCGTTCCCAAAGGAAGGAAGATGCGCCGTCGGGGCCTCGGCTACCATGAATCCTCCATGTCGATGCTCGGAGACTCCGGGCCATTGACTTGGGATTACCGGCAACATTTTGTGAAGGGTCCGTTGCAACCTGGTACCTTGAAGACCCCGCCGGCCAGCCCTGGAGAGAAGACAGGCGAAGCCTGTGCTGTTGTTGATCTACCATCGTCACTGCAAGGGTTAGTTGGTGACTTGGAAGACCTTTCTGATTGCTTTAAAGGGTTGTTTCATGAGAAAGAGAGCAAGCCAAACAAGAAGGAGACGCAGCTGGTAAAGCATCCTCCGATGCCATTGGCCCGCTAGGGGCGGAAGATGGGGAGCTCTGCCACTACTTATTCTATGTCCCCGTCCCGTCTTGCTTCCTGGTTTTGACAGTTGGATTCTGTTCCCCGTTCCCCTCCACTTATGGTCGACCCATGCTTCGTGGAGAGACCTGAGATTTTGTTCGTTCCATGTGCTTGTGGGCATTCCCCGCCCATTGATCTATCAACCTTATTCACTCCTCCTCCCCCAGGAGCTCAGCTCCATGAGATGTGGTTTTCCTCTTCTAATCCTTTCTTCGACTGCATCTTCCGGGAATTGTTTCCCACGCAGCTACCTCCTCCTCCGTCTGCTTCCCCCTCCAGCTGCGTGATCACCTCCAGCCTCCAAAAAAAAATGTCAATTTTAAAACGGAGGTCTCCATGGAAGATTACGCTATGTTCTACCTAGATTCCCAGGGGCACGAGACCCTTGTTTCTCTTCCAGTAGATTCTCTCTCCCCTAGATCAAATGTACAGTGTACAGAGTCTTCTAGGATAGTCGAGTCAGTCAGGGTAGAGTCTAGTCTGAGTTTTGTCAGCCCTTCCACGTCTGCGGCGCCCGCCGTAACACGTCCTCCCAAAACCATTCCCGATAGGTTTCTACAAGATTTGGCTGGAAGATGTCACGCTCTGTTGAAATGTCCAGAATTTGTAGAGACCGTGATTGTCTTGGAAGATGATGAGGAAGTTGAAGGGGTGTGGAGCAATGATGGATTAGGAGTATATGAAATTATGAATGAGAAGGACCCAGCGGATGATGAGGAAGATGAGGTGGAGGACACTGCCGATTTATACGCGCAAGGCTTGAAGAAATTTGACGAACCTTCCATAGCAGTGGATGAATCCACTAAGGAAATTAACCTCGGAACAAAAGAGGACCCCAGGCTCATATTTATTTCTGCTAATCTCCCCCCTCGCGTGGAAGAGGAGCTTGTCAAAGTCTTGAGGGAGTGCAACGATTCTTTCGCCTGGTCCTATGAAGACATGCCGGCCGGGCCTTGACCCCGCCTTGGTCGAACACAGGCTGATTCTCAAACCAGGGGCAACGCCCGTTAAACAGAAAGCAAGGAGGTTCCACCCGCAGATGGCCTTGAGGATTAAGGAAGAAGTCGATAAATTGCATAAGGCCAGGTTCATTAGAGTGGTGCTATATCCACAATGGGTGGCAAACATAGTCCCGACAATGAAGAAGGATGGTAAAATTCGAATCTGTATTGACTTCCGTGACTTGAACAAAGCATGTCCGAAAGATGATTTTTCACTTCCTCACATCGATGTCTTGGTCGATAATACAGCTGGGTACGAAGCCCTCTCTTTCATGGATGGTTATTCGGGGTATAGCCAAATCCTTCTGGCTCCGGAAGATCAAGAAAAGACCTCGTTCACCACCCCTTCGGGCACATACTGCTACGTCGTTATGCCATTTGGGTTGAAAAATGCAGGTGCCACATATCAAAGAGCAATGATGGTTATCTTCCATGATATGATGCACGTTTATTTAGAAGCTTATGTGGATGATATTTTAGTCAAATCGAGGTCACAAGAAGAACATCCTGCCATTTTAGGCAAGGTGTTGCAGAGGGCTAGGGAATACAAGTTAAAGATGAATCCGAAGAAATGCGTGTTCGGAGTTGCATCAGGGAAATTGCTCGGGTTTATTGTTAGTAAACGGGCGATTCAGATCGATCCAAACAAGGCAAAGGCCGTTATAGAAATGCCGCCGCCAAAGAATATCACTGAACTTCGAGGTCTGATCGGACGTTTGCAATTTATTAGGAGATTCATATCTCAGCACTCGCAAAGATGCCGCCCGTTCTATGAATTACTGAAGGCAGGCGCGAAGTTTGAATGGAATGAACAATGTCAGAAGGCCTATGAGGAACTCAAGGTTTACCTCTCTAATCCCCCGATTCTGCAACCGCCCATCCCCGGGAAACCCCTGATCCTGTACATTTCTGTGATTGAGGACTCCCTAGGAGCTGTTTTGGCACAGGTAGACGATGAAGGAAGGGAAAGGGCAGCGTACTATCTCTCAAGGTTATTTAATCCTGCTGAATCCAAGTACACTGCTATAGAGAAGACCTGTGCAGCACTAGTGTGGGTAGCGCAGAAGCTTAAACACTATTTTCTTGCCCACGAGGTTAGGCTCATCTCTAGAATGGACCCCATTCATTATCTGTTGGAAAAGCCAGTCCTTTTTAGCCGACTAGCTCGCTGGCAAAGCTTTCTTTCCCAGTTTGACATCATCTTCATCGTGCAGAAAGCAATCAAGGGATATGCTATTGCCGAGCACCTGGCTCATTCTCCTATCCCTCATACAGATTCCATCCGGGACGAATTCCCCGATGAACACCTGGCGGTGATCACTCATCTTCCTTTCTGGTCTCTTCATTTCGATGGTGCTCTCAATTCCCAGGGCAGTGGAATCGGCGCCGTTCTCCTTACTCCAGAAGGGGTAACTATCCCCGTGGCATATCAACTCTCATTTCCCGCCACTAACAATATAGCCGAGTATGAGGCTCTCCTTGCCGGTCTGAAGCACGCCTACATCTTGGGCGCGCGATATCTTAACATCATAGGAGACTCTCAACTGGTGCTGCGTCAAGTCTTGTCGACTTACCGCACCCGCGACCCTAAGCTCAAACCCTACCAGGATCTGGTCACGCTCTTGGCTAGGCAATTCAGGAAACTTGTCTATATCCACACTCCTCGTTCTCAGAATATCTTGGCCGATGCCCTTGTATCGCTTGCCTCTTCCCTATCACTTCCCCTGAGTCGCGCCACTGAGACCATCGTGGTCCAACGGCTAGATATTCCTTCACTTCAGGATCCCTGGTTCGACAATCTTATGGTGTCTGTAGAGAAGAAAATAGAAAGGGAGGAGATAAAAGAAGTTTCATTGACTGAGCTTGAGGAAATCATTGAAGAAGAAGAACTGCCTTGGTTCTATGAAATCGAGCAATACTGCAGGGATGGTACATTTCCGGAAGCGGCCAATGCTGAGCAGTGAAGAGCCATTAGAAGAGTCGCCGCAAGATACACCATCATCGTGGGTAAATTGTATAGGCGGGCCCTGAATGGAGTTCTGATGAGGTGCCTAGATGACGGAGAAGCTTGGAAAGTTGTGGAAGCAGCTCACTCCAGCAAGTGTTGGGGACATGTAAATGGGAAGGCATTGGCGAAGAAGATTCTTAGGCAAGGTTATTACTGGCCGACTCTAGAAGAAGATTACTCCACCTGCGTTCATAGGTGTCTTCAGTGCCATATCCATGCCGACAAAATCCACGCTCCTGCCTCTTCTCTCTATCCTATTTCGGCCCCCTGGCCATTTTCCATGTTGGCATTTGATATTATCGGACCCCTCGGTGATCCGAATTCCGCGGTTAAACAGAAATTCTTCATTTTGACGGCTACGGAGTACCTCACCAAGTGGGCGGAAGCTGAAGCTTATGCAGAAATCAAAGCCACCACGGTATGCCGCTTCATTATGAAGAACATTATCTCGCGGTTCGGGATGCCAAGCGACATCGTCACCGACAACGGGCCTCAATTCGTCTCACAAGAACTCCAGGACCTCTGTAAGAAATTCAATATAACTCTGCATCATTCATCACCATATTACCCCCAAGGTAATGGCCAGGCTGAGGCCACGAATAAAACCCTTCTTAAAATTATCAAGAAAACATGCGAATCACATAAGTTTGCTGATTGGGCTGACAAACTGATAGAACCTCTATGGGCTTATCGCACCTCCGTCCGTACTCCCATAGGGCAGACTCCCTTTGCTCTCACTTATGGGATGGAAGCGATACTCCCGTATGAGATTTTGATCCCTTCCCTAAGGGTGCTGCTGGATAAGGAACTTAATCCTGACGAACGTCGAGAGGCGTTGCTAGTCCAACTGGAACTTTTAGACGAGAAGAGGTTGAATGCGGCCAATCATGTTTCAGTGTATCAAAAGCGTGTCTCACGATATTTTCAAAAGAAGGTCGTTGAAAGGAAATTTCAAGTGGGTAATATGGTTTTGAAACACAAATTTATCAGAATAGCAGGTCCCAAGTCTAAACTGCAACCCAACTGGGAAGGGCCCTTCGTAATCAAAGAAGCTTATCCAGGTAACGCATATCGTCTAATTAACGCAGAGGGTGAAGAATTGCCAAACCCGTGGAATGGGATGTATTTAAAACGTTTCTATCCTTAAAAATCAAAATCCAGCAAACGGCTCGATGGCAGGGAATACTCCACCAGATTGCAAAAGGAGGACCCAGGTCCAGCATCCCACACACTACATGGTCACCCGTGGTTCGGTATTCTCTCGTGCTACCTGACACCGTTTCTCCTTGGCCATGCGCGGGGAAGGTAAAGGTCCTTGTATTTCCTCTCTCTCGGCTTAGGATAGGGGCATGTGGTGAATAAGGGGGCGAGAACTGACCTAGACCCCCCCCCCCCAATTAAAAGAGGTCTCAAATAGGGGCAGTCCGTTAAGACCTGACTCCGCAAAGCAAGAAAAAAGGAAAGGGGAAGGCAAAAGAAAGAGAAGGGCAAAATCAAAAGATAAGGCTGAAAGCACAAAGCTCAAAGCTCTCAAAAATCCCCCGAAAGAATACGACTAGGCATGGCAAGAGTGGCAGTACAGTTTCCCCGCGGGACGTTATGAGCCCGGTCGTATGCGTGCCTAGAGCGGACGAAGGTTCGATGACGGATACAAAGTCCCGGCGCAACAGACCGTATCCTTTGAAAAGGGGAGTGTCCTGGAAAAGAACTCAAGCCCTAAAAAATATCTACACCTGTCGTCAGCTTCTCTACTCAATCTTTTTTCACTTTCCCAAGGAATGAATCCCACCCCGGGTATGGCCTCGGCAGAAGCACCATTGAGCATGGTTGATCCCGACCACAGGTGGTCCCCCTCCTGCATGTGCTGGGCTTGGGAAGTCCATAACAAAATGAGGAGGTCCTTGCTATTAAAGCCCGAGCTGATTTCAAAATCCAAAAAAAAAATCGAATATTTCAAAATCCAAAAAAATCGAATATTTCAAAATCCAAAAAAATCGAATATTTCAAAATCCAAAAAAATTGAATATTTCAAAACCCAAAAAAAAAATCAAATGTTTTAAAATCCAAGAAACAAAAAAAATCAAATATTTCAAAGTCCAAAACTCACCATGTCACATATTTCCCTCTTGCATTCATAGCATTCATTTGCATTTTGCACATTGTGATGTTCGCCTATTTGATAAGGCTTATCCCCTTGACCAAAAATCAAGAAACGGTCATCTCCTAACTTGCTATAGGCAAGGGGCTAAGCCTAAAATAGATTTAATCTTTTTCATGTTTTCATGTGTGTAGGGGCAGGTTGGAAGGGCAGTTGGCTCGTGACCGCATGAATATTCAATCCTCATCTTTACCCATGCAATCACATCACGTCATAATCGAATCACAAAGTTCAAACTCAATCAAACTCATCAAATCTTATTCATTTCATATGTCAAGTTATCTGGATATAAAGTCTCATCCCACATTATCATAAAAATAAAAGGAAAATCACTCAATCCTCCGCTGGGCGTCCCCGCGTGGACGTATCTCTCTCAACTCCCTAAGGTAAGACTGTCGCGTCTCCGGAGCCTCCTCAACCTCTGCTGGTAGGGTACGCACCCTACTCACCTCCCACATAATCAGCGCGCTCCTGACCGCCTGCTCGTCCTCCTCTGTCCCGATCCTCCGCGCCTGTAGCATGGGAAGGTGGGGTAGCGTAGGTAGCACCGTCCAGGGTAGTCCAATCTGTAGGTAGCATCTATGTGGGTTGTACATCGCTAAGGCAGTGTCACCCACGAGCCTCAAGTCCAAGCCAGCTCTCCTCGGTAGCCTGATGATGGTGTCGTGGAGGAAGTCTGGGCGCATCACGAACCTGTCCAGGGGCGACCTGTTGATGTACGGATGCCACTCGTCCCTGGTCTTCAGCTCAGCCGTCCTACACTCAACCTGTGGAGAAAACCTGAAGGCACCTCCTATAAAGTAAAGGGGATGGCTCCCAAAGATCCTGCTAACTGAAGTGATATCCTCCCTCAGGGTAAACTTCATCCTAACTCCCATCCAGCACTCCAATAGGATCATCGAACCAAAGAGAGGACCTCGTAAGGCTGCTAAAGTAAGACCCTCATACAAGTAAGCTAAGACAGCCTGAGAGATGGAAAGTCCCTGCCAAAGGCCACTAATGGTACCGAGCAAGGGGATCTCTAGGACGTGGTCGGCTGAAGGGAAAAGGATGGCCCCGCATAGGCAGATGGACGCAGCTTTGGCTATGGCCTCAACCCACCCGCACTTATTCCGGCAATGCTCCACTACCTACTGGCTCAGAGGAAGGAGGTGAATGTGACGAGGGCCTACATAGGCGCGAACATCCCCGCTATCAGGTATGAATCCCCCTAGGATGAGTTTTGGATCTATAGGGGCAACGGTATGGCATATCAAGTCTTCCTCCCCCACCTTGGACCTAGGGAGCCCGAAATATGTCTCTACCTCCTCTAACAGGATAGTGGCCTCAAAAGATGGGAAGAGAAAAGTGTGGGTCTGAGGGTGCCAGGTCTCCATCAGAGCAGAGATACTATACCAGTCTAAAGAAAGTGTAGGGTAGTTCTGACCTAGAACTAAGAGCGAATGTAGGTGCCAGGATTTGACGAGGTAAGTCACCCCGAGGGGCAATGCACGGACCATGGGAGCCACCCACTTTAAACTAGAATAGCATCGCGGGCCGGGAAGAAGCTGAGAAGAAGGAAAAGGCAAAGGATGTAAGGAAATATAAGGGAAATTAAGAGATGGGAAATTGAATATATCTTGGTTGAACTTACCTCTCTCGTAGGAGTGGTACTGAGATGTCGAGGAATCAAACTTAGCCGTTGGATCGCTTCCCGCTCCTTTCTAGCTGGTCTCGGCCCTTCAAAGGACGCTCCCTCCGTAGAACTTCCATCAAAAGCCCTCTTCATGATGATTTGGTGATAGGAATCAAAGGTTTTAAGCCTTGGGAGGTGGAGGATGTGTGAATTGCGAGTTCAGGACCCCCTACTACTTATAAGGTTCATTAGGAAGCCTAAGCCTCTTAGGATTAGGCTCGGATAAGTCTAGGACGGATTAGGATAGGGTTATGATAAGTGCAAAGTGTCCTACCCTCGGGCTGGGGACTCTCCAGGGAGTCCCATTTCGAGCAAATAGGATGTCCACTTGGACGGTCTTACGATAGACCGTCCATCTTCATGTACGACCCATTATCAACCGTCTATATCTCTAAGAAAGCCCGGGTCCAGTGACTCGTGCTGCCTAAAATCCGCCGTTCAAATGTCATTACGGTTTATATTGAACCGTTCCACCCCAAGTGGAGCGGTCTTTGGAGAACCGCTCTTCTCCACGAACGGCTCGGGGAGAACCACCCATCAACCAACTGCACTCGTGTCTCACTCCATTTGGCGTACCCACATCTCATTCGTTTAGCGCACTCAACTCACTCAAGTCGGCGTGCGCGTCACTCCTCTCACTCAAGTCGGTGTGTAAGTCACTCATTTCACTCAAGACGGCGTGTACGTCACTCATCTCACTCAAGTCGGCGTGTACGTCACTCCTCTTACTCAAGTCGGCGTGTACGTCACTCTCATCTCACTCAAGTCGGCATGTACGTCACTCATCTCACTCAAATCGGCGTGTGCGTCCCTCTCTCAGGTCGGGCACACCTCTCAATCTTGCATGTTTGCTTCACCCCCTCTAGTAGCTAAGTCACGTTCATTCATGCAAACATACAGTCACCCACAAAAAATCAAAACAAAAACATGCATACCACTATCATATCTTTTCATGTACAAAAGACGGGCCCAGTACACAGTCAAGCCTGTCCCTCTCCTTGGCGCTCGTCGCTGTCTCCACCGCCCTCATGCCTCTTTGGGGGAGGCATCGCTGAGGTCGCCTCATCACGCTGTCGCCGGTGCCGCTCCTCCTCCTCGTTCCTCTGATGGCCGGAGGAACCAGTGAAGTAACTCCTCACGGAGCCGTGGGTGCCGTGGCTGCCACTCGCAGTTGCCCTGCAGCGCTCCCGACTTGCCTCCTTCAGACCCTCCACCTTGCTTTCCAACCTGGCAACCTGCAGACGGGCCTACTTTGCCTCACTCCTGTTACGCTATGCCTCTGCCCGGTAACGGTCCGCCACGGTAGCACCGGCTCGTAGTCGCTCTAGCTCGTCCCGGAGGAGTGCCGTCTCCACTGCGTCTGCTGGTCGACTCCGCGCGGCCTCCTCGCGCACCCGAGCCACCTCCTCCGTAGCCACTACCCGGCTCTGCTCCAACTCTGTCTGGAGGCGGGTCAGCTCGGCCGTCTGCATATCATTATTAGGCAGTTGCATAAGCATTTCATTCATAAGCACAATAAGCAAGGGGGAGTTTAGAATTACGTACCCTCTTGGTGAGCGCCTCTTCGGCCGCCTTGGCCCGCTCTACCATCCGAGTAAAGTCAGCATCCCGCTCGGCACGGTCTGCTGGGGTCTGGGTGGAGGAAGAAGAAGGAGCGCCTGGTCCCTGTCTCTGAGTCCCCTCGGCACGCTGCATCCAAATACTCCAGGGTCAGTCACATGTATAAATATATAAAGTTGCATAATTTAAAGAATCTAGGGTTTAGAACACTCACCAGTAGAGCCAGGGCCTGTCGGGCCTCGTCTCTCTCCCGGATGGTGGAGTGTAGGAGTCCCTGCAACTCCGCCACCCGCCCTGTGGGGTCAACCTATATTCAGAAGTCTAGGTGTGTCAGTGCATCATCATAAGCATGATAGATAGAATTAAGTTTATAAGTCGTACCGGTCGGTGAGCGCCCCGGAACACCAAGTCCCGGTAGTGCCGGGCGTACGCAGTGTAGTACGCACTGTCGCTCTCTGCTCGGGCAGTCACCGCTCGTCCTCACGCAGTCCAGTCGGTGACCTGCTCGGCATTCCTTGCTGTCCAATCAAATGCCTCGCGGAGTCCCCGGGTCATCCTCGTCACCCATTCCCCCGCCTTCTCAGGCGCAGGGAACTCAACGGCCGGCTGATGGACCCCGATGGTCCTCAGCACCAACCTGAAGAATAGTGGCTCCACCACATTCATGCAGTGAAGCCACACATCTCGGCCAGAAAAGGCTAGGGCCTCAGTCACCCACGGCTGGCCCTCCGGGCTCTCCTCCGTGTAAGGAGTCCACCGTACCTACAAGGAATAGGAAACTGCATTAGCATCATAATCATGAAAGAATAGCATGTAATTAAAGGGTCTGAGTTTAGAAGCATACCGAGGTGTACGGTAGGGTGTCCAGGTCGTCCTGCAGCTCCTGGACCTGCCGTCTCAGGGCTGTCATCTCCCGAGGTGCTGTCCACCTCCGCGCGATCGGTAGGAGCCCAGGACGGATCTCCTCGCCCCTACCTAGTCCACATAGGCGCACGTAGGCCCACACCTGTATCACAAAATCGTGTCAACATTCAGTAAGCATGTAGGATAGCATAGCCGAGTCTAGGGCATAAAGTCGTACCTAGAGTAAGGGGGAGAAGCCCCCAAGCATCGTCCGACGTGCCGTCGAACTGAGAGTGTCGAAGAGGAAGGCAAGAACTGCCGCTCCCCAAGCGAAGTCACCCACGTGCTCAAGCTCCTGGATGAAGGGAAGGAACCTACAGCTCATCACGTCCGCCCGCATGGAGAAGAGAAGCCGCCCGAACAGCAGCATCAGGAACTGTCGTAGAACTTTATCTGCCTCAGGTCCCGGTCCTGCAGCAACTCTCGGCCTCGCCAGCCCCACGAGCCGCTCCAAGTGCTCCTCCGACTGCTCCCCGACCACAACGCCGGCTCGTCGTAGACCCAGGCTGTCCTGGAGAGCAGCCCGGGGAAGGAGGGTCAACTGCCTCTCGGGGCGCCACAGCTGTAAGCTGTGCAACTCCCGAGCCATCCCCCGGTAGTCGGGAAAAGTAGTCTCGCTGATCGGTGACCCGTGCACACGTAGGCCAGTGAGCCTGGCCACGTCCTCCAACGTAGGGACCATGTGCCCCCACGGGAAAAGGAACGTCCGACTCACTGGATCCCAGTGGTCGTGCAGGGTGTAGAGCAGAGCCGCGTCGAAGCGACACACCTCAATGCTCCGGAAGAGGGCGAACCCCATGGTGGTCAACCGCTCCCTCTGGAAGTCTGGCAGCACCAAGTACACTGCACGGACCTGCAGCCATGAGGTGCAGGTCCTACGCTTCCCCTGCATACATTTCATTCATATTAATGATTTAGTCTTGCATATAGATTCGTTTAAATAAAAAGATTCTCAAGATCCAATTCTTAGTTTGAAGAACGGTTATCCACTGACCGCTCATCAATTGAGCGGTCCCATTCCAACTGTTCTGATTCTTCAGGTTCTGTGTTTGAACGGGCTACCCTTAACCGTTCCTATCCTGAGCGGATCACCTAGAACCGTCTGTCTGCCCATCTTCCTAAGGAGGAGCGGTCTCCCTTTGGTCCGCATGACTTGTGGACGGTCCTATGGGGACCATATTGTTTTGCCTCAGATGAAAGATTGAACGGACCAATGCGGTCCGTTTACTGTTTGAATGGTGATAGCCTCACCGTGTCTGTTTGTGGTGGTTCGTTGGCTGCGTGAGTTTGAATGGCGTTCCCTAAGCCATGTTAATTTGGACAGTCCTATGTGGACTGCATTGTTATGTCGTGCGGTTTCTGTTGAACCGTTCTACCGTCGTCATCCCTGACGACGGTGAACGCCCCCCCAGCCGGCTGGGAGACCACCATGGCCCCCCTAAACCGACCCCTAAGCACCTAAATCCCCCTAAAAGATTTCTAAACTAACATGCATTGATGAAAATCGAAAGAAAAATGGGGGACGGGGAGGCCTACCTTGGCGTCACGGGGTTTCTTCTCCCTCCTCACCGGCGTGCCTCTTTCCTCGGCTTCGGCGACATCATCGTCTCCAGCCGTGGCATCCTCTACGGCGACGACGATGGCTAGGTTCTCCATCGTCACCCCGGGCGTACCGTCCTCCTCGGACGGTGGCGGTGACGGTGACGGCGGTTGCGGCGGCGACAGTGAACCCTCGCCGGAGGTGGGTGGCCGGGCGGTTTGATGCTTGGTCCTCGTCATGGGGAGTTCTGTGAGATCGAGAGAGGGAGGGAGATTGAGAAGAGAGAGTGAGAGAATGGGGGATTGTGGGCTCTTGGCCCCCGTTCGTCCCTTCCACCGTCGGTTACGGTGGACGGAGATGAGGGGGGTCTCTTTTTTTCGAGGTTACAGAGAAGGACGGTCTATCGTTAGACCGTCTATCTTTTGGGCAGTTCCTAAGTGACCGTACGACCCTAGTGACCATTAACTTTAAGTCGGTTGAAATTCCAGGCCTGAGCGGTTCTTAAGGAGTCGTTCTCATGTAAACGGTACTGGCCCGACCGTTCATCCCCGGCAACCGGCCCGGTAAGAATGGTTCGAAGGTCTGGTACGCGCGGTTAACGTAGAGCCATTTTGAATATTGCACGGTTACAATAAGGCCGTTTATCTGGATGGTATATTTAGACCATGAATATTGATTTTTTTGGAAAATTATTTCTTAACCATCTTATGCAGCATCATTTCAGCCAGTCTCGCCGTTTCGCCTGCACAGATAAGTCAGGTATGGCCTTCTATCCCTAATCCCTTATCGTATTAATTATATAGTATTATATTATTATTTCGAGAGCCGACAAGTTTTCTACGTGTCCCAGGATCTGATGTTCCCCTTCAACAAAAACAATGATGATCCAGGCTCATGTACCTAACCTTCGGATAGGCCGTTAAGTTGGGACGTCATGAGGAGGACGGTTCTACCCGCACGCTGTGGTTGCGGACGGTATCTTGACCCTGATGTTCCCAGCTTAGCAATAGTACTCTAGAATATTTTATATTTTTAATCTTTCTTTGCATTTGTTTTTACGATTTCCTTTATTTTAGCCCAGCATGCATCATACGCATTCTTTTGAGCTTTCATACCCCATAGTCTGCTTAAGAAATGTCCCGTCAGTGATGGTCAGCTATGGGTTCAGATACTCGAGTAAGATGAACTAATTCCACTCTGAATTCGAAGGTTTTCCTTGGTCGATTCGTTGGGTTCGGTTGACTAAAAGGTCCCCGTCTGGAGCTTTGGCATTTTTCTTTTTTTTTTGTGGCCCCCTCATTGGACCGCGGGATTGTGTCCCCCATGAGGTTGGTCTTGTCAATTTATTTCGTTTAGTTTAGTCCCTCCAGATTGGCGTCACCTTTTGGTCAATTACCCCTTACGTTCGGTTCAAGATTTTTCAAAAGATTATCATCGCTTGTTGGTAGAAATGGGTGTCGTTTTACCTTAACGCCCGCTTTTCCGGTCCACTCCGCTGCATTTCCGCTCCACCTCCATGTCCCATGTCACTTCCGCTTCACCTCGGCTCACTCCCCTGCAAAGAGGACGTTAAGGAGGGACATCTGTTGACACCCGTTTTATACCGATAAGTTGAGTCGTTTCTCTTACTCCCATTGGTGGATGCCTCGAGTTGTCCATCATTCATTGGGCCATTTTTGTGGCACGTCTTGGGCTCATTTTATGGGTTGCCTCCTTCCTTGGTGAAGTCCGTGTTGGTTCAGGGCTTAATGGGCCTCGGCTTTGGTCAATTGAACGATTCTGGGCATGAACGGTCCAACCTCAGCCGTTCAACACTAGGGCGGTTGATCCCAAACCGTTCATACATTTTGGCTAATTTTTGAGGGTTCTTCTGGATATTCACCGACAGGCTTTTGTGCGGCCTTATGAGGGCCGTTCAAACCAATGGACGGGCTCATTCTAACCGCCTATATCTCAGAGTCCTACGCATACCAATTTCCTCAGGGAATTATCCAATTATCTGAATTATCACCGACAAGGCCAAAACGGCTTGTTTTGGACCGTCCTACCATGGAACGGCCTCCAACGAACCGTCCATTCGTCAGGATCCAACGGCGGTCGTTCCGGTCAGTTTGAGAGATAATTGGGCTGATTATCTGGTTAATTTAATTTCCACCGATAGCTTGGACGGCCTGAAAGGAACCGTTCAAGACTTGAGCGGTCTTTCGTTAGACCGTTCATCCGTTCGATGGAGGGTTTTTAACAGATTTCCACCCTTTTTATGCATAGTTTTATCCCTGATTTGTTTTAACGATTTCTCCGTGGATAACCAGCCATTTTTGATGCCGTTTCGTCTGGATGGAAGATAATGATATTATCTACGAATTATCTTTTGTAAATTCGACCTGAAAATACCTCTAAGCCCTAGTTTCGGGGCTGGCTTTATAGGCTCTATAAATAGACCCTAGTAGCCGGACGTCGAAAGGGGGGGGGGGATTTTGGTCGACGGCGAAGCCCTGCCGCATTTTTGAGTGACCTAACACCGAGGAGGGAGGCTTTCCACGTCCATAAGAGCCTCCGGTTCAGGGAGTAGTCCAGTTTCAAGTTCTTTCGTTTCATAGCTTTCATCGCTTCCTCTTCACTACATGCATCATTTTCTTCCTACGTTCCCCTTTCTTCTCATTATCATGCACACACCCACCCACGTTTTTGTCACCCTAGGGGTTTAAAACCCCCCAGGTATTCCCCTTTCCATTTATTTATGCTTGATTCTTCTTACATGAACACGTACTACGTCATTTAGTTCTAATCTGGGTATTTCTCCTTTGTCTTCACACTGTTTTGCAAGTCAGCACTTCATCAGCACGAGGCCCATCCCCTCTGGCCGACTGGAGAGGGTGGAGGTGAACCCTTTTGCAACTCTTGGCGTGATGGGCTTGCGCGGTTCCTTTAGTCCCGTTCAAGGAGACGAGCGGCATCCTCTGCACCGCCCTTCTTCCTTCTGCAGTTCACTTAAAGCCGTCCATCCTCCAGGAGTTCTTCTTCCCGCGCGTTCGGTAGCACTCTTAGGCGGTCTATCGTAGGACCGTGTATCGTTAAAGCGGTTCTTCACCGACCGCTCATCCTCCCAGTGCTGCATCCAGGCGAGTGTCTCCCCTTCCTTTCCAAAGTACGGTACGCTAGTCACGTGCTGTGCTTTGGTGGCGATCACGGTCATTCCCTGTTTTCTTCCCCCTCTCACTGTACTTCGTTGGTCCATTCGTGATATTATTGCTTTATTCGCAGCACATCGTCCATTGAGTAGGGAGAGGAGGAAAAATATATATCTACACCCCTTTGTGGCGATCACGGTGGGACACCTAACGCCCATCGTGCTGTTGAGATTGCTGACCCTCTTTCTTTGTTTCCAGTTCTTTGTTTTTCCCAAGAGTGATTTACAGGTTGGGGTGCGTTTCCGTCCCCTGGGACCGGAGCGGTTACTGAAGAGCCGCCCAATGACAGGCACGGTTGAAATTCCACCGTTCACACCCTACAGTCAAATCCAGCTCTGCCGGCCTTTCTTGTTACAGACGGTGCTATATAGAACGTCCATACCGTAGAGCGGCCTGGATCTGGCCGTTCAGTTCCCCAGCACCGGTATGTTTTGTTCTGTTCCTATTGTAGGTATGCGGCTGCTGGAGGACCGTTTGTGTGGTTACACGGTTGGATAGTGACCGTCCTGCTGGTATTTTCTTGCCGTTGCTCTCTCGTGTCTTTTTTTAGGTCCTGTGATTACGCCGTAATTCTGTTCTCTCCCTGGATTAAACGGTCCCACACAGACCATTCTACAGTTGGAGCGGCCATAGAGGGGCCGTTCATCTGGTGCCACAGTGTATTTTTGTTATACTTTGATTGTCATAGTTCATGTGGTTTGCTCTGCTTGGTGCTATTCATTGATTCCCCCCTGCTCTCTTATCATCATTGCATCACCATGCTCGTTATTGTTCATGTGTATACTTGCTCATTGGTTGATAGCTGCTAGGCTAGTTTGTGCATGCACTCCGGTGCGCATAGGAGCATCGATCTCTTCTCATGTTAGCTGCATTCCTACCGAGGTAGGGTTTCCTCTCGTCTCCATATTCCTTGGAGCCGACTAGGGACCTTGCCGAGGACCTCCGTAAGCCCCCGTGAGCCGTGGATTCCCACACGGACGCCGGATAGGTTGTACCGTATCCACCCCAGTTTAGGGTTGCATCCGCGATTGAGAGATCCTGATAGAGTCACACAGTTCCTCATTTCTTATCCCAGTTAGGCACCTAGTGGTTGAGAGGACTTATATTTTCATTAATCCACTAAAGCTCAAAGAAGAAGATATAAGGAATTGACGAGCATCATTTTAAGAACTTGATTGCATTACCGAGTGATTCTGTTCTCATCTCCCTCCATTGTATGCTTAATAGTTGCTTGGTAGATCTGGTTGATTAGTTCTAGTCCTAGGTGTCTTGGTGTATGTGGGATTGCCTTCTTCCCCCACGATCACCTCCTAGGGTTGACTCTTATTTCCATTCCTACTTTAACCCCTTGTTTGATTCATCTTCCATGTCGTCGTACGACTTCTCTCAGTCCCACGAGGACTCCCTTCCTCGTGGTCTCCTTGAGGACCCACCTAGGGTCACCCATTTGCAGGGAGGAGAGGGGACGGCCCCTTCACTCCCGACCATTCTTGGCGAGGGTCCCCGACCCTCTCTTTCAAATCCACCCAATTAGAATTCAGCCAATATGATCCTCGATATGACGGCCCAGTTGGACCCCACCCAGCTCCATCTCATCAGACAAGCTTTGCAAGGGGGCGATGCCCCGGCCTCAATTCCTGCTCATGGCACGACCGTTGTTGCCCCCACATCTCCTGTGGTCGGGACCACCTCTGTGGCTCCCATTGACCTTACTCCTGTCCGCCCTCAGACCCTTCGCTATCCCAATATAGAAATGGGCCAGGCTTCCACCTCGGTCCATCAACAGCTTGATAAAGGAAAGTCCCCGGTCCCCTCTGTTCCATACCTTGATCCGTACACCACAATTTCTCTATCACCTCAGGCCCTTATAGCTCCGGCGGACTTCGTTAGGTTGTAGTCAGGGGCGGCCCAGTTGGCTCATGCGGATATGGGCCCTTCCCTAGCCCATTATCCCTCCTACGGGCTGCCCCCTTCATCAGCTTATCCTTTGGCCACCTATCCAGGTATTACTCCTCCTGCTCCTCCTCCTCCTTCCCGAGAACGGGAAATCCTTGACAAATGGGCTGCTATGTAGCAACAAATTGCTCTCCTCCACAAGCGGGTCGGCCTGCAATCTCTTGCCGATGTCCCTATCCCTAACTTCAGGGACATTCATTTTCCTTCTCAGTCTGAGCTCCCCGTGTACCGCAAATACGATGGGAATGGCAACCCGTTCATCCATGTTCGGGAGTTCTAGTACGAATCAGCACAGTTCCAGCAGGACGATCGCTTGATGGCCTATTTGTTCTGTCGATCTCTGGAAGGGATCGCCCTGGAATGGTTCTACACCTTGCCTATGGACGGGGCCGAGAATTTCAAGACGGTCAAGGAAAGATTTATCTAGAGATTTCAGGATCGGGTTGGACCCGAATACTCTTTCACTGACTTAGTGGAGGAGAAGATGAAGCCGGAAGAAGACTTCGCAACCTATGCAGACCACTAGAGGCAGATGGCCTCACGTGTGCCCGGGCAGATCCCGGAAGAAGAAAAAGTGAAGTTATTAATTTTCAATGCTACGCCAACTTTCAGAAACATTCTGGCAATGAATGATATCTCAAACATGCACCAGCTATACAGCAGAGCTAGGTTCATTCAAACCCAATTCAAGGACTCCCCCATCCATTCTTTATTCGAGGCCCAGAAGCCCAAAGCCACCAAGAAAACCCAAGGCCCCGTCACTGAGGGAGTACAAATTAATGAGCATGTCCAGGCTGTTCAGTTTCCCCACCAAGCCGCTCCACCTCGCTTCCCACAGCCTCAGCGTAACCCCCAGTTCGCCACTCCGCAAGTTCCCCAGCCCACCATCCAAGTCCCACAATACCCTCAACAGGCACCTCCGCCACCCCAACAGCCTCAGCGGCCCCCGCAGTACAATAATGTTCCTCCACCCGCCGCCTACGGCTCTGCTCGACCCGCTCCAAAGAGGGCCCATTACCCTCCTCTTCCAGAAACCTTGCTAGATATCTTCTCTACTCTAATGTATACTGGTGATCTTTAGTTGCCTCCTGAGTGCCCAAACTGGAATACGGCAGCCGACCAGTCCCGATATTACATATTCCATCGGCAGCCCGAGCACACGATACAACGGTGTTATCAGTTCAGAGATCTGGTATATGACTTGCATGAGGGTCAGAGGATTGATTGGGCCCAGATGCACCAGTTGATTGAGGATATCAAGCAGAGACAGAGACAGGCCAGGCCGCAGTAGGCGGCGGCCCAGCAGCAACAACAACCCCAGCAACAGCAACAAGACCTCGGGATCCATCAGAATCCCATGCCGGTACACCAACCCACTCCCCAACAACAACAACAGCCGCCAGCACCGGCCCCAACACAAGTAAATGTGGTCCAGCGCCCGGCCCCCAACGCTTGGTGGACGTTTGACGATAAAACCCCCACACACCTCTTGGCCCTCCACCACAACTACTCTCCCACACCTACCATCCCCTCCATTCTCAGACCCGCCATTCCGACCTCTACACCACTCGTCGCTTCCTCCGCGTCGCCTCTTAGGCCCACTACATTCCCCTCTGCTCCGTCCGCCCTTTCACCATCACCCGCCATACCTCCCGTTATTTCCCCTACGCTTAACCCTTCACCCATTGCCCCTCCACCAGGGCCTATTAAACCCACTTCAGCCATCCTCACCTCCATTTCCACGCCATTCACCTACCCCACCAGGCCAAGCGGGGGTCCGCTCTAGGCTGTGCCAGCATCACAATGCGCCCTTCGGAGCGGGCGTCCTTTCCAAAGAGTTTTTCCTTCTTCAGATACGTCTGTACCAAACCCTGCAATTTCCTCCCCTACAGTTGAGCCAGAAGAAATAGACCCTGTGCCAGGCACAAGGTATGACTTGTTGCAGCACTTAGACCGCATGCCGGCTAAAATCTCAATATTAGAATTGATCAAGAGGTCGCCACTCCACCAAGATGCCCTGAAGACCTTCCTACAGAAAGTTATGGTGAGTGAAGATGTGGCAGTAGATAGCCTGCCCTCGGTCTTGGCAACGATTACTAAGGGGCCTTCGATTTCATTTTTCGAGTCAGAGTTAGCCCCCCCTGAAGCACGACAGATGCCATTATGCATTACCATTTCTCTGAACAAAATGGCCGTGGAGTCTGCACTTGTAGACACAGGCGCGTCAATAAATGTGTGTCCGTTGAGTACCCTTCGTGCTTGCAATATATCAGAGGACATGCTCAAGCCGACACCGACTACAATAGCAGCCTATGACAACTCCAGACGCGCTTGTCACGGGGTGGTGACTGTGCAGGCCGAGCTAGGGCCCTTAGTTATGGACGTGGAATTTTATGTGTTGGACATAGACCCGATGTTCAAAGCCATTCTGGGTCGTCCATGGTTGAATAGTTTGAATGCCGTCCCCTCGACAGCCCATCAATGTTTAAAATTCCCATTCCAAGGACGAGTGGTCAAGGTGAAGAGTATTTCCACAGTTCAAAATGTTGACGCTATAGCCGCCAAGATTCTGCCTACACTGTGGCCAAGCAACAAGCTTGTTCTCTCCGTCATGGACTTGAACTATTCGTGGGCATACGCGTCACACAAGCCCGCCGCTGCACCAGTCAATGTGAAGGTCAAGCCCAAAATGAGAGATTCCAAAGGTTGGCACATGATTCTAAAATTGGGCTATCAGCCTGGGTTAGGTCTCGGTGCACAGTTGCAGGGCCGGACCAACCCCGTTCCCAAAGGAAGGAAGATGGGCCGTCGGGGCCTCGGCTACCATGAATCCTCCATGTCGATGCTCGGAGACTCCGGGCCATTCACCTGGGATTACCGGCAACATTTTGTGAAGGGTTCATTGCAACCTAGTACCGTGAAGACCCCGCCGGCCAGCCTTGGAGAGAAGACAGACGAAGCCTGTGCTGTTGTTGATCCGCCACCGTCACTGCAAGGGTTAGTTGGTGACTTGGAAGACCTTTCTGATTGCTTTAAAGGGTTGTTTCATGAGAAAGAGAGCAAGCCAAACAAGAAGGAGACGTAGCTGGTAAAGCGTCCTCCGATGCCATTGGCCCGCCAGGGGCCACGGAAGACGGGGAGCTCCGCCACTACTTATTCTATGTCCCCGTCCCGTCTTGCTTCCTGGTTTTGACAGTTGGATTCTGTTCCCCGTTCCCCTCCACTTATGGTCGACCCATGCTTCGTGGAGAGACCTGAGATTTTGTTCGTTCCATGTGCTTGTTGGCAATGCCCGCCCATTGATCTATCAACCTTATTCACTCCTCCTCCCCCAGGAGCTCAGCTCCATGAGATGTGGTTTTCCTCTTCTGATCCTTTCTTCGACTGCATCTTCCCGGAATTGTTTTCCATGCAGCTACCTCCTCCTCCGTCTGCTTCCCCCTCCTGCTGCGTGATCACCTCCAGCCTCCAAAAAAAATGTCAATTTTAAAATGGAGGTCTCCATGAAAGATTACGCTATGTTCTACCCTGATTCCCAGGGGCACGAGACCCCTGTTTCTCTTCCAGTAGATTCTCTCTCCCCTAGATCAAATGTACAGTGTACAAAATCTTCTTGGATAGTCGAGTCAGTCAGGGTAGAGTCTAGTCCGAGTTTTGTCAGCCCTTCCACGTCTGCGGCGCCCGCCGTAACACGTCCTCCCAAAACCATTCCCGATAGGTTTCTACAAGATTTGGCTAGAAGATGTCACGCTCTGTTGAAATGTCCAGAATTTGTAGAGACCGTGATTGTCTTGGAAGATGATGAGGAAGTTGAAGGGGTGTGGAGCAATGATGGATTAGGAGTATATGAAATTATGAATGAGAAGGACCCAGCGGATGATGAGGAAGATGAGGTGGAGGACACTGCTGATTTATACGCGCAAGGCTTGAAGAAATTTGACGAACCTTCCATAGCAGTGGATGAATCCATTAAGGAAATTAACCTCGGAACAGAAGAGGACCCCAGGCTCATATTTATTTCTGCTAATCTCCCCCCTCGCGTGGAAGAGGAGCTTGTCAAAGTCTTGAGGGAGTACAACGATTCTTTTGCCTGGTCCTATGAAGACATGCCGGGCCTTGACCCCCCCTTGGTCGAACACAGGCTGATTCTCAAACCAGGGGCAACGCCCGTTAAACAGAAAGCAAGGAGGTTCCACCCGCAGATGGCCTTGGGGATTAAGGAAGAAGTCGATAAATTGCATAAGGCCAGGTTCATTAGAGTGGTGCTGTATCCACAATGGGTGGCAAACATAGTCCCGGTAATGAAGAAAGATGGTAAAATTCGAATCTGTATTGACTTCCGGGACTTGAACAAAGCATGTCCGAAAGATGATTTTCCACTTCCTCATATCGATGTCTTGGTTGATAATACAGCTGGGTACGAAACCCTCTCTTTCATGGATGGTTATTCGGGGTATAACCAAATCCTTCTGGCTCCGGAAGATCAAGAAAAGACCTCGTTCACCACCCCTTGGGGCACATACTGCTACGTCGTTATGCCATTTGGGTTGAAAAATGCAGGTGCCACATATCAAAGAGCAATGATGGCTATCGTCCACGATATGATGCACGTTTATTTAGAAGCTTATGTGGATGATATTTTAGTCAAATCGAGGTCACAAGAAGAACATCCCGCCATTTTAGCCAAGGTGTTGCAGAGGGCTAGGGAATACAAGTTAAAGATGAATCCGAAGAAATGCGTGTTCGGAGTTGCATCAGGGAAATTGCTCGGGTTTATAGTTAGTAAACGGGGGATTCAGATCGATCCAAACAAGGCAAAGGCCGTTATGGAAATGCCGCCGCCAAAGAATATCACTGAACTTCTAGGTCTGATCGGGCGTTTGCAATTTATTAGGAGATTCATATCTCAGCACTCGCAAAGATGCCGCCCGTTCTATGAATTGTTGAAGGCAGGCACGAAGTTTGAATGGAATGAACAATGTCAGAAGGCCTATGAGGAACTCAAGGTTTACCTCTCTAATCCCCCGATTCTGCAGCCGCCCATCCCCGGGAAACCCATGATCCTGTACATTTCTGTGATTGAGGACTCCCTAGGAGCTGTTCTGGCACAGGTAGACGATGAAGGAGGGGAAAGGGTAGCGTACTATCTCTCAAGGTTATTTAATCCTGCTGAATCCAAGTACACTGCTATGGAGAAGACCTGTGCAGCACTAGTGTGGGTAGCGCAGAAGCTTAAACACTATTTTCTTGCCCACGAGGTTAGGCTCATCTCTAGAATGGACCCCATTCGTTATCTGTTGGAAAAGCCAGTCCTTTCTAGCCGACTAGCTCGCTGGCAAAGCTTTCTTTCCCAGTTTGACATCATCTTCATCGTGCAGAAAGCAATCAAGGGATATGCTATTGACGAGCACCTGGCTCATTCTCCTATCCCTCATACAGATTCCATCCGGGACGAATTCCCCGATGAACACCTGGCGGTGATCACTCATCTTCCTTTCTGGTCTCTTCATTTCGATGGTGCTCTCAATTCCCAGGGCAGTGGAATCGGCGCCATTCTCCTTACTCCAGAAGGGGTAACTATCCCCGTGGCATATCAACTCTCATTTTCCGCCACTAACAATATAGCCGAGTATGAGGCTCTCCTTGCCGGTCTGAAGCACGCCTACATCTTGGGCGCGCGATATCTTAACATCATAGGAGACTCTCAGCTGGTGCTGCATCAAGTCTTGTCGACTTACCGCACCCGCGACCCTAAGCTCAAACCCTACCAGGATCTGGTCACGCTCTTGGCTAGGCAATTCAGGAAACTCATCTATATCCACACACCTCGTTCTCAGAATATCTTGGCCGATGCCCTTGCATCGCTTGCCTCTTCCCTATCACTTCCCCTGAGTCGCGCCACTGAGACCATCGTGGTCCAACGGCTAGATGTTCCTTTGATGGGGACATCCCTTACCCTTTCACTCCGTGGGGTCCTGCTACTCGCCACTTTGTTCGCCATCATTTTCTGAGTCTTGCCATGTAATTTCCACATTTTTCTTGAGTCATAATCATGTAATTTTGCCTTTTATTGAGTCTATTATCTAAGTTAGTTAGTCATTTACCTAAGTCCAAGGATTCATTAAGTGGTTTAATAGGTTAGTGGGTTGTAGGCCTTAATGGGCCATTTCATTGGGCCTGGCCCATGGGCGCCCCCTTCCCCACCCCTTGGTCTTCTGTTATTAGTCCATTTTCCAGGGACTTCTATGTAATTGGGGATTCCCTATATATAGGACCCCAACTCCTCATTTTGAAGCTAATTGATGAATACATGAAAATTGAAACCCACTTGAATCCCCCTTGAGTCTTCTCTCTCTCTCTCTAGCTCTCTCTCTCTCTCTAGTTCTCTCTCTCTCCTAGGGGCCAATTCCCCTCTCTCTCCTCCCTCTCTCTCTCTAAATTTCGAAATCCCCCTCTCTCTCCTTACCCTTGCCACCTCACTTGCCACCTAGGCAAGTCTCTTCACCTCCCAAGATCCCATTACTCTCCCCATTACTCATTCCACCTTCCCAAGCAACCATTCACCTTCCCTAGACAACCCTCCCTATTCCCCACACATCTTCCCACATCCAAGACAACCTTTCCTCTCCCCAAGGAGTCTCTCCACCTCCCTAGGTCGTCCACCCCCTTCCCCTCCCTCCTAGGGTCGACCCCCCCTCCACCCTCTCCACCCTCCCATTGCCTTGGCCGACCCCTCCACCCTCCCCTCTCCAAACTTCGGCCTCCACTCCCCTCCACCCTCCTGCACCTCCAGACCACCAGCTCTGCCCCTCTCATCATTCTCCCACATTCCACCCCCATCTACCATCACCTCCCACCCTTCCCCATTGCTAAAACCCCATTCCCTTTCACCAAGTTCCACTACCACCCCTTTGCTTAGCCAAGTCTGCAGGTAGCAGAAGAAGGCACGTCTTGCAGAAGCTCCCCCGAGTTCATACGGAGACACCTGAGGGCGTACCTTACCTTTCTGGAAAGGCCTCCCTGTCCTCTTCACAGGCGAGGTGGAATCACTCCATTCCGAGTTTGTGGCCGACCGTGAGAGCTGTTCTACCCCGACTGCGCCAGACTCCACCTGCAGAAAGCCTGAACCCGATTGGAAGCTGCTTCACGACCAACGGCGAAGGAATCAGGCTGATGTTTCTTCTTCAAGTTTCTTCCTCCATCTGTCCACGACCAGAAGCATGAGGCAGAACTTAATTCGTCATCCGAAACCCAGAGTTACAAACGTTCTCCCTCGGTCGCGCGGGTCTGCCTCCTACAGTCTGCAGCGACCAGTGCCTACTCTTCAGGGCACACCGACCGTCCACGGCCTCAGATTGCAGCCCCATTGACTCCTACTGAAAGCCACCTCAACCACGGAGACGACGCCACCAGTTTCGTGCCATTCGGAGTTCTGGAGTGCCCGGGACAGCGTCTGCAACCTGCTGCTACAGAACCAGAACCCCGCGGTGCAGCCTCTGCAGAGAATCAGAACCAGAAAGAGCAACGTGCCACGATCAACCAAGGCCGAACCAGACTCGGGTTTCTTCATCAAAGTTCTTCTCCTCTCTGCCCTCTTTGAGGATCAGAAGGCGGATCGACATTTGGACACCGTGGGACAGAGTTACGAATTTTCTCCCTTGCACTGTCCAGGTTTGTTTCTTCAGACTGCAACGACCAGAGTTCATTCTTCCCAGGACCCAAGTCACCACCGACCTGGGATCGTCGCCCCGCCACCTCCTGCTGAAAGCTACTTCAACCACGAAGACAGCACCGCTAGTTTTGTGCCATTCGGAGTTCGGGAGAGTTCACCACAGTGTCTGCAACCTACTGTTACAGAACAGGTCCGGCCAGAAACCACACTCGCTGCCTTGGTTCAGTCGCTGGTGTTACCAGTCCCTGGCTCCAGAGGCTGCCCAAAAATTCAGACATCACCAGCATCAAGTCAGGGAACTCCAGGAGTTGGAATCTTCGAAATCGGAGTTCGGACTAGCTCGGGACGGCGGCAACAGCGGCTTCCCGTCCAGAATTCCAGCCAGCTGCACCAACTCCCTTAGTTCTTTTCTACCCGTTTTGGCCCACCCTCCCCTTCCCGCCTGGCCGGCTTACCGCCCCACCCTGCGTGGTGGTAGTGTTTACTGTAATTATTCAATTCCCACCCCCGAGACCACCCTCCTGTGCGAGGTGTAGTGCATGTACTCTTGAACAGGTTGTGAAGCTACATCGGCGCAGTGTGCGGGGACCACACTTCCCCCCTCGCCCTCGTCTCCGCCCGGGATCGGCGTCTTCACGCCGATCAGGTGAGCTCTTGGCCACTCTCCCTTGCTGGTTTTTACTGTTGCTTAGCTTAGTATCGCTCTTAGTTACCGTCGGAGGTGAGGCGAGTGTCCGATCCGCAATTCAATCCAATCGAGTGTTCACCGCGGGGCGAGTTGAGAGAGAGCCATTACATCCCACGCCCTCGGCGTGCCGACTACCCGTGAAATCGGGCATCCCTGGCCCATTGGGATCTATCCCTATCCGGCCGACCCTTGGAGCCGCAAGGTCCAAACTCGGACCCTCACCACCATCGCCGGTCCTCCTACGGATCCGAGCGTGCTTCCGCGAGTGAAACCGCTTGTGCGACGTTGCCGACTCATAGTGCTGCTTGCTATCCTAGGTCCAAGGGAGTCATATCACATCAAAATAGTTTCATTGCCCTCCGCTGCATATTGCGTCACATCAAATTGGTATCAGAGCAAGTTCTAGACTTGTCTCTACTAAGTCTTGTCCTAGGGCAGTTGCATTCATCACCCGATCATCATGCATACCCCTCATTGGCCAAATGGTCCGATTGACCCCCTCCACATGGACTACATTGTAGATGAGGACCTTCATTTTGATGGAGATCCTCATGCCTATCTTAGGTGGGAGAATACCATGGAAAGAGACTTTGAAAGAACTTGGGTATATGGATCCGAGAGAGTCCGCAGGGCCAAGGCACGACTTCGGGGTCTAGCTAAGAAAATGTGGGAACACAAAGAGAGATTCAGAAGGGTTTGGGGACAAGAGCCCATTCACTCATGGGAAGAGATGAAGAGTGAACTTAGGAAGATCTATGCTCCCCGACCGTCCCACTCCTACCTTAAGACCCATTACCCGAGGAGCACTCCCACTCCTCCTTTCTCGCCCAGTTCATCTAAACCCTCCACTAGGACCCAAACCCCACCACCCAAAAAACCCCAAGATTCACTAGAAGAACTAAGGATTGAGTTTAAGAAGATCTTCACCTCCCTTAGGGCTCAAACTCCACCACCCCAAATAAGTCCAACTTGCACCACCCCATCACCAAAAGGCCTTCCCACTCCCCTGGAGACCAAGACCCCCACACCACAAAAGAATGAGATTGAAGTTGAGGAATATGAGGCCTCCCCCGATTGGGCAGAGGAGTATGAATCACAATATCATGGGTTAGGCCAAGAAGTTCCCATCCCAAGTGGAGGAAGCATCATGGCTCACTCCACCCTCACCATTCCAACCCGTATGGACCCCATGTCCACTCCACCTAGGCCCATGATGGCCACCACCACCCCGCCCAAAACTCTCCCACCAACCCACACTCCACAAACTTCCTTGGACCCCAAAACCACCCCTCCATCTTCCCCTAAAAGAGACACACCCCCTGAAACCAATCAACCCAACCCTCCTCAACCCATCCATCTTCCACTACCAATCCCTACCCAACCCCAACCTAGGCCCCCACTTCTCCCCTTACCGATCCCAAACCAAGTTCCCCTTTACCTCCCACCCCGGGGGTACCACACACCTACCCTCACCACCCCACCCTCAAGGGACCATCTCACCTCCTTGATAGAGGAACCCATGATTCCCATACCCGACCCCATAAAGGTGAACACACCAACCACCGCCATGGAGATCACCCATGTCCTGGAAAAAGAAGAAACTTCACATGGTGGACTTCACCTTACACCTCCCTCCCTAGTAGGGGCCGAGCTCATCCTAGGAGAACCCCTTTCACGTTGGCTAAAGGAGAACCTATTTAGAGATCTCATGGCCCATGTTTGCCCTCCTATGGAACAAAACCTCCCTATAGTACCCTTACCCACCTACCACACCACAATCCAATCATCCTATCAGGTGGAGACACTAGGGGACTTTCTTAAGGGTATAGCTTGGCAAATGGAGCTAACTGAACTGTTCACCACTGTAGCCGACCAACCTAGGAGCCTTGACCTCCTACACTTATGTGTCGGGTCCATCTCTTCCATTTACACTGTGGGTTGCTACACTAGCGACCTTCTTTTATCCCTCCCCATACCTGAAGAGCCCGATGCTATCCGCGAATTGGAGTTACTTATTTCGGGTAGGATGCCAAGCCCTCCAAACATGACCAACCAACCCTCCTCGAACTTCGGTTCAATTACTACATTTGAGGAGGAGGACTCACCCTCATTTGGAGACCTTGAGGTGAAAGAATACCTCACTCTTGGTAACACATTCCATGACCCCTTTGATCCCACCCCGTGGAAGACAATGAATCCATGGGACCTAGCCGCCCTACCCACCACCCACTCCCTCCTACCCTCACCAACCATACTAGAACCAACACACCTCGTCCTAGACCCAGTCCACACCAAGGGAACCATGACCATGGGCAGTATACACCTAGGGAACAAGGTAGTGCCCCACCCCATGATGCATACCTACTATGATCCCTTCGACCCTTACAAATGGGAGCTTAAAGGTCACCCCATACCCACACACATGGTCATCATCTCTGGGAGAAGAAAGCACCCATCTTGGCATGTCACATCATTCGACAAGGGTCATGAGTCCAGCCCTCCCAGGCATGTCACGCACAGTTTAGGCTCAATGCATAACTGGCCTACATTTGGTTGTACTGGCCCACCCACATTCTTCATAGCCCTTACACTTGAATGGAGCACACATGGATGTCCGGGTCCCCCGGTAATTCTCACAGCCGTACACGATAGATCCACCTATGGTTTCCCAGAGTCCACAAGATGCCTCATCACATCCATGAATGATAGGTCTATGTACGGTTGCCCCGGTCCCCCTCTGCATACCACATACTTCCCACCCCCACCTCACCATCACTCAAAGCATTCTCATTCAAGCAAGCAACCAAATATGGGTAGTGACGATCATAATGAGCGGGCTATAACTCAAGAGTGGCACTTTGAAATCCAAGGAGGTAACCTCGCGATGGTGGCATTGGAACGACTCTATCTTAGGGCCACCTCCAAATCGAGGGCACGAGGACTTGGACCTTTCATGTTCCAAGCGGCTTTGGCCAACATGGCTTATGGATTAGATTTACTAATGGGCTATGGGATATACCCCAATTATCATGCGGCTGATCCGGCACCCTATATGGGCACCGCGGTGAATCCCAGTGAGTGTTTTGAGCCTATACCTTCCTTTAAGAGGGACACCCCAGAGAGCTTCCACAAAATAGCCTTGAGAGTCCGGCGTGTACACAGAAGAGCAATACTATGCAAGCAGGGTTCCAATGCCAGCATGAGGGTGTGTCCGGGCCGCCTTGAGAGAATGAAGAGCCGCCCCAGGTGCAGGTTGAGTTTGGAGATTGCGGGTCGTCCTAAGCTGCTCCCCCGGTGGGCCCTTAACTCGACGGAGTCGAGTTCTCCGCACCCCGGGAGTATGATGGGGACATCCCTTACCCTTTCACTCCGTGGGTTCCTGCTACTCGCCACTTTGTTCGCCATCATTTTCTGAGTCTTGCCATGTAATTTCCACATTTTTCTTGAGTCATAATCATGTAATTTTGCCTTTTATTGAGTCTATTATCTAAGTTAGTTAGTCATTTACCTAAGTCCAAGGATTCATTAAGTGGTTTAATAGGTTAGTGGGTTGTAGGCCTTAATGGGCCATTTCATTGGGCCTGGCCCATGGGCGCCCCCTTCCCCACCCCTTGGTCTTCTGTTATTAGTCCATTTTCCAGGGACTTCTATGTAATTAGGGATTCCCTATATATAGGACCCCAACTCCTCATTTTGAAGCTAATTGATGAATACATGAAAATTGAAACCCACTTGAATCCCCCTTGAGTCTTCTCTCTCTCTCTCTAGCTCTCTCTCTCTCTCTAGTTCTCTCTCTCTCTCCTAGGGGTGAATTCCCCTCTCTCTCCTCCCTCTCTCTCTCTAAATTTTGAAATCCCCCTCTCTCTCCTTACCCTTGCCACCTCACTTGCCACCTAGGCAAGTCTCTTCACCTCCCAAGATCCCATTACTCTCCCCATTACTCATTCCACCTTCCCAAGCAACCATTCACCTTCCCTAGACAACCCTCCCTATTCCCCACACATCTTCCCACATCCAAGACAACCTTTCCTCTCCCCAAGGAGTCTCTCCACCTCCCTAGGTCGTCCACCCCCTTCCCCTCCCTCCTAGGGTCGACCCCCCCTCCACCCTCTCCACCCTCCCATTGCCTTGGCCGACCCCTCCACCCTCCCCTCTCCAAACTTCGGCCTCCACTCCCCTCCACCCTCCTGCACCTCCAGACCACCAGCTCCGCCCCTCTCATCATTCTCCCACATTCCACCCCCATCTACCATCACCTCCAACCCTTCCCCATTGCTAAAACCCCATTCCCTTTCACCAAGTTCCACTACCACCCCTTTGCTTAGCCAAGTCTGCAGGTAGCAGAAGAAGGCACGTCTTGCAGAAGCTCCCCCGAGTTCATACGGAGACACCTGAGGGCGTACCTTACCTTTCTGGAAAGGCCTCCCTGTCCTCTTCACAGGCGAGGTGGAATCACTCCATTCCGAGTTCGTGGCCGACCGTGAGAGCTGTTCTACCCCGACTGCGCCAGACTCCACCTGCAGAAAGCCTGAACCCGATTGGAAGCTGCTTCACGACCCACGGCGAAGGAATCAGGCTGAAGTTTCTTCTTCAAGTTTCTTCCTCCATCTGTCCACGACCAGAAGCATGAGGCAGAACTTAATTCGGCATCCGAGACCCAGAGTTACAAACGTTCTCCCTCGGTCGCGCGGGTCTGCCTCCTACAGTCTGCAGTGACCAGTGCCTACTCTTCAGGGCACACCGACCGTCCACAGCCTCAGATTGCAGCCCCATTTACTCCTACTGAAAGCCACCTCAACCACGGAGACGACGCCACTGGTTTCGTGCCATTCGGAGTTCTGGAGTGCCCGGGACAGCGTCTGCAACCTGCTGCTACAGAACCAGAACCCCGCGGTGCAGCCTCTGCAGAGAATCAGAACCAGAAAGAGCAACGTGCCACGATCAACCAAGGCCGAACCAGACTCGGGTTTCTTCATCAAAGTTCTTCTCCTCTCTGCCCTCTTGGATCAGAAGGCAGATCGACATTTGGACACCGTGGGACAGAGTTACGAATTTTCTCCCTTGCACTGTCCAGGTTTGTTTCTTCAGACTGCAACGACCAGAGTTCATTCTTCCCAGGACCCAAGTCACCACCGACCTGGGATCGTCGCCCCGCCACCTCCTGCTGAAAGCTACTTCAACCACGAAGACAGCACCGCTAGTTTTGTGCCATTCGGAGTTCGGGAGAGTTCACCACAGTGTCTGCAACCTACTGTTACAGAACAGGTCCGGCCAGAAACCACACTCGCTGCCTCGGTTCAGTCGCTGGTGTTACCAGTCCCTGGCTCCAGAGGCCGCCCAAAAATTCAGACATCACCAGCATCAAGTCAGGGAACTCCAGGAGTTGGAATCTTCGAAATCGGAGTTCGGACTAGCTCGGGACGGCGGCAACAGCGGCTTCCCGTCCAGAATTCCAGCCAGCTGCACCAACTCCCTTAGTTCTTTTCTACCCGTTTTGGCCCACCCTCCCCTTCCCGCCTGGCCGGCTTACCGCCCCACCCTGCGTGGTGGTAGTGTTTACTGTAATTATTCAATTCCCACCCCCGAGACCACCCTCCTGTGCGAGGTGTAGTGCATGTACTCTTAAACAGGTTGTGAAGCTACATCGGCGCAGTGTGCGGGGACCACACTTCCCCGCTCGCCCTCGTCTCCGCCCGGGATCGGCGTCTTCACGCCGATCAGGTGAGCTCTTGGCCACTCTCCCTTGCTGGTTTTTACTGTTGCTTAGCTTAGTATCGCTCTTAGTTACCGTCGGAGGTGAGGCGAGTGTCCGATCCGCAATTCAATCCAATCGAGTGTTCACCGCGGGGCGAGTTGAGAGAGAGCCATTACATCCCACGCCCTCGGCGTGCCGACTACCCGTGAAATCGGGCATCCCTGGCCCATTGGGATCTATCCCTATCCGGCCGACCCTTGGAGCCGCAAGGTCCAAACTCGGACCCTCACCACCATCGCCGGTCCTCCTACGGATCCGAGCGTGCTTCCGCGAGTGAAACCGCTTGTGCGACGTTGTCGACTCATAGTGCTGCTTGCTATCCTAGGTCCAAGGGAGTCGTATCACATCAAAATAGTTTCATTGCCCTCCGCTGCATATTGCGTCACATCATCCTTCTCTTCAGGATCCCTGGTTCGACAATCTTATGGTGTCTGTAGAGAAGAAAATAGAAAGGGAGGAGATAAAAGAAGTTTCATTGACTGAGCTTGAGGAAATCATTGAAGAAGAAGAACTGCCTTGGTTCTATGAAATCGAGCAATACTGCAGGGATGGTACATTTTCGGAAGCGGCCAATGCTAAGCAGCGAAGAGCCATTAGAAGAGTCACCGCAAGATACATCATCATCGCGGGCAAATTGTATAGGCGGGCCCTGAATGGAGTTCTGATGAGGTGCCTAGATGACGGAGACGCTTGGAAAGTTGTGGAAGCAGCTCACTCTAGCGAGTGTGGGGGACATGTGAATGGGCAGGCGTTGGCGAAGAAGATTCTTAGGCAAGGCTATTACTGGCCGACTCTAGAAGAAGATTGCTCCACCTACGTTCGTAGGTGTCTTTAGTGCCAGATCCATGCCGACAAAATCCACGCTCCTGCCTCTTCTCTCCATCCTATTTCGGCCCCTGGCCATTTTCCATGTGGGCATTTGATATTATCGGACCCCTCGGTGATCCGAATTCCGCGGTTAAATAGAAATCCTTCATTTTGACGGCTACAGAGTACTTCACCAAGTGGGCGGAAGCTGAAGCTTATGCAGAAATCAAAGCCACCACGGTGTGCCGCTTCATTATGAAGAACATTATCTCGCGGTTCGGGGTGCCAAGCGACATCGTCACCGACAACGGGCCTCAATTCGTCTCACAAGAACTCCAGGACCTCTGTAAGAAATTCAATATAGCTCTGCATCATTCATCACCATATTACCCCTAAGGTAATGGCCAGGCTGAGGCCACGAATAAAGCCCTTCTTAAAATTATCAAGAAAACATGCGAATCACATAAGTTTGCTGATTGGGCCGACAAAGTGATAGAAGCGCTATGGGCTTATCGCACCTCCGTCCGCACTCCCACAGTGCAGACTCCCTTTGATCTCACTTATGGGATGGAAGTGGTACTCTGTATGAGATTCTGATCCCTTCCCTAAGGGTGTAGCTGGATAAGGAACTTAATCATGACGAACGTCGAGAGGCGTTGCTAGTCCAACTGGAACTTTTAGACGAGAAGAGGTTGAATGCGGCCAATCACGTTTTAGTGTATCAAAAGCGTGTCTCACGATATTTTCAAAAGAAGGTCATTGAAAGGAAATTTCAAGTGGGTAATATGGTTTTGAAACGCAAATTTATCAGAACAGCAGGTCCTAGGTCTAAACTGCAACCCAACTGGGAAGGGCCCTTCGTAATCAAAGAAGCTTATCCAGGTAACGCATATCGTCTAATTAACGTAGAGGGTGAAGAATTGCCAAACCCGTGGAATGGGCTGTATTTAAAACGTTTCTATCCTTAAAAATCAAAATCCAGCAAATGGCTCGATGGTAGGGAATACTCCACCAGATTGCAAAAGGAGGACCCAGGTCCAGCATCCCACACACTACATGGTCACCCGTGGTTCGATATTCTCTCGTGCTACCTGACACCGTTTCTCCTTGGCCATGCACGGGGAAGGTAAAGGTCCTTGTATTTCCTCTCTCTCGGCTTAGGATAGGGGCAAGTGGTGAATAAGGGGGCAAGAACTGACCTAGACCCCCCCCCCCAATTAAAAGAGGTCTCAAATAGGGGCAGTCCGTTAAGACCTGACTCCGCAAAGCAAGAAAAAAGGAAAGGGGAAGGCAATAGAAAGAGAAGGGCAAAATCAAAAGATAAGGCTGAAAGCACAAAGCTCGAAGCTCTCAAAAATCCCCCGAAAGCATACGACTAGGCATGGCAAGAGTGGCAGTACAGTTTCCCCGCAGGACGTTATGAGCCCGGTCGTATGCGTGCCTAGAGCGGACGAAGGTTCGATGACAGATACAAAGCCCCGGCGCAACAGACCGTATCCTTTGAAAAGGGGAGTGTCCTGGAAAAGAACTCAAGCCCTAAAAAAATCTCGACACCTGTCGTCAGCTTCTCTACTCAATCTTTTTTCACTTTCCCAAGGAATTAATCCCACCCCAGGTATGGCCTCGGCAGAAGCACCATTGAGCATGGTTGATCCCGACCACAGGCGGTCCCCCTCCTGCACGCGCTGGGCCTGGGAAGTCCATAGCAAAATGAGGAGGTCCTTACTATTAAAGCCCGAGCTGATTTCAAAATCCAAAAAAAATTGAATATTTCAAAATCCAAAAAAAAAATCGAATATTTCAAAATCCAAAAAAATAGAATATTTCAAAATCCAAAAAAAATCGGATATTTCAAAATCCAAAAAAATCGGATATTTCAAAATCCAAAAAAATTGAATATTTCAAAATCCAAAAAAATTGAATATTTCAAAATCCAAAAAAATTGAATATTTTAAAACCCAAAAAAAAATCAAATGTTTTAAAATCCAAGAAACAAAAAAAAAATCAAATATTTCAAAGTCCAAAACTCACCATGCCACATATTTCCCTCTTGCATTCATAGCATTCATTTGCATTTTGCACATTGTGATGTTCGCCTATTTGATAAGGCTTATCCCCTTGACCAAAAATCAAAAACGGTCATCTCCTAACTTGCTATAGGAAAGGGGCTAAGACTAAAATAGATTTAATCTTTTTCATGTTTTCATGTGTGCAGGGGCAGGTTGGAAGGGTAGTTGGCTCGTGACCACATGAATATTCAATCCTCATCTTGACCCATGCAATCACATCACATCATAATCGAATCACAAAGCTCAAACTCAATCAAACTCATCAAATCTTATTCATTTCATATGTCAAGTTGTCTGGATATAAAGTCTCATCCCACATCATCATAAAAACAAAAGGAAAATCACTCAATCCTCCGCTGGGCGTCCCCGCGAGGACATATCTCTCTCAACTCCCTAAGGTAAGACTGTCGCGTCTCCGGAGCCTCCTCAACCTCTGTTGGTAGGGTAAGCACCTACTCACCTCCCACATAATCAGCGCGCTCCTGACCGCCTGCTCATCCTCCTCTGTCCCGATCCTCCGCGCCTGTAGCACGAGAAGGTGGGGTGGCATAGGTAGCACCGTCCGGGGTAGTCCAATCTGTAGGTAACATCTGTGTGGGCTGTACATCGCTAAGGCAGTGTCGCCCACGAGCCTGAAGTCCAAGCCAGTTGTCCTCGGTAGCCTGATGATGGTGTCGTGGAGGAAGTCCGGGCGCATCACGAACCTATCCAGGGGCAGCCTGTTGATGTACGGACGCCACTCGTCCCTGGTCTTCAGCTTAGCCGTCCTACACTCAACCTGTGGAGAAAACCTGAAGGTGCCTCCTATAAAGTAAAGGGGATGGCTCCCAAAGATCCTGCTAACTGAAGTGATATCCTCCCTCGGGGTAAACTTCATCCTAACTCCCATCCAGCACTCCAATAGGATCATCGAACCAAAGAGAGGACCTCCTAAGGCTGCTGAAGTAAGACCCTCATACAAGTAAGCTAAGACAGCCTGAGAGATGGAAAGTCCCCGCCAAAGGCCACTAATGGTACTGAGCAAGGGGATCTCTAGGACGTGGTCGGTTGAAGGGAAAAGGATGGCCCCGCATAGCCAGATGGACGCAGCTTTGGCTATGGCCTCAACCCACCCGCACTTATTCTGGCAATGCTCCCCTACCCACTGGCTCAGAGGAAGGAGGTGAGTGTGACGAGGGCCTACACAGGCGCGAACATCCCCTCTATCAGGTATGAATCCCCCTAGGATGAGTTTTGGATCTATAGGGGCAACGGTCTGGCATATCAAGTCTTCCTCCCCCACCTTGGACCTAGGGAGCCCGAAATATGTCTCTACCTCCTCTAACAGGATAGTGGACTCAAAAGATGGGAAGAGAAAAGTGTGGGTCTGAGGGTTCCAGGTCTCCATCAGAGCAGAGATACTATGCCAGTTGTTGACACCTAGAAAATGAACAGGGGTGGAAGCATAACTGAAAAGAAAATCAGGCCAACAGTAGAAGACCACTGATGAAGCTCGTCAACCATTCACCCGGCTAAAGCCTTTGTCGGCCAAAGCTGATGCCCGGTGCCGATGTCATTCAGACGGCAGCGCCGATGAAGCCGCAGTCACTCGACTGATGGGACCTCCCAGCCTTTTAAGAAGAGCTATACTACTGCTTCGTCCAAGAATCCACGGATGATATGTCAAGGTAAGCCAGATGTCAGCTTACTGATGGATGTGATATGAGATAAAGATGAAACAGGCACCGACAGATAAAGATTGTCAGGGCTCCTACAAAGTCAGAACAGAAGAGCAATCCTCTCCACAGATTACATACCCGGCCGAAGTCTGTCAGACTGAAGCTGATGTCTGGTCTTGTCACCGTTCGGATGACAATGCCAATGAAACATACCCGGTTTTGTCGTCATTCATACGGCAATACTGATTAAACCCCAGTTCGTTCACTGATGGAGCCTCAAAACGATCTCAACAAAGTCATGCCTCTACTAAAGGTGGGCTTTATTCGGTTCTGATGAAGATTAATTCAAAAGAAAGCATGAAGAGAAGCCTAAGGCACGAATGAGGCCTGAAGGCGCTAGATGGGCCGGTCATTTGGGCTCCTGTTAGTGGCGCCGGGAGCCTCAACAGGGGGCTACTTGTCGCGCCGGGAGATGTCTCGAATGGAACTGGCCACACCGACTGCCCTCCGCCGAGAGCACAGAAGGATGAGACCTATATAAACATACCCCCTTTGAAAGAAAAGGTGATCGGAGGATCAAAAGCCAGACCATCGATCAAAAAGAAAGAAAAAGAGAAGAGACCAGAGAGAGAGAGAGAGCCTCCTCCACTGAAAAAGAAAGAGAGAAGAGACCCATTCCCAGGGAAGAAGCTCCAGGTGGGCATCCGGGGGAGGGAGAGGAGTCAATGCTCCACCCTCCCCCATGTTTGTTTTCTCTTTCCTTCTATTTCATGTAATACTTTCGAATCTTATCTCGATTCATGCAATGTAGCCGAAATATCTCGGCATCTATCTGTTCCCCTTTCCCTCACTCTCTCCCTGTAATCGGTTTGGGTACGGGAATGATGTTTCATATGGGTTTTCTGACTATGCGTCTTCCGTGATGGGCATCATCAAACGAATGGATATATATGTATGATGGGCTGTAGTTTGAGCTTGATTTTTGCTTTTTTCTTAAGCCCTATTGCCATTCTCTGTGTTATTTGTAAATCAATAGCATGATGATCAGTTTCGTCTGTCCTTTCTCTGCCTCGTAGCACTGTTATTGCTCACCCCAAAGCCCGGAACAGATTATTCTTTGGCTGCTGGGATGAAGCCGTGCTGTGCAATGATTGAGGCTTGAGAAACTCCGGGGTTCCAAGCATGTGTGTTTCCTCCGTATATGTCATCTAAGTCTCCTCTGGGGCCAGAGACAGCCATCTCTTGGCTTCCAGGGTGACGAATGACCATATTAAGTTTGTCCCCAAGCTCTGCATGATAACGGTGATGAACAGGGGCATTCAGACTTCGGCCTCCCAGATGCCTCTCAAATCCCAATACTCCTCTGGATTCTAGACCTAATCCAACTCAAAGTGGATGCTTCGGACAGCTCAGAGCCCATAGAGTCCGTCGCTTTCAGCCCAAACCACCATTAAAACCAGAAAACAGAGTACCGTAAACTTCGTTCTGATCCCGGCGCCCTCATACTTCTCGGATCAACCTACAGTAAATTTGGTGAATAGCTCCCGGCGCCGCTTCTTCAGGCGCCGAGAACCACCAGGATCAGCTCCTCCCCCCTTTTTTCTTTGCGCGCCGGGAGCCCCTATGCCTTGGCTTTTCTCCCCCGCGCGCCGGGAGGCCCTCTTTCTTCCTCATGTGCCGAGAGACCCTCCGGGCCATCCTATCAGCGCACCGAGAAACCCGTGCCGGGAGCTCTCTGGCATCCTTGCCATTGGCGCCGAAAAGCCAACCTGTACACCTCAAGTCGTAAAACCTTTGCTACCACTGAAGAAACCCCATAAATACTCTTGTTATGTCAAGGGATGCCCTGGGCCATCATATGCACCTCGGGGGTGACAATTAATGGGGATAACCCCCCCTTTTCTACGAGGTTTTCCGGACTCGATCGGCTTTTATAACCTTCCGAGGCAATGGAGCTCTGCCACTGAATAAGCTTCGCTGACCTCTAAAGGGATATCGAAACAGTGCTGCAGGCACGTACATGGTTAGGGGTTCAATACCCCTCTATTTGGCTTTCACCCCGGCATTCCGTGGGTGATCGTCTATCATTCCCTGGCAAATGCTGAGTCCGGGGGAGATGCTGTCAAAATTCTCCCAGGACCACGAAAAGCCGACATTAAGCTGTCCCCGGGACTCTGTATGACACCGGTGACAGGGATCCTCTACGCCTTGGCCTTCCCAAATTCCTCCTCGATCCTGATGTTCTTATAAAGCCCAAGCCTAATCTAGTTCAAACTTTGATGCCCTGACCTATTTTTGACCCCAAAGAAATCCTTCCCCTTTGCATGAATCAATCAGATACCCAAAACAGAGTACCATAAGCTCTGTTCTGGTCCCGACGCCCTCACTGCTCTCGGCTCAGCCTACAGTAAACTGGGTGAATAGCTCCCGGCGCCACTTCTTCAGGCGCCGAGAACCCCCAGGGGCAGCTCCTCTCCCTTTCACCTCAGCGCGCCGGGAAGCCCGGGCCGAGAACCTCCAGAGTCCTCTCTGTATCCTCCGCGCCGGGAGACCCCCCCTTGCAGCCTCGTCCCGTCGGGAGCCCTGCTCAACCATCCTGCGCCGAGACCCTCTTCCAGCATCTCTTCCTCGCGCCAGGAAGCCTGCGCCGAAGGCCCTCTCCCCTTTGGCTTCTCTTTGTCGCGCCGGGAACCTAAGTCCTCTCGTCTTGGCGCCGGGAACCCCCAGCCTTCTTGTTTTTGGCGCCGGAAGCCCTGGCCTTCCCATTTTTGGGTCATGCCGAGAGCCTGTGTCCATTCAGAGCGTGCCGAGAGCCCGATCTACCACCCAATGAATTCCAATATCCAAAGCAAACCCACAAAAGGGATATCTGTGGATCACCCGATATGGCCCGGGGATAAAATTGAAGGGGAGTCATAACCCCTATGTTCCACCTAACTGTAACGGATTTACGAATAACCCTTTTGCTCGGGGGGGTCTTGCCACTGCATGAATCCTGCTAGCTTTTCAAAGGGAAAATCACACATTGCCCCATAGCCCATATGTACACGGGTTGGGAGGTTTGGCCTCTTTAGCTCTCGGCTTTCATCTCGGCATTCCGTGGGTGATAGCCTATTTCCCCCTGGGCATAACCCAGATTAAGAGAAAAGGCCGTCGAAATACCGATCGAAGCTTTAAACCTATATCATGGCCATGGCTTTGCCTTTCCGTGGTGGATATCTTCTATCTCCTTGTTTCCACCAAGTATAACTGTTTTGAACCGCCAACCACACGATCTAGTCGGTTTCTGTGGTTGATGTTATTATCTTACCCGCCTCCCCGGCCCTGGTATGAAGTTTAAAGTTAAGCATGTGAATATCTGTTTGCCTCTCGAGGCCTCTTACTTTAGCGTTTAATCAAGGGTTGTCCTTCCCTGGAAGGACGTAATTAACGTCATAACGTTCATGGTATGACGGACTTCAGGTCCCGACACGATCACTCACAATCGACTGACCATGTCAGATCGAGCGCACAATGAAATCGTCACACATGTGACTGGCACGCCAATAAATCCATAAATATAAATAAATGAACAAATAATAAATAAATAAAAAATCCGCGTCCACAAGTCTGGCACGCCCGGTGGGACTGAGTCTCCCTTCATCTTTACGCTAAAGTAGGAGGCCCGGCGGGCCCCCCTGAAACTTCTGATTCTGTGTACTTTCCTTATTTCCAGGAATATACAATGACAGCTGGAATCATGTCCGTTTGCTTCAACAAACAACCGGTGGACATGCATGTCCAGAAGGGATACTTGGCGGTACCACTGGCGTTCGGCTCGTTTCCCCCAGCTGTCGGGCTGCCCAACTGCTTGGGCGTCGTCTACACCGACCTTCTGAAGGTCGATAACCATGAGCAAGGCACTGCTGCGAGTGCCCCAATGAAGACCACTGTCCAGAAGGACAGCTTGCCAGAGAAGACGGCCCCCACGGCCGTCGCCTGCTACGTCCATCATGTCCAGAAGAGGGACATGGTCCCCGCTGCTGCTCAAAAGGGGAGGAGGACCAACCGGAGGAGCCGGTATGTCACTGCTGACCGTTGTCTTTCCAACTCCGGAAAGACCATGATGATCGGAGGGATCCGGACGAACCTCAACGGCCGCCCGAGGGAGGTCAACCCAGACGTGATCATCCCGCGAGTGCCCACTACGAACAGATTCCAAACCCTGGCCACCAGGCATGCCAACTGGGAGGCCGATGAGAGGAAGCCACTGGCGCCCAAGCCAGCAAAATACAAACAGGTCTGGCGACCGAAGAAGATGCAGAGCTGGGCTCCAGCTCAAGATGAGGAGAAGGCTACCAATGATGCTGTCACCCACTTCAGGGCGGGAAGCCAAAGAAGAGAGGGAAAAGAAACAGGAAATGCTATTGCTGCTCACCCCAGAGCCTGGGGTAGGAGAGATGAAAGAAACAATGGAGAAAGAAAACTGACTGCTGCTCGCCCCATAATGAGGGGTAGGAGACTTGAGAAGAAAGAAGACCTTGCTGTCACCCACCCCAGGGCCGGGGGCAGAAGATGGCAGAGAAAGAACCATGATGTTGCTGCCAACTACTGTCGGAATAACGATGCGGGAATGTGTGAACCAGTCATGGTTGCCGTCCCAAGAAGAGTGAGGGCCTGTGCCAGACAGGCCGACATCTTCAAATATTCCAAGGCCGAGCATTTGAATGCTCAGATAACAAGACTGGCCTATCAGCAAAGAAGCCAAGAAAGACTGATGTTCCAGCCTGAGCCGCAAAGGCGCAACTCTGAAGAGACAAAGCAAGTAGTCCAAGACTACTTCCACTACCTAGGGAGCTCTACCCTAGGTCAACAAAGACTATCCCGTGCCTTGGGCACCAGGGATGATGAAGAAGAAGAAACCTTCCAAGAAATGATGATCGGAGCCTCCTCCTCCGATTCAAATGACTATGGAGAAGGCCTCAGGGCCAGATATAATGAAGAAGACCTGCACGGGGAAGAAGACAAAGAAAGAATATCGGTCTTTGACCGGCTCAGATATCCTAGCCAAATAAAAAGAAAGGTCTACAGGCGAAAAGGAAAGATGCAAATCTTCGCCTGCAACATGGCTGGACTGGCCAGGGGACAAGATATACTACCAACTCAGCCAGATGAATTGCTCAGACTGGCAACTAGACCTGGTCCTGTCACAAGAAGAGGCCAGGCCGCAAAGGATAAAATGAAAATTGATGATGAAGCCCGCAGGATTACCACTATGACAGTTAATGTGGTAACAACAGAAGATGGAGATAACCCCTTTGTTGATGATGCTGAAGGGACTTCTGAAGATATACAAATCCCATCAACTATGGATCCCATGATCCAGATGATGTTCAGGAGATATCAACAGGAGATCAGCGCTCTCCGAAGACAGCTCAATGAGAGACAGGAAGCTACATCAGTCTCGAAGCAAGCTGAACCTACGGGGCAGACATCCAGCTCCACAGAAACAACTATCCTGGCTAATCCTCTCCTAGCTGATAAGGGCAAGACACCGAGCCAACCTGTTCCACAGCAAACAGCAGCTCAGCCCTCTATGTCTCAGACACAGCCTATCGCGCCCATCTTGCGCGCCACTGTGATGACAACTCCTCACAGCCAGCAACAAGCTCACTTCTTCCCAGAAGAGATAGATCCAGCTGTGGCCCACAAGCAGATGATTGAAAGAATTGTGGAAATGAAGCTGTCAGAAAAGACTGGTGGTGATACGGGTACCTATGATGTGTACAGGGTACCCTATCCTCCCCAATATGCTACTAAGAAACTACCCCCAGGCGTCAGTAAGCCGCCGAAGTTTGAGAAATTTAATGGCCAAGGCTCCCCTAGGGAGCATATAGCCTACTACACTATAATCATGGGTGACCTAGCAGTCGATGAAGCTTATCTGCTCAAGTTCTTTGGCTCATCCCTCACTGGGTTGGCCTTTGAATGGTACTCAAGCCTGCCAGCCGGGTCAGTGGTTGATTGGCCTGATATGCAAAGAAAGTTCCGCGACAGATTTCATGTCACGGAAAGGGAAATCACGATAGCAGAGCTATATGCAACCAGGCAGAAACAAGATGAGACTGCACTGGACTACATCAAAAGGTGGAGGAATTTAGCCATGAGATGCCGAAGGCCTCCTCATCAGGAAGACGCGGTGCAGATATGCAAGCAGAGCCTCAGGAGGGAGGTGCTAGAAAAGATGATCGGTGCAGATGTCAGAACATTCGACCGACTGAACAATATAGTGGCAGAGGTCGAGACGTTCTTGTCCAAGCGTCCGACCGCCAATGTTCTCACTATGCCGAAGGGAAAATCCAATGAACGACGGCCATCACACTCTGAGGCCAACACCGTCGATTTCAGAACCTTCGAGCAGCAGAAGGGGAAGAAAGGGGCAGATGAAGCTCCCCCGCTGGCAGATACAGCAGAAAGGAAGGATAAAGTCTCTCTGAGAGACAAGATGAGAAAGGCATATTCCTTCCCAAAGGATAAGACAGCCGCACTGTTCAACTGGGCATACAAGTTCAATAAGGTAACATTGCCTAAACCCAAAAGACCAGCCGATGCAGCAAAGAAAGATGATCCGCTGTTCTGTCCATTTCACCGCGCGCTGGGGCACGCAATTGAAGATTGTTATGTCTTCAAAGATATCATGGAAGGAATGGTCAAGAAAGGTGAGCTGCAGCTGGGAGATTACCAGGTAAAGCCGCCTCACCCACATGAGCCTCCACCCTGGAGAGTGGCTGCCAATATGATCTCAGTCTACCAACAGCTGCCCAAAGAGGCCGTTGAAGAATGCACCAAGAATACCTATGAAGCTTGCTTCCTCACCCCGCAGAAAGATCAAGAAGGATGGCAGATGATACCCATAAAAAGTAAAAAGAAGAAGACTCCTGTAGCCAGTACCAGCGGAGCAGTTATCCGGGGTGTTACACCAAGTCCTGAGCCGCCTCCAATAAAGTCAATATGGCATGCAACTGAGACTGGACCAGTCATCCGGATCCCTACTCACAACCGGAGGAGACAAACTCCCCTCCCTACACATAAAGAAGTAAGCCCTGCAGCCAGGCGTCTGCAGCAATATATTAATGAGCTCGATGAGTACGAGCAGAAGAAGCCCAAGCATCTGCTGATGAAAGACTGTATACTCTGGGAACAGCTCGAAGAATTGAAAATTAAAGAGCAGCCAGAGGCAGAACAAGAAGAAGCTGAAAATGAGCCCTTCTGGGGGCAGGAGCTGGCAAAGTCAAATTCCCAAAAGAAGAAGAAACGACTCAAATCCAAGAAAGGAAAGAAGGTCACGACAGTACAATGTAACACTCTGTCAGTACTCTTCTCCTTGCCCGGGGAGGACGATGAGCCGGAAGCATCCAACGCTCCGCTAGAAGCTAACCATGCCGAAGCCTCTACCTCGGCCCATGCAACACGTTCTGGGAGAAGATGGGGGCGCCCACCACCAGCCAACCATAATATCATGTTCAGAGGGGAGCAACCCTATCAAATCCCAGAACCAGAGATACGAGGTGTCCAGGTTCCTCCCCCTGCCAGTCTGTACCAAGACAAAAAGAAGGCAGATGAAGCCCCTTCATTCCTGGAGTTCTTGTCCAGCTTAGAAAATGAGCGACCGGCTCGTACTGCTCCAGATAAAAGCAATAAATGCCAGCAGACGGCGGCTGGAAAGCAGAAACAGCATGAAGAAGATGAAGAAGGTAACCCTCTAGCAAAAGCAGGGGCAGTCGCTACAGAAGAAGCCTCCCGGGAGACCGATGAAGAAGATAAAATTGGGACTGGGCAGCCAAGGCCACAGGCACCACATGAACTTCCAAGGCCCCGATGGGCAGAGGAAATGAGACTGTCTAATGTCCGGGTGGGCAGTCGAGTCATGAAAATGCTGAAGAGGCTCCCTACCAGATTCTCCATCTGGGAAATTCTCTCTCTGAGTGAAGAAGCTCGCCAAGCAATTGTGGATGCCCTGCAGTCCCCAGCACAATGTGAAGCACTCTTAACAGAGGTGAATGCTGGGCCATCAGTAACATTCACAGAGGATGATATGCTAATCCCAAATTCCGGCCATAATAGACCACTATATATGAGGGGTTCCCTGAACTGTCAGCCGATAAGCAGAATACTAATAGATCCAGGGGCTGCTGTGAATATTCTCCCATACCGCATCTATCAGAAATATTACTTTGATCTGCAGCTCACCAAGGTCAGAGATATGAAGATTGCAGGATTCAACCAGAAATGTGAAACACCTCTCGGGGTGGCTGATTTCAATCTCACACTGGGCGATCTCACTACAGTGGTACGATTCTATGTAATCGACTCCAACACCACATATAAGGCCCTGCTGGGAAGACCGTGGCTGCATGAATATCAGATAGTGCCATCCACGCTACACCAATGCATAAAATATTGCCATGAAGGAAAAGAGGAAAGGGTGTTTGCAGACCTACATCCCTTCGAAGTGTTCGAGTGCCATATGCTCGATGCATCCTATTACACCGAGGTGTCACAAAGGGATAAAGGAAAAGAAACTGTGGTCAGCCAAGAAAAGTCGGCGACGAAAGCAAGAAATTGGTCTCCGCCGCCGCCAAAGGGCTACATTAAAAAGCATGGGGTGTCTCACATCTCCTATGCTGGTGATTTTGCTCGGATCACTCCTCCCGGCATACACCCAGATGATACTGAAGAAAAGATGAAAGAAAAATACACACAGGTGGAAGTTCCTCAGGGTCTAGTCAAGCCCATAGCCAGCACAGAATACCAGACAGTGCTGCCCCTAAAGACTATGGAAATCCCTCGCTTTGGCGAACCCCCTATCATATTCTACACCGGGGAGGCAGTCGAAGAAGATGATCAAGATTGCATGGCCCCTGAAGAAGCTGCAAACCTGATGGTACCAATTACGGGCCTGGATTATACTACCCAACGGGTTTCACAAATGTTCTCCAAGATGCAAATGCCATCGATATAGCCTGCTGCTCAGAAGAAAGCATTCAAGGAGTTATGGGATCCGCCTCGAGATAGCAAGGAGCTGAGGAAGATCACACAACACCCGGGACTGGGTTATACCCTGCAAGAATACTATGAAGCCGAGGTGGATGTCATCTCAGCCTTCTACCTGAATGAAGATTCCCCAGAAGTAGGGTATGACCAATACCCCTTTGAAGATGAAGAGATTATGTATCAATCCATAACAGACAATGAAGCCCAAGACAATCATCCGGAGGCAAGGGCGTCTGATGAGACCAAGAAGGGTTGGTGCTGGGAGAATCCGTCCTGCAAAGAGGATCTGTTCCAGGCCGAAGCACAATTTGACACCGGAACCCTGGATGAAGACCAAGTAGCCAGAGAGCTGCAAGACTGCCTGGAGTTTGGGCGCATTCTAGAAGAGTTCCGAGCTCTACATAATATTAACCTCTCAGGGGAGCCCACATCAGAAGAGCCTCTAAGCACAGAAGACTCCACGTCGAAGTTTTCCGCTGAGCCAGTCACGTCCTCGGGGCAGACTGGATAGAATCCGGCCATATTGGCCTTATACGATGCACCAGCATCTGCTGATGATCGGTGTGATGAAACAGAAAGTCATGAGAATGAAGAAGATTATATCCCGGGAGGCTTCATTGATTTGCAAGAAGCCCCGCCCGAAGTTGAGGACGGAGGTAAGGCCACCGTCGATGAGCTGATAGAAGTGAATCTGGGGTCAGCAGATGAGCCAAGGCCTACGTTCCTCAGTGCACTGCTGGAGCCAGCTGTCAAAGAGCAGTATATTCAGTTTCTGAAAGAATTCTGAGACTGCTTCGCATGGACATATGATGAGATGCCGGGACTGAGTTCCGATGTGGCACAGCACCGATTGGCGATAAACCCAGAGGCAAGCCCTGTGAAGCAGCCTGCCAGGAGAATGTGTCCCGAACTGATAAATCAGATCAACAAAGAAGTCGACAAGCTGATCGATGTGGGCTTTGTTGAAGAGAACCAATATACTACATGGCTGGCCAATATAGTGCCCGTGAAGAAGAAAAATGGGCAGATCAGAATATGTGTAGATTTCAGGGACCTGAATAAGGCTTGCCCGAAAGATGATTTCCCAGTGCCAATCACTGAAGTAATGATCGATGCAACCACTGGCCATGAAGCCCTGTCATTCATGGATGGGTCATCCGGATACAACTAGATCTGGATTGCTGAAGAAGACAGAGTGCATACTGCATTCCGCACCCCGAAGGGGATATTTCACTACAAAAGGATGCCGTTCGGCCTTTAAGAATGCCGGTGCTACTTATCAAAAAGCTATGACAAAGATCTTTGATGATTTACTCTTCAAGAAAGTGGAGTGCTACATCGATGACCTGGTGGTGAAAACCAGCAGAAGAGAAGATCATCTGCAAGATCTGAGGATAGTGTTCCAGAGGCTGCGCAGATATGAACTCAAGATGAATCCTATGAAATGTGCCTTCGGCGTGTCCAGTGGAAAATTCCTTGGGTTCGTTGTCCGTCATAGGGGCATTGAGATCGACCCATCCAAGATTAAAGCTATCCAGGAGCTCCCTCCACCAAGGAATCTCCACGAGCTGAGATCTCTGCAAGGGCGTTTGGCCTATATCCGACGATTCATATCAAATCTGTCGGGGAGATGCCACCCTTTTCACAAGCTCATGATGAAAGATGTATCGTTCCTCTGGGACGAAGGCTGTCAGGAAGCTTTTGAGAAGCTGAAAGAATATCTCAAGACCCCTCCAGTGCTGGGGGCACCTATTAAGGGCAAGCCCCTGATACTATACATTGCAGCCACACACTGTTCCCTGGGGGCAATGCTAGCACAGATAAATGAAGAAGGCAAAGAACAGGCTCTATACTACCTGAGTCGGAGGCTGATTAGAACTGAAGAAAGCTACACCTATATAGAAAAGACATGCTTGGCACTAGTCTTTGCCGTTAAAAAACTCCGGCACTATATGCTGTCACACGAAATCAGATTGATATCTGCAGCAGATCCGCTCAAATACATATTGACTCAGCCAACACTGAAAGGCCGGTTGGGCAAATGGGCAGTAATTCTGATGGAATTCGATATCACATATATACCACAGAGGGCAATAAAAGGACAGGCCGTGGCTGATTTCTTCGCAGAGCACCTTGTGCTAGAGAATGATATGTTGGGGACTGAGTTACCCGATGATGAAACATTAGAAGCCTGCCAGGCTCAGTCAACTATGTGGCAGCTATTCTTTGATGGAGCATCTAGGACAGAGACGGACTCCAATGGAAAGACCAGAATACGGGTCGGAGCCGGTATTGTGCTAAGATCGCCAGAGGGGGAGGTTGTGCATACTTCCTGTTCTATAAACAAGCCCTGCACTAATAATGAAGCCGAGTATGAAGCTCTGATAATCGGGTTGCACATCAGCCTCCAATTGGGTATCCAGATGCTTCAGGTATTCGGGGATTCAATGTTGACAATAAAGCAAATCCAAGGTGAGTTCGAAGTGCGAAAGCCGGAGTTGAACCCCTACCACCAAAAAGCTGTGCGCCTCATGGCGAAGTTCTATCATATTGAGCTCAAGCATGTGGGCCGTGCACATAATGCCCAGGCTGATGCATTGGCAAAGCTAGCCAGCTCAATAACAGTCCCACCGGATGAGACACTGAACATTGTTGTTATAAATCGGCGGCAAGTCCCCAGCATGCTAGAAGGCCGCCCCGAAGAAAATGAAGTCGCCACGATCAGTACAGAACATGCATCTGACTGGAGACAGCACCTGCTACAATGGTTTTTGCACCAACAGCTGCCGCAGGAAAGAGAAGAAAAGATGAAACTTTTAAGGATCAAAGGTTCTTATGAATTCAGAAATGGAACTCTGTTCCGAATAATGGCAGATGCACGTAAGAAGATTCTGCTCTGCTGCCTGTCCACTGAGGAAGCTTGGCAAGCGATGAAAGAAATACATGCTGGGACGGCAGGTGCTCACCAAGCTGGCCCTAAGATGAAGATAGAAATCAAGAAGCTGGGCTACTATTGGCCCACTATGTTTGAAGATTGCTGCAAGTTTGCGAAGTCATGTCAGAAATGTCAGGAGCATGCTGCTGTGCCTAGAAGGCCACCTGCCGTTCTGCACCCTACAATCCCTAGCTGGCCGTTTGCACAATGGGGAACCGATGTAGTCGGCCCACTACCAACCTCCTCAGCCGGACATAAGTACATATTGGCAATAACAAATTACTTCTCCCGATGGGCGGAAGCTATAGCATTACGAGAAGTGACTGGTGAGCTGGTTGCCAGATTCATCAAACAAAACATTATCTTCCGGTTTGGGATCCCCAGCCGAATAATATCTGATAATGGAAGTCATTTCAGAAATCAAAAGATCTATCGGCTCGCCGAGAAGTATAAGATCGAGTGGAGGACTTCCACTCCTTACAATCCACAGGCAAATGGATTGGCAGAAGCCTTCAACAAAACGTTATGCACCTTGTTGGCTAAAGTCGTAGTTCTAATAAGAAGGACTGGGAAGAAAAGATGTATGAAGCTCTATGGGCATACCGCACTGTCTTCAAGACACCTACAGGGTGCTCGCCATACTCGCTGGTATACGGCTCAGAGGCAGTAGTTCCGCTGGAGCTGGAAGTCCCGTCACTCAGGGTGGCAGTCCAATATGACCTGGCCCGTGGCGAACAAACCAATGCAGAAAGAAGATTACAAGAATTGGCTGAATTGGAAGGGAAGCGCCTCCAAGCTCAGAAGAATATCCAGATGTACCAGGCCCGCATGGCCACTGCATTCAACAAACTCGTAAAAGGACGAGAATTTAAGAAAGGTGACCTCGTCATGGTCAAGAAAAGAGAAGTCATGGCGTCCAACCCAAAAGGGAAGCTGAATCCTAATTGGGAAGGTCCTTATGTGATATATAGGGTCTACGAAGGAGGGGCCTACATGGTCGTTAACCATCGAGGGGAAATCCAATTCTCACCACTCAACGGTAGACACCTAAAGCTGTATCATGCCGCCCAACCAATATTCCCCGAGTAATCAGGCTAAAAGCTACCCTTCTTCCTCGGTCTAGCGGCACTCCGCCCTAACCGAGCTACCCTGCTCCCTTGGTCTAGCGGCACTCTGCCCTAACCGAGCTACCCATTTCCTTGGTCTAGCGGCACTTCGCCCTAATCGAGCTACCCTTTTCTTGGTCTAGCGGCACTTTCCCTAACCAAGCTACCCATTTCCTTGGTCTAGCGGCACTCCGCCCTAACCAAGCTACCCTGCTCCCTTAGTCTAGCGGCACTCTGCCCTAACCGAGGTACCCATTTCCTTGGTCTAGCGGCACTCCGCCCTAACCAAGCTACCCATTTCCTTGGTCTAGCGGCACTCCGCCCTAATCGAGCTACCCTTCTTCCTCGGTCTAGCGGCACTCTGCCCTAACCGAGCTACCCTTTTCCTTGGCCTAGCGGCACTCCGCCCTAACCAAGCTACCCTTTTCCTTGGCCTAGCGGCACTCCGCCCTAACCAAGCTACCCTTCTTCCTTGGTCTAGCGGCACTCCGCCCTAGCCGAGCCATCCCTTATCATGATCTAATGACAGTCAGACTTGTTACCCTCCCAAAAAGAGGGTAAGAGAGAATAAAAGAATGAAAATAAATAAAAATGGGGTTAAAAATAGAGATACCCTGCCGGTCTTGTTCAGGTTTTCCGAGCAAGGGCAAAAAATGGCTAAAACCCAGCTGTGGTGAAAACCCGAAAGGGCACTGCAGGCAAAATCGGGTACCCCGCCACGTGAAAACCCGGAAGGGCACGTGGGCAAAAGCAAGAGGGGGCTGGCTCCGGTGAAAACCCGACAGGGCGCTTGGGCCAGTAATATGGTGATCCTAAAGAAACCTCACCTCCCGTCATAAACTTCTCGTCGATCGGCCGGCACCTCGTCCAATCAACGATCAAACCCACCCAGTTCAGACCCTACGTCTGTCCTGATAAAACCCTCATACCTTGCCAAAGTCCCACCATGGTGAAACCTGCTTTGATCGATTGGCGCACTGCCCGGTCAATGATGAAACCTATCCGGCTTAGACCTTACGTCTATCCCGATGAAACCTATGAAATCCCTGCATTGGTATAAACCCAATACCGACGATGAAACCTGCTGTTGATTGATTGGCACATTGCCCAATCAGCGGTAAGACCTATCCAGTTTAGATCCTACGTCTATCCTGATGAAATCCATGATATCCTTGCATTGGTATAAACCCAATACCGATGATGAAACCCGTCTTTGGTCGACAGGGCACCCTGCCCGATCGGCGAAGAAACCTGTTCGGTCTACATCTCACATCTGTTCCGACTAGAGCTGCGTGTCTCGCTATGTCCCACCGTGATGAAATCTGCTGCTGATTAATGGGCACACTCGCCCGAGCAGCAATGAAACCTATCCGGCTTAGACCTTACGTCTATCCCGATGAAACCCATGAAACCTTTGCATTGGTATAAACCCAATACTGATGATGAAACCTGCTGTTGATCGATTGGCACCCTGCCCGATCAGCAACAAAACCAGCCCAGGGTAGACCTTACGTCTATTCTGATGAAGATTCATAAGATCCTTGCATTGGTATAAACTCAATACCAATGATGAAACCCACCTTTGGTCAATGGGCACCCTGCCCGATCAACGAAAAAACCCGTCCTATCAAATTTGCATATCCCTTTACGTCCCGCCGTGATGAGACCTACCATTGGTCGATCGGCACCCTGCCCGATCAATGATAAAACCAGCCCAGTGTGGACCTTACGTCTACCCTGATGAAACCTATAAAATCCTTGCGTCGGTATATACCCAATACCGATGATAAGAGCATGCATTAATGAAGCAGCACATCGCCTGATCCGTGCTGAAGTCCCGATTCAGGAAACATATGTATATAAAAAAAATGGGGTTAAAAATAGAGATACCCCGCCAGACTTGTTCGGACATCTCAGATAAGGGCAAAAATGGCCAAGAAACCCCGCTGTGGTGAAAACCCGAAAGGGCACCGCAGGCAAAATCGGGTACCCCGCCACGTGAAAACCCGAAAGGGCGCGTGGGCAAAAGCAAGAGGGGGCTGGCTCCGGTGAAAACCCGAAAGGGCACTTGGGTCAGTAATGTGGTAATCTAAAGTTCCATGCCAACCGGCACGCTACCTCTACCTCCCCTTCACTGATGAAGCCTTCCGTCGGTCATCTGGCTCTATGCCCCACCGATGATAAAGTCTTCCCGGGGTGGACCTTACGTCTACCCTGATGAAACGTACATACCCGCTTTCAAACGTCCCACCGATAATGAAACCCATCACCACCCTGATGAAGCCTGTCCAGCTCAGACCTCACGTCTGTCCTGATGAAGCCTACGCATTTCTTGGCAAGCCCCACATGCGATAAAACATGTTGGAATAGACCTTACGTCTATCCTGACGAGACCAACACCTTCACATACGTCCCACAGTTGATCGATTGGCACCCTGCCCGATCGATGATGAAACCTTGTCCAGTTTAGACCTTTCGTCTATACTGATGAAACTTATAAATCCCTTTGCATCGATATAAACCCAATATTGATGATGAAACCAACCGTTGATCGATTGGCACCCTGCCCGATCAATGATGAAACCTTGTCCAGTTTAGACCTTTCGTCTATACTGATGAAACTTATAAATCCCTTTGCATCGATATAAACCCAATATTGATGATGAAACCAACCGTCGATCGATTGGCATCCTGCCCGATCAATGATGAAACCTTGTCCAGTTTAGACCTTTCGTCTATTCTGATGAAACTTATGAAATCTCCTTGCATCGATATAAACCCAATATCGATGATGAAATCAATTGTTGATCGACCGGCACCTCGCCCGATCAATGATGAAACCCTACCCAGTTTAGACCTTTCGTTTATTCTGATGAAACTTATAAAACCCTTCGCTTCGATATAAACCCCATATCAATGATGAAACCACCGTTGATCGACCGGCACCGCGCCCGATCAATGATAAAACCCTGCCCAGTTCAGACCCTACGTCTGTTCTGATGAAAACTATGCCCCCTTCAAATGTCCCACCTGCCATAACCTCTATCCAGTCTAGACTTGCCGTCTATTCTGATGAAACCCCTTCTGTCACATCCCTGCAAATTGTCTCCCTCATAGCACATGTCGCCAAGAGGGACGTTTGATGATACCGACACAATCCGGTTTAAGCACCTCTTCGGATGCCCGTCACGCGGTGGAGCGAGTTCCCCATCCTTTCTCTGAAGGGGTGGACGCTCTCCTGCTAGGTACGAGCCATTCACATGAGGGATTGCTAAAACCACTACCCCACTTCCCGAAGTGATGAAACCACATGGTAGACAAGATGGATACACATGAAGCCAAAAGATCTCTTTTCATTTCATTACGAAGTGAGTACATAAGGGGCCCCGAGGGGACGCTGTGTCACAAAAAGAAAGAAAAGAAAAGAAAGTGAAGATAATTCATGGCCGCCGAAAGATATCTTCAAAGGCCAGAAGACCAACATAGGGGGCGGCTCCTAACTCATGAAGGCGCGCTTCCTCCTCCTGAAGCCTCATGGACAGGTCCTGGAAAGACATCACCCGACCCTCCAGTGAAGCCACCTCCTCGGTGGACTGTGGCCGAATAGAAGATAATTGCTGCAGCTCGGCCCGAAGTTCAGTGAGCTCGCCTCCAAAACGGCTACCCGTTTCTGGATAGCCTCCTCCCGCTGAATAATACTCTGTAGCTCGGCCTGGCGTTCATCAAGTGTCAGCGTTAGCTTTTCCACCTCGGATTTGCATTCCGACCTCTGCAACTTCAACGCCGTCAACCTGTCAACCATGATCCGTGCTAGGAAGTCTCTCCGATGCACGAATTTCAACAAAAGCAAGACCCGCTGAGCCCATGTGTCCAAAGGGCAGCCCATGGCTTGCAGGCCAGCAGTGAGGCGATTGGCGATTTCCTTCAGCTGTAGATATGTCAAGCCAGGCTGAGACTCTACTAGCTGGCGTAACATGTCCAGATGCTGCCAGACGAAGCTGTCAGGAGACGTAAAGCCAAAGGAAGCAGATGCGACGACTTCGAAAGTCACCTCTCCGTCAATATCTGCCCATAGTCCAATGCCCGCTTGGGAGGACGAAGAAGGCAAATCTGCCGAAAGAGCTAGCCGGTATCTCTCTGTACTCCCCTGCTGGACTGAAGACTCCTCCTCTGCTGCTGCCTCGGGAGCTACACCTTGAACATCCGCGGGAGGAGAATCAATGAGTAATGGGGTTATCTCTGCAATGGAGGCTGCACCTTCAGCTGCTCTTTCTGGTGATGGGGACAGAGGTGCCTTAGACTGTGTAGGCAGGAATTCGGACTCTGCAGCCACTATGGCAGGAATTGCTAACTCGGGCGCGATTGACATTACTGCGGCCGGTATGAAAGCAGAGCTCCTAGCCGGATCTGCTTCGGCTCTAAGATCTGAAGCCCTAGCAGGGATGACGCTTTCTTCTGCAGCCCCCAAGTCTAATGATGCCAAGTCTGTCGAGGACTGTATCCGCACTGGCACAGGGCGAATGATCTCAGGAGCCCCCGTGCAAGTTAAAGGCAGAAAAGGAACAATAGCCAAATCTACAAGGGAAATGTCCATGAAGGATGTGGAGGTGGCCGAGGTAGCAGCAACAATACTCTGAGACCAAAGCAAAGCGACCTTCAGCACTAAATAAAAGAAACAAATGAAGCAGCATACATGAAGAACAACCCACCTTTGGAGCAGGGTCCGCACCCTCAAAATGGGGCGAAAGAGAAGAAAGCTCCGTGGCCGAAATGGCGAGTGGTGGAGTTATGTCAATCTCAGTATCGAGCCCGGCAAACTCCTCCTGAAATTCTTCCTCAGAGGATGACGCTGATAGTTCGGCGGGTCGAAGAGACGGAACACCTTTCGCAAGTGCAGGAGGGGCTTCTGACTTGGCAATACCTTCCCCTTCGCTGTCGCTGAAATCTACCTCCTCCTCATGGGAGACAGCCTGGGAGCTGCCCGAAGATATTTCCACACTAGCTATATGCTGGGCCGGTACCTCTAAAGCATGGCGGGATGAAGATCGAGTGATTATGCGTCTGGCCGGAATAGTACTCTGCTTTGGCCGAGTCTTGTGACCCTCCTGTGGTCGAGGCAGCTCTTCTGTCATTATCATGGCCTCGGCTTGCTCCCCGACTGCCACTGCTACAAGAAAAGAAAACTTCTGAGAAGTATAGCAAAGAAAACAACGGAAGTATGAAACAAATGGAAAAAGCACATTTACCCTCCTCCTCGCCAGCCGGGGTGGGAGAAGGCAGTCTTGTGTCCGTCTCCACAGGCGCTTCAACCTGCTCCTGGGCTGTATCAGATAAAAAGAAGCTCAGCCTCAAAGAACTCCCTAGGAGATTGGTCAAGATGACAAAGGAAGTTCCAGCTACAAGCTATCACCGTCACCTTCGGCAGATGCCTGTGCGGCCTCCCTCTGAGATGCGAATGCGTCAAATGAAGGGATATCCGGAAGAGGGGTTCCAGCTTCCTTCGCAGTCGAAGCCGACTTCCGGGTCCGAGCAACCTTGGCCTTCTTAGCCTTGGCGACTGCAACCTTCACCACAGAAGGCTTCCTCTTCTTGCCCGGAGGCAGGGGAGTGGTCGTAGGTGCTGCTTCAGGAATTTCAAAGTGGGCAGGTTTCTCAGCTTGAGCAATTATCTTCCTGTAAAGCCCCTGCCGCTTTATGTCTGGTCTATCTGTACGAGACACGAGAAAGGCAGTCATAGTCAACATATGCAAAACATGACAATAAGAAGAAAGAAGCCATGATCAAACAAACAAGGAGCACACCTGCTGGGCCGTCATAAAATGTGGAAAGCGGCCAATACATATAAGCTACCTCCTTTGATCGGGAGGCGGCCTCCTTCACGAGCCAGCATACATCGCCAATAGTCTGACACTTCTCCGTCAGGGCGGCCAAGTCCTTATGGCCATGGAAATCAAGGCAATGAAATAGGCCGAGGTAATCTATGCACCAGGCGTCAACATAATGGAAAGAAACAAAAAGCTGCTTATTTAGAATGACAGCTACCGGGCTCTCCACTGTCAGCCCGTGGACATTTAACAGTACAAAAAGCCAGGAGGTGTGCTGATAATATGACTGGGTGCGGTCCTCCCTCCGCACAAAGGTCCTATAAGGATGAAACCTGTCTGTCGGACCCCTCCAAGAAGTAGCCTTCGAAAGTGGTTCCTCCGAGGGGAATGGATACTGCACCTCCAAATGAGTGTCCCCTATGTGGCCCAGCTGTCTCAAGTCTCTGGTGAAAGTGTCCACATCAACTTCAGAAAAGACAGGAGTGGGTAGTTCCGCACCCGCCTCCTTCAAAGACCGGTGGGCAGCGATATAAGCTTCTGCCTCCCTCTGGTGCTGGGAATAAAGCCTCCTCAGATGGACCTCGTCAATATCAAATACAGGCCCTGATTGCCGCTTCAAAAAGGAGCGCTCGGCCACATCCCAGAAAGCGCCTCTGCCATCTTTATAAAAATTGGTGCGTATGTTCCACCACTTGATATAGTCTGATGAGACCCGAGGGAGACGATTGGAGACGGTCGGGACCCTGAAAGTTGTGTCTTCCCGACGATGAAAGAAATCCCACCATATCCGACCGTCGCCGGCAATACTGGACCCGTGCTTGGCCCGGCTCTCCAGAGGAAACTGAGCAGTCGATGGAGGGATATGCTGGTCGTAACCAAAATTTCTGCCAAAGCGGAAGGGATAATAGGGCTCCAAAATGAGCAAGCCCCCCTTCCTGAAAACTAATACACTGGGCCGTATGGCCATGGCCCACCTCACCAATTCTGGTTCTAAAAGAGGCCGGGTGGCGGCGACCCCCGAAACAGGATGGACATAAACCTCCACCTCCTCCATTTTACACTCCCTTTGAGGGTCCACCAAGGGAGCTGAACCTGCTGCCAAGCTCCAAAAGTGAATGCTGCCAGGTGCGTCTACAGGCACTCTTATTAGCCTACCCCTCATCTTGAACAGCTGTTCTGAGAAAGGACCAGGTTCAGCGCTAGCGAACTCAATCATACGAGGGAGCAGTGTGTCTGACTGTAAAGTTCTCGGGGCCAGCTCAGGGAAAATGCTGCAAACCCAGGCATTGAAGAAATGAAAGGGACCCACAGTCCTCGAAGAGCGGGGGGTCCGATGTCTATGCAAGTCCCCCAAGGATTTGTAAATTAAACACAGAGCCACTGGGCACAAAGACAATCGCATCCCCCAAGCCATCTGGCAGGCCGGATATATAGCCTCGGGTCTAATAATCGTCTCGTCCCCTTGAGGGAGAGCGAAAGTGCATAGCCAGAAAGTCAAATAGGCCGCACAATGGGTGATGGGATCAACCCCTGCTGGGTTCGGGCCATCCGCGTCTGTCCGGCGCAATGAAGCTGGCAGTGCTGACTTGTAACGGGGGGCCCTGACCTGTTTACCGGAAGTCAGCCTACGGAAGGAAAGTCTGCGTACCTCAAGGGACCCCCGAAGAAATATTGTATCCACTGCCCCACACGGACTCTCAGTCGGCTGCTCTTTTCCCTGGCTTGATAGCCTTTGGAGGACCCCCTACTGTAGGCCAAACAGATGGACCGGTAAGCTTTCATCAGGTACCGGTATGCATAACCGAAAGAATAGCGGCCCTCTCCATTAGAGGCGTCCTTGATGGAATCATCCAGGCAGACCTCCTCATATGGCTCTCCGTCCATGGGTAGGCCAGAAAGCTGCGATAAACTCCAGAGGTCGAGGGATGTCTCGCCTTCCGCTGTATAGAATGTATTGAACTGCGGGCAGAACACTTCAAGCATACCGCAACACAATCCCCGAGAGACGGGATAGCGGAACCTGGAGGCAAATACACTATGGTATACCCCAGCTCTAACCAATAGAGGGGCATACTCCTTCAAAACATATTCTGTAAACTCCACTGCTCCAACCCTAAAAAGATGGGCGTCTGTCAACTTGGCATCTCCAAACCAGCCGGCAGCCAGCTGATATTTAAACTGAACGGCCAGGCAGTTAAGAACAAATGGCTCGTCTCTATAACCCCACTTCGCAGGCGCCAAAAAGAGTCCGAATGAAGTCTTCTCTCGGTGGACACGGCCGGTGGTATGATCCCACCTTGCAGGGGTGAATTCTGGGGCCCGGGTTAGCATCTTCTTCTCGGGTTCTAAATCGGAGATGCCCAGCACAGCATTCCAGTCCCTCTGTTCACCTGGGAGATATATGGCTCGGGCTCGATAGACAGAACCCTTCATGCTGTCTCTATCGGCAAGTATTGCCGCTTCCACGGAGCGGGCAATAATAACATCCCGCATTCCGCGTACGGTGAAAGTCCGAACAAACGGCAGCAAATGACGATCCTTCGGCAAGTCCGGGCGGTAGTCAGCAGCTCTCCTGAATTCAGCACCCTCCAGGGAAGAATAAATTTCAGCAGTCGATACGGTGTCAGTTTCAGAATCGGAAGATTCGTCGACACTAGCAATCTGGTCATAGCCAAAGCTCAGGCTGTATACATTCAACCAGTTGACTTTGGCCCGAGATATGTCCGGCTGAGCCGATGAACTTGTTCCAACGGCTCCGGAAGATGCAGCAGCAGAACTGGAAGCCATGTCAGCACCTGCAGTCAGAAAAAGACAAGAAAAGAAGCTTCAGAAAGATGAATGGGCATGAAACAATAAGACAAACAAATTCTCAAAAATTTCGGCAGCATCTCCTCTTGTCCGAGGTATGCCCAAAAAAGAATAGGGAGTCACCCACCAAGAGGGAGTGATCCCGAGCATAAGATGGGACTCAATCCCATATATATAGCGAACCTACCCCAAAAAATCGGCAAAGAAGGGGGGGGGGGGGAAATGACGCTCTCGGGGGGGGAAGCTCGCAGCTCACCGCCACCGCCAAAGTGAAGAAAGAGAAAGAAGAGGAGAGAATGAGGGATAGCAAGGCTTTCGACGCCTTAAAAAGGGCCCAAAGCTGAGGGGCTCTCGGTGCGGCCAAATGCGCGCCGAGAACCCCCTCGGCCGAGAGCTCCCGTCGGCCAAAAGGCGCGCCGAGAGCTCCCCGGCTGAGAACCCCCGTCAGCCAAAAGCCGCGCCGACAACTCCCAGGCCGAGAACCCCTGTCGGCCGTGAAGCGCGCCGAGAAGCCCATACGCGCCGATATCCTTCGCGCCGGGAGGTCCATGCCGAGAAGCTCCGAAATGCTGGAAATAAAGAAAATACAAAAAAATGAAGACATCAAAATGAAAGATGGATATGCAAAAGGGTTACTACAGCAACATGATCAAGCTGAAGGACAATGTCAAGGATAAAACTGAGGAATATACCCTCAAATGATGAAGAACACCTGCAGACCCCGTGTCGCTTATTCTGCACTTATGCCGCCCGCAGGTGGGGGGCATTTGTTGACACCTAGAAAATGAACAGGGGTGGAAGCATAACTGAAAAGAAAATCAGGCCAACAGTAGAAGACCACTGATGAAGCTCGTCAACCATTCACCCGGCTAAAGCCTTTGTCGGCCAAAGCTGATGCCCGGTGCCGATGTCATTCAGACGGCAGCGCCGATGAAGCCGCAGTCACTCGACTGATGGGACCTCCCAGCCTTTTAAGAAGAGCTGTACTACTGCTTCGTCCGAGAATCCACGGATGATATGTCAAGGTAAGCCAGATGTCAGCTTACTGATGGATGTGATATGAGATAAAGATGAAACCGGCACCGACAGATAAAGATTGTCAGGGCTCCTACAAAGTCAGAACAGAAGAGCAATCCTCTCCACAGATTACATACCCGGCCGAAGTCTGTCAGACTGAAGCTGATGTCTGGTCTTGTCACCGTTCGGATGACAATGCCGATGAAACATACCCGGTTTTGTCGTCATTCATACGGCAATACTGATTAAACCCCAGTTCGTTCACTGATGGAGCCTCAAAACGATCTCAACAAAGTCATGCCTCTACTAAAGGTGGGCTTTATTCGGTTCTGATGAAGATTAATTCAAAAGAAAGCATGAAGAGAAGCCTAAGGCACGAATGAGGCCTGAAGGCGCTAGATGGGCCGGTCATTTGGGCTCCTGTTAGTGGCGCCGGGAGCCTCAACAGGGGGCTACTTGTCGCGCCGGGAGATGTCTCGAATGGAACTGGCCACACCGACTGCCCTCCGCCGAGAGCACAGAAGGATGAGACCTATATAAACATACCCCCTTTGAAAGAAAAGGGGATCGGAGGATCAGAAGCCAGACCATCGATCAAAAAGAAAGAAAAAGAGAAGAGACCAGAGAGAGAGAGAGCCTCCTCCGCTGAAAAAGAAAGAGAGAAGAGACCCATTCCCAGGGAAGAAGCTCCAGGTGGGCATCCGGGGGAGGGAGAGGAGTCAATGCTCCGCCCTCCCCCATGTTTGTTTTCTCTTTTCTTCTATTTCATGTAATACTTTCGAATCTTATCTCGATTCATGCAATGTAGCCGAAATATCTCGGCATCTGTCTGTTCCCCTTTCCCTCACTCTCTCCCTGTAATCGGTTTGGGTATGGGAATGATGTTTCATATGGGTTTTCTGACTATGTGTCTTCCGTGATGGGCATCATCAAACGAATGGATATATATGTATGATGGGCTGTAGTTTGAGCTTGATTTTTGCTTTTTCTTAAGCCCTATTGCCATTCTCTGTGTTATTTGTAAATCAATAGCATGATGATCAGTTTCGTCTGTCCTTTCTCTGCCTCGTAGCACTGTTATTGCTCACCCCAAAGCCCGGAACAGATTATTCTTTGGCTGCTGGGATGAAGCCGTGCTGTGCAATGATTGAGGCTTGAGAAACTCCGGGGTTCCAAGCATGTGTGTTTCCTCCGTATATGTCATCTAAGTCTCCTCTGGGGCCAGAGACAGCCATCTCTTGGCTCCAGGGTGACGAATGACCATATTAAGTTTGTCCCCAAGCTCTGCATGATAACGGCGATGAACAGGGGCATTCAGACTTCGGCCTCCCAGATGCCTCTCAAATCCCAATACTCCTCTGGATTCTAGACCTAATCCAACTCAAAGTGGATGCTTCGGACAGCTCAGAGCCCATAGAGTCCGTCGCTTTCAGCCCAAACCACCATTAAAACCAGAAAACAGAGTACCGTAAGCTTTGTTCTGATCCCGGCGCCCTCATACTTCTCGGATCAACCTACAGTAAATTTGGTGAATAGCTCCCGGCGCCGCTTCTTCAGGCGCCGAGAACCACCAGGATCAGCTCCTCCCCCCTTTTTTCTTTGCGCGCCGGGAGCCCCTATGCCTTGGCTTTCTTCCCCGCGCGCCGGGAGGCCCTCTTTCTTCCTCATGTGCCGAGAGACCCTCCGGGCCATCCTATCAGCGCACCGAGAAACCCGTGCCGGGAGCTCTCTGGCATCCTTGCCATTGGCGCCGAAAAGCCAACCTGTACACCTCAAGTCGTAAAACCTTTGCTACCACTGAAGAAACCCCATAAATACTCTTGTTATGTCAAGGGATGCCCTGGGCCATCATATGCACCTCGGGGGTGACAATTAATGGGGATAACCCTCCCCTTTTCTACGAGGTTTTCCGGACTCGATCGGCTTTTATAACCTTCCGAGGCAATGGAGCTCCGCCACTGCATAAGCTTCGCTGACCTCTAAAGGGATATCGAAACAGTGCTGCAGGCACGTACATGGTTAGGGGTTCAATACCCCTCTATTTGGCTTTCACCCCGGCATTCCGTGGGTGATCGTCTATCATTCCCTGGCAAATGCTGAGTCCGGGGGAGATGCTGTCAAAATTCTCCCAGGACCACGAAAAGCCGACATTAAGCTGTCCCCGGGACTCTGTATGACACCGGTGACAGGGATCCTCTACGCCTTGGCCTTCCCAAATTCCTCCTCGATCCTGATGTTCTTATAAAGCCCAAGCCTAATCTAGTTCAAACTTTGATGCCCTGACCTATTTTTGACCCCAAAGAAATCCTTCCCCTTGGCATGAATCAATCAGATACCCAAAACAGAGTACCGTAAGCTCTGTTCTGGTCCCGGCGCCCTCACTGCTCTCGGCTCAGCCTACAGTAAACTGGGTGAATAGCTCCCGGCGCCACTTCTTCAGGCGCCGAGAACCCCCAGGGGCAGCTCCTCTCCCTTTCACCTCAGCGCGCCGGGAAGCCCGGGCCGAGAACCTCCAGAGTCCTCTCTGCATCCTCCGCGCCGGGAGACCCCCCCTTGCAGCCTCGTCGCGCCGGGAGCCCTGCTCAACCATCCCGCGCCGAGACCCTCTTCCAGCATTTCTTCCTCGCGCCGGGAAGCCTGCGCCGAAGGCCCTCTCCCCTTTGGCTTCTCTTTGTCGCGCCGGGAACCTAAGTCCTCTCGTCTTGGCGCCGGGAACCCCCAGCCTTCTTGTTTTTGGCGCCGGAAGCCCTGGCCTTCCCATTTTTGGGTCGTGCCGAGAGCCTGTGTCCATTCAGAGCGTGCCGAGAGCCCGATCTACCACCCAATGAATTCCAATACCCAAAGCGAACCCACAAAAGGGATATCTGTGGATCACCCGATATGTCCCGGGGATAAAATTGAAGGGGAGTCATAACCCCTATGTTCCACCTAACTACAACGGATTTACGAATAACCCTTTTGCTCGGGGGGGTCTTGCCACTGCATGAATCCCGCTAGCTTTTCAAAGGGAAAATCACACATTGCCCCATAGCCCATATGTACACGGGTTGGGAGGTTCGGCCTCTCTAGCTCTCGGCTTTCATCTCGGCATTCCGTGGGTGATAGCCTATTTCCCCCTGGGCATAACCCAGATTAAGAGAAAAGGCCGTCGAAATACCGATCGAAGCTTTAAACCTATATCATGGCCATGGCTTTGCCTTTCCGTGGTGGATATCTTCTATCTCCTTGTTTCCACCAAGTATAACTGTTTTGAACCGCCAACCACACGATCTAGTCGGTTTCTGTGGTTGATGTTATTATCTTACCCGCCTCCCCGGCCCTGGTATGAAGTTTAAAGTTAAGCATGTGAATATCTGTTTGCCTCTCGAGGCCTCTTACTTTAGCGTTTAATCAAGGGTTGTCCTTCCCTGGAAGGACGTAATTAACGTCATAACGTTCATGGTATGACGGACTTCAGGTCCCGACATGATCACTCACAATCGACTGACCATGTCAGATCGAGCGCACAATGAAATCGTCACACATGTGACTGGCACGCCAATAAATCCATAAATATAAATAAATGAACAAATAATAAATAAATAAAAAATCCGCGTCCACACTAGTCTAAAGAAAGCTTAGGGTAGTTCTGACCTAAAACTAAGAGCGAATGTAGGTGCCAGGATTTGAGGAGGTAAGTCACCCCGAGGGGCAATGCACGGACCATGGGAGCCACCCACTTTAAACTACAATAGCGTCGCGGGCCGGGAAGAAGCTGAGAAGAAGGAAAAGGCAAAGGATGTAAGGAAATATAAGGGAAATTGGAAGATGAGAAATTGAATATATCCTGGTTGAACTTACCTCTCTCGTAGGAGTGGTACTGAGATGTCGAGGAATCAAGCTTAGCCGTTGGATCGCTTCCCGCTCCTTTCTAGCTGGTCTCGGCCCTTCAAAGGACGCTCCCTCCGCGGAACTTCCATCAAAAGCCCTCTTCATGATGATTTGGTGATAGGAATCAAAGGTTTTAAGCCTTTGGAGGTGGAGGATGTGTGAGTTGCGAGTTCAGGCCCCCCTACTACTTATAAGGTTCATTAGGAAGCCTAAGCCTCTTAGGATTAGGCTCGGATAAGTCTAGGACGGATTAGGATAGGGTTATGATAAGTGCAAAGCGTCCTACCCTCTGGCTGGGGACTCTCCAGGGAGTCCCATTTCGAGCAAATAGGATGTCCACTTGGACGGTCTTACGATAGACCGTCCATCTTCATGTACGGCCCATTATCAACCATCTACATCTCTAAGAAAGCCCGGGTCCAGTGACTCGTGAGGCCTAAAATCCGCCGTTCAAATGTCATTACGGTTTATATTGAACCGTTCCACCCCAAGTGGAGCGGTCTTTGGAGAACTGCTCTTCTCCACGAATGGCTCAGGGAGAACCGCCCATCAACCTACTACACTCGTGTCTCACTCCATCTGGCGTACCCACATCTCGTTCATTTAGCGCACTCAACTCACTCAAGTCGGCGTGCGCGTCACTCCTCTCACTCAAGTTGGCGTGTACGTCACTCATCTCACTCAAGACGGTGTGTACGTCACTCATCTCACTCAAGTCGGCGTGTACGTCACTCCTCTCACTCAAGTCGGCGTGTACGTCACTCTCATCTCACTCAAATCGGCGTGTGCGTCCCTCTCTCAGGTCGGGCACACCTCTCAATCTTGCATGTTTGCTTCACCCCCTCTAGTAGCTAAGTCACGTTCGTTCATGCAAACATACAGTCACCCACAAAAAATCAAAACGAAAACATGCATACCACTATCATATCATATCATGTACAAAAGACTGGCCCAGTACACAGTCAAGCCTGTCCCTCTCCTTGGCCCCCGTCGATGTCTCCACCGCCCTCATGCCTCTTTGGGGGAGGCATCGCTGAGGTCGCCTCATCACGCCGTCACCGGCGCCGCTCCTCCTCTTCGTTCCTCCGATGGCCGGAGGAACCAGTGAAGTAACTCCTCACGGAGCCGTGGGTGCCGTGGGTGCCACTCGCAGTCGCCCTGCTGCGCTCCCGACTCGCCTCCTTCAGACCCTCCACCTCGCCTTCCAACCTGGCAACCTGTAGACGGGCCTGCTCTGCCTCACTCCTGTAACGCTCTGCCTCTGCCCGGTAACGGTCCTCCTCGGTAGCACTGGCTCGTAGTTGCTCTAGCTCGGCCCGGAGGAGTGTCGTCTCCACTGCGTCTGCCGGTCGACTCCGCGCGGCCTCCTCACGCACCCAGGCCACCTCCTCCCTAGCCACTACCCGGCTCTGCTCCAGCTCTGTCTGGAGGTGGGTCAGCTCGGCCGTCTGCATATCATTATTAGGCAGTTGCATAAGCATTTCATTCATAAGCACAATAAGCAAGGGGGAGTTTAGAATTACGTACCCTCTCGGTGAGGGCCACTTCGGCCGCCTTGGCCCGCTCCACCATCCGAGTAAAGTCAGCATCCCGCTCGGCACGGTCTGCTGGGGTCTGGGCGGAGGAAGAAGAAGGAGCACCTGGTCCCTGTCTCTGAGTCCCCTCGGCACACTGCGTCCAAATACTCCAGGGTCAGTCACATGCATAAATATATAAAGTTGCATAATTTAAAGAATCTAGGGTTTTGAACACTCACCAGTAGAGCCAGGGCCTGTCGGGCCTCGTCACTCTCCCGGATGGTGGAGTGCATGAGTCCCTACAACTCCGCCACCCGTCCTGTGGGGTCAACCTGTATTCAGAAGTCTAGGTGTGTCAGTGCATCAACATAAGCATGACAGACAGAATTATGTTTAGAAGTCGTACCGATCGGTGAGCGCCCCCGAACACCTGGTCCCGGTAGTGCCGGGCGTACGCAGTGTAGTACGCACTGTCGCTCTCTGCTCGGGTAGTCACCGCTCGTCCTCGCGCAGTCCAATCGGCGACCTGCTCGGCGTTCCTCGCTGTCCAATCAAATGCCTCGCGGAGTCCCCGGGTCGTCCTCGTCACCCGTTCCCCCGCCTTCTCAGGCGCAGGGAACTCAACTGATGCGGGACAAAAAATCCGCAACTTATGAATTTATCATTATTTTGTTTTTTTTTCAATAGCCTCTCTCTTTTTTTTCACATCCTTTTCTTCACCATTTTTTTTGAAAATAATTTCTCCCTTTTTTTCTTTTCTATTTCATTTTATTTCACTTTCTCTCAACATTTTTTTTCTCTAATTTCTTCATTTCTCTTATTTTTTTCAACATAACATTTATTCATAATTATTGCATGGCTTCAAACAATGTAACTAGATCTTACATACATATCTCAAACACTAAAGAACATAGTTACGTTTGTATATGTATATCAAGGGAAACCTTGGGTTATTATTGGGTTGGCTCACATTTATCCCATCGTCGCAAGGTGACACATATATAGAGCCAAATGTGTTAACATCACACTTAGTTCATATATATATCACATACCTCATGGTCCTCATCTATGTGTGTAGTGAGATGGTAGATCACGTACGACAAGGGGAGGAAAAGGTCAGCTATACTGGGGAACATGACTGGCCCACCACTTAGGATAATGTTTCCATACAAAACTTTCTTTATATCCACATCACTCTTTTATGTCTCTGACAATTGCACGTTCAGCTGTGGTGGTGAATGAGTAACCACGCGCGAGTCCTCCTTCTCGGCCTTCAACTCTTCCTCCGTCAGCATGGGGTCTTGCCGCGGTTAAAGAGAGAGAATTAACGGCTCACAACTAATTGAAGAGAGAGAGAGGGAACACAAGACGGGGGGTGGCGTTGTGGTCGTAGAAGGCAAGGGAGAACGGGTTCTGCATGCAGGGGGGGTAGCGGGGAATAGAGTGAGGTGGGGGGGTTGTTTGCATGCAGAGGTGACCGGGTTGCAGATGGTGAGTGCGAGCGGCTGGAGGGTGAGTGTGCAGGCGACACTGCAGTGGCCACTTGTGACAGGCCGTGGCCGGGGGAGTTGAAACACCATGGCCATGAGGAGAATTTTGTTGGAGTGGGGGGGATTGGTCTGCTGTGGCAGAGGACCAGTCGACAACGCTGTGTGATCACCGGCCAGGGGGGGCATGCGATGGCATTGCCGAGGGAGGGGACGGGTGATGCTGGCGATGTCCGGCTGTGCAGGGTTCTCCGCATGGGGCAGGGTGATGGGCAGGTGGTGCAGTTGATGCTGGAGGGGACGCCCGGGGGTCTGCATGGCGACCGCTCGTGGGTGGTGACAACGTCGGGCTCGCGGTGGAGGGTGGGGTTGGGTTCGTAGCAGCGAAGGGGAGCGCGGCCGGAGGGGTGGCCGGTGAGGCGGCGGACGAAGGGGACGAAGGCGAGCTCGTAGAGGGGGATGGGGACGTGCATGGATTCGGGGACAGGCGGTGCTGGGCGTTCTTGTGCAGCCGATGGTGGTCTCATAAGGAAGAGATGATAGGGAGGTGGGGAAGGTGGCAGGTGAGGGCTGTGCTCGGTGGAGTGGGCTGCGGCCAGGGGGCCTGGTGGCTGCTGTGACTGAAAGGGAAGGGAAGGTGGCCCATGGGCTTCATGGTGGTGCTGGTTTTGGGATCGTAGCCACAGAGGGGAGAGGGCGATGGATGCCTGGTGGTGATTTGTGAGTGCATAAGAGAGGGAGGGATGAGCATGGGAAAAAGGACGCCAGCCGAGGTGTTTGCAGAGAGAGGGAGTTCACGGAAGATGAGATAGTAGGGAGGGAGAGATAGTCACGTAGGGAAGAATAAGAGGAAGAAGAGGGAAAGGAAGGGGAAGACCTGGGCGTCCCACCCAGCAGAGGGGAGAGGGAGAGAGAGAGGCGTAGCACCCCTAAGAGGGAGGAGTTGGGAAAGAGAGAGATAGAGAGGGTATGGGCCTCACATCTTTTCAAAAGTTTAGATTCACTTCATTTAGACTTCATTATTTTGAGAGTGGGGTTACAAGACCCTTTTATAGACATCACATGACAGACAACTTGTTCAAAATATACCTAACACAACATCTACGACTAATAATATCAAAACCTCACCTAACATTTATGACTAACCGTGCTTCTGGTGGGAAGACGAAAATAAAAGACTATTACAAGATATTGACACATCTTATTTTCTATAAAATGGAAAAGCACACATGTAGGCCTACTAGAGTGGCCCACTAACACAAAACATTTAAAAGAAATATAATTGGATAATTGCCCTTGATGCTTGACGATCCTCGTCAAACCCCTCCGCTTGGAAGAGGTTCGACCTCGAACCTAGGACCTTTGTTCAGATAAGTTGTGGTGTCGGTGGAGACGAACGGTAGAGAAGGACGGATCTGGAGCTTCGAATGGGGCCTCGCACCTGTCCCCATCTCAAGGATGATGCACTCAAAGTTTCAAATTCTCCCTTCATGGCGGAGAGGAGGAGGACGGATCTGGAGCATCGAATGGGGCCTCGCACCCGTCCCCATCTCAAGGACGATGCACCCGAAGTTTCAAATCCTCCCCTCGTGGCGGAGCGGACTTAGCCGAGGACCGAACTTGTGAGAACAAGTGGGCAACTTGCTCTGATACCAAATTGATGCGGGACAAAAAATCCGCAACTTATGAATTTATCATTATTTTGTTTTTTTTTCAATAGCCTCTCTCTCTTTTTTTCACATCCTTTTCTTCACCATTTTTTTTGAAAATAATTTCTCCCTTTTTTTCTTTTCTATTTCATTTTATTTCACTTTCTCTCAACATTTTTTTTCTAATTTCTTCATTTCTCTTATTTTTTTCAACATAACATTTATTCATAATTATTGCATGGCTTCAAACAATGTAACTAGATCTTACATACATATTTCAAACACTAAAGAACATAGTTACGTATGTATATGTATATCAAGGGAAACCTTGGGTTATTATTGGGTTGGCTCACATTTATCCCATCGTCGCAAGGTGACACATATATAGAGCCAAATGTGTTAACATCACACTCAGTTCATATATATATCACATACCTCATGGTCCTCATCTATGTGTGTAGTGAGATGGTAGATCACGTACGACAAGGGGAGGAAAAGGTCAGCTATACTGGGGAACATGACTGGCCCACCACTTAGGACAATGTTTCCATACAAAACTTTCTTTATATCCACATCACTCTTTTATGTCTCTGACAATTGCACGTTCAGCTGTGGTGGTGAATGAGTAACCACGCGCGAGTCCTCCTTCTCGGCCTTCAACTCTTCCTAAGTCAGCATGGGGTCTTGCTGCGGTTAAAGAGAGAGAATTAACGGCTCACAACTAATTGAAGAGAGAGAGGGAACACGGGACGGGGGGGGGTGGCATTATGGTCGTAGAAGGCAAGGGAGAACGGGTTCTGCATGTAGGGGGGGTAGCGGGGAATAGAGTGAGGTGGGGGGGTTGTTTGCATGCAGAGGTGACCGGGTTGCAGATGGTGAGTGCGAGCGGCTGGAGGGTGAGTGTGCAAGCGACACTGCAGTGGCCACTTGTGACAAGCCGTGGCCGGGGGAGTTGAAACACCATGGCCATGAGGAGAACGCTGTTGGAGTGGGGTGGATTGGTCTGCTGCGGCAGAGGACCAGTCGACAGCGCTGTGTGATCACCGGCCAGGGGGGGCATGCGATGGCGTTGCCGAGGGAGGGGACGGGTGATGCTGGCGATGTCCGGCTGTGCAGGGTTCTCCGCATGGGGCAGGGTGATGGGCAGGTGGTGCAGTTGATGCTGGAGGGGACGCCCGGGGGTCTGCATGGCGACCGCTCGTGGGCGGTGACAACGTCGGGCTCGCGGCGGAGGGTGGGGTTGGGTTCGTAGCAGTGAAGGGGAGCGCGGCCGGAGGGGTGGCCGGTGAGGCGGCGGGCGAAGGGGACGAAGGCGAGCTCGTAGAGGGGGATGAGGACGTACATGGATTTGGGGATAGGCGGTGCTGGGCGTTCTTGTACAGCTGGTGGTGGTCTCATAAGGAAGAGATGATAGGGAGGTGGGGAAGGTGGCAGGTGAGGGCTGTGCTCGGTGGAGTGGGCTGCGGCCAGGGGGCCTGGTGGCTGCTGTGACTGAAAGGGAAGGGAAGGTGGCCCATGGGCTTCATGGTGGTGCTGGTTTTGGGATCGTAGCCATAGAGGGGAGAGGGCGATGGATGCCTGGTGGTGATTTGTGAGTGCGTAAGAGAGGGAGAGATGAGCATGGGAAAAAGGACGCCAGCCGAGGTGTTTGCAGAGAGAGGGAGTTCACGGAAGATGAGATAGTAGGGAGGGAGAGATAGTCACGTAGGGAAGAGTAAGAGGAAGAAGAGGGAAAGGAAGGGGAAGACCTGGGCGTCCCACCCAGCAGAGGAGAGAGGGAGAGAGAGAGGCGTCGCACACCTAAGAGGGAGGAGTTGGGAAAGAGAGAGATAGAGAGGGTATGGGCGTCACATCTTTTCAAAAGTTTAGATTCACTTCATTTAGACTTCATTATTTTGAGAGTGGGGTTACAAGACCCTTTTATAGACATCACATGACAGACAACTTGTTCAAAATATACCTAACACAACATCTACGACTAATAATATCAAAACCTCACCTAACATTTATGACTAACCGTGCTTCTAGTGGGAAGACCAAAATAAAAGACTATTACAAGATATTGACACATCTTATTTTCTATAAAATGGAAAAGCACACATGTAGGCCTACTAGAGTGGCCCACTAACGCAAAACATTTAAAAGAAATGTAATTGGATAATTGCCCTTGATGCTTGACGATCCTCGTCATCAACGGCCGGCTGATGGACCCCGATGGTCCTCAGCACCAACCTGAAGAATAGTGGCTCCACCACATTCATGCTGTGAAGCCACACATCTCGGCCAGAAAAGGCTAGGGCCTCAGTCACCCACGGCTGGCCCTCCTGGCTCTCCTCCGTGTAAGGAGTCCACCGTACCTGCAAGGAATAGGAAACTGCATCAGCATCATAATCATGAAAGAATAGCATGTAATTAAAGGGTCTAAGTTTAGAAGCATACCGAGGTGTACGGTAGGGTGTCTAGGTCGTCCTGCAGCTCCCGGACCTGCCGTCTCAGGGTTGTCATCTCCCGAGGTGCTGTCCACCTCCGCGCGATCGGCAGGAGCCCAGGACGGATCTCCTCGCCCCTACCTAGTCCACGTAGGCGCACATAGGCCCACACCTGTATCACAAAGTCGTGTCAGCATTCAGCAAGCATGTAGGATAGCATAACCGAGTCTAGGGCATAAAGTCGTACCTGGAGTAAGGGGGAGAAGCCCCCAACCATCATCCGACGTGCCGTCGAACATAGAGTGTCGAAGAGGAAGGCTAGAATTGCCGCTCCCCAAGCGTAGTCACCCGCGTGCTCAAGCTCCTAGAGGAAGGGAAGGAACCAACAGCTCATCACGTCCGCCCGCGTGGAGAAGAGAAGCCGCCCGAACAGCAGCATCAGGAACCGTCGTAGAACTCTATCCGCCTCAGGTCCCGGTCCTGCAGCAACTCTCGGCCTCGCCAGCCCCACGAGCCGCTCCAAGTGCTCCTCCGATCGCTCCCCGACCGCAACGCCGGCTCGTCGTAGACCCAGGCTGTCCTGGAGAGCAACCCAGGGAAGGATGGTCGACTGCCTCTCGGGGCGCCGCAGCTGTAAGTTGAGTAACTCCCGAGCCATCCCCCGGTAGTCGGGAAAAGTAGTCCCGCTGACCGGTGACCCGTGCACACGTAGGCCAGTGAGCCTGGCCACGTCCTCCAACGTAGGGACCATGTGCCCCCACGAGAAAAGGAACGTCTGACTCACTGGATCCCAGCGGTCATGCTGGGCGTAGAGCAGAGCCACGTCGAAGCGACACACCTTAATGCTCAGGAAGGGGGCGAACCCCATGGCGGTCAACCGCTCCCTCTGGAAGTCTGGCAGTGCCAAGTACACTACACGGACCTGCAACCACGAGGTGCGGGTCCTACGCTTGCCCTACATACATTTCATTTATATTAATGATTTAGTCTTGCATATTGATTCGTTTAAATAAAAAGATTCTCAAGATCCAATTCTTAGTTTGAAGAATGGTTATCCACTGACCGCTCGTCAATTGAGTGGTCCCATTCCAACCGTTCTGATTCTTCAGGTTCTGTGTTTGAACGGGCTACCCTTAACCGTTCCTATCCTGAGCGGATCACCTAGAACCGTCTATCTGCCCATCTTCCTAAGGAGAAGCGGTCCCCCTTGGTCCGCATGACTTGTGGACGGTCCTATGGGGACCGTATTGTTTTGCCTCGGATGAATGATTGAACGGACCAATGTGGTCCGTTTACTGTTTGAACGGTGATAGCCTCACCGTGTCTGTTTGTGGTGGTTCGTTGGCTGCGTGAGTTTGAATGGCGTTCCCTAAGCTGTGTTAATTTGGACGGTCCTATGTGGACCGCATTGTTATGCCGTGTGGTTTCTGTTGAACCGTTCTACCGTCGTCATCCCCGACGATGGTGAACGCCCCCCCAGCCGGCTGGGAGACCACCATGGCCCCCCTAAACCGACCCCTAAGCACCTAAAGCCCTGTAAAAGATTTCTAAACTAACATGCATTGATGAAAATCGAAAGAAAAATGAGGGACGGGGAGGCCTACCTCGGCATCACGGGGTTTCTTCTCCCTCCTCGCCGGCATGCCTCTTTCCTTGGCTCCGGCGACGTCATCGTCTCCAGCCGTTGCATCCTCTTCGGCGACGACGATGGCTTGGTTCTCCATCGTCACCCCGGGCGTACCTTCCTCCTCGGACGGTGGCGGTGACGGGGGTTGCGACGGCGACAGTGAACCCTCGCCGGAGGTGGGTGGCCGGGCAGTTTGATGCTAGGTCCTCGTCATGGGGAGTGCTGTGAGATCATGAGAGGGAGGGAGATTGAGAAGAGAGAGTGAGAGAATGGGGGATTGTGGGCTCTTGTCCCCCCTTCATCCCTTCCACCGTCGGTTACGGTGGAGGGAGACGAGGGGGGTTTCTTTTTTTTGAGGTTACAGAGAAGGACGGTATATCGTTAGACCGTCTATCTTTTGGGCGGTTCCTAAGTGACCGTACGACCCTAGTGACCGTTAACTTTAAGTCGGTTGAAATTCCAGGCCTGAGCGGTTCTTAAGGAGCCGTTCTCATGTAAATGGTATTGGCCTGACCGTTCATCCCCGGCAACCGGCCCGGTAAGAATGGTTCGAAGGTCTGGTACGCGCGGTTAACGTAGAGCCATTTTGAATATTGCACGGTTACAATAAGGCCATTTATCTAGATGGTATATTTAGACCATGAATATTGATTTCTTTGGAAAATTATTTCTTAACCATCTTATGCAGCATCATTTCAGCCAGTCTCGCCGTTTCGCCTGCACAGGTAAGTCAGGTATGGCCTTCTATCCTTAATCCCTTATCGCATTAATTATATAGTATTATATTATTATTTCGAGAGCCGGCAGGTTTTCTACGTGTCCCAGGATCTGATGTTCCCCTTCAACAAAAACAATGATGATCCAGGCTCATGTACCTAACCTTCGGATAGGCCGTTAAGTTGGGACGTCATGAGGAGGACGGTTCTACCCGCACGCTGTGGTTGCGGACGGTATCTTGACCCTGACGTTCCCAGCTTAGCAATAGTACTCTCGAATATTTTATATTTTTAATCTTTCTTTGCATTTGTTTTTACGATTTCCTTTATTTTAGCCCAGCATGCATCATACGCATTCTTTTGAGCTTTCATACCCCATAGTCTGCTTAAGAAATGTCCCGTCAGTGATGGTCAGCTATGGGTTCAGATACTTGAGTAAGATGAACTAATTCCACTCTGAATTCGAAGGTTTTCCTTGGTCGATTCGTTGGGTTCGGTTGACTAAAAGGTCCCCGTTAGGAGCTTTGGCATTTTTCTTTTTTTTTATGGCCCCCTCATTGGACCGCGGGATTGTGTCCCCCATGAGGCCGGTCTTGTCAATTTGTTTCGTTTAGTTTAGTCCCTCCGGATTGGCGTCACCTTTTGGTCAATTACCCCTTACGTTCGGTTCAAGATTTTTCGAAAGATTCTCGTCGCTTGTTGGTAGAAACGGGTGTCGTTTTACCTTAACGCCCGCTTTTTCGGTCCACTCCGCTGCATTTTCCGCTCCACCTCCATGTCCCATGTCACTTCCGCTTCACCTCCGCTCACTCCCCTACAAAGAGGACGTTAAGGAGGGGCATCTGTTGACACCCGTTTTATATCGATAAGTTGAGTCGTTTCTCTTACTCCCATTGGTTGATGCCTCGAGTTGTCCATCATTCATTGGGCCATTTTTGTGGCACGTCTTGGGCTCATTTTATGGGTTGCCTCCTTTCTTGGTGAAGTCCGTGTTGGTTCAGGGCTTAATGGGCCTCGGCTTTGGTCAATTGAACGATTCAGGGCATGAACGGTCCAACCTCAGCCGTTCAGCACTAGGGCGGTTGATCCCAAACCGTTCATACATTTTGGCTAATTTTTGAGGGTTCTTCTGGATATTCACCGACAGGCTTTTGTGCGGCCTTATGAGGGCCGTTCAAACCAATGGACGGGCTCATTCTAACCACCTATATCTCAGAGTCCTACGCGTACCAATTTCCTCAAGGAATTATCCAATTATTTGAATTATCACCGACAAGGCTAAAACGGCTTGTTTTGGACCGTCCTACCGTGGAACGGCCTCCAACGAACCGTCCATTCGTCAGGATCCAACGACGGTCGTTCCGGTAAGTTTGAGAGATAATTGGGCTGATTATCTGGTTAATTTAATTTCCACCGACAGCGTGGACGGCCTGAAAGGAACCATTCAAGACTTGAGCGGTCTATCGTTAGACCGTTCATCCGTTCGATGGAGGGTTTTTAACATATTTCCACCCTTTTTATGCATAGTTTTATCCCTGATTTGTTTTAACAATTTCTCCGTGGTTAACCAGCCATTTTTGATGTCGTTTCGTCTGGATGGAAGATAATGATATTATCTATGAATTATCTTTTGTAAATTCGACCTGAAAATACCTCTAAGCCCTAGTTTCGGGGCTGGCTTTATAGGCTCTATAAATAGACCCTAGTAATATGGACGTGTCCCCCATAAGGGTTTTGATGAACCCCATGGTGGCCACCGTATATATCATTCATTGCCAGAATGTTGTATAGCTAGAGAGGGTCCAGTATACCTGAAAATACCTCTTATGGACGTGGAAAGCCTCCCTCCTTGGTGTTAGGTCGCTCAAAAATGCGGCAGGGCTTCGCCGTCGACCAAAATCCCCTCCCCCTTTCGACGTCCAGCTACTAGGGTCTATTTATAGAGCCCATAAAGCCAGCCCCGAAACTACGGCTTAGAGGTATTTTCAAGTCAAATTTACAAAAGATAATTCATAGATAATATCATTATCTTCCATCCAGACGAAACGGCATCAAAAATGGCTGGCTATCCACAAAGAAATCGTTAAAACAAATCAGGGATAAAACTATGCATAAAAAGGGTGGAAATCTGTTAAAAAACCCTCCATCGAACGGATGAACGGTCTAACGATAGACCGCTCAAGTCTTGAACGGTTCCTTTCAGGCCGTCCAAACTGTCGGTGGAAATTAAATTAACCAGATAATCAGCCCAATTATCTCTCAAACTGACCAGAACGACCGCCGTTGGATCCTGACGAATGGACGGTTCGTTGGAGGCCGTTCCATGGTAGGACGGTCCAAAACAATTTAGCCTTGTCGGTGATAATTCAAATAATTGGATAATTCCTTGAGGAAATTGGTACGCGTAGGACTCTGAGATATAGGTGGTTAGAATGAGCCCGTCCATTGGTTTGAACGGCCCTCATAAGGCCGCACAAAAGCCTGTCGGTGAATATCCAGAAGAACCCTCAAAAATTAGCCAAAATGTATGAACGGTTTGGGATCAACCGCCCTAGTGCTCAACGGTTGAGGTTGGACCGTTCATGCCCTGAATCGTTTTGAGAACAGATACGTAAGTGACCGTGCGTATGGTGTGTGCATGATACTGAGAAGAAAGGGGAACGTAGGAAGAAAACGATGCATGCAGTGAAGAATAAGCGATGAAAACTATGAAACGAAAGAACTTGAAACTGGACTACTCCCTGAACCGGAGGCTCTTATGGACGTGGAAAGCCTCCCTCCTTGGTGTTAGGTCCCTCAAAAATGCGGCAGGGCTTCGCCGTCGACCAAAATCCCCCCCCCCCCTTTCGACGTCCGGCTACTAGGGTCTATTTATAGAGCCTATAAAGCCAGCCCCGAAACTAGGGCTTAGAGGTATTTTCAGGTCAAATTTACAAAAGATAATTCGTAGATAATATCATTATCTTCCATCCAGATGAAACGGCATCAAAAATGGCTGGTTATCCATGGAGAAATCGTTAAAATAAATCAGGGATAAAACTATGCATAAAAAGGGTGGAAATCTGTTAAAAACCCTCCATCGAACGGATGAACGGTCTATAGATAGACCGCTCAAGTCTTGAACGGTTCCTTTCAGGCCGTCCAAGCTGTCGGTGGAAATTAAATTAACCAGATAATCATCCCAATTATCTCTCAAACTGACCGGAACGACCGCCGTTGGATCCTGACGAATGGAGGGTTCGTTGGAGGCCGTTCCACAGTAGGACGGTCCAAAACAAGCCGTTTTAGCCTTGTCTGTGATAATTCAAATAATTGGATAATTCCCTGAGGAAATTGGTACGCGTAGGACTCTGAGATATAGGCGGTTAGAATGAGCCCGTCCATTGGTTTGAACAGCCCTCATAAGGCCGCACAAAAGCCTGTCGGTGAATATCCAGAAGAACCCTCAAAAATCAGCCAAAATGTATGAACGGTTTGGGATCAACTGCCCTAGTGCTGAACGGCTGAGGTTGAACCGTTCATGCCCTGAATCGTTCAATTGACCAAAGCCGAGGCCCATTAAGCCCTGAACCAACACGGACTTCACCAAGGAAGGAGGCAACCCATAAAATGAGCCCAAGACATGCCACAAAAATGGCCCAATGAATGATGGACAACTCGAGGCATCAACCAATGGGAGTAAGAGAAACGACTCAACTTATCGGTATAAAACGGGTGTCAACAGATGCCCCTCCTTAACGTCCTCTTTGCAGGGGAGTGAGCGGAGGTGAAGCGGAAGTGACATGGGACATGGAGGTGGAGCGGAAAATGTAGCGGAGTGGATCGGAAAAGTGGGCGTTAAGGTAAAACGACACCCGTTTCTACCAACAAGCGATGAGAATCTTTCGAAACATCTTGAACCGAACGTAAGGGGTAATTGACCAAAAGGTGACGCCAATCTGGAGGGACTAAACTAAATGAAACAAATTGACAAGATCGACCTCATGGGGGACACAATCCCGCGGTCCAATGAGGGGGGAACAAAAAAAAAGAAAAATGCCAAAGCTCCAGACGGGGACCTTTTAGTCAACCGAACCCAACGAATCGACCAAGGAAAACCTTCGAATTCAGAGTGGAATTAGTTCATCTTACTCGAGTATCTGAACCAATAGCTGACCATCACTGACGGGACATTTCTTAAGCAGACTATGGGGTATGAAAGCTCAAAAGAATGCGTATGATGCATGCTGGGCTAAAATAAAGGAAATCGTAAAAACAAATGCAAAGAAAGATTAAAAATATAAAATATTCGAGAGTACTATTGCTAAGCTGGGAACGTCAGGGTCAAGATACCGTCCGCAACCACAGCGTGCGGGTAGAACCTTCCTCCTCATGACGTCCCAACTTAACGGCCTATCCGAAGGTTAGGTACATGAGCCTGGATCATCATTGTTTTTGTTGAAGGGGAACATCAGATCCTGGGACACGTAGAAAACCTGACGGCTCTCGAAATAATAATATAATACTATATAATTAATGCGATAAGGGATTAGAGATAGAAGGCCATACCTGACTTACCTGTGCATAAGATGGTTAAGAAATAATTTTCCAAAAACATCAATATTCATGGTCTAAATATACCATCCAGATAAACGGCCTTATTGTAACCGTGCAATATTCAAAACGGCTCTACGTTAACCGCGCGTACCAGACCTTCGAACCATTCTTACCGGGCCGGTTGCCGGGGATGAACGGTCAGGCTAGTACCGTTTACATGAGAACGGCTCCTTAAGAACCGCTCAGGCCTGGAATTTCAACCGACTTAAAGTTAACGGTCACTAGGGTTGTACGGTCACTTAGGAACCACCCAAAAGATAGACGGTCTAACGATAGACCGTCCTTCTCTGTAACCTCGAAAAAAAGAAACCCCCCTTGTCTCCCTCCACCGTAACCGACGGTGGAAGGGACAAAGGGGGGCCAAGAGCCCACAATCCCCCATTCTCTCACTCTCTCTTCTCAATCTCCCTCCCTCTCTCGATCTCACAGCACTCCCCATGACGAGGACCAAGCATCAAACCGCCCGGCCACCCACCTCCGGCGAGGGTTCACTGTCACTGCCGCAACCACCGTCACCGCCACCGTCCGAGGAGGAAGGTACGCCCGAGGTGACGATGGAGAACCTAGCCATCGTCATCGCCGAAGAGGATGCCACGGCTGGAGACGATGACGTCGCTGGAGCCGCTGAAAGAGGCATGCCGGCGAGGAGGGAGAAGAAACCCCGTGTCGCCGAGGTAGGCCTCCTCGTCCCTCATTTTTCTTTCGATTTTCATCAATGCATGTTAGTTTAGAAATCTTTTAGGGTGATTTAAGTGCTTAGGGGTCGGTTTATGGGGGCCATGGTGGTCTCCTAGCCGGCTGGGGGGGCGTTCACCGTCGTCGGGGATGACGACGGTAGAACGGTTCAACAGAAACCGCACGGCATAACAATGCGGTCCACATAGGACCGTCCAAATTAACACGGCTTAGGGAACGCCGTTCAAACTCACGCAGCCAACGAACCACCACAAACAGCCACTGTGAGGCTATCACCGTTAAAATAGTAAACGGACAGCATTGGTCCGTTCAATCATTCATCCGAGGCAAAACAATACGGTCGCCATAGGACCGTCCACAAGTCATGCTGACCAAGGGGGGCCGCTTCTCCTTAGGAAGATGGGCAGACAGACGGTTCTAGGTGATCTGCTCAGGATAGGAACGGTTAAGGGTAGCCCGTTAAAACATAGAACCTGAAGAATCAGAACGGTTGGAATGGGACCGCTCAATTGACGAGCGGTCAGTGGATAACCGTTCTTCAAACTAAGAATTGGATCTTGAGAATCTTTTTATTTAAACGAATCAATATGCAAGACTAAATCATTAATATGAATGAAATGTATGCAGGGGAATCGTAGGACCCGCACCTCGTGGCTGCAGGTCCGTGCATTGTACTTGGCGCTGCCAGACTTCCAGAGGGAGCGGTTGACCGCCATGGGGTTCGCCCCCTTCCTGAGCATTGAGGTGTGTCGCTTCGACGCGGCTCTGCTCTACGCCCTGCAAGACCGCTGGGATCCAGTGAGTCGGACGTTCCTTTTCCCGTGGGCGCACATGGTCCCTACGTTGGAGAACATGGCCAGGCTCACTGGCCTACGTGTGCATGGGTCACCGGTCAGCGGGACTACTTTTCCCGACTACCGGGGGATGGCTCGGGAGTTGCTCGGCTTACAGCTGCGGCGCCCCGAGAGGCAGTCGACCCTCCTTCCCCAGGCTGCTCTCCAGGATAGCCTGGGTCTACGATGAGCCGGCATTGCGGTCGGGGAGCGATCGGAGGAGCACTTGGAGCGGCTCGTGGGGCTGGCGAGGCCGAGAGTTGCTGCAGGACCGGGACCTGAGGCGGATAGAGTTCTATGACGGTTCCTGATGCTGCTGTTCGGGCGGCTTCTCTTCTCCACGCGGGCGGACGTGATGAGCTGTAGGTTCCTTCCCTTCCTCTAGGAGCTTGAGCACGCGGGTGACTACGCTTGGGAAGCGGCAGTTCTCGCCTTCCTCTTCGACAGTCTCAGTTCGACGGCACGTCGGATGATGCTTGGGGGCTTCTCCCCCTTACTCCAGGTACGACTTTATGCCCTAGACTCGGTTATGCTATCCTACATGCTTGCTGAATGCTGACACGACTTTGTGATACAGGTGTGGGCCTACGTGCGCCTACGTGGACTAGGTAGGGGCGAGGAGATCCGTCATGGGCTCCTGCCGATCGTGCGGAGGTGGACAGCACCTCGGGAGATGACAGCCCTGAGACGGCAGGTCCGGGAGCTGCAGGATGACCTGGACACCCTACCATACACTTCGGTATGCTTCTAAACTCAGACCCTTTAATTACATGCTATTCTTTCATGATTATGATGCTGATGCAGTTTCCTATTCCTTGCAGGTACGGTGGACTCCTTACACTTTGGAGAGCCTGGAGGGCCAGCCGTGGGTGACTGAGGCCCTAGCCTTTTCTGGCCGAGATGTGTGGCTTCACTGCCTGAATGTGGTGGAGCCACTATTCTTTAGGTTGGTGCTGAGGACCATCGGGGTCCATCAGCCGGCCGTTGAGTTCCCTGCGCCTGAGAAGGCGGGGGAACGGGTGACGAGGACGACCCGGGGACTCCGCGAGGCATTTGATTGGACAGCGAGGAACGCCGAGCAGGTCGCCCACTGGACTGCACGAGGACAAGCGGTGACTGCCTGAGTAGAGAGCGACAGTGCGAACTACACTGCGTACGCCCGGCACTACCGGGACCAGGTGTTCCGGGGCGCTCACCGACCGGTACGACTTCTAAACTTAATTCTGTCTATCATGCTTATGATGATGCACTGACACACCTAGACTTCTGAATACAGGTTGACCCCACAGGACGGGTGGCGGAGTTGCAGGGACTCCTGCACTCCACCATCCGGGAGAGAGATGAGGCCCGACAGGCCCTGGCTCTACTGGTGAGTGTTCTAAACCCTAGATTCTTTAAATTATGCAACTTTATATATTTATGCATGTGACTAACCCTGGAGTATTTGGATGTAGCGTGCCGAGGGGACTCAGAGACAGGGACCAGGCGCTCCTTCTTCTTCCTCCGCCCAGACCCTAGCAGACCGTGCCGAGCGGGATGCTGACTTTACTCGGATGGTGGAGCGGGCCAAGGCGGCCGAAGTGGTGCTCACCGAGAGGGTACGCAATTCTAAACTCCCCTTGCTTATTGTTTATGAATGAAATGCTTATGCAACTGCCTAATAATGATATGCAGACGGCCGAGCTGACCCGCCTCCAGACAGTGCTGGAGCAGAGCCGGGTAGAGGCTAGGGAGGAGGTGGCCCATGTGCTCGATTAGGCCGCGCGGAGTCGACCGGCAGACGCAGTGGAGACGGCACTCCTCCGGGCCGAGCTAGAGCGACTACGAGCCGGTGCTACCGAGGCCGACCGTTACGGGGCAGAGGCAGAGTGTTACAGGAGTGAGGCAGAGCCGGCCCGTCTGCAGGTTGCCAGGTTGGATGGCAAGGTGGAGGGTCTGAAGGAGGCGAGTCGGGAGCGTAGCAGGGCGACTGCGAGTGGCAGCCACGGCACCCACGGCTCCGTAAGGTGTTACTTCACTGGTTCCTCCGGCCATCGGAGGAACGAAGAGGAGGAGCGGCGCCGGCGATGGCGTGATGAGGCGACCTCAGCGATGCCTCCCCCAAAGAGGCATGAGGGCGGTGGAGATAGCGATGGGGGCCAAGGAGAGGGACAGGCTTGACTGTGTACTGGGCCCGTCTTTTGTACATGATATGATATGATAGTGGTATGCATGTTTTCATTTTTATTTTTTGTGGGTGACTGTATGTTTGCATGAATGAACCTGACTTAGCTACTAGAGGGGGTGAAGCAAACATGCAAGATTGAGAGGTGTGCCCGACCTGAGAGAGGGACGCACATGCCGATTTGAGTGAGATGAGTGACGTACATGCCGACTTGAGTGAGATGAGGGTGACGTACACGCCGACTTGAGTGAGATGAGTGACGTACACGCCGTCTTGAGTGAGATGAGTGACGTACATGCCGACTTGAGTGAGAGGAGTGACGCGCACGCCGACTTGAGTGAGTTGAGTGCGCTAAATGAACGAGATGTGGCTACGCTAGATGGAGTGAGACACGAGTGTAGTAGGTTGATGGGCAGTTCTCCTCGAGCCGTTCGTGGAGAAGAGCGGTTCTCCAAAGACCGCTCCACTTGGGGTGGAACGGTTCAATATAAAGCGTAATGACATTTGAACAGTGGATTTTAGGCCGCACGAGTCACTGGACCCGGGCTTTCTTAGAGATATAGATGGTTGATAATGGGCCGTACATGAAGATGGACGGTCTATCGTAAGACCGTCCAACTGGACATCCTATTTGCTCGAAATGGGACTCCCTGGAGAGTCCCCAGCCCGAGGGTAGGATGCTTTGCACTTATCATAACCCTATCCTAATCCGTCCTAGACTTATCCGAGCCTAATCCTAAGAGGCTTAGGCTTCCTAATGAACCTTATAAGTAGTAGGGGGGCCTGAACTCGCAACTCACACATCCTCTACCTCCCAAGGCTTAAAACCTCTGATTCCTATCACCAAATCATCATGAAGAGGGCTTTTGATGGAAATTCTGCGGAGGGAGCGTCCTTTGAAGGGCCGAGACCAGCTGGAAAGGAGCGGGAAGCGATCCAACGGCTAAGCTTGATTCCTCGACATCTCAGTACCACTCCTACGAGAGAGGTAAGTTCAACCGGGATATATTCAATTTCTCATCTCTCAATTTCCCTTATATTTCCTTACATCCTTTGCTTTTTCCTTCTTCTCAGCTTCTTCCCGGCCCGCGACGCTATTCTAGTTTAAAGTGGGTGGCTCCCATGGTCCGTGCATTGCCCCTCGGGGTGACTTACCTCCTCAAATTCTGGCACCTACATTCACTCTTAGTTCTAGGTCAGAACTACCCTAAGCTTTCTTTAGACTGGCATAGTACCTCTGCTCTGATGGAGACCTGGCACCCTCAGACCCACACTTTTCTCTTCCCATCTTTTGAGGCCACTATCCTGTTAGAGGAGGTAGAGACATATTTCGGGCTCCCTAGGTCCAAGGTGGGGGAGGAAGACTTGATATGCCACACCGTTGCCCCTATAGATCCAAAACTCATCCTAGGGGGATTCATACCTGATAGCGGGGATGTTTGCGCCTGTGTAGGCCCTCGTCACATTCACCTCTTTCCTCTGAGCCAGTGGGTAGTGGAGCATTGTCGGAATAAGTGCGGGTGGGTTGAGTCCATAGCCAAAGCTGCGTCCATCTGCCTATGCGGGGCCATCCTTTTCCCTTCAGCCGACCACGTCCTAGAGATCCCCTTGCTCAGTACCATTAGTGGCCTTTGGCGGGGACTTTCCATCTCTCAGGCTATCTTAGCTTACTTGTATGAGGGTCTTACTTCAGCAGCCTTAGGAGGTCCTCTCTTTGGTTCGATGATCCTATTGGAGTGCTGGATGGGAGTTAGGATGAAGTTTACCCCGAGGGAGGATATCACTTCAGTTAGCAGGATCTTTGGGAGCCACCCCCTTTACTTTATAGGAGGCGCCTTCAGGTTTTCTCCACAGGTTGAGTGTAGGACGGCTGAGCTGAAGACCAGGGACGAGTGGCGTCCGTACATCAACAGGCTACCCCTGGATAGGTTCGTGATGCGCCCGGACTTCCTCCACGACACCATCATCAGGCTACCGAGGAGAGCTAGCTTGGACTTGAGGCTCGTGGGCGACACTGCCTTAGCGATGTACAGCCCACACAGATGCTACCAACAGATTGGACTACCCCGGACGGTGCTACCTACGCTACCCCACCTTCCCGTGCTACAGGCGCGGAGGATCGGGACAGAGGAGGATGAGCAGGCGGTCAGGAGCGCGCTGATTATGTGGGAGGTGAGTAGGGTGCGTACCCTACCAGCAGAGGTTGAGGAGGCTCCGGAGACACGACAATCTTACCTTAGGGAGTTGAGAGAGATACGTCCTCGCGGGGACGCCCAGCGGAGGATTGAGTGATTTTCCTTTTATTTTTATGATGATGTGGGATGAGACTTTATATCCAGACAACTTGACATATGAAATGAATAAGATTTGATGAGTTTGATTGAGTTTGAACTTTGTGATTCGATTATGACGTGATGTGGTTGCATGTGTCTAGATGAGGATTGAATATTCATGTGGTCACGAGCCAACTGCCCTTCCAACCTGCCCCTGCACACATGAAAATATGAAAAAGATTAAATCTATTTTAGGCTTAGCCCCTTGCCTATAGCAAGTTAGGAGATGACCGTTTCTTGATTTTTGGTCAAGGGGATAAGCCTTATCAAATAGGCGTACATCACAATGTGCAAAATGCAAATGAATGCTATGAATGCAAGAGGGAAATATGTGACATGGTGAGTTTTGGACTTTGAAATATTTGATTTTTTTTTGTTTCTTGGATTTTAAAACATTTGATTTTTTTTTTGTTTTGAAATATTCGATTTTTTTGGATTTTGAAATATTCGATTTTTTTGGCTTTTGAAATATTCGATTTTTTTAGATTTTGAAATATTCGATTTTTTTTTTTGGATTTTAAAATATTCAATTTTTTTTTGATTTTGAAATCAGCTCGGGCTTTAATAGCAAGGACCTCCTCATTTTGCTATGGACTTCCCAGGCCCAGCGCGTGCAGGAGGGGGACCGCCTGTGGTCGGGATCAACCATGCTCAATGGTGCTTCTGCCGAGGCCATACCCGGGGTGGGATTCATTCCTTGGGAAAGTGAAAAAAGATTGAGTAGAGAAGCTGACGATAGGTGTAGAGGTTTTTTAGGGCTTGAGTTCTTTTCCAGGACACTCCCCTTTTCAAAGGATACGGTCTGTTGCGCCGGGGCTTTGTATCCATCATCGAACCTTCGTCCGCTCTAGGCACGCATACGACCGGGCTCATAACGTCCCGCGGGGAAACTGTTCAGCCACTCTTGCCATGCCTAGTCGTATTCTTTCGGGGGATTTTTGAGAGCTTCGAGATTTGTGCTTTCAGCCTTATCTTTTGATTTTGCCCTTCTCTTTCTTTTGCCTTCCCCTTTCCTTTTTTCTTGCTTTGCGGAGTCAGGTCTTAACGGACTGCCCCTATTTGAGACCTCTTTTAATTGGGGGGGTCTAGGTCAGTTCTCGCCCCCTTATTCACCATTTGCCCCTATCCTAAGTCAAGAGAGAGGAAATACAAGGACCTTTACCTTCCCCGAGCATGGCCAAGGAGAAACGGTGTCAGGTAGCACGAGAGAATACCGAACCACGGGTGACCATGTAGTGTGTGGGATGCTGGACCTGGGTCCTCCTTTTGCAATCTGGTGGAGTATTCCCTGCCATCGAGCCGTTTGCTGGATTTTGATTTTTAAGGATAGAAACGTTTTAAATACAGCCCATTCCACGGGTTTGGCAATTCTTCACCCTCTGCGTTAATTAGACGATACGCGTTACCTGGATAAGCTTCTTTGATTACGAAGGGCCCTTCCCAGTTGGGTTGCAGTTTAGACCTGGGACCTGCTGTTCTGATAAATTTACGTTTCAAAACCATATTACCCACTTGAAATTTCCTTTCAATGACATTCTTTTGAAAATATCGTGAGACACGCTTTTGATACACTGAAACGTGATTGGCCACATTCAACCTCTTCTCGTCTAAAAGTTCCAGTTGGACTAGCAACGCCTCTCGACGTTCGTCAGGATTAAGCTCCTTATCCAGCTGCACCCTTAGGGAAGGGATCAGAATCTCATACGGGAGTACCGCTTCCATCCCATAAGTGAGAGCAAAGGGAGTCTGCCCTGTGGGAGTGCGGACGGAGGTGCGATAAGCCCATAGAGCTTCTATCAGTTTGTCGGCCCAATCAGCAAACTTATGTGATTCGCATGTTTTCTTGATAATTTTAAGAAGGGTTTTATTCGTGGCCTCAGCCCGGCCATTACCTTGGGGGTAATATGGTGATGAATGATGCAGAGCTGTATTGAATTTCTTACAGAGGTCCTAGAGTTCTTGTGAGACGAATTGAGGCCCGTTGTCGGTGACGATGTCGCTTGGCACCCCGAACCGCGAGATAATGTTCTTCATAATGAAGCGGCACACCGTGGTGGCTTTGATTTTTGCATAAGCTTCAGCTTCCACCCACTTTCTGAAGTACTTCGTAGCCGTCAAAATGAAGGATTTCTGTTTAACCGCGGAATTCGGATCACCGAGGGGTCCGATAATATCAAATGCCCACATGGAAAATGGCCAGGGGGCCGAAATAGGATGGAGAGAAGAGGCAGGAGCGTGGATTTTGTCGGCATGGATCTGGCACTGAAGACACCTACGAACGTAGGTGGAGCAATCTTCTTCTAGAGTCGGCCAGTAATAGCCTTGCCTAAGAATCTTCTTCGCCAACGCCTGCCCATTCACATGTCCCCCACACTCGCTGGAGTGAGCTGCTTCCACAACTTTCCAAGCTTCTCCGTCATCTAGGCACCTCATCAGAAATCCATTCAGGGCCCGCCTATACAATTTGCTCGCGATGATGGTGTATCTTGCGGTGACTCTTCTAATGGCTCTTCGTTGCTCAGCATTGGCCGCTTCCGGAAATGTACCATCCCTGCAATAATGCTCGATTTCATAGAACCAAGGCAGTTCTTCTTCTTCAATGATTTCCTCAAGCTCAGTCAATGAAACTTCTTTTATCTCCTTCCTTTCTGTTTTCTTTTCTACAGACACCCTAAGATTGTCGAACCAGGGATCCTAAAGAGAAGGAACATCTAGCCGTTGGACCACGATGGTCTCAGTGGCGCGACTCAGGGGAAGTGATAGGGAAGAGTCGAGCGATGCAAGGGCATCGGCCAAGATATTCTGAGAACGAGGAGTGTGGATATAGATGAGTTTCCTGAATTGCCTAGCCAAGAGCGTGACCAGATCCTGGTAAGTCGACAAGACTTGACGCAGCACCAGCTGAGAGTCTCCTATGATGTTAAGATATCGCGCGCCCAAGATGTAGGCGTGCTTCAGACCGGCAAGGTGAGCCTCATACTCAGCTATATTGTTAGTGGCGGGAAATGAGAGTTGATATGCCACGGGGATAGTTACCTCTTCTGGAGTAAGGAGAACGGCGTCGATTCCACTGCCCTGGGAATTGAGAGCACCATCGAAATGAAGATACCAGAAAGGAAGATGAGTGATCACCGCCAGGTGTTCATCGGGGAATTCGTCCCGGATGGAATCTGTATGAGGGATAGGAGAATGAGCCAGGTGCTCGGCAATAGCATATCCCTTGATTGCTTTCTGCACGATGAAGATGATGTCAAACTGGGAAAGAAAGCTTTGCCAGCGAGCTAGTCGGCTAGAAAGGACTGGCTTTTCCAACAGATAACGAATGGGGTCCATTCTAGAGATGAGCCTAACCTCGTGGGCAAGAAAATAGTGTTTAAGCTTCTGCGCTACCCACACTAGTGATGCACAGGTCTTCTCCATAGTAGTGTACTTGGATTCAGTAGGATTAAATAACCTTGAGAGATAGTACGCTGTCCTTTCCCTTCCTTCATCGTCAACCTGTGCCAGAACAGCTCCTACGGAGTCCTCAATCCCAGAAATGTACATGATCAGGGGTTTCCCGGGGACGGGCGGTTGCAGAATCGGGGGATTAGAGAGGTAAACCTTGAGTTCCTCATAGGCCTTCTGACATTGTTCATTCCATTCAAACTTCGTGCCTGCCTTCAGCAATTCATAGAACGGGCGGCATCTTTGCGAGTGCTGAGATATGAATCTCCTAATAAATTGCAAACGCCCGATCAGACCTCAAAGTTCAGTGATATTCTTTGGCGGCGGCATTTCCATAACGGCCTTTGCCTTGTTTGGATCGATCTGAATCCCCCGTTTACTAACTATAAACCCTAGCAATTTCCCTTATGCAACTCCAAACACGCATTTCTTCGGATTCATCTTTAACTTGTATTCCCTAGCCCTCTGCAACACCTTGGCTAAAATGGCGGGATGTTCTTCTTGTGACCTTGATTTGACTAAAATATCATCCACATAAGCTTCTAAATAAATGTGCATCATATCGTGGAAGATTGCTATCATTGCTCTTTGATATGTGGCACCTGCATTTTTCAACCCAAATGGCATAACGACGTAGCAGTATGTGCCCCAAGGGGTGGTGAACGAGGTCTTTTCTTGATCTTTCGGAGCCAGAAGGATTTGGTTATACCCCGAATAACCATCCATGAAAGAGAGGGCTTCGTACCCAACTGTATTATCGACCAAGACATCGATGTGAGGAAGTGGAAAATCATCTTTCGGACATGCTTTGTTCAAGTCCCGGAAGTCAATACAGATTCAAATTTTACCATCCTTCTTCATTACCGGGACTATGTTTGCCACCCATTGTGGATACAGCACCACTCTAACAAACCTGGCCTTATGCAATTTATCGACTTCTTCCTTAATCCTCAAGGCCATCTGCGGGTGGAACCTCCTTGCTTTCTATTTAACGGGCGTTGCCCCTGGTTTGAGAATCAGCCTGTGTTCGACCAAGGCAGGGTCAAGGCCCGGCATGTCTTCATAGGACCAGGCGAAAGAATCACTGTACTCCCTCAAGACTTTGACAAGCTCCTCTTCCACGCGAGGGGGGAGATTAGCAGAAATAAATATGAGCCTGGGGTCCTCTTCTGTTCTGAGGTTAATTTCCTTAGTGGATTCATCCACTGCTATGGAAGGTTTGTCAAATTTCTTCAAGCCTTATAAATCGGCAGTGTCCTCCACCTCATCTTCCTCATCATCCGCTGGGTCCTTCTCATTCATAATTTCATATACTCCTAATCCATCATTGCTCCACACCCCTTCAACTTTTTCATCATCTTCCAAGACAATCACGGTCTCTACAAATTCCGGACATTTCAACAGAGCGTGACATCTTCCAGCCAAATCTTGTAGAAACCTATCGGGAATGGTTTTGGGAGGACGTGTTACGGCGGGCGCCGCAGACGTGGAAGGGCTGACAAAACTCGGACTAGACTCTACCCTGACTGACTCGACTATCCTAGAAGACTCTATACACTGTACATTTGATCTAGGGGAGAGAGAATCTACTGGAAGAGAAATAGGGGTCTCGTGCTCCTGGGAATCTGGGTAGAACATAGCCTAATCTTCCATGGAGACCTCCGTTTTAAAATTGACATTTTTTTTTGGAGGCTGGAGGTGATCACGCAGCAGGAGGGGGAAGCAGACGGAGGAGGAGGTAGCTGCATGGGAAACAATTCTGGGAAGATGCAGTCGAAGAAAGGATCAGAAGAGGAAAACCACATCTCATGGAGCTGAGCTCCTGGGGGAGGAGGAGTGAATAAGGTTGATAGATCAATGGGCGGGCAATGCCCACAAGCACATGGAACGAACAAAATCTCGGGTCTCTCCATGAAGCATGGGTCGACCATAAGTGAAGGGGAACGGGGAACAGAATCCAACTGTCGAAACCAGGAAGCAAGACGGGACGGGGACATAGAATAAGTAGTGGCAGAGCTCCCCATCTTCCGTGGCCCCTGGCAGGCCAATGGCATCGGAGGACGCTTTACCAGCTGCGTCTCCTTCTTGTTTGGCTTGCTCTCTTTCTCATGAAACAACCCTTTAAAGCAATCAGAAAGGTCTTTCAAGTCACCAACTAACCCTTGCAGTGACGGTGGCGGATCAACAACAGCACAGGCTTCGTCTGTCTTCTCTCCAGGGCTGGCCGGTGGGGTCTTCAAGGTACCAGGTTGCAACGGACCCTTCACAAAATATTGCCGGTAATCCCAGGTCAATGGCCCGGAGTCTCCGAGCATCGACATGGAGGATTCATGGTAGCCGAGGCCCCGACGGCCCATCTTCCTTCCTTTGGGAACGGGGTTGGTCCGGCCATGCAACTGTGCGCCGAGACCTAACCCAGGCTGAAAGCCCAATTTTAGAATCATGTGCCAACCTTTGGAATCTCTCATTTTAGGCTTGACCTTCACATTGACTAGTGCAGCGGCAGGCTTGCGTGACACGTATGCCCACGAATAGTTCAAGTCCATGACAGAGAGAACAGGCTTGTTGCTTGGCCACAGTGTAGGTAGAATCTTGGCGGCTATAGCGTCAACATTTTGAACTGTGGAAATACTCTTCACCTTGACCACTCATCCTTGGAATGGGAATTTTAAACATTGATGGGCTGTCGAGGGGACGGCATTCAAACTATTCAACCATGGACGACCCAGAATGGCTTTGAACATCGGGTCTATGTCCAACACATAAAATTCCACGTCCATAACTAAGGGCCCTAGCTCGGCCTGCACAGTCACCACCCCGTGACAAGCGCGTCTGGAGTTGTCATAGGCTGCTATTGTAGTCGGTGTCGGCTTGAGCATGTCCTCTGATATATTGCAAGCACGAAGGGTACTCAACGGACACACATTTATTAACGCGCCTGTGTCTACAAGTGCAGACTCCACGGCCATTTTTTTCAGAGAAATGGTAATGCATAATGGCATCTATCGTGCTTCAGCGGGGGCTAACTCCGACTCAGAAAATGAAATCGAAGGCCCCTTAGTAATCATTGCCAAGACCGAGGGCAGGCTATCCACTGCCACATCTTCACTCACCATAACTTTCTACAGGAAGGTCTTCAGGGCATCTTGGTGGAGTGGCGACCTCTTGATCAATTCTAATACTGAGATTTTAGCCGGCATGCGGTCTAAGTGCTGCAACAAGTCATACCTTGTGCCCGGCACAGGGTCTATTTCTTTTGGCTCAACTGTAGGGGAGGAAATTGCAGGGTTTGGTACAGACGTACCTGAAGAAGGAAAAACTCTTTGGAAAGGACGCCCACTCCGAAGGGCGCATTGTGATGCTGGCACGGCCTGGAGCGGACCCCCGCTTGGCCTGGTGGGGTAGGTGAATGGCGTGGAAATGGAGGTGAGGATGGCTGAAGTGGGTTTAATAGGCCCTGGTGGAGGGGCAATGGGTGAAGGGTTAAGCGTAGGGGAAATAACGGGAGGTATGGCGGGTGATGGTGAAAGGGCGGACGGAGCAGAGGGGAATGTATTGGGCCTAAGAGGCGACGCAGAGGAAGCGACGAGTGGTGTAGCGGTCAGAATGGCGGGTCTGAGAATGGAGGGGATGGCAGGTGCGGGAGAGTAGTTGTGGTGGAGGGCCAAGAGGTGTGCGGGGGTTTCATCGTCAAACGTCCACCCAGCGTTGGGGGCCGGGCGCTGGACCACATTTACTTGTGCTGGGGCCGGTGCCGGCGGCTGTTGTTGTTGTTGGGGAGCGGGTTGGTGTACCGGCATGGGATTCTGATGGATCCCGAGGTCTTGTTGCTGTTGCTGGGGTTGTTGTTGCTGCTGGGGTGCCGCCTGCTACGGCCTGGCCTGTCTCTATCTCTGTTTGATATCCTCAATCAACTGGTGCATCTGGGCCCAATCAATCCCCTGGCCCTCATGCAAGTCATATACCAGATCTCTGAACTGATAACACCGTTCTATCGTGTGCCCGGGCTGCCGATGGAATATGCAATATCGGGACTGGTCGGCTGCCGGATTCCAGTTTGGGCGCTCAGGAGGCAACTGAAGATCACCAGTATACATTAGAGCAGAGAAGATATCTAGCAAGGTTTCTGGAAGAGGAGGGCAATGGGCCCTCTTTGGAGCAGGTCGAGCAGAGCCGTAGGCGGCGGGTGGAGGAACATTATTGTACTACGGGGGCCGCTGAGGCTGTTGGGGTGGCGAAGGCGCCTGTTGAGGGTATTGTGGGATTTGGAAGGTGGACTGGGGAACTGTTGACACCTTGAAAATGAGCAAGGGCAAAGACAGAATTGAAAGAAGATCAGACCAATAATGAAAGATCAATGATGAAGTTCGTCAACCATCTACCCGGCTGAAGCCTTTTCCCGGCCAAGCTGATGTCCGATGCCATTGTCAGTCAGACGACGGCACTGATGAAATAGCAGTCACCTGGCTGAAGTCTTTCCAGGCTAAAGCTGATGTCCGGTCTTGTCACCGTTCCGGTGACGATACCAATGAAATGATGTCCGGTTTTGTCATCACTCAGATGGCAACGCCGATGAAACCCCGGTCTACCGACTGATGAAAAACCTATGAATGATCTCAATAGAAACTATGTCACCAATGGAGGGCCCTTTTGGGTGCTGATGTGCTTGAAGGACCAATAAGAGGCCTAGTCTAAAAGACCTAAGTGGGCCTATAAAAGTGGCGCCGGGATCCCCTTGTCGAAGCCCAAAAGTGGCGCCGAGAAGCTTGAGTCCCACGCGCCGGGAGCTCTGCCTACAATTGAAGCGCGCCGGGACGAGCCTACCGGGAGGACACCAACGAGGGATATACAACCCCTCATTCGAAGAGAAAAGGAGACAAGAAGGGGATTGGGGGGGAGACACGAAGAAGAGACCTGCAACCTCGTCCACGAGAAGAAAAAAAGAGCTGAAGCAGAAAAGAGTGAAGAGAGAAAGAGATTGTTCGAAGCTGATCGAAGGTGGGCAACGGGGAGGGAGAGGAGTCAATGCTCCGCCCTCCCCCCCCCCCCCCCCCCCATTTCTATAGTTCTTCTTTTTATTTCGATGGTCTCTCTTCTTTCCTCCTCTGATGTAGCCTGTAATGCCGTAGCCGATTTCACACCGATACAGTGATGTATTCCCCCTGCTTCCTCATTATGTATCTCACCCGATGAATGTTATCGAATGGATGAATATGGTGGGCTGCAGTCCATCCCTGCTTTGGTTTTCTCTGAAGCTCTATGTTCATCCCCCGTGTTGTCTGTCTCTTCTTAAGATTCAATAGCATGCTATCCCCCTCCCCAGGTCGATCGATCGCCTGTTTATTTGCCCGTTTTCCGAGCGCTCCTCACGCTTGCTTCTGAGCCAGGGACATACTATCCCTTGGCCTCTGAAGCAAAGCATGGATACATAGCAACCGCCTCTCGGTCTTAGATGTTGCATTCATGCTCATCGGCTTTGCCGAAGTCATCCCCAGTGCCAGAGACAGTCATCTCTTGGCCCCCAGATGATGGAGAGTATACTGAAATCATCCTCACGGGTCATTAGGAACGCTGGTGACAGAGATACCCTAAACCGTGTTTCCCCCAAATCACTCTCCGCCTCCGGCCTTTCCTTTGAAATCCAATCCAAAGTCAGTTCTAGTTTGATGAATTGGGCCATGTGATTTCCTAAGGCCCGTCTATCTTGGCCTGAATCACCAGGAAAACCCCTGAATCCTCAACAGATTCAAGAACAGGGTACCGTAAAGCTCTGTTTCTCATCGCGGCGCCCTCAAACCTCTCGGCCTCGCGTACAGTAAATCAGATGAACAGCTCTCGGCGCTATCCTTCAGGCGTCGAGAACTGTCTTGGCCTTCTGACCTCCGCGCCGGGAACCCCTACAATTGAAGCGCGCTGGGAAGCCCCCCCTTGTCACGCCGAGAAGCCCATCATATGGCCTTCTCCCCTGTGCGCCGGGAACCCCAATTGCCCATTGCGCCGACAACCTCCTCTGGCCATTTGGCCCTTGCGCCGAGAGCCTGCTTCCCGGCCTCTTCCCCGTCGCACCGGGAACCCTCCATGTTGAACCCGCCGACAACCTCCTCTGGCCATTTGGCCCTTGCGCCGAGAGCCTGCTTCCCGACCTCTTCCCTGTCACGCCGGGAACCCTCCATGTTGAACCCGCCGAGAACCCTCACCCTCTGGCATCCTTCTGGCACCGAGAGCCCTAATTACTTGGCCTCCTTGCTTGCGCCGGGAGCCTAACACCTTCACCCTTCTTCCTTGGCGTCGTAACACCCCTTGGCTTCCCTCCTTGCCTGCGCCAAGAACTCCACTAACGCCAGCTTCCCGGCGCCCCAACTGGTGCCTTGCAAAGAACCCTTCTCGGTGCGGTGGTCTTCATGCCGAGAACTCATATATCCATTCAAATCTGTGCCGAGAGGCTGTCCCGCCACTCAATGAGCTTCCAACACTTCTATCAAACCCACCCAGGGATGTCCATGAGTCACCAGAACTGTCCCGAGGATAAAATCAAAGGGAGTCAGACTCCCTTACTTTCCACTGATCCGTATCAGGTTTATGAGCAACCCCTTTAGCTAAGGTGAGCTCTGCCACTGCACGAGTGTCACCGGCTCCTACAAGGGAAGAATCGAACATTGCCCCAGAGCATACATGTACAATGTGGGAGGTTCTCTCCCTCCTTTTTTTTTCGGCTTTCATCCCGGCACTCCGTGGGTGATAGCCTATTCTCCCCTGGGCATAATCCAGATTATGGGGAGATGCTGTCGAAATGTCGATAGATGTTAAACCCCGATAAGTCCCGGGAAGTGCTCAACATACACCTCCCATCTGGCTCGATTTTTCGGGGAATATGAACACTGTGAGGCCTTTGGCTGGATGGAGAACATGAAAGGGGATATGTTCCCGATGACTGTCCAAGCTCCGCCCCGCCGCTGCGGGGACGGTGTCCTATCTCCACCCAGCACGACCTACACAAAAGGGGGGGGGGGTCATGCTGATTTGATAAAACTATCGTTCGCTCAATTACCTTCTCAGAATAATAATATCTTCAATATCACGCATGGTTATTTTTCTTTTATTATCACCCCGAGTGGCCTCCTATTTTGGCGTTTAATCAAGGGTTGTCCTTCTTAGGAAGGGCGTAATTAACGTCATAGCCTTTATGGTATGGCGAACTTTTGGTCTCGACTCGGACTTCACAATCGACTGACCAAGTCAAGTCGAGCGCATAATAAAAATTGTCACCATGGTGACTGGCACGCCAATAAATCAATAAATAAACAAATAAAATTAAATAAGATAACGGAAGAAAAATCCCGCGTCCTCAGGAACTTGCGGAGTGGCGAACTAGGGGTTACGCTGAGGCTGTGGGAAGCGAGGTGGAGCGGCTTGGTGGGGAAATTGAACAGCCTAGACATGCTCATTAATTTGTACTCCCTCAGTGACGGGGCCTTGGGTTTTCTTTGTGGCTTTGGGCTTCTGGGCCTCGAATAAAGAATGGATGGAGGAGTCCTTGAATTGGGTTTGAATGAACCTAGCTTTGCTCTATAGCTGGTGCATGTTTGAGATATCATTCATTGCCAGAATGTTTCTGAAAGTTGGCGTAGCATTGGAAATTAATAACTTCACTTTTTCTTCTTCCGGGATCTACCCGGGCACACGTGAGGCCATCTGCCTCCAGCGGTCTGCATAGGTTGCGAAGTCTTCTTCCGGCTTCATCTTCTCCGCCACTAAGTCAGTGAAAGAGTATTCGGGTCCAACCCGATCCTGAAATCTCTGGATAAATCTTTCCTTGACCGTCTTGAAATTCTCAGCCTCGTCCATAGGCAAGGTGTAGAACCATTCCAGGGCGATCCCGTCCAGAGATCGACGGAACAAATAGGCCATCAAGCGATCGTCCTGCTGGAACTGTGCTGATTCGTACAAGAACTCCCGGACATGGATGAACGGGTTGCCATTCCCATCGTATTTGCGGTACACGGGGAGCTCAGACTAAGAAGGAAAACGAATGTCCCTGAAGTTAGGGATAGGGACATCGGCAAGAGATTGCGGGTCGACCCGCTTGTGGAGGAGATCAATTTGTTGCTGCATAGCAGCCCATTTGTCAAGGATTTCCCGTTCCCGGGAAGGAGGAGGAGGAGAAGGAGGAGTAATACCTGGATAGGTGGCCAAAGGATAAGCTGAAGAAGGGGGCAGCCCGTAGGAGGGATAATGGGTTGGGGAAGGGCCCATATCCGCATGAGCCAACTGGGCCGCCCCTGACTGCAACCTAACGAAGTCCGCCGGAGCTATAAGGGACTGAGGTGATGGAGAAATTGTGGTGTACGGATCAAGGTAAGAAACAGAGGGGACCGGGGTCTTTCCTTTATCAAGCTGTTGATGGACCGAGGTGGAAGCCTGGCCCATTTCTATATTGGGATAGCGAAGGGTTTGAGGGCGGACAAGAGTAAGGTCAATGGGAGCCACAGAGGTGGTCCCGACCACAGGAGATGTGGTGGCAACAACGATCGTTCCATGATCAGGAATTGAGGCTGGGGCATCGCCCCCTTGCAAAGCTTGTCTGATGAGATGGAGCTGGGTGGGGTCCAGCTGGGCCATCATATCGAGGATCATATTGGCTGAATTCTGATTGGGCGGATTTGAAAGAGAGGGTCGGGGACCCTCGCCAAGAATGGTCGGGAGTGAAGGGGCCGTCCCCTCTCCTCCCTGCAAATGGGTGACCCTAGGTGGGTCCTCAAGGAGACCACGAGGAAGGGAGTCCTCGTGGGACTGAGAGAAGTCGTACGACGACATGGAAGATGAATCAAACAAGGGGTTGAAGTAGGAATGGAAATAAGAGTCAACCCTAGGAGGTGATCGTGGGGGAAGAAGGCAATGCCACATACACCAAGACACCTAGGACTAGAACTAATCAACTAGATCTACCAAGCAACTATTAAGCATACAATGGAGGGAAATGAGAACAGAATCACTCAGTAATGCAATCAAGTTCTTAAAATGATGCTAGTCAGTTCCTTATATCTTCTTCTTTGAGCTTTAGTGGATTAATGAAAATATAAGTCCTCTCAACCACTAGGTGCCTACCTGGGATAAGAAATGAGGAACTGTGTGACTCTATCAGGATCTCTCAATCGCGGATGCAACCCTAAACTGGGGTGGATACGGTACAACCTTCCCGACGTCCCTGTGGGAATCCACGGCTCACGGGGGCTTACGGAGGTCCTCGGCAAGGTCCCTAGTCGGCTCCAAGGAATATGGAGACGAGAGGAAACCCTACCTCGGTAGGAATGCAGCTAACATGAGAAGAGATCGATGCTCCTATGCGCACCGGAGTGCATGCACAAACTAGCCTAGCAGCTATCAACCAATGAGCAAGTATACACATGAGCAATAACGAGCATGGTGATGCAATGATGATAAGAGAGCAGAGGGGAATCAATGAATAGCACCATGCAGAGCAAACCACATGAACTATGACAATCAAAGTATAACATAAATACATTGTGGCACCAGATGAACGGCCCCTCTGTGGCCGCTCCAACAGTAGAACGGTCTGTGTGGGACCGTTTAATCCAGGGAGAGAACAGAATTATGGCGTAATCACAGGACCTAAAAAAAGACACGAGCGAGGAACGGCAAGAAAATACCAGCAGGACGGTCACTATCCAACCGTGTAACCACACAAATGGTCCTCCAGCAGCCGCGTACCTACAATAGGAACAGAACAAAACGTACCGGTGCTGGGGGACTGAACGGCCAGATCCGGGCCGCTCTACGGTATGGACGGTCTATATAGCACCGTCTGTAACAGGAAAGGTCGGCGAAGCTGGATTTGACTGCAGGGTGTGAACGGTGGAATTTCAACCATGCCTGTTGTTGGGCGGCTCTTCAGTAACCGCTCCGGTCCCAGGGGACGGAAACGCACCCCAACATGTAAATCACTATTGGGAAAAACAAAGAACTTGGAAACAAAGAAAGTGGGTCAGCAATCTCAACAGCACGATGGGCGTTAGGTGTCCCACCGTGATCGCCACAAAAGGGGTGTAGATATATATTTTTCCTCCTCTCCCTACTCAATGGACGATGTGTTGCGAATAAAGCAATAATATCACAAATGGACCAACGAAGTACAGTGAGAGGGGGAAGAAAATAGGGAATGACCGTGATCGCCACCAAAGCGCAGCACGTGACTAGCGTACCGTACTTTGGAAAGGAAGGGGAGACACTCGCTTGGATGCAGCACTGGGAGGATGGGCGGTCGGTGAAGAACCACTTTAACGATACACGGTCCTACGATAGACCGCCTAAGAGTGCTACCGAACGCGCGGGAAGAAGAACTCCTGGAGGATGGACGGCTTTAAGTGAACCGTAGAAGGAAGAAGGGCGGTGTAGAGGATGCCGCTCGTCTCCTTGAACGGGCCTAAAGGAACCGCGCAAGCCGACCACGCCAAGAGTTGCAAAAGGGTTCACCTCCACCCTCTCCAGCCGGCCAGAGGGGATGGGCCTCGTGCTGATGAAGTGCTGACCTGCAAAACAGTGTGAAGACAAAGGAGAAATTTCTAGATTAGAACTAAATGACGTAGTACGTGTTCATGTAAGAAGAATCAAGCATAAATAAATGGAAAGGGGAATACCTGGGGGGTTTTAAACCCCTAGGGTGACAAAAACGTGGGTGGGTGTGTGCATGATAATGAGAAGAAAGGGGAATGTAGGAAGAAAACGATGCATGCAGTGGAGAGGAAGCGATGAAAGCTATGAAACGAAAGAACTTGAAACTGGAGTACTCCCTGAATCGGAGGCTCTTATGGACGTGGAAAGCCTCCCTCCTTGGTGTTAGGTCGCTCAAAAATGAGGCAGGGCTTCGCCGTCGACCAAACCCCCCCCCCCCTTTCGACGTCCGGCTACTAGGGTCTATTTATAGAGCCTATAAAGCCAGCCCCGAAACTAGGGCTTAGAGGTATTTTCAGGTCGAATTTACAAAAGATAATTCGTAGATAATATCATTATCTTCCATCCAGACGAAACGGCATCAAAAATGGCTGGTTATCCATGGAGAAATTGTTAAAATAGGGATAAAACTATGCATAAAAAGGGTGGAAATCTATTAAAAACTCTCCATCGAACGGATGAACGGTCTAACGATCGACGAAACGTCCTCGACACCCTACCGTACACCTCGGTATGCTTCTAAACTCAGACCCTTTAATTACATGCTATTCTTTCATGATTATGATGCTGATGCAGTGATGTGACACAAGTATGGGGTATGCAGCAAGCAGATGCAAACCTCGGACCTAATCCGCATTCACAATCACATAGCAAGTAAAATGATAAATTGAGACCGAAACGCCGTCGCACACTCGCAAGCCCCGGGTGACTATATGATGCTAGATGGAGGTGATGGATCAAGACCCTAACTGGTAGAGTGCCAGCAGGGCTAGGGTTATCCTCCCGAGGGTACGTGGCCCACACTTTGGGGCTGGCCGGTGCCACTTGGGGCACAAGGTTCCTCTCTCTCACGATGACCACGGTGACCACTCAATGATGATGGCTCCGGGAACGGACACTCACTCCCTTGCGCAACGGAGCTATGTCTACGGATATTAAGCAAACAGACACTAATATGAATGGAGCAAAGCTTTAGAGCTCACCTGGTTGGTTTGAAGAAACCAACCCCGTTCGGAGACGTGGGCGAGCGGGGAAGTGTGATCCCCGCACACTGCGCCGATGAAGCTTGGGCTGCTAGTTACATGAACTACACCCCACGCAGGAGGGTTGAACTAGGGGTGGGGTAATCACATTTACATCAAACACTACCTCCACGCAGGGAGGGGCGATAAGCCAGCCAGGCGGGAGGGGGGTTTTTGACGAGAAAGATGGAACGGAGGCCGACGCCGATCCGCTTGCTTGCTGTGCACAGGGACAGGTGGTCGCTGCTGCAGTTGTAGATCGTTCTCAGGATTGTTGCCGATGACGAAACCAGTGAGGTTTGCTTCGTAACAGGAGTTGGGATGCCTCAGATTTATATCGAATTCTTCTGTCGTCGCTGGCGGTCGTGGTGGAGACTCGAACAGGATGCCGGAATCTGGGGTTGACAGCTCCAGAACGTGCGCAGCAGGATGCAGATGCTGTATCTCGGGCTCCCGGACTCAGAATCTCGATCCGTCAGAGTTGTTGGTTCCGTAGACAAGGCCTCTGCGCACCAAAACTGACTGGGACTCCTTCTGAGGTCGGGGTGGACAGGGGAGCTCCGTTGAGTGGGATCTGGTCACGGGAGTCAGCAGGAGGCAGACTCGTACGCCGATGGGAGAAAATTCGTAACTCGGGCTCCTGGTGGGCGAACGAGGTCCCGTTTCTTGCTCCTGATCGGGGACAGGGAGAGGAAGATCTTTGGAGAAGAAACTTCCGTCTGGTTCTGCCGCTGTCGACCGTGGTTCAGCTTCTGGTCGGGCTCTGATGCTCTGCAACTGGTTCTTGACACTGTCGGAGGAGATCGGTTCTCACAGGTGGCCACGAACTCGGAACGGGGTGCTTCCACCTCGCCTGCGTAGGGGACAGGGAACCCTTTCCAGAATGGTAGGATGGGCCTTCAGATGTTGCCGGATGACCTCGGGGGAGCTTCTGTAAACCGAGACTTCTTCCACCACCTGCAGTTGTAACAGATTGATGGGGTGGAGGTGGGGTGAATGGTAAGGAGAAGTGGAGCTAGGGTAATGGGGAAGATGTGGGGTGATGGCAGGAGGGGAGAGAGTTGTATGGGGATGAGAGGGTCGAATCTGGTGGGGGGGGGGGAAAGGATCGAGCAGGAAGGTGGGGGCCGAAGTTGGTAGAGGTGGGGGTGGGGTGCGGCCAAGGCAAGGAGGTAAGGGGTGGGGAGGGTGTTTGCGCAACAAGTGGAGGGGGGCTGGGGTTTGAATGGTCTAGGGGAGTGAATGAGGGTGTGGGGGAGTGGGAAGGTTGCTTGGGGAAGAGGGAGGGGTGTATTGGATGTGGGGAAGATGTATGGGGAATAGGAAGAGTCTCTTGGGAAGGGGAGGGAATTGATGGGAGTTAAGTGGCCTAGGGGAAGTGAAGGGTTGGAGGGTGAGGTGGCAGGTGGATGGGGGAAGGTGAAGGGGCAGATTCGCCCAAGGTAGAGGGAGAGAGAGAGAGGAGGAGAGAGAGAGGGGGCCGGCCCCTTTAGAGAGAGGGGGAGAGAGAGTGAGGGAGCTAGAGAGAGAGAGGGAAGGATGCACTTATGCTCAAAATTACTCAATATTTCATTACCTTCTCAAGTGGGAGTTGGGGTCCTATATATAGGGAACCCAACTTTGTACAAAAGCCCTTGAGAAAAAGGAAAATAGCAGATAACCAAGGGTGCAAGAAGGGGCGCCCATGGGCCTAGCTCCCTAATGGGCCATACGACCAAAACAAGTCCAATATGGTGACCCACTAGTAAGAGCACCTAGGACAAGACTCAAAAATAGAAGTGAAATACATCAAAAGGACTCAATAAAGGATAAAATACATCAAGATGTCTATAGTAGTGAGATCCAGTGCCGTCGAGGTCCCATCAAGTCATCCTATCCATCTCCAGAGGGGAGTGAGGCGTCGAGCCAGAGGGAGCTCTGAGTGATGTCCCCATCAACTCCCCTGGACTGGGAAGAACTCGACTCTATCGAGTAAGGGTCCTCTCGGCTGCGGTAGTGCTCCAGGAGATCCGGGTCCAGCTGCTGAAGATCCTCCCTGCTCACCCATGAGTCATCTGTAAGAGGCCGGCCCTTCCACCTGACCAGGTATCGCTCGTATACTTTGCTCCGGGTGACAGTGACCTGTTCATCCAATATCCGCTCTATCTGCTCCCGTTGGCCTCTCTGGGCTGGTGGAACTTTCTTGTGGGTGGGGGCTCTCTCAAAAAGTGGGACAGGCTCAATTCCCTCACTAGGTGTCACCGTGGAACCCCTGTATGGCACCAGGTCAGCCACATTGAATGTGGGACTTATTGCGTATTCCTCGGGGAGGTCTAACACGTAAGCGTTTGTGCCAATCCTCTTTAGAACCTGGAAGGGGCCTGATCCACGCGACCTCAATTTGGAGACATTCCCAGGGGAAAGTCTCTCAGTTCGTACCATCACATAATCACCTACGTGAAACTCCTGGTGGCGGCGATGGGAGTCGGCCGACTTTTTATACACTTCATTGCTTTTGTTAATGTGTTTGCGGATTTCCTCATGCAATTCCTTCATGTGTTGGGCAAATGACTCAGCACTAATAGACACTCTAGCATGCAGTGGCAAAGGAATGAGATCTGTAGGGGTTCTAGGCTTGTACCCATGCACAGCTTCAAACGGGCTCATCCCTATCGACCTATTCACAGAATTGTTATATGCAAACTCTGCCTGGGGTAATATGAGATCCCAATTCCCGGGGCGATCCTCAACAAGGCACCGTAGAAGGTTCCCCAAGCTCCGATTGACAACTTCAGTCTGTCCATCGGTTTGGGGGTGGTAGGCTGTGGAAAACTTAAGCAGGGTCCCCATAAGATGCCAGAGGGTCTTCCAAAAGTAGCTGGTGAATTTGACGTCCCTATTTGAGATAATTGTCTTGGGTAGACCATGGAGTCGGACCACCTCTTCAAAGAATAGACGGGCCACATGGGAGGCGTCTGAGGTTTTGGAACAGGGGATGAAATGAGCCATTTTAGAGAATCGGTCCACCACGACATAAATGGAGTCATGTTTCCTTTGGGTCCGGGGTAGCCCTAGTACGAAGTCCATGCTAAGATCTTGCCAAGGTCGGTCTGGGACTGGTAAGGGAGTGTACAGGCCTGTGTTTTGTTTGATCTGCTTAGCGGTTGCACATGTGCGGCATTGCCTCACAATTTTGGCCACATCCCTTTTGAGGCTGGGCCAATGGAATTGTCCTTCTACCAAGGCAATGGTTTTGTGAATCCCAAAGTGTCCAGCCAAGCCTCCTGCATGTAATTCCCAGATCAGAAAATCCCGTAGAGAGGTCCTTGGTATGCAAAGTCTATGGCCTTTAAAAATGAACCCGTCCTCTAAAATGAATCCTTGGTGTTCCTTTGGTGAGAGGGTGGACAGAGTGGTATGGATTGGGCCAAAGTCCGGGCAAGCAGAGTACTCCTCTTTGAGTCTTTCAAACCCTATGACTTCCACCTGTATGGTAGCTAGCAAGGAAATTCTCCTACTGAGGGCATCGGCTGCTCGGTTTTCACTCCCAGCCTTGTGTTTGATTACAAATGTGTAAGCCTGGATGTGTTCGACCCATCGGGCATGCCGAGCATTTAGTTTCTGCTGGGAGTTGAGGTATTTCAGGGCCTCGTGGTCGGAGAATATGACAAACTCGTTAGGCAAGAGGTAGTGTCTCCAATGCCGGAGGGATTGTACCACCGCATAAAATTCCTTGTCGTAGGTGGAGTACCTCATCCTGGCATCACACAGCTTTTCGCTAAAGTAGGCCACTGGGTGTCCTTCCTGGCTAAGGATCCCACCAATTCCTACCCCTGAGGCATCGCAAGTCACTTCAAAGACTTTGGAGAAATCAGGGAGGCATAAGACAGGGGCTTGGGTCATTCTCTCTTTGAGCTCTTGGAAGGCTCTAGTGGCGGACTTGGTCCACACAAAGGTCCCCTTTTTGAGGCAATCGGTGATAGGGGCTGTGATGGTGCTGAACCCCTTGATGAACCTCCGGTAAAAGGTGGCTAACCCATGAAAACTGCGGGCTTCATGGAGGGTTCGAGGTTCAGGCCAATTGATGATGGCTTGGACTTTGTCAGGGTCCATGGATACGCCTTCTGTGGAGACAACATACCCCAGGAAGGTGATGGATTGGGTCATAAAGTGACACTTCCCTAAATTGGCAAAGAGGCTTTCCTTCCTAAGGGTGGTGCAAACTTGCCTTAGATGACTGAGGTGGGCTTCCTTGGTTTGGCTGTAAATGAGGATGTCATCAAAGTAAACTACCAGGAAGACTCCAATGTAGGGCCTTAGGACCTCAGTCATAAGGCGCATGAAGGTACTTGGGGCATTTGAAAGCCCAAAAGGCATCACCAGCCATTCATAAAGCCCATCCTTGGTTTTAAAGGCTGTTTTCCATTCATCCCCGGGCCTTATCCTAACCTGATGATAGCCACTTTTGAGGTCTATTTTGGAAAATATGGTGGCGCCGGCGAGCATGTCCAGCATGTCGTCAAGTCTAGGTATGGGAAACCTATATTTGACAGTAATTTTGTTGATGGCCCTGCTGTCAATACACATCCGCCATGTCCCGTCCTTTTTAGGTGTGAGGAGGGCCGGGACCGCACATGGGCTTTTGCTTAGCCTAAGAAACCCCTTTCTAATCAGTTCCTCCACTTGTCTCCTTAACTCAGCATGTTCGGTGGGATTGAGGCGATAGTGGGGTAGGTTTGGGAGGGTGGCTCCTGGGACAAGGTCTATAGCGTGCTGGACATCCCTCATGGGTGGTAGTTGGTCGGGGAGTTCCTCGGGAAAAACGTCCTTAAATTCTTCCAAGAGAGGGTGGATTTCCACGGGGTGAGGGTTGGAGGGAGTTGCCTCCCCAAGGCATATGACAATGGCACAAAGGGGTGCCCCCCGAGTTATATCTTCCTCGAGCTCCTTCTTGGTGATAAGGTGGAGGCCTTTGATTGTCGGATTTGCAGAAGTGTGACTTTGTGTTGTTGATTGGGTTGGAGCAATCGTGGCCTTGGGTTTTGGTGGTGTAGGAAGGGTTCCCTTGGTGGGTGGTTCTTTTTGGGGCGGGGAGGGGTTGAGACGGATAGTCTTCCCCTCGTGGTCAAAGGTGCATGTGTTTGTTTTTCCATGAATGGTGGCATTGACATCATATATCCAAGGTCTCCCCAATAGGATGCTTCCTACAGCCATAGGTATGATATCACACCATATTTGCCCTTTGTAGGATGAAAAGGTGATGGGGATAAGGCAACATGTGTTGACGGGTAGGGAGTGGTTGTTTATCCATGACACACGGTAAGGTTTGGGGTGGGATGTAGGGGTAAGTCCTAGGAGTTTGACGGTGTCCGGAGACACGGCGTTGACACAACTCCCATTGTCTAGGATGATCTTCCTAACATGGTCCCCGATTTTGACAAATGTGTGAAAAATGGAGGTCCTCCTCCAATCATCCTCTTGTGGTTGGGTGAGGGTGCACCTTATTACTCCTAGGTGACTGGAGTGGGGGTCCACTTCTACCCCTTCATTAAAGAATTGTTCATTGTATTCCCCTTCCCATTCTAAATTGGCCTCATATTCCTCAATAGTACCCTCATGTGTCTCCTGGGTAGTAGAAGGTCCACTCTCAATAACTAGGCTTGACAACCCCTTAGAGGGACAGTGGGAGGCTATGTGGCCATAGCCATGGCATTGGAAACACTTGATCGTGCTACTCATTGGGGCCTTCCCTTTGGAGTTGTCTTCCTTTCTAGGAGGAGGATTGGGTGTGGTAGGAGGTGGGGAGGGTCTTGTGGGAATTCCCCCACTGGGAGGAGGTGTCTTTAACAGAGGAGGGAGGTTGGGACGTGGTCCTGACCCCTTGGGAGGGACAAACCTAGGATTTCTAGAGAATCTCTCAACATCCCGGGCTATTTGATAGGCAATTTCCAAGCTATGCACTTCCCTCATAAAGAGCTCCCGTTTGATGTGGGGAAGGAGACCATTCCTAAACCGGGATAGAGTAACGGCTGGATCCTCAACCACACCACACCTTAGGAGGTATGAATCAAATTTTTCAATATACTCTTCCACGGTTTTTCCTTCTTGGGTAAGGCTTTGCCATTCATCAAGAAGAAGTTGGCTATAGGAGATGGGAAGGTACTTGTTCCTAAGCTGATCTTTCATGTCAATCCAAGTGTTAATGGGTTCCTCATGCCTGATCCTCCTTTGGTTTTCAACCTTTAACCAATAGGTTTTGGCTAGTTTAAGGAGGTGCATTTTGGCCAACCTAACCTTCCTCTCCTCGGACATGGGGTACCACTCAAAGTATTGGTCCATGCCATGCTCCCAATCTTTGTAGACACTAGGGTTGTGAGACCCATCAAAATTAGGGGCTTCCACTTTGATCATTCTTAATAGGAGTTCATCATGATCCTCACGTGGTCGCCTCTCATAGTGTCGAGGTTGAGGAGCCCTCTCTTGTTCACGATACCACCCATTATCTAGGTCTTCCCTATCATGTTCATCCCGCGGAGGGGGAAACCTTTGGGCATAGTTCCTAGGTGGGAGTCTCTCATGATGCCGGGGCTGTTGAGGCCTCTCCGGTTCGTGGTACCACTCATTCTCAAGGCCTTCCCTACCCGGTTCAACTGGAGGAGGGGTGACTCTTTGGGCAGGGATCCTAGGTGGGGCCCTTAATTCCTCTAGTTTATCCATTCGGGTGCTAAGTCCATCAAGTTTCTCAAGGATAGCCCTAAGGATAGGGTCAACTTGCTCCATAGGGGCAGGGGGGACTTCACTAGGGATGCCTTGGTTGCCCTGAGAATGGGAACTCATGGGGGAATCAGAATTTGGGGGGTTGGGTTGGTAAGCAGTGCCTCGACGGGTAGACATGCACGAAGGTGAAGAGATCGACACACGGGTGAACGTGCAAAAGCCCTTGGACCTAGGCTTGTAGAGACAAGTCTAAAACTTGCTCTGATACCAATTTGATGTGACACAAGTATGGGGTATGCAGCAAGCAGATGCAAACCTCGGACCTAATCCGCATTCACAATCACATAGCAAGTAAAATGATAAATTGAGACCGAAACGCCGTCGCACACTCGCAAGCCCCGGGTGACTATATGATGCTAGATGGAGGTGATGGATCAAGACCCTAACTGGTAGAGTGCCAGCAGGGCTAGGGTTATCCTCCCGAGGGTACGTGGCCCACACTTTGGGGCTGGCCGGTGCCACTTGGGGCACAAGGTTCCTCTCTCTCACGATGACCACGGTGACCACTCAATGATGATGGCTCCGGGAACGGACACTCACTCCCTTGCGCAACGGAGCTATGTCTACGGATATTAAGCAAACAGACACTAATATGAATGGAGCAAAGCTTTAGAGCTCACCTGGTTGGTTTGAAGAAACCAACCCCGTTCGGAGACGTGGGCGAGCGGGGAAGTGTGATCCCCGCACACTGCGCCGATGAAGCTTGGGCTGCTAGTTACATGAACTACACCCCACGCAGGAGGGTTGAACTAGGGGTGGGGTAATCACATTTACATCAAACACTACCTCCACGTAGGGAGGGGCGATAAGCCAGCCAGGCGGGAGGGGGGTTTTTGACGAGAAAGATGGAACGGAGGCCGACGCCGATCCGCTTGCTTGCTGTGCACAGGGACAGGTGGTCGCTGCTGCAGTTGTAGATCGTTCTCAGGATTGTTGCCGATGACGAAACCAGTGAGGTTTGCTTCGTAACAGGAGTTGGGATGCCTCAGATTTATATCGAATTCTTCTGTCGTCGCTGGCGGTCGTGGTGGAGACTCGAACAGGATGCCGGAATCTGGGGTTGACAGCTCCAGAACGTGCGCAGCAGGATGCAGACGCTGTATCTCGGGCTCCCGGACTCAGAATCTCGATCCGTCAGAGTTGTTGGTTCCGTAGACAAGGCCTCTGCGCACCAAAACTGACGGGGACTCCTTCTGAGGTCGGGGTGGACAGGGGAGCTCCGTTGAGTGGGATCTGGTCACGGGAGTCAGCAGGAGGCAGACTCGTACGCCGATGGGAGAAAATTCGTAACTCGGGCTCCTGGTGGGCGAACGAGGTCCCGTTTCTTGCTCCTGATCGGGGACAGGGAGAGGAAGATCTTTGGAGAAGAAACTTCCGTCTGGTTCTGCCGCTGTCGACCGTGGTTCAGCTTCTGGTCGGGCTCTGATGCTCTGCAACTGGTTCTTGACGCTGTCGGAGGAGATCGGTTCTCACAGGTGGCCACGAACTCAGAACGGGGTGCTTCCACCTCGCCTGCGTAGGGGACAGGGAACCCTTTCCAGAATGGTAGGGTGGGCCTTCAGATGTTGCCTGATGACCTCGGGGGAGCTTCTGTAAACCGAGACTTCTTCCACCACCTGCAGTTGTAACAGATTGATGGGGTGGAGGTGGGGTGAATGGTAAGGAGAAGTGGAGCTAGGGTAATGGGGAAGATGTGGGGTGATGGCAGGAGGGGAGAGAGTTGTATGGGGATGAGAGGGTCGAATCTGGTGGGGGGGGAAAAGGATGGAGCAGGAAGGTGGGGGCCGAAGTTGGTAGAGGTGGGGGTGGGGTGCGGCCAAGGCAAGGAGGTAAGGGGTGGGGAGGGTGTTTGCGCAACAAGTGGAGGGGGGCTGGGGTTTGAATGGTCTAGGGGAGTGAATGAGGGTGTGGGGGAGTGGGAAGGTTGCTTGGGGAAGAGGGAGGGGTGTATTGGATGTGGGGAAGATGTATGGGGAATAGGAAGAGTCTCTTGGGAAGGGGAGGGAATTGATGGGAGTTAAGTGGCCTAGGGGAAGTGAAGGGTTGGAGGGTGAGGTGGCAGGTGGATGGGGGAAGGTGAAGGGGCAGATTCGCCCAAGGTAGAGGGAGAGAGAGAGAGGAGGAGAGAGAGAGGGGGCCGGCCCCTTTAGAGAGAGGGGGAGAGAGAGTGAGGGAGCTAGAGAGAGAGAGGGAAGGATGCACTTATGCTCAAAATTACTCAATATTTCATTACCTTCTCAAGTGGGAGTTGGGGTCCTATATATAGGGAACCCAACTTTGTACAAAAGCCCTTGAGAAAAAGGAAAATAGCAGATAACCAAGGGTGCAAGAAGGGGCGCCCATGGGCCTAGCTCCCTAATGGGCCATACGACCAAAACAAGTCCAATATGGTGACCCACTAGTAAGAGCACCTAGGACAAGACTCAAAAATAGAAGTGAAATACATCAAAAGGACTCAATAAAGGATAAAATACATCAAGATGTCTATAGTAGTGAGATCCAGTGCCGTCGAGGTCCCATCAAGTCATCCTATCCGTCTCCAGAGGGGAGAGAGGCGTCGAGCCAGAGGGAGCTCTGAGTGATGTCCCCATCATGCAGTTTCTTATTCCTTGTAGGTACGGTGGACTCCTTACATGGAGGAGAGCCGGAGGGCCAGCCGTGGGTGACTGAGGCCCTAGCCTTTTCTGGCCGAGATGTGTCGCTTCACTGCATGAATGTGGTGGAGCCACTATTCTTCAGGTTGGTGCTGAGGACCATCGGGGTCCATCAGCCGGCCGTTGAGTTCCCTGCGCCTGAGAAGGTGGGGGAACGGGTGACGAGGATGACCCGGGGACTCCGCGAGGCATTTCATTGGACAGCGAGGAACGCCGAGCAGGTCGCCGACTGGACTGCGCGAGGACGAGCGGTGACTGCCAGAGCAGAGAGTGACAGTGCGTACTACACTGCGTACGCCCGGCACTACCGAGACCAGGTGTTCCAGGGCGCTCACCGACCGGTACGACTTCTAAACTTAATTCTATCTATCATGCTTATGATGATGCACTGACACACCTAGACTTCTGAATACAGGTTGACCCCACAGGACGGGTGGCAGAGTTGCAGGGACTCCTGCACTCCACCATCCGGGAGAGAGACGAGGCCCGACAGGCCCTGGCTCTACTGGTGAGTGTTCTAAACCCTAGATTCTTTAAATTATGCAACTTTATATATTTATGCATGTGACTGACCCTGGAGTATTTGGATGCAGCGTGCCGAGGGGACTGAGAGACAGGGACCATGCGCTCCTTCTTCTTTCTCCGCCCAGACCCCAGCAGACCGTGCTGAGCGGGATGCTGACTTTACTCAGATGGGGGAGCGGGCTAAGGCGGCCGAAGTGGCGCTCACCGAGAGGGTACGTAATTCTAAACTCCCCCTTGCTTATTGTGCTTATGAATGAAATGCTTATGCAACTGCCTAATAATGATATGCAGACGGCCGAGCTGACCCGCCTCCAGACAGAGCTGGAGCAGAGCCGGGTAGTGGTTAGGGAGGAGGTGGCCCGGGTGCACGAGGAGGCCGCGCGGAGTCGACCGGCAGATGCAGTGGAGACGGCACTCCTCCGGGCCGAGCTAGAGCAACTACGAGCCGGTGCTACCGAGGCGGACCATTACCGGGCAGAGGCAGAGCGTTACAGGAGTGGGGCAGAGCAGGCCCGTCTGCAGGTTGCCAGGTTGGAAGGCAAGGTGGAGGGTTTGAAGGAGGTGAGTCGGGAGCGCAGCAGGGCAACTGCGAGTGGCAGCCACGGCACCCACGGCTCCGTGAGGAGTTACTTCACTGGTTCCTCCGGCCATCGGAGGAACGAGGAGGAGGAGCGGCGCCGACGACGGCGTGATGAGGTGACCTCAGCGATGCCTCCCCCAAAGAGGCATGAGGGCGGTGGAGACAGCGACGGGGGCCAAGGACAGGGACAGGCTTGACTGTGTACTGGGCCCGTCTTTTGTACATGATATGATATGATAGTGGTATGCATGTTTTCATTTTTATTTTTTGTGGGTGACTGTATGTTTGCATGAATGAACGTGACTTAGCTACTAGAGGGGGTGAAGAAAACATGCAAGATTGAGAGGTGTGCCCGACCTGAGAGAGGGACGCACACGCCGATTTGAGTGAGATGAGTGACGTACATGCCGACTTGAGTGAGATGAGAGTGACGTACATGCCGACTTGAGTGAGAGGAGTGACGTACACGCCAACTTGAGTGAGATGAGTGACGTACACGCCGTCTTGAGTGAGATGAGTGACGTACACGCCGACTTGAGTGAGAGGAGTGACGCGCACGCCGACTTGAGTGAGTTGAGTGCGCTAAATGAACGAGATGTGGGTACGCCAGATGGAGTGAGACACGAGTGCAGTAGGTTGATGGGCGGTTCTCCCCGAGCCGTTCGTGGAGAAGAGCGGTTCTCCAAAGACCGCTCACCTTGGGGTGGAACGGTTCAATATAAACCGTAATGACATTTGAACGGTGGGTTTTTGGCCGCACGAGTCACTGGACCCGGGCTTTCTTAGAGATATAGATGGTTGATAATGGGCCGTACATGAAGATGGACGGTCTATCGTAAGACCGTCCAAGTGGACATCCTATTTGCTCGAAATGGGACTCCCTGGAGAGTCCCCAGCCCGAGGGTAAGACGCTTTGCACTTATCATAACCCTATCCTAATCCGTCCTAGACTTATCTGAGCCTAATCCTAAGAGGCTTAGGCTTCCTAATGAACCTTATAAGTAGTAGGGTGATGAGGACACCAAGAGCTTATGGGTTGTATTGTGTGTATTTGCTTGTATGAGATTGTAATTGTGTAATTTCTTTCATTTGGGCTCCTTGTAAAGCTTATAACAAGTCATTGGGCCATTTGTAATGTATAGTCCATGGCTAGGTTGCCATTAGTAGAGTCCATTAGGAGCTTATTCCATATTGGGTCTTAAGGCCATCATTATGGATCTTAATAGCCACTTAGGCCCAAATAGGCTTCTCCCTCTCATGGGCCACCAAGGGTGGAAGAGTCTAGCATGGTTAGTGGGCTTGTTACATGGCCTTTAACCATACTTGGCCCAAGGGAGGCCCATGAAGGGGGCGCCCTCTTCCTTTGGCCTTATTAGGCTTGGTTGGTGAAAATTAGGTAGGTTTGAATAGAATTGGTCTAAGTTAAATTAAAATAGATATTAAGTGTTTTGACCAAATGGGATAAATATTTCGGAACTCCCTGATATGTCCTTCAAAACCCCAGATCTATGGGCATTTAGTGTCTTTTTACATTTATTATATATAGCTTGTATTTTCCAATTGATTGAATTAATGAAAAGTGAAAAAATCATTGTGCAAGAACCCCTCTCTTGGAGAATTTTGACCTCTCCTCTCTCTCCCCCTGGTTTCTTCATCCCCAACCCCCATTCTAGAATGATATCTCCTTCCCCCCACCTCCAGTGATCATCGGTGCCGCCGCCGCCGCCGTCCGTGCCGCCATCACGCCGCCGCGGAGCCACCTTCGGTGTTCTGTCCATCCTAGATAGAGGCCTCTTGTCCGAATATCTGCTCTCCACCACATGACGATCTCAAGCTGAAATTTGTATGGTGTGTTCTTCCCTTGTATCCCAAGCTCCATCTAAATTTTCACGCCGAAATTCCATCGTTTAGTATTTTCCCATTTTCGTGCATCTTTCATTCCTAGTTTTATTTTGTCTCTGTCTATAGTGATAGCAGCCCTGTGTTTACCACCTCTGGCCATCTTTTCGATTTGTCCAAACCCTCCCAATTTTACTGGGAGTTTCGTCCATCACCCCCTACATCCAAAAATTTTCGTAATTGTTTATCAGCCTTCTATCTATTTTTAGAAATTCGTGTTCTTCCTCAGCTACAGTGTTGTCAGTCAGATCCTAGATCTGACCACCCTCCACTTACAAAATCATAAAAAATAACCACCACCTCTAAATCCAGATCCAAAAATAGTCCTGGTTTCGTAACTTGATTTCCCACAACTTTTCTGAAGAAACAACCCCAGATTCGGACGTCTATCTTGCGGTCAAAGGCAATCCATAGGAAAGTTCTCTGCTGACCTGAGATTTTAGGAACTGTACAACAGCAACCTTCAAAATTCGCCAATCAGAAGTACATGCTTGATTATTTTTCTATAATCACCCTAGGTTGAAGAACTTCGAAGCATCTTTCCAACGGCACCAGTTTCGTCACATTCTGACGTCGGGGCTGATCACAGCGTCCGTTCTCGCCGGAGCGCGCGTCGGAAAACAGAACCGGTAGGTCCGTGGCCGGTTATTCCGACCGGTGCCGATCGGAGCCGCCCGGCCTCCGACCGGCGAACCAGCGTGCCGCCAGCCCGGGGAACGCTTCCCTAAGTGTCCCCACTACAGCGGTGTCACCGGGTCCCACTCGACCCCTCCGGACAGCACGTGGGCCCCACCATCACTAGTTCGGGTGCTGCCGAAGAGACGCGAGAAGCCGCCCGTCAACCCGAATTCGGTCCTCCCGGGCCCGTTTGTGTAGCCCTTTACCTCCCTGCGTGGAGTGGGCAGTAATTCATTTGCTGTAATATGGTGTATTAATTGTCCCGGGAGTACGAGTTTCGGCCGGGTCCGTCGTCCCCATGCCGAGCACGTGGAGGTATCGTTTTCGCTCCCTTCTCGGCATTTTGCTTACTTCATATATATTTGTTTATGCCGCTGCTAGAGAGCATGTGTAGGGATATCTAGCTCGCTTTATCTATTCATTACCGCTGCTGCGAGAGAGTGCGAGACCGTCCCGTGACCCGATCCGGGCACAAAAGAGAGCCGATCACCCTAGCCCATTGCCGATTTCTCAACCGCGCACATCTGACGCTTCCCTCCTTAAGGGGCAGTCATGAGCTTGTCGTGTCTGTGGTCTCGTCCCGCATCAATTTGGTATCAGAGCGAGTTGAGTCTAGGGTGTCCAAAAAAAAAAAAGGTGTCATTTGCGTCTAGTCATTAGTCATTTACGTCTAGTCGTGTTTAGGGTCATCATTGTTTCAAAACAAAAAAAATGTGTCTTTTTGCATCGCATCCCTTTACTCGGTATATCAAAAGGTGTTGTCCGAACGCTTGGCTACGCCTATCGGGAAGGCCACACACTTGCGCGAGTGGTCTTCGGATCGCTTATCTCTGCCACGTACCGAGTCTTGGTTTACGTCTAGGGTCCTTAGTGTGCATGCATTCCAAACTTGCATAGTCGGTCTAGTGTCTTGTAACCGTGTGTATGCATGTCCATGTCCGCTACCCATGGCCGTTCCCCAAGATCATACATCCGAGTGGTCAACCTTTGTGGCCAAAGTCAATGTCCTCATGGACCGAGCCCTTGGTTTTACCCCTCTCACTATGAAAGTCGCTCTACCCAACGGGTCCACAACGGAACTCCATTTCACCGATAGGGAGTCGGGTAATTGGGTTTCTCTTGACATCGTGGAGTCTCTCTCCAAGACAGGCGAGATTGTCCACGATGGTGATTTTGCTTTTGTTGAGTTCTATAAGAGGATCGGATCTGTTCTCTACACCGATGGTGCATGGTGCAGGATCGGCACACTTGCTGGTTCATGCATCATTTTAGGGCAAAAGTGGTTAGGAGAGAGAAGGGCCAATCTTGACTGGGACAAGAGGACTTGCACCTTATGCCCACCTTACCTACCCGGTAAGATCACCCTTAGGGACCCTGTATGTCCAGCCACCCAGCCCCAGCGGTCCACTCCACCTTCGGATTCGTGCTTGGAGCCACCTCATCCCGACCCACCCGTATTTCTAACGAGTACATTATACATAGCCGAGCCGCTTCTTAGTTGGCTCAAGGATGGCTTGGTCCCACTCCCTTACCCGTCTATGGACCCTACCCTACCTTTAGTGCCCGCCAACTCCTACCATACTACGTTCCGATCTCGTCACCATGTTGACACGTTGGGTGACCTTATCCTTGGTTTAGGTTGGCAATGGCAGTTGACACATATGTTGGCCCGAGGTTTCGACCAACCCACGAGTCGTAGCTTCACCCATCCGGCCTTCGGGTCTATTACCTCCGAGTGCACCATGGGTTGTGTCACCACGGAGGTTCTTCTACTTCTCCCGCTACCGGATGAGCCCGACTTCATGACTTTGCTCCCGAGAGAGGAGTCATATTTCCTATACACGGTCCCATCTACCATGACGGAGGAAGGTGACCACCCGCACCTTCAAGAATTTCACGATTGGGACCATGTCATGTTGGAACCCACCATAAGGGGTCATACCTTCTTTGATCCCTTTGACCCCTTCCCTAGTGGATCCCTAGACCCTTCATATTCCCTTCACTTCTTCGGGGAAGTCCACCTTCATACCGTTTTCCTACGCGTCGGGTCCTCCATAGCCACCAAGCCCGTCCACGATACACCTACACCAGGCTCTTCCACACCCAGCTTTCCTAGCCCACTCAAGTCTCCTAAATCTAAAGGGCCGTCCATGCATGACTGGGTCATACTTGGATGTTTAGGTGTTTTCCATACCACCCATCTCCGGTTACATAACATGCATGCATGGCACACATTCGGGTGTCCTGGTCCGCCGTCACCTATGTACGGGTCAGACTAACAATAGGTGTGTCTAGAGTCATGCGTGAGTCGGTTTCTTATTTGTGTGGTTTGTTTGGTTTGTGTGTCGTTTGTTTGTCTGCATGCGTCTTGTGCAAGCTCGTTGTCGTTCTCTTATGAGTAAGAGGCGAGTGGACTCACTCGATGAGTATGGGATCGGTTCTACATCTATACCCGGATCAGTCACCTAAAGGGACTCAGCGGTGATTCCTAGTGAGTCTTCGAGCTGCTTCCTTCCCTTTTGAGAGAGCCTCACTCGGAGTGTCCACCTTTAGCCCATAGCAGTCACGCATATCGAGTATATATGGAATGAGCAGGTGACGATCATTTGGAGTGGAGCGTACCCATGTTACTTGGAACGGTGACGGATCCGCCGGAGTATTCGAGCATCCCTACCCCTACTCGACGGGGTCGAGTTCCTCCCACCCGGGGAGAATTGATGAGGACATCAAGAGCTTATGGGTTGTATTGTGTGTATTGGCTTGTATGAGATTATAATTATGTAATTTCTTTCATTTGGGCTCCTTGTAAGGCTTATAACAAGTCATTGGGACATTTGTAATGTATAGTCCATGGCTAGGTTGCCATTAGTAGAGTCCATTAGGAGCTTATTCCATATTGGGTCTTAAGGCCATCATTATGGACCTTTATAGCCACTTAGGCCCAAATAGGCTTCTCCCTCTCATGGGCCACCAAGGGTGGAAGAGTCTAGCATGGTTAGTGGGCTTGTTACATGGCCTTTAACCATACTTGGCCCAAGGGAGGCCCATGAAGGGGGCGCCCTCTTCCTTTGGCCTTATTAGGCTTGGTTGGTGAAAATTAGGTAGGTTTGAATAGAATTGGTCTAAGTTAGATTAAAATAGATATTAAGTGTGTTGACCACATGGGAGAAATATTTAGGAACTCCCTGATATGCCCATCAAAACCCCAGATCTATGGGCATTTAGTGTCTTTTTACATTTATTATATATAGCTTGTATTTTCCAATTGATTGAATTAATGAAAAGTGAAAAAATTATTGTGCAAGAACCCCTCTCTTGGAGAATTTTGACCTCTCCTCTCTCTCCCCCTGGTTTCTTCATCCCCAACCCCCATTCTAGAGTGATATCTCCTTCCCCCCACCTCCGGTGATCATCGGTGTCGCCGCCGCCGCCGCCGTCCGTGCCGCCATCACGCCGCCGCGGAGCCGTCTTCGGTGTTCTGTCCATCCTGGATAGAGGCTTCTTGTCAGAATATCTGCTCTCCACCACGTGACGATCTCAAGCTGAAATTTTTATGGTGTCTTCTTCCCTTGTATCCCAAGCTCCACCTAAATTTTCAGCCCAAATTCCATCGTTTAGTATTTTCTCATTTTCGTGCATCTTTCATTCCTAGTTCTGTTTTGTCTCTGTCTATAGTGACAGCAGCCCTGTGTTTCCCACCTCCGGCCATCTTTTTGATTTGTCCAAACCCTCCCAATTTTATTAGGAGTTCCGTCCATCACTCCCTACATCCACAAAATTTCATAATTTTTTATCAGCTTTCTATCTATTTTTAGAAATTCATGTTCTTCCTCAGCTACAATGTTGTCAGTCATATCCTCGATCTGACCACCCTCCACTTATAAAATCATAAAAAATCACCATCACCTCCAAATCCAGATCCAAAAATAATCCTGGTTTCGTAACTTGATTTCCCACAACTTTTCTGAAGAACACACCCCAGATTCGGACGTCTATCTCACGGTCAAAGGCAATCCACAGGAAAGTTCTATGCTGACCTAAGATTTCAGGAACTGTACAATAGCAAACTTCAAAATTCGCCAATCAGAAGTACATGCTCGATTATTTTTCTGTATTCACCCTGTGTTGAAGAACTTCGAAGCATCTTTCCAATGGCACCAGTTTCGTCGCATTTCGACGTCGGGGTTGATCGCAGCGTCCGTTCTCGTCGGAGCGCGCGCCGGAAAACAGAATCGGCTGGTCCGTGGCCGGTTATTCCGACCGGTGCCGATAGGAGCCGCCCGGCCTCTGGCCGGCGAACCAGCGTGCCGCCAGCCCGAGGAACGCTTCCCTAAGTGTCCCCACTATAGCGGTGTCACTGGGTCCCACCCGACCCCTCCGGACAGCACGTGGGCCCCACCATCACTAGTTCGGGTGCTGCCGAAGAGACGCGAGAAGCCGCCCGTCAACCCGAATTCGGTCCTCCCGAGCCCATTTGTGTAGCCCTTTACCTCCCTGTGTGGAGTGGGCAGTAATTCATTTGCTGTAATATGGTGTATTAATTCTCCCGGGAGTACGAGTTTCGGCCGGGTCCGTCGTCCCCACGCCGAGCACGTGGAGGTATCGTTTTCGCTCCCTTCTCGGCATTTTGCTTACTTCATATATATTTGTTTATGCCGCTGCTAGAGAGCATGTGTAGGGATATCTAGCTCGCTTTATCTATTCATTACCGCTACTGCGAGAGAGTGCGAGACCGTCCCGTGACCCGATCCGGGCACAAAAGAGAGCCGATCACCCTAGTTCATTGCCGGTTTCTCAACCGCGCACATCCGACGCTTCCCTAATTAAGGGGCAGTCACAAGCTTGTCGTGTCCGTGGTCTCGTCCCACATCATAGGGGGGCCTGAACTCGCAACTCACACATCCTCCACCACCCAAGGCTTTAAACCTTTGATTCCTATCACCAAATCATCATGAAGAGGGCTTTTGATGGAAGTTCCGCAGAGGGAGTGTCCTTTGAATGGCCGAGACCAGCTAGAAAGGAGCGGGAAGCGATCCAACAGCTAAGCTTGATTCCTCGACATCTCAGTACCACTCCTACGAGAGAGGTAAGTTCAACCAGGATATATTCAATTTCTCATCTCTCAATTTCCCTTATATTTCCTTACATCCTTTGCCTTTTCCTTATTCTCAGCTTCTTCCCGGCCCGCGACGCTATTCTAGTTTAAAGTGGGTGGCTCCCATGGTCCGTGCATTGCCCCTCGGGGTGACTTACCTCCTCAAATCCTGGCATCTACATTCGCTCTTAGTTCTAGGTCAGAACTACCCTAAGCTTTCTTTAGACTGGCATAGTATCTCTGCTCTGATGGAGACCTGGCACCCTCAGACCCACACTTTTCTCTTCCCATCTTTTGAGGCCACTATCCTGTTAGAGGAGGTAGAGACATATTTCGGGCTCCCTAGGTCCAAGGTGGGGGAGGAAGACTTGATATGCCACACCGTTGCCCCTATAGATCCAAAACTCATCCTAGGGGGATTCATACTTGATAGCGGGGATGTTCGCGCCTATGTAGGCCCTCGTCACATTCACCTCCTTCCTCTGAGCCAGTGGGTAGTGGAGCATTGTCGGAATAAGTGCGGGTGGGTTGAGGCCATAGCCAAAGCTGCGTCCATCTGCCTATGCGGGGCCATCCTTTTCCCTTCAGCCGACCACGTCCTAGAGATCCCCTTGCTCAGTACCATTAGTGGCCTTTGGCGGGGAGTTTCCATCTCTCATGCTGTCTTAGCTTACTTGTATGAGGGTCTTACTTCAGCAGCCTTAGGTGGTCCTCTATTTGGTTCGATGATCCTATTGGAGTGCTGGATGGGAGTTAGGATGAAGTTTACCCCGAGGGAGGATATCACTTCAGTTAGCAGGATCTTTGGGAGCCATCCCCTTTACTTTATAGGAGGTGCCTTCAGGTTTTCTCCACAGGTTGAGTGTAAGACGACTGAGCTGAAGACCAGGGACGAGTGGCGTCCGTACATCAACAGGCTGCCCCTGGACAGGTTCGTGATGCGCCCGGACTTCCTCCACGACACCATCATCAGGCTACCGAGGAGAGCTGGCTTGGACTTGAGGCTCGTGGGCGACACTGCCTTAGTGATGTACAGCCCACACAGATGCTACCTACAAATTGGACTACCCCGGACGGTGCTACCTACGCTACCCCACCTTCCCGTGCTACAGGCGCGGAGGATCGGGACAGAGGAGGACGAGCAGGCGGTCAGGAGCGCGCTGATTATGTGGGAGGTGAGTAGGGTGCGTACCCTACCAGCAGAGGTTGAGGAGGCTCCGGAGACGCGACAGTCTTACCTTAGGGAGTTGAGAGAGATACGTCCTCGTGGGGACGCCCAGCGGAGGATTGAGTGATTTTCCTTTTGTTTTTATGATGATGTGGGATGAGACTTTATATCCAGATAACTTGACATATGAAATGAATAAGATTTGATGAGTTTGATTGAGTTTGAACTTTGTGATTCGATTATGACGTGATGTGATTGCATGGGTCAAGATGAGGATTGAATATTCATGTGGTCACGAGCCAACTGCCCTTCCAACCTGCCCCTGCACACATGAAAACATGAAAAAGATTAAATCTATTTTAGACTTAGCCCCTTGCCTATAGCAAGTTAGGAGATGACCGTTTCTTGATTTTTGGTCAAGGGGATAAGCCTTATCAAATAGGCGAACATCACAATGTGCAAAATGCAAATGAATGCGATGAATGCAAGAGGGAAATATGTGACATGGTGAGTTTTGGACTTTGAAATATTTGATTTTTTTTTGTTTCTTGGATTTTAAAACATTTGATTTTTTTTTTGGGTTTTGAAATATTCGATTTTTTTGGATTTTGAAATATCCGATTTTTTTGGATTTTGAAATATTCGATTTTTTTGGATTTTGAAATCAGCTCGGGCTTTAATAGCAAGGACCTCCTCATTTTGCTATGGAGTTCCCAGGCCCAGCGCGTGCAGGAGGGGGACCGCCTGTGGTCGGGATCAACCATGTTCAATGGTGCTTCTGCCGAGGCCATACCCGGGGTGGGATTCATTCCTTGGAAAGTGAAAAAAGATTGAGTAGAGAAGCTGACGACAGGTGTAGTGGTTTTTTAGGGCTTGAGTTCTTTTCCAGGACACTCCCCTTTTCAAAGGATACGGTCTGTTGCGTCGGGGCTTTGTATCCGTCATCGAACCTTCGTCCGCTCTAGGCACGCATACGACCGGGCTCATAACGTCCTGTGGGGAAACTGTACTGCCACTCTTGCCATGCCTAGTCGTATTCTTTCGGGGGATTTTTGAGAGCTTCGAGCTTTGTGCTTTCAGCCTTATCTTTTGATGTTGCCCTTCTCTTTCTTTTGCCTTCCTCTTTCCTTTTTTCATGCTTTGCGGAGTTAGGTCTTAACGGACTGCCCCTATTTGAGACCTCTTTTAATTGGGGGGGGTCTAGGTCAGTTCTCGCCCCCTTATTCACCACTTGCCCCTATCATAAGCCGAGAGAGAGGAAATACAAGGACCTTTACCTTCCCCGAGCATGGCCAAGGAGAAACGGTGTCAGGTAGCACGAGAGAATACCGAACCACGGGTGACCATGTAGTGTGTGGGATGCTGGACCTGGGTCCTCCTTTTGCAATCTGGTGGAGTATTCCCAGCCATCGAGCCATTTGATGGATTTTGATTTTTAAGGATAGAAACGTTTTAAATACAGCCCATTCCATGGGTTTGGCAATTCTTCACCCTCTGCGTTAATTAGACGATACGCGTTACCTGGATAAGCTTCTTTGATTACGAAGGGCCCTTCCCAGTTGGGTTGCAGTTTAGACCTGGGACCTGCTGTTCTGATAAATTTGCGTTTCAAAACCATATTACCCACTTGAAATTTCCTTTCAATGACCTTCTTTTGAAAATATCGTGAGACACGCTTTTGATACACTGAAACGTGATTGGCCGCATTCAACCTCTTCTCGTCTAAAAGTTCCAGTTGGACTAGCAACGCCTCTCGACGTTCGTCAGGATTAAGTTCCTTATCCAGCTGCACCCTTAGGGAAGGGATCAGAATCTCATACGGGAGTACCGCTTCCATCCCATAAGTGAGAGCAAAGGGAGTCTGCCCTGTGGGAGTGCGGACGAAGGTGCGATAAGCCCATAGAGCTTCTATCAGTTTGTCGGCCCAATCAGCAAACTTATGTGATTCGCATGTTTTCTTGATAATTTTAAGAAGGGTTTTATTCATGGCCTCAGCCTGGCCATTACCTTGGGGGTAATATGGTGATGAATGATGCAGAGCTATATTGAATTTCTTACAGAGGTCCTGGAGTTCTTGTGAGACGAATTGAGGCCCGTTGTCGGTGACGATGTCGCTTGGCACCCCGAACCGCGAGATAATGTTCTTCATAATGAAGCGGCACACCGTGGTGGCTTTGATTTTTGCATAAGCTTCAGCTTCCGTCCACTTGGTGAAGTACTCCGTAGCCGTCAAAATGAAGGATTTCTGTTTAACCGCGGAATTCGGATCACCGAGGGGTCCGATAATATCAAATGCCCACATGGAAAATGGCCACGGGGCCGAAATAGGATGGAGAGAAGAGGCAGGAGCGTGGATTTTGTCGGCATGGATTTGGCACTGAAGACACCTACGAACGTAGGTGGAGTAATCTTCTTCTAGAGTCGGTGTAACGACCCGAGAATCCGATTACCGGGAAGGCCCGATAACCCGAGACTCGTACCGCCACCCACGAGTCCGAAGACTCGGAAGGGTTAAAGGATGGTGTGGAAACTACACAAGTATCACAAATAATTGCAGAAATTAAACAGTTATAATATTAAGCAGGAAATAAATTAATATTTTACATGGTCCACAATAAAATAACAACAACAGCAACAGTAGTCCACGACTAGTACAGTGACAAGAAAGAAAAGTACAGCTACACGGGGCATCCCCCGGCTCTGACCTCTGGCACTACCTCTGGGCACCCGCACCACGCTGCGCTCCTGACGCGCTCCCCGAAGGTGGCGCCTCACCTGAAACACGGTGAAAACACGCAGGGAATGAGTCTCAGAACAAGACTCAGTAGGGATCACTCGAACCCTACCTCAAAAAACGAGAAACCACTACTCTAGCGGTAGGAAAGTACCTCGGAAAGGAAAGCCCTGTACTCTACAGAACTAGACCCTACGGCACGCAAACCGACACACGTGCCACGGTACGAGAAGACCGAAACTCAACGGTCGAACCGTCAAAACCCGAAGGTCGGAAACACACGACTGACAGTCTGACACTCCGTACTCGACAGGAGTACCACCCACTAGAAGCACAGCCGGTAGCGTCCCCTGACGTCTTACACCGCACCGCAGGTGAACCGCCTGACGTGGTAGGTCCTACCCGAGGCGCGAACACCGTACAAGTAACCACAAACAAGTGACTAGCTGGGGTCACGCCCGTCGACGTGGGTCCAACCGCCCCCAACCACGTGTGCACACACAGACCACGCGTCCCAGGTCTGGCCCTCTGACCGGTTTTCCCCTCAGCCGGACTCTGGCTGCAAGATGTGGGGCCCAACGGTAACCGGTCCACAAACCATCTCGAAAGGTCGGCCCGTACACCACTCCCTGGTGCGACTAGCTCCCGCGTACTAGTAGGCTACGACTAGTGGAGGGTCACTGAAGGAGTAGACTCTCGAGTCAACAGAAAACGACGTCCGAATCCGACAACGTGTGGGAATCACCCCACGCACCAGCCCCGTCGCACGGTGACCACGGTCGGAAAAGAAACAGACGCATTGCCCACGGTCAAACGCCTAACCGAGGCAAACGGGACTTCCGGACACCAAAGACACGGTCACGGAACTCCACGGGGTGCCCGGGGCGCACACACGGCCCAAGAGAAACACCCAACAACAGGCAAGATCACGCTAGGGACACCTAGCGCGACAGGGAAGATCGCGCTAGGTCTCCCAAGCGCGACAGGAACCATCGCGCTAGGGAACCCTAGCGCGACAAGGACCATCGCGCTAGGTCCTCCTAGCGCGACAAGGACGATCGCGCTATGACCCCATAGCGCGACAGGAACCGCCTCCTGTTCATCTTCTCCGATGAACGCGCTCGGTCGGGGCGGCGCGACCTCCAAGAACGCGCTACTGGAGTATAGCGCGATCTCAGTCCGCGGCCGAAAACGGTAAGAACGCCCAAAAATTCTAACCACGCCCCCATACCTCCATAGGAGAGGGGGAAAATAAAGGGGAAGACCCCTGGGGACCCCTAGCATGATTCTAGGCCCTCAAAACACGAATCCATGCATTGAATCCATAGATCGGGCGAGCTCTCCCCAAATCATGGAAAAACCCAAAAACGCTCAAATGATCCCCTCTCGGCCTCCCCGCGGCCTATAAATCGCGGAAAAGATCGACATGAGGCTAAGGAACGTCACCCTACCTCGATGGAGCGAATGCTCCGCCGGATCGATCACGAATCACGAAGAATGCTCGAAGCTTCACGAACTCCCCACGCTTCCCACGCTCGCCGCACGCCCACGAGATCGCCTCACCGTCGCCCACGCGTCCGCGCCGTCGCCCCGCCGCCGTCTGTAGCCGGAGAGGGGTTCGCCGCGTCCGAATGGGAGAGAGGGAGAGAGAGGGGGCTCACGGTCGCAAGAGAGAGGGAGAGGAAGAAGAAAGAGAAAAGGGAAAAAGAAAAGAAAAAGGATTAGGATTTATAGAAAATCCGAATTTTTGGAAAAATACCGAAAAATAGAAAAATACATTTCTGGAATCCTCGGAACGCACCGATCGCAACGGTACCACTCGTGCCCGGGTGAACGGCCCAGTTAACCCGCAGCGAGCGTCCGAAGGAAAAGCCGAAACCCGCGCCGGAAATCGGGAAACACGCGCGAAAAAGTCGCGGAACGCCTCCGGGCCTCCGAAACGACTCCGGATCGCGCCGATCCGAACACGAAAGATGTCCGAAACGAAATTTCGGACACAACAGAGCTGGACGCTCCGAAAACCAGATCCGGGACCCACGAAGAAGGATCCGAAAGGTCCGGGATATTACAGCCCTCCCCCCTTAAGGAATTTCGTCCTCGAAATTGAGAACAACCAACGGGGAAAGAAGAGGAAGACTCACTCAAACAGATACGGGAACTGTTGACGCATCTCGTCCTCACGTTCCCACGAAGCCTCACCACCAGAGTGTCACTGCCACACGACCTTTACCAAGGGAATGACCTTGTTCCGCAGGCGCTGCTCTCGCCTATCCTCCACGCGGATCGGAAACTCTGGGAGAGAAAGATCTGGAGTCACCTCAGGCCAAACAGAAAACTCGAGCACATGAGAGTCATCGGGCATATACTTCCGCAACATCGAGACGTGGAACACGTCATGTACCGACGCCAACTCAGGAGGTAACTGCAACCGGTAAGCAACCTCACCGATGCGCTCCACAATCGCGAAAGGACCAATATAGCGGGGACTCAGCTTCCCACGCCGTCCAAAACGCATCACCCCCTTCATCGGAGAAACTCTCAAGAACACACGATCGCCCACGGCGAACTCAAGGGGCTGCCTCCTACGGTCAGCATAGCTCTTCTGCCGACTCTGGGCCGCCAACATGTTCTGACGAACCAGGTGCACAACCTCCACACATTGCTGCACCAATTCCGGTCCCGTCAAAACACGCTCACCCACCTCAAACCAATCAAGTGGAGTCCGACAAGGACGCCCATACAGAGCCTCATAGGGAGCCATGCCGATGCTCGAATGATAGCTGTTGTTATAGGCAAACTCCACCAACGGTAGGTGATGAATCCAACTCTCCTGCCACTCCAGGCAGCAGGATCTCAGCATGTCCTCCAAAGTCTGAATGGTCCTCTCAGACTGACCATCTGACTGTGGATGATACGCCGAGCTAAATGCCAACTCCGTGCCAAGAGCTCGCTGGAAACCCCTCCAGAATCCAGAAGTGAAGCGCAGATCTCGATCCGACACGATCAAAATGGGAATCCCATGCAATGGCACGATCCGCTCCACATACAGACGAGCCAACCTGGACACGCTCCAGCTGACCTTGACCGGTAACAATCGAGTCACCTTCGTCAGCCGATCCACCAGCAACCAAATACTGTCCTGCCCACTCGGGGTCCTCGGCAACCCCACCACAAAATCCGTGGTCACATGGTCCCACTTCCAAGCAGGAACATCCAAAGGCTGGAGAGTACCTCCTGGTCGCTGATGCTCCGCCTTCACCTGCTGACAGATCAGGCACCTGGCCACAAATTCGGCAACATCTCTCTTCATGCCAGGCCACCAGAACTGTCTCCGCAAGTTCCGATACATCTTCATCGCACCCGGGTGTACAGTGTACCTGCTCCCATGAGCCTCGCGTAACACCGCACGACGAACCTGCTCCTCGGCCGGGACGTACAGCCTGCCACGAAACCTCGCAGCACCGTCCTCGCCGAGCTCTACGTCAGCCATAGCCAGAATCCGGGGCAACTCAGGGTCCGCATGCTGAGCCTCTGTCACCTGACGACGGATAGCAGGAGTGACAGTCAGACTCGCAAGCACTGCCAACCCTGGCTCCTGGGGAATCTTGAGCCTGAAAGATACCTCGGGCACTTGTTCCCAGAGCCTCCACTTCCTCAACATCAAGGTACTGACCGCAACCTTCCTACTCAAGGCATCGGCGACGACATTCATCCTGCCCGGCTGATAAGACAGGGTGAAGTCATAGTCCTTCATGAACTCCATCCAACGCCTCTGTCTGAGGTTCAGATCTCTCTGCGAGAACACATACCTCAAACTCTGATGGTCAGTGAACACCTCGAACTTCTCACCGTACAGATAATGCCTCCAGATCTTCAACACGAAGATCACTGCTGCCAACTCAAGATCATGGGTAGGGTAGTTCTCCTCATGGGGCTTTAGCTGCCGAGATGCATAAGCCACCACTCTACCATGCTGCATCAGAACAGCACCCAATCCAACGCCGGAAGCATCTGTACACACCACAAAACCTCCCGATCCAGAAGGCAAAACCAACACCGGAGCCGAGGTGAGCAATCTCTTCAGTTCACTGAAGCTCTGCTCACACTCCTCGGACCAAACGAAAGGCACATCCTTCCGCGTGAGCCTAGTCATCGGGGTCGCAATGCGAGAAAAATCTTGGATAAATCGACGATAATACCCCGCAAGCCCCAAGAAACTCCGGATCTCCGTCACCGACCTCGGCCTCGGCCATTGCATCACAGCCTCGACCTTGGCGGGATCCACGGAAATGCCATCACCAGAAATCACGTGCCCCAGAAAGTGCACCTCGCTGAGCCAAAACTCGCACTTGCTGAGCTTCGCATACAACTGGTGATCTCGCAACGTCTGCAGCACCACACCCAAATGGTACGCATGCTCCTCAGCAGACCGCGAATAAACAAGGATGTCATCCACGAAGATGACCACGAACTGGTCCAAATACGGATGAAACACCCTCTGCATCAAGTCCATGAAGGCTGCTGGGGCATTGGTGAGCCCAAACGGCATCACCAAGAACTCATAATGCCCGTACCTCGTACTGAACGCAGTCTTCTCCACATCGGACTCGCGAATTCTCAGCTGATAGTAACCGGACCGCAAATCAATCCGCGAGAACACTCGCGCAGACTGAAGTTGGTCGAACAAATCATCAATCCGCGGCAACGGATACTTGTTCTTAATGGTCACGTCATTCAGGTGCCGATAGTCAATGCACAACCGCAGACTACCGTCCTTCTTCTTCACAAACAACACGGGCGCACCCCAAGGGGAAAAACTCGGACGAATATACCCCTTGGCCAACAGTTCCTGCAACTGCGCCCTCAACTCCCTCAACTCAGCGGGGGCCATACGGTAGGGAGCCTTCGCCAAAGGTCCCGTACCAGGTACAACCTCAATCACGAAATCGATCTCCCGCTGGGGAGGTAATCCAGGCAACTCCTCAGGAAAAATATCGGGAAACTCGCACACCACCGCAATGTCCTCGACATTCGGCTCCATCCGGTCAGACACAACCACGGACGTGAGAAAACCCTGACAACCGGAATCAAGCAACCGACGGGCTCGAATAGCAGAGATAAGAAATCGAGAAGAGGCGGAACGGATACCTTGGAAATAGAAGGTCCGCTTGCTCGGATGCTGGAAGTAGACCCTCTTCATCCCACAATCCACCACCGCTCCATGAGTCTCGAGCCAATCCATGCCTAGAATCACGTCGTAATCCCGAAGCCGCAACGCATACAACCTGCCTGGCATACTCCGCCCATCGATCCACACCGGAACCTGGTCGAAGCAATACGGAGTGACCATAAAATCACCCGAAGGCAACTCCACTGCCAAATCACAGGACAACTGGGTCACCGGCTCCTCGACGCTCGACGCGAAATCCTCCGAAATAAACGAATGAGACGCGCAAGAATCAAATAAAACCCGAGCCGCACAACCCAAAATCTGAACGGTACCTTCCACGAGCTGCGACGCCACTGCCTCTGCCCTGGTCAAGTGCGTGATCTGGCCACGAGCCCTCTGCCTGCCTCCCACGCTAGCTGACCTGGGTAGTGGCGGATACTGTCCCTGCTGCTGCTGCTGCTGGGGAACCTGCTGCTGCGGCGGCCTCTGAGGACAGTCACGCGCCATGTGCCCTGGCTGGTCACACCGAAAATAGATAATCGGCGCCGTGCACTGCCTGCCTGGGTGGGTCCCACCACACCGTGGACAAGATCCTCGCGATCCACCCACTGATCCCTGACGCTGCAAAGGAATCGGCTGCTGTACACTGCCCGATGAAGCCTGCCCCTGATCTCTGGACTTCGTCTTGTCGAACCCCTTCTTGAAGAACTTCTTGACCTTCGAGCCGAAGGACGCAGATCCTGTCACCGAAGCTGCATGTGCCGGCACTCCTGAACCACTCATCGCATGCTGGAAGGAACCCTGCTGCTGGGTAGCCGACTGCTAGCTGCGACCTGACACAGACTGCCCCTGGCTGATCGGTCCTCGAGTCCTCTGCATATCCATCTCCAAGGAAATCGCAACACGAGACGCCGTCTCTAGATCAGTGGTTCCATTCGCGATCAAATGGTGCCTCAGCTCCAACCTCAAGCCCTGCACAAACTGCGTGGTCCTCACCCTCTCATGCTCCATGATATGAGGTGCATACCGACCCAGCTCGACAAATCGGGCCCTATACTGCAACACGGACATGTCACCCTGCACTAGCTCCAGAAACTCCCGCATCCGCTGCGTAGCAACAACATCTGGACAGTACGTACGCTCGAAAGCACTGACAAAGTCATCCCACTCGACCTGCTCAAGTGGACGAAGCTGAAAGGACGTCTTCCACTCGGAAGACCACCACCTCCGAGCCGTACCCTGCAACTGGTTGTAGGCCAACACCACTCTGTCCTCGGCAGTACTCTTCGCAGAACTGAACACCCGCTCCATCTCATCGAGCCAATCACGAGCCGCATCAGGGTCTGCCTGGCCGCTAAAGTAAGGTGGATGGAACTGCATGAAGTCCCTCACTGCTCGGCCTGGCCCACCCCTGACTGACGAGCCCTCAGCAGTCTCTCCGCCAAACTGCTGAGACATGAGATGGTACATGCCACGGAAGAAATCCTCGGCCCCCGGAGCCCTCGCAGCATCCGCGGCCTCGGTAGCTCCCGGAACTCTGCTATGCTCCTCCTGGTCCCTCTGGACCCCCTGCTGGATCTCCTGACCTCCAGCCGACTGCCCCTGCTGAGAGCGAGAACTTCTCCTCGGCGCCATACTCGCTCCTGAAGCACAAGACAGAAAAACACGGAAACGGCAATGTCAAAATAAACACACGGTGCCCAATGCCAGCGTCATCTGTACATCATCGCTGTGGACTAGTGGACCACTACAATTACCTATGATTCTCATGTAATTCCACAACCGCGCTCTGATACCAGCTGTAACGACCCGAGAATCCGATTACCGGGAAGGCCCGATAACCCGAGACTCGTACCGCCACCCACGAGTCCGAAGACTCGGAAGGGTTAAAAGGATGGTGTGGAAACTACACAAGTATCACAAATAATTGCAAAAATTAAACAGTTATAATATTAAGCAAGAAATAAATTAACATTTTACATGGTCCACAATAAAATAACAACAACAGCAACAGTAGTCCACGACTAGTACAGTGACAAGAAAGAAAAGTACAGCTACACGGGGCATCCCCCGGCTCTGACCTCTGGCACTACCTCTGGGCACCCGCACCACGCTGCGCTCCTGATGCGCTCCCCGAAGGTGGCGCCTCACCTGAAACACGGTGAAAACACGCAGGGAATGAGTCTCAGAACAAGACTCAGTAGGGATCACTCGAACCCTACCTCGAAAAACGAGAAACCACTACTCTAGCGGTAGGAAAGTACCTCGGAAAGGAAAGCCCTATACTCTACAGAACTAGACCCTACGGCACGCAAACCGACACACGTGCCACGGTACGAGAAGACCGAAACTCAACGGTCGAACCGTCAAAACCCGAAGGTCGGAAACACACGACTGACAGTCTGACACTCCGTACTCGACAGGAGTACCACCCACTAGAAGCACAGCCGGTAGCGTCCCCTGACGTCTTACACCGCACCGCAGGTGAACCGCCTGACGTGGTAGGTCCTACCCGAGGCGCGAACACCGTACAAGTAACCACAAACAAGTGACTAGCTGGGGTCACGCCCGTCGACGTGGGTCCAACCGCCCCCAACCACGTGTGCACACACAGACCACGCGTCCCAGGTCTGGCCCTCTGACCGGTTTTCCCCTCAGCCGGACTCTGGCTGCAAGACGTGGGGCCCAACGGTAACCGGTCCACAAACCGTCTCGAAAGGTCGGCCCGTACACCACTCCCTGGTGCGACTAGCACCCGCGTACTAGTAGGCTACGACTAGTGGAGGGTCACTGAAGGAGTAGACTCTCGAGTCAACGGAAAACGACGTCCGAATCCGACAACGTGTGGGAATCACCCCACGCACCAGCCCCGTCGCACGGTGACCACGGTCGGAAAAGAAACAGACGCATTGCCCACGGTCAAACGCCTAACCGAGGCAAACGGGACTTCCGGACACCAAAGACACGGTCACAGAACTCCACGGGGTGCCCGGGGCGCACACACGGCCCAAGAGAAACACCCAACAACAGGCAAGATCGCGCTAGGGACACCTAGCGCGACAGGGAAGATCGCGCTAGGTCTCCCAAGCGCGACAGGAACCATCGCGCTAGGGAACCCTAGCGCGACAAGGACCATCGCGCTAGGTCCTCCTAGCGCGACAAGGACGATCGCGCTATGACCCCATAGCGCGACAGGAACCGCCTCCTGTTCATCTTCTCCGATGAACGCGCTCGGTCGGGGCGGCGCGACCTCCAAGAACGCGCTACTGGAGTATAGCGCGTTCTCAGTCCGCGGCCGAAAACGGTAAGAACGCCCAAAAATTCTAACCACGCCCCCATACCTCCATAGGAGAGGGGGAAAATAAAGGGGAAGACCCCTGGGGACCCCTAGCATGATTCTAGGCCCTCAAAACACGAATCCATGCATTGAATCCATAGATCGGGCGAGCTCTCCCCAAATCATGGAAAAACCCAAAAACGCTCAAATGATCCCCTCTCGGCCTCCCCGCGGCCTATAAATCGCGGAAAAGATCGACATGAGGCTAAGGAACGTCACCCTACCTCGATGGAGCGAATGCTCCGCCGGATCGATCACGAATCATGAAGAATGCTCGAAGCTTCACGAACTCCCCACGCTTCCCACGCTCGCCGCACGCCCACGAGATCGCCTCACCGTCGCCCACGCGTCCGCGCCGTCGCCCCGCCGCCGTCCGTAGCCGGAGAGGGGTTCGCCGCGTCCGAATGGGAGAGAGGGAGAGAGAGGGGGCTCACGGTCGCGAGAGAGAGGGAGAGGAAGAAGAAAGAGAAAAGGGAAAAAGAAAAGAAAAAGGATTAGGATTTATAGAAAATCCGAATTTTCGGAAAAATACCGAAAAATAGAAAAATACATTTCTGGAATCCTCGGAACGCACCGATCGCAACGGTACCACTCGTGCCCGGGTGAACGGCCCAGTTAACCCGCAGCGAGCGTCCGAAGGAAAAGCCGAAACCCTCGCCGGAAATCGGGAAACACGCGCGAAAAAGTCGCGGAACGCCTCCGGGCCTCCGAAACGACTCCGGATCGCGCCGATCCGAACACGAAAGATGTCCGAAACGAAATTTCGGACACAACAGAGCTGGACGCTCCGAAAACCAGATCCGGGACCCACGAAGAAGGATCCGAAAGGTCTGGGATATTACAGTCGGCCAGTAATAGCCTTGCCTAAGAATCTTCTTCGCCAACGCCTGCCCATTCACATGTCCCCCACACTCGCTAGAGTGAGCTGCTTCGACAACTTTCCAAGCTTCTCCGTCATCTAGGCACCTCATCAGAACTCCATTCAGGGCCCCCCTATACAATTTGCCCGTGATGATGGTGTATCTTGCGGTGACTCTTCTAATGGCTCTTCGCTGCTCAGCATTGGCCGCTTCCGAAAATGTACCATCCCTGCAGTATTGCTCAATTTCATAGAACCAAGGCAGTTCTTCTTCTTCAATGATCTCCTCAAGCTCAGTCAATGAAACTTCTTTTATCTCCTCCCTTTCTATTTTCTTCTCTACAGACACCCTAAGATTGTCGAACCAGGGATCCTGAAGAGAAGGAACATCTAGCCGTTGGACCACGATGGTCTCAGTGGCGCGACTCAGGGGAAGTGATAGGGAAGAGGCGAGCGATGCAAGGGCATCGGCGAAGATATTCTGAGAACGAGGAGTGTGGATATAGATGAGTTTCCTAAATTGCCTAGCCAAGAGCGTGACCAGATCCTGGTAGGGTTTGAGCTTAGGGTCGCGAGTGCGGTAAGTCGACAAGACTTGACGTAGCACCAGCTGAGAGTCTCCTATGATGTTAAGATATCGCGCGCCCAAGATGTAGGCGTGCTTCAGACCGGCAAGGAGAGCCTCATACTCGGCTATATTGTTAGTGGCGGGAAATGAGAGTTGATATGCCACGGGGATAGTTACCCCTTCTGGAGTAAGGAGAACTGCGCCGATTCCACTGCCCTGGGAATTGAGAGCACCATCGAAATGAAGAGACCAGAAGGAAGATGAGTGATCACCGCCAGGTGTTCATCGGGGAATTCATCCCAGATGGAATCTATATGAAGGATAGGAGAATGAACCAGGTGCTCGGCAATAGCATATCCCTTGATTGCTTTCTGCACGATGAAGATGATGTCAAACTGGGAAAGAAAGCTTTGCCAGCGAGCTAGTCGGCTAGAAAGGACTGGCTTTTCCAACAGATAACGAATGGGGTCCATTCTAGAGATGAGCCTAACCTCGTGGGTAAGAAAATAGTGTTTAAGCTTCTGCGCTACCCACACTAGTGCTACACAGGTCTTCTCCATAGCAGTGTACTTGGATTCAGTAGGATTAAATAACCTTGAGAGATAGTACGCTGCCCTTTCCCTTCTTTCATCGTCTACCTGTGCCAGAACAGCTCCTAGGGAGTCCTCAATCACAGAAATGTACAGGATCAGGGGTTTCCCGGGGACGGGCGGTTGCAGAACCGGGGGATTAGAGAGGTAAACCTTGAGTTCCTCATAGGCCTTCTGACATTGTTCATTCCATTCAAGCTTCGCGCCTGCCTTCAGCAATTCATAGAACGGGCGGCATCTTTGCGAGTGCTGAGATATGAATCTCCTAATAAATTGCAAACGCCCGATCAGACCTCGAAGTTCAGTGATATTCTTTGGCGGCGGCATTTCCATAACGGCCTTTGCCTTGTTTGGATCGATCTGAATCCCCCGTTTACTAACTATAAACCCGAGCAATTTCCCTGATGCAACTCCGAACACGCATTTCTTCGGATTCATCTTTAACTTGTATTCCCTAGCCCTCTGCAACACCTTGGCTAAAATGGCGGGATGTTCTTCTTGTGACCTCGATTTGACTAAAATATCATCCACATAAGCTTCTAAATAAACGTGCATCATATCGTGGAAGATAGCCATCATTGCTCTTTGATATGTGGCACCTGCATTTTTCAACCCAAATGGCATAACGACGTAGCAGTATGTGCCCCAAGGGGTGGTGAACGAGGTCTTTTCTTGATCTTCCAGAGCTAGAAGGATTTGGTTATACCCCGAATAACCATCCATGAAAGAGAGGGCTTCGTACCCAGCTGTATTATCGACCCAGACATCGATGTGAGGAAGTGGAAAATCATCTTTCGGACATGCTTTGTTCAAGTCCCGGAAGTCAATACAGATTCGAATTTTACCATCCTTCTTCATTACCGGGACTATGTTTGCCACCCATTGTGGATACAGCACCACTCTAATGAACCTGGCCTTATGCAATTTATCGACTTCTTCCTTAATCCTCAAGGCCATCTGCGGGTGGAGCCTCCTTGCTTTTTGTTTAACGGGTGTTGCCCCTGGTTTGAGAATCAGCTTGTGTTCGACCAAGGCGGGGTCAAGGCCCGACATGTCTTCATAGGACCAGGCGAAAGAATCGCTGTACTCCCTCAAGACTTTGACAAGCTCCTCTTCCACGCGAGGGGGGAGATTAGAAGAAATAAATATCAGCCTGGGGTCCTCTTCTGTTCCGAGGTTAATTTCCTTAGTGGATTCATCCACTGCTATGGAAGGTTCGTCAAATTTCTTCAAGCCTTGCGCGTATAAATCGGCAGTGTCCTCCACCTCATCTTCCTCATCATCCGCTGGGTCCTTCTCATTCATAATTTCATATACTCCTAATCCATCATTGCTCCACACCCCTTCAACTTCCTCGTCATCTTCCAAGACAATCACGGTCTCTACAAATTCCGGACATTTCAACAGAGCGTGACATCTTCCAGCCAAATCTTGTAGAAACCTATCGGGAATGGTTTTGGGAGGACGTGTTACGGCGGGCGCCGCAGACGTGGAAGGGCTGACAAAACTCGGACTAGACTCTACCCTGACTGACTCGACTATCCTAGAAGACTATGTACACTGTACATTTGATCTAGGGGAGAGAGAATCTACTGGAAGAGAAATAGGGGTCTTGTGCCCCTGGGAATCTGGGTAGAACATAGCGTAATCTTCCATGGAGACCTCCGTTTTAAAATTGACGTTTTTTTTTGGAGGCTGGAGGTGATCACGCAGCAGGAGGGGGAAGCTGACGGAGGAGGAGGTAGCTGCATGGGAAACAATTCTGGGAAGATGCAGTCGAAGAAAGGATCAGAAGAGGAAAACCACATCTCATGGAGCTGAGCTCCTGGGGGAGGAGGAGTGAATAAGGTTGATAGATCAATGGGCGGGCTATGCCCACAAGCACATGGAACGAACAAAATCTTGGGTCTCTCCACGAAGCATGGGTCGACCATAAGTGGAGGGGAACGGGGAACAGAATCCAACTGTCGAAACCAGGAAGTAAGACGGGACGAGGACATAGAATAAGTAGTGGCAGAGCTCCCCATCTTCTGTGGCCCCTGGCGGGCCAATGGCATCGGAGGATGCTTTACCAGCTGCGTCTCCTTCTTGTTTGGCTTGCTCTCTTTCTCATGAAACAACCCTTTAAAGCAATCAGAAAGGTCTTCCAAGTCACCAACTAACCCTTGCAGTGACGGTGGCGGATCAACAACAGCACAGGCTTCGTCTGTCTTCTCTCCAGGGATGGCCGACGGGGTCTTCAAGGTACCAGGTTGCAACGGACCCTTCACAAAATGTTGCAGGTAATCCCAGGTCAATGGCCCGGAGTCTCCGAGCATTGACATGGAGGATTCATGGTAGCCGAGGCCCCGACGGCCCATCTTCCTTCCTTTGGGAACGGGGTTGGTCCGGCCCTGCAACTGTGCGCCGAGACCTAACCCAGGCTGATAGCCCAATTTTAGAATCATGTGCCAACCTTTGGAATCTCTCATTTTGGGCTTGACCTTCACATTGACTGGTGCAGCGGCGGGCTTGCGTGACGTGTATGCCCACGAATAGTTCAAGTCCATGACAGAAAGAACATGCTTATGGCTTGGCCACAGTGTAGGCAGAATCTTGGCGGCTATAGTGTCAACATTTTGAACTGTGGAAATACTCTTCACCTTGACCACTCGTCCTTGGAATGGGAATTTTAAACATTGATGGGCTATCGAGGGGACGTCATTCAAACTATTCAACCATGGACGACCCAGAATGGCTTTGAACATCGGGTCTATGTCCAACACATAAAATTCCACGTCCATAACTAAGGGCCCTAGCTCGGCCTGCACAGTCACCACCCCGTGACAAGCGCGTCTGGAGTTGTCATAGGCTGCTATTGTAGTCGGTGTCGGCTTGAGCATGTCCTCTGATATATTGCAAGCACGAAGGGTACTCAATGGACACACATTTATTGACGCGCCTGTGTCTACAAGTGCAGACTCCACGGCCATTTTGTTCAGAGAAATGGTAATGCATAATGGCATCTGTCGTGCTTCAGGGGGGGGGGTAACTCCAACTCAAAAAATGAAATCGAAGGCCCCTTAGTAATCATTGCCAAGGCCGAGGGCAGGCTATCCACTGCCACATCTTCACTCACCATAACTTTCTGCAGGAAGGTCTTCAGGGCATCTTGGTGGAGTGGCGACCTCTTGATCAATTCTAATACTGAGATTTTAGCCGGCATGCGGTCTAAGTGCTGCAACAAGTCATACCTTGTGCCCGGCACAGGGTCTATTTCTTCTGGCTCAACTGTAGGGGAGGAAATTGCTGGGTTTGGTATAGACGTACCTGAAGAAAGAAAAACTCTTTGGAAAGGACGCCCGCTCCGAAGGGCGCATTGTGATGCTAGCACGGCCTAGAGCGGACCCCCGCTTGGCCTGGTGGGATAGGTGAATGGCGTGGAAATGGAGGTGAGGATGGCCGAAGTGGGTTTAATAGGCCCTGGTGGAGGGGCAATGGGTGAAGGGTTAAGCGTAGGGGAAATAACGGGAGGTATGGCAGGTGATGGTGAAAGGGCGGACGGAGCAGAGGGGAATGTAGTGAGCCTAAGAGGCGACGCGGAGGAAGCGACGAGTGGTGTAGCGGTCGGAATGGCGGGTCTGAGAATGGAGGGGATGGCAGGTGCGGGAGAGTAGTTGTGGTGGAGGGCCAAGAGGTGTGCGGGGGTTTCATCGTCAAACGTCCACCCAGTGTTGGGGGCCGGGCGCTGGACCACATTTACTTGTGCTGGGGCCGGTGCCGGCGGCTGTTGTTGTTGTTGGGGAACGGGTTGGTGTACCGGCATGGGCTTCTGATGGATCCCGAGGTCTTGTTGCTATTGCTGGGGTTGTGGTTGCTATTGGGGCGCCGCCTGCTGCGGCCTGGCCTGTCTCTGTCTCTGCTTGATATCCTCAATCAACTGGTGCATCTAGGCCCAATCAATCCTCTGGCCCTCATGCAAGTCATATACCAGATCTCTGAACTGATAACACCGTTCTATCGTGTGCCCGGGTTGCCGATGCAATATGCAATATCGGGACTGGTCGGCTACCGGATTCCAGTTTGGGCGCTCAGGAGGCAACTGAAGATCACCAGTATACATTAGAGCATAGAAGATATCTGGCAAGGTTTCTGGAAGAGGAGGGTAATGGGCCCTCTTTAGAGCGGGTCGAGCAGTGCCGTAGGCGGAGGGTGGAGGAACATTATTGTACTGCGGGGGCCGCTGAGGCTGTTGGGGTGGCGGAGGCGCCTGTTGAGGGTATTGTGGGACTTGGAAGGTGGGCTGGGGAACTTGCGGAGTGGCGAACTGGGGGTTACGCTGAGGCTGTGGGAAGCGAGGTGGAGCGGCTTGGTGGGGAAACTGAACAGCCTGTACATGCTCATTAATTTGTACTCCCTCAGTGACGGGGCCTTGGGTTTTCTTGGTGGCTTTGGGCTTCTGGGCCACGAATAAAGAATGGATGGGGGAGTCCTTGAATTGGGTTTGAATAAACCTAGCTCTGCTGTATAGCTGGTGCATGTTTGAGATATCATTCATTGCCAGAATGTTTCTGAAAGTTAGTGTAGCATTGGAAATTAATAACTTCACTTTTTCTTCTTCCGGGATCTGCCCGGGCACACGTGAGGCCATCTGCCTCCAGCGGTCTGCATAGGTTGCGAAGTCTTCTTCCGGCTTCATCTTCTCCGCCACTAAGTCAGTGAAAGAGTATTCGGGTCCAACCCGATCCTGAAATCTCTGGATAAATCTTTCCTTGACCATCTTGAAATTCTCGGCCTCGTCCATAGGCAAGGTGTAGAACCATTCCAGGGCGATCCCTTCCAGAGATCGACGGAACAAATAGGCCATCAAGCGATCGTCTTGCTGGAACTGTGCTGATTCGTACAAGAACTCCCGGACATGGATGAACGGGTTGCCATTCCCATCGTATTTGTGGTACACGGAGAGCTCAGACTGAGAAGGAAAATGAATGTCCCTGAAGTTAGGGATAGGGACATCGGCAAGAGATTGTGGGCCGACCCGCTTGTGGAGGAGATCAATTTGTTGCTGCATAGCAGCCCATTTGTCAAGGATTTCCCGTTCCCTGGAAGGAGGAGGAGGAGCAGGAGGAGTAATACCTGGATAGGTGGCCAAAGGATAAGCTGATGAAGGGGGCAGCCCGTAGGAGGGATAATGGGATGGGCCGCCCCTGACTGCAACCTAACGAAGTCCGTCGGAGCTATAAGGGCCTGAGGTGATGGAGAAATTGTGGTGTACGGATCAAGGTAAGGAACAGAGGGGACCGGGGACTTTCCTTTATCAAGCTGTTGATGGACCGAGGTGGAAGCCTGGCCCATTTCTATATTGGGATAGCGAAGGGTCTGAGGGAGGACAGGAGTAAGGTCAATGGGAGCCACAGAGGTGGTCCCGACCACAGGAGATGTGGTGGCAACAACGGTCGTGCCATGAGTAGGAATTGAGGCCGGGGCATCGCCCCCTTGCAAAGCTTGTCTAATGAGATGGAGCTGGGTGGGGTCCAGCTGGGCCATCATATCGAGGATCATATTGGCTGAATTCTGATTGGGCGGATTTGAAAGAGAGGGTCGGGGACCCTCGCTAAGAATGGTTGGGAGTGAAGGGGCCGTCCCCTCTCCTCCCTACAAATGGGTGACCCTAGGTGGGTCCTCAAGGAGACCACGAGGAAGGGAGTCCTCGTGGGACTGAGAGAAGTCGTACGACGACATGGAAGATGAATCAAACAAGGGGTTGAAGTAGGAATGGAAATAAGAGTCAACCCTAGGAGGTGATCGTGGGGGAAGAAGGCAATCCTACATACACCAAGACACCTAGGACTAGAACTAATCAACTAGATCTACCAAGCAACTATTAAGCATACAATGGAGGGAGATGAGAACAGAATCACTTGGTAATGCAATCAAGTTCTTAAAATGATGCTCGTCAGTTCCTTATATCTTCTTCTTTGAGCTTTAGTGGATTAATGAAAATATAAGTCCTCTCAACCACTAGGTGCCTAACTGGGATAAAAAATGAGGAACTGTGTGACTCTATCAGGATATCTCAATCGTGGATGCAACCCTAAACTGGGGTGGATACGGTACAACCTGCCCGGCGTCCGTGTGGGAATCCACGGCTCACGGGGGCTTATGGAGGTCCTCGGCAAGGTCCCTAGTCGGCTCCAAGGAATATGGAGACGAGAGGAAACCCTACCTCGGTAGGAATGCAGCTAACATGAGAAGAGATCGATGCTCCTATGCGCACCGGAGTTCATGCACAAACTAGCCTAGCAGCTATCAACCAATGAGCAAGTATACACATGAGCAATAACGAGCATGGTGATGCAATGATGATAAGAGAGTAGGGGGGAATCAATGAATAGCACCAAGCAGAGCAAACCACATGAACTATGACAATCAAAGTATAACATAAATACACTGTGGCACCAGATGAACGGCCCCTCTGTGGCCGCTCCAACAATAGAACGGTCTGTGTGGGACCGTTTAATCCAGGGAGAGAACAGAATTACGGCGTAATCACAGGACCTAAAAAAGACACGAGAGAGCAACGGCAAGAAAATACCAGCAGGACGGTCACTATCCAACCGTGTAACCACACAAACGGTCCTCCAACAGCCGCGTACCTACAATAGGAACAGAACAAAACGTACCGGTGCTGGGGAACTGAACGGCCAGATCCGGGCTGCTCTACGGTATGGACGGTCTATATAGCACCGTCTGTAATAGGAAAGGCCGGCGAAGCTGGATTTGACTGCAAGGTATGAACGGTGGAATTTCAACCATGCCTGTCGTTGGGCAGCTCTTCAGTAACCGCTCCGGTCCCAGGGGACAGAAATGCACCCCAACCTGTAAATCACTCTCGGGAAAAACAAAGAACTTGGAAACAAAGAAAGAGGGTCAGCAATCTCAACAGCACGATGGGCGTTTGGTGTCCCACCGTGATAACCACAAAAGGGGTGTATATATATATTTTTCCTCCTCTCCCTACTCAATGGACGATGTGTTGCGAATAAAGCAATAATATCACGAATGGACCAACGAAGTACAGTGAGAGGGGGAAGAAAACAGGGAATGACCGTGATCGCCACCAAAGTGCAGCACATGACTAGCGTACCATACTTTGGAAAGGAAGGGGAGACACTCGCCTGGATGTAGCACTGGGAGGATGAGCGGTCGGTGAAGAACCGCTTTAACAATACACGGTCCTACGATAGACCGCCTAAGAGTGCTGCCGAACGCGCGGGAAGAAGAACTCCTGGAGGATGGACGGCTTTAAGTGAACCGCAAAAGGAAGAAGGGTGGTGCAGAGGATGCCGCTCGTCTCCTTGAACGGGCCTAAAGGAACCGCGCAAGCCCACCACGCCAAGAGTTGCAAAAGGGTTCACCTCCACCCTCTCCAGCCGGCCAGAGGGGATGGGCCTCGTGCTGATGAAGTGCTGACCTGCAAAACAGTGTGAAGACAAAGGAGAAATACCCAGATTAGAACTAAATGACATAGTACGTGTTCATGTAAGAAGAATCAAGCATAAATAAACGGAAAGGGGAATACCTGGGGGGTTTTAAACCCCTAGGGTGACAAAAACGTGGGTGGGTGTGTGCATGATAATGAGAAGAAAGGGGAACGTAGGAAGAAAACTATGCATGCAGTGAAGAGGAAGCGATTAAAGCTATGAAACGAAAGAACTTGAAACTCGACTACTCCCTGAACCGGAGGCTCTTATGGACGTGGAAAGCCTCCCTCCTTGGTGTTAGGTCGCTCAAAAATGCGGCAGGGCTTCGCCGTCGACCAAAATCCCCCCCCCCCCTTTCGACGTCCGGCTACTAGGGTCTATTTATAGAGCCTATAAAGCCAGCCCCGAAACGAGGGCTTAGAGGTTTTTTCGGGTCGAATTTACAAAAGATAATTCGTAGATAATACCATTATCTTCCATCTAGATGAAATGGCATCAAAAATGGCTGGTTATCCACGGAGAAATCGTTAAAACAAATCAGGGATAAAACTATGCATAAAAAGGGTGGAAATCTGTTAAAAACCCTCCATCGAACGGATGAACGGTCTAACGATAGACCGCTCAAGTCTTGAACGGTTCCTTTCAGGCCGTCCAAGCTCTCGGTGGAAATTAAATTAACTAGATAATCAGCCCAATTATCTCTCAAACTGACCGGAACGACCGCCGTTGGATCCTGACGAATGGACAGTTCGTTGGAGGCCGTTCCACGGTAGGACGGTTGAAAACAACCCGTTTTAGCCTTGTCGGTGATAATTCAAATAATTGGATAATTTCCTGAGGAAATTGGTATCCGTAGGACTCTGAGATATAGGCGGTTAGAATGAGCCCGTCCATTGGTTTGAACGGCCCTCATAAGGCCGCACAAAAGCCTGTCGGTGAATATCTAGAAGAACCCTCAAAAATTAGCCAAAATGTATGAACGGTTTGGGATCAACCGCCCTAGTGCTGAACGGCTGAGGTTGGACCGTTCATGCCATGAATCATTCAATTGACCAAAGCCGAGGCCCATTAAGCCCTGAACCAACACAGACTTCACCAAGGAAGGAGGCAACCCATAAAATGAGCCCAAGACGTGCCACAAAAATGGCCCAATGAATGATGGACAACTCGAGGCATCAACCAATGGGAGTAAGAGAAACGACTCAACTTATCGGTATAAAACGGGTGTCAACAGATACGTAATCTATTTGCTAAGTGTGTAGGTGAGAAGGATGGTCTATCGTTAGACCGTCTATCTTTTGGGCGGTTCCTAAGTGACCGTACGACCCTAGTGACCGTTAACTTTAAGTCGATTGAAATTCCAGGCCTGAGCGGTTCTTAAGGAGCCGTTCTCATGTAAATAGTACTGGCCTGACCATTCATCCCCGGCAACCGGCCCGGTAAGAATGGTTCGAAGGTCTGGTACGTGCGGTTAACGTAGAGCCGTTTTGAATATTGCGCGGTTACAATAAGGCCGTTTATCTGGATGGTATATTTAGACCATGAATATTGATTTTTTTGGAAAATTATTTCTTAACCATGTTATGCAGCATCATTTCAGCCAGTCTCGCCGTTTCGCCTGCACAGGTAAGTCAGGTATGGCCTTCTATCCCTAATCCCTTATCGCATTAATTATATAGTATTATATTATTATTTCGAGAGCCGGCAGGTTTTCTACGTGTCCCAGGATATGATGTTCCCCTTCAACAAAAACAATGATGATCCAGGCTCATGTGCCTAACCTTCGGATAGGCCGTTAAGTTGGGACGTCATGAGGAGGACGGTTCTACCCGCACGCTGTGGTTGCGGACGGTATCTTGACCCTGACGTTCCCAGCTTAGCAATAGTACTCTCGAATATTTTATATTTTTAATCTTTCTTTGCATTTGTTTTTACGATTTCCTTTAATTTAGCCCAACATGCATCATACGCATTCTTTTGAGCTTTCATACCCCATAGTCTGCTTAAGAAATGTCCCGTTAGTGATGGTCAGCTATGGGTTCAGATACTCGAGTAAGATGAACTAATTCCACTCTGAATTCGAAGGTTTTCCTTGGTCGATTCGTTGGGTTCGGTTGACTAAAAGGTCCCCGTCTGGAGCTTTGGCATTTTTTTTTATTTGTGGCCCCCTCATTGGACCGCGGGATTGTGTCCCCCATGAGGTCGGTCTTGTCAATTTGTTTCGTTTAGTTTAGTCCCTCCAGATTGGCGTCACCTTTTGGTCAATTGCCCCTTACGTTCGGTTCAAGATTTTTTGAAAGATTCTCGTCGCTTGTTGGTAGAAACGGGTGTCGTTTTACCTTAACGCCCGCTTTTCCGGTCCACTCCGCTACATTTCCGCTCCACCTCCATGTCCCATGTCACTTCCGCTTCACCTCCGCTCACTCCCCTGCAAAGAGGACGTTAAGGAGGGGCATCTGTTGACACCCGTTTTATACCGATAAGTTGAGTCGTTTCTCTTACTCCCATTGGTTGATGCCTCGAGTTGTCCATCATTCATTGGGCCATTTTTGTGGCACGTCTTGGGCTCATTTTATGGGTTGCCTCATTCCTTGGTGAAGTCCGTGTTGGTTCAGGGCTTAATGGGCCTCGGCTTTGGTCAATTGAACGATTCAGGGCATGAACGGTCCAACCTCAGCCGTTCAGCACTAGGGCGGTTGATCCCAAACCGTTCATACATTTTGGCTAATTTTTGAGGGTTCTTCTGGATATTCACCGACAGACTTTTGTGCGGCCTTATGAGGGCCATTCAAACCAATGGACGGGCTCATTCTAACCGCCTATATCTCAGAGTCCTACGCATACCAATTTCCTCAGGGAATTATCCAGTTATTTGAATTATCATCGACAAGGATAAAACGGCTTGTTTTGGACCGTCCTACCATGGAACGGCCTCCAACGAACCGTCCATTCGTCAGGATCCAACGGCGGTCGTTCCGATCAGTTTGAGAGATAATTGGGCTGATTATCTGGTTAATTTAATTTCCACCGACAGCTTGGACGGCCTGAAAGGAACCGTTCAAGACTTGAGCGGTCTATCGTTAGACAGTTCATCCGTTCGATGGAGGGTTTTTAACAGATTTCCACCCTTTTTATGCATAGTTTTATCCCTGATTTGTTTTAACGATTTCTCCGTGGATAACCAGCCATTTTTGATGCCGTTTCATCTGGATGGAAGATAATGATATTATCTATGAATTATATTTTGTAAATTCGACCTAAAAATACCTCTAAGCCCTAGTTTCGGGGCTGGCTTTATAGGCTCTATAAATAGACCCTAGTAGCCGGACGTCGAAAGGGGGGGGGGGATTTTGGTCGACGGCGAAGCCCTGCCGCATTTTTGAGCGACCTAACACTAAGGAGGGAGGCTTTCCACGTCCATAAGAGCCTCCAGTTCAGGGAGTAGTCCAGTTTCAAGTTCTTTTGTTTCATAGCTTTCATCGCTTCCTCTTCACTGCATGCATCATTTTCTTCCTACGTTCCCCTTTCTTCTCATTATCATGCACACACCCACCCACGTTTTTGTCACCCTAGGGGTTTAAAACCCCCCAGGTATTCCCCTTTCCGTTTATTTATGCTTGATTCTTCTTACATGAACACGTACTACGTCATTTACTTCTAATATGGGTATTTCTCCTTTGTCTTCACACTGTTTTGCAAGTCAGCACTTCATCAGCACGAGGCCCATCCCCTCTGGCCGGATGGAGAGGGTGAAGGTGAACCCTTTTGCAACTCTTGGCGTGGTGGGCTTGCGTGGTTCCTTTAGGCCCGTTCAAGGAGACGAGCGGCATCCTCTGCACCGCCCTTCTTCCTTCTGCGGTTCACTTAAAGCCGTCCATCCTCCAGGAGTTCTTCTTCCCGCGCGTTCGGCAGCACTCTTAGGCGGTCTATCGTAGGACCGTGTATCGTTAAAGCGGTTCTTCACCGACCGCTCATCCTCCCAGTGCTGCATCTAGGCGAGTGTCTCCCCTTCCTTTCCAAAGTACGGTACGCTAGTCACGTGCTGCGCTTTGGTGGCGATCACGGTCATTCCCTGTTTTCTTCCCCCTCTCACTATACTTCGTTGGTCCATTCGTGATATTATTGCTTTATTCGCAACACATCGTCCATTGAGTAGGGAGAGGAGGGAAAATATATATCTACAGTTGTGTGGTGTGTGCTTTGGTGCATTTCATTATTGCTGATGCATTTCATAATTGATTGTTATCTGGATTGCTTGTTATATGGATATCTTGATGTCAGTCTGTTCAATGGGTCAACCTCCCTTCCAGATGGGTCCACCCCCCAAGTCTATACAACGCAAATCTGTTCATGCATCATATCTCAAGTCTACACACTGCATTTTAGGCAAAGTCTGCATATTGGTAGAGTCTGTACATTGCCTTTAAAGCCTTCCAAGTCTGTACATCATACTGTTGAAACCTCAAGTCTGTACAACAAGCAGCGTCCTTGTGTTTCAAGCCTTTCGCCAAGTCTATACAATGGCTTCGGCACGCCAAGTCTATACAATGGCTTTGGCACTCCAAGTCTGTACATCGCTTCAGGCACTCCTGTGCAAAGTCTATACACTGTTGGATGATCAAGTCTTAACATTGGCGGTTTTCCCTACGTTCTGGCCAAGTCTATACATTCATACCTTTCCCTACGTTCTGGCCAAGTCTACACAACACTTGCCTGACTTCTGTTTCAAGTCTATACATTCATTCATCTGAAGCTTCATCAAGTCTGTACAATGCTGCTTTGTCAAAGCCTGTACATCACAGTTGTGTTGAAGTCTGTATAGCCAATCTCTTGCCAAAGTCTATACATCGTGAATCTTCAAGTCTGTACAGACTTTGCTTGTTCAAGTCTGTACACGGTTCAGTTGTTCTGGCATGTGAAGTCTATACATCCGATTGCCTTTGCATTGCTCAAAGTATGTACAGCCAATGCACTCAAGTGAAGTCTATACATTGACTGTTCATTCATCATTCGAAGTCTATACATCCATCAATGAACCTTCAAAGTCTGAACATCCGTTCACTTCACTCAAGTCTATACATCCACAGTGGATCTTCAAAGTCTGAACATCCGTTCACTACACTAAAGTCTATACATCCACAGTGGAACGCCAAGCCTCTACATTGGCCTCAAGCTTCACAAGTCTACACATTATCTTCGGCTTCAAAAACTGTACAGTGGGTCAACCTGCCAAGTCTATACATTGGACTCTATTTCACAAAGTCTATACATTGGACTATGCTTAGCCAAGCCTATACATTGGGTTCGGCTCTGCAAGTCTGTACACTGGTCCTCAGATGTTCCAAGTCTATACATTGGCGTACTGTTCATGCATCAGTTATCAAAGTCTATACATCGCTGATTGGGCTAAAGTTTGTATAGTCGTTTGGAAAGTCTATACTTTGTGAAGTCTGCACATTGGCTTCTCATTTGCATCAGAGTCTATACACTGGTTCAAGCTGCAAGTCTATACATTGGCGATTGGGCATCCAAGTCTAGACATTGATTTACTATTCAAGCCTTGATTCGAAGTCTGTACATCCGATCGTCTCAGTCAGCGTCTCATGCTTTCAAGTATATACATTGACATATGCATTCACATGTAAAGTCTATACAGCATCTGCGTCTCATTCAGCGTCTCTCTCAAGTCTATACAATGTTGCATTGCATATGAAGTCTATACAGCATGTGGCTTGTACATCGACCGAACGTTCTTCAGCAGAGTATATACTCTTGAGAGGTTAAGTCTGAACATCCATCCTTGTAGACTGTACGCACTTCAGCACATGTTCATCCCCTTCAAAACAAAATCTATTCACTCGTTTCCAAAGCTTCAACTCTATACACTCGATATCAAGCTTCAAGTCTATACACTCTATACTTCACACGAAGTCTGTACACTCAGTTAACCTTCAAGTCTATACACTCAAGCTGCATCGTGGTTGTACACACTTTGTTAAATAGCCTGAACCAAGTCTATACATCATCTGATATCTTCTTATGACTGTGTGACAGGTAATGTTCGTAAAGCTATGAAGTGCACGTGATCCGAGGTTGGCACCTGGCACGTGATCCGAGAATAATGCCCTAAATGATGCAGCTATAAATACTAAGCCACCTCCATCTGAAGATATATGGAAAGAGAAGATAAGAAAGGAAGATCAGATAAGAAAGAGGAAGAGAGTGATCGAGATAGAGTTGCAGAAAGGCAGTGAGCAGAAGAAGAAGAAAGAAGGGACAGAGAGAGAGCCTGCGAAAGAGAAGAAAAAGAAGAGTGAGAAGAAGAGAGAGCTAGAGCAAAGGAAGCTTCAACTGAAGATCAGTTCCTACTGGACCGTGGATCAAATCCAGGCCAGCCAACTCCTGCGAGAGCCTTTGTGCATTTTATTCTTCCAGCTTTCTGTTGCTGCGTTTTTGTTTTTCCTTTTAAACCTTCAACAGTTGTTCTTCCGACTCTCTTGTGTGAGGTCGGGTTCCCTCCGGTTGGGAGGAAGAGAGGTCCGAGACCTCTAGTTTGCAGGTGGCTTGGTGTCACCTGTGCTTCCCTCTGGGTTTCAGAGGAAGAGAGACTTAGGTCTCTAGGTTTCCCTCCTGTTTGGAGGAAGGGAGGATTGATCCTCCGGTTCTGGTCTTGTGGTTGCAAGACTAGGTGTTCCCTCCTGGTCTGGAGGAAGAGAGACTTGCGTCTCTGGTTTCCAAGTGGCTGGGAGTCACTAGGGGTGTCCCTCCAGTTGGGAGGAAGAGGGGAGGTTGTTCCCCTGGTCAAGCTGTGTGGCAGCAATTTGTTGCAGACTGAGTCTACAGTTTCTAGCCTAGCTAGTGGAAGCCTCACTCTGGTTTAGAGTGAGGGGTGGACATAGGTCTTTGGACCGAACCACCTAAAAAATCTTGGTGTTCTCTTGTGGTGTGTTTTTCCTTATATGTTATTTTCTCTGCTGCGATCTTTAGATGTTTGCTTAGGAGTGTGTGAGAGCTAATAGATTTGTGTTGTCTTGCTGAGTTGCTTCTAAGTATTTTCAGCATATTTCATCAACTGCTTTTAATTCCGCATACTTGAGCATTAGAGTTTTAATTGGGCGATTTTTAGAGCAGGATACATTCACCCCCCCTCTGTATCCAGGCCTTGCACCCTATCAATTGGTATCAGGGCGGTTCTCTGTCTGATCAGATCCAACGATCTACAGAGGATCCTGTTGCCTTTGGTGCATTTCTGAACTTTCTCTCTGTTGTATTAATCTGCTTGCCGATTTAATCAATGGGTTCTCCACCGGTTTTCAATGGCTCTAATTTTAACTCATGGGTTAGCAGTCTACATAACTATGTGAATTTAATGGATCCAGATCTGTGGAAGTTAATTTCACAAGGTCCTCATAGACTGCCACAGGAAGAGTCCAAATGGACTAAAAGTGATAGATCAAGAAATGGAGAGAATCAGAAAGTTTTAAGATTAATGAAAGAAGCTACTGACAAGGCTCTACATTCTTGTTTTTATGACTGCAGGTCCGCAAAGGACATTCTGGATCAGTTGAAGCTAGCTCAGAGGATGAATGAGGACAGTTGCCTGATGGCTGATAAGAGCGACCATAGCACTGATCAAGATGAATTTGAAGATGCTGAAAAGGTAATCAATCCTTTCGATAGTTTCACTTTAGATGACTGGGAGGATGCCTATGCTAATCTGTTAAACTCCCATGAAAAATTGACGAAGAAGAATAAAAGTCTAATAAAGAAGTTAACAAGTCTAGGGGATCCTATTTCTGGAACTAAAAATCTTTAAAATCCTGAAATTCTGAAAACTGAAAATGAGATACTCAGAAGACAAGTGTCGAAACTAGATGGAATCCAATCAGAACTTGATCATGTTAAATCTGAAAACACTAAACTCAGAAACCAATGTCAAGAATCTGAACAAAAACTAATCAGTCTTGAGAATGAAAACAAATTGATCAATGAAGAGTTCAAGGCTGTTAGTGTTGCGAACTTAAAATTTCAGGAAAACTTTGAAAACTGTAAATCAGAATATCCAAGTTTCCTAACTGATGTTTTGTTTGATGATGATAAACTTGAGCAGGAGAACACTAGTCTAAAGGAGGAAATTGAGAAACTAAAATAGTTGAACTCCACCATGTCAGAGAGATTGCTGACATTTGAAAAAGGAAAATATGTTGATGAAAATCAAAATGAGTGTTGTGACCCCTATATGTTGATGATGTTGACACTTGCTCTATTCTTTGGCAACACCATTGTTTTGATTGATTGGCAACTGAGTTTGATTTGATGAAATTGCTCCATCAGATTGACTATGTGTTCTTTGCTTTTAATACACTACTGTCTGCAATTCTTACTGTCATAAGTCCACACGCTGCATCTCTATTAAATTGATTAAGTGTGCACAACGTCAACGCATCATGTTATAGCGTCAACGCATAAGTCCACACACTGCATCTCAATTAAATTGATTATGTGTGAACAGCGTCAACGCATCATGTTACAGCGTCAACGCACCGTTGGTTTTGAACCTCAGAGTCTGTACATCCGAATTGCCCTTGATCTGGTGAAATGTATACACTCATTCACTGTAGCCTTCACACATTAAAGTCCATACATTCATCCATTACTTTTCACTCAAGGCAAAGTCTATACACTGGGGTCTTTTCCCTACGTGTCCTAGGCGAAGTCTGAACATTCGATTCTGAAGCCTGAAGTCTATACAGTCCAGCCTAGTCCTACGATCAAGGCTTTAACTACACTCAACTCTGTACATTGGCTTCGCTTCATCAAGTCTGTACATTGACTTGCCAACTTCCTTGAAGTCTGTACATCGCTTCATGTCCCCAAAGTTTGCACATCAACAGTGATCTTTGAAGTCCGTACACTGCTTCAGGAGCTTCAAGTCCACACATCGCTCAAAGTCTGTACAGAGTCCAGCGTCTCAGTTAGTGTCTCATGCACTTGAGCAAAGTCTGTACATCCACAGTGTTACTCAATGTCTATACATTAATCTTCTAATCCAAAGTCTGCACATTGGTCTTCGAATCCAAAGTCTATACAATGGTCTTCACACTTGAAGTCTATACATTCGATGTGCAGAGTTGATGTCTATACTGTGTCCTTGCTGATCAAGTCTACACTATGGTCGGTGACAAGTCTGTACACTGGCCTCAGCCTTTCAAGTCTATACACTTACGGCTGAACTAAGAACTCTATACATCGTCTGTTTGCACTAGAGTCTCATGGAGTCTATACATTGCACTCGTCTTCTAAAGTCTATACACTGAAGTCTTCACATTCGCTTGCATAACATGAAGTCCATAAGTGGGCAAAGTCTGTACACTGTCCATGCTTCATGCAACGTCAACTCATCCTTCATGCAGCGTCAACTCCTCAAGTATATACAATGCTTTCCTTTGCATGAAGCCTTTAAGTGCATCATGTCTATACAATGCCACTAGGATTTAAAGTCTATACAGCCGTTGCCTCCCTTGTTGAAGTCAACACTTTGGGCAAGTCTGTACGTTGCATTCTACCTTTACAAGTCTATACAACGATGTATATACGATGCAATGTACATACTTAAATCTTATGTCTTTATTCTTGTTGCTGAAGGGACAGGGTTGACGCCTGGAGCTTAAAGCGTCCACGCATCAGTAGACGAAGCTTTCACGATGTCTTCTATTGCGTCAACGCCACATGAAAGCAGCGTCGACGCAGCAGTTGAAGAAGCATTCATCTTCACAGGCCATTCCACTGTGTCAACGCCACAAGCAAGTAGCGTCGACGTAGCAGCTAAAGAAACAAGGCTAATGGCTACTGGAATGCCTCACTGCGCTAACGCCATTGAGTGAAAGCGTCGACGCAGCAAGTCAGATTGATGACTTTGAGCACGTGAACGGAGAACTCTATACATCGGACTGAAGAAGCTAATGAGGGGCACGTGATCCCAGGTACCTGGCTCGTGATCCGAGAAGGACAAGGTATCCAGATGAGGACACGTGTACTGACGCTCCATTGCATGCTACCACGTGGTCCAAATTGCTGGGCGGGAAATGTGGAGAGCACACGCCTGCTGCTGTTGTTGCTATATAAACAAGTCTTCTTCCACAGAAGAAGATAGATCGAAGGAGAAGAAGAAAAAGTCTATACACTTAGCAGCAGTGAGCCTTCGATCCACAGAGAGAAAAGAGAGAAGAAGAAGATATAGAGAAGAAGAAGAAGAAATAGAGAAGAAGGAGAAAAGAGAGAGAGTGAGGTGTGAGAGAGCTGATCGAGAGTGAGAGTGAGAGTGTTTGTATTCTCAGTCTCGTGGTTCAAAACCAGAGCTGAGCTTTGCACTTTAAGAGCTACATTACTTTTGGGTTTTTATTTTTCGTTTTGATTCTGTCTTTCATTTCTGAATGCTGTTTCTTCAAGCTGTGTGTCAGCGGTCTTGCAGTGGTGGTCTCCACTGGACGGGTTAAGCTGTATTTCCCCAGCGGTTGCAGAGGATCAGATCCTCTGGTCGGCAAGCTGTAGTGCCCAGTGAAGCTGTGTATCAGCGGGTTGTTTGGCCAAGCTGTAAAGCCCAGCGGACGCAAGCTGTGCTGCGCAGTAGGAAGCCATACTCGGTTGAGTGTGGGGTGGACGTAGGTCGTTGACCGAACCACCTAAAAATTGTGTGTGCAGTGTGTTTGTGTTTTTGTGTGATCTGTGTGCAATGGGAATTTATTGCTTAGCTTGTTTGATTGCATCGCTTATGCTCATGTCTAGCTTTCTATCTTTTGCTTAGCACTTTTCATTTAGCTTTATTGATGCTTGCCTAAATTCCGCTCTAGAACTTACAATAGTTTTAAATTAGGCAAGTTGATCTATTCACCCCCCTCTAGATCCACACTTAGTGGAGATAGACTGCGTTCATCTAACCCAACACTTGGTATCAGAGCCTAACTCTTCTGCATGGACTCATCGCCCGAAGAGAATAGGCAGAGATGGATGCTCGAGGGATGACTGCCGAAGGTCACTCAACAACGAAGCCCCCATTCTTTGATGGATCAAACTACGCATACTGGAAGAACCGTATGCAAGTGTTCCTCAGGGCTTAGGATTATGAGATTTGGAAGATTGTCAGCAAGGGACCTTATGAGCTGTCCCCAAATGAAGATGTATGGACCAAGGAGGAGATCAGAAGGTCCACGCTGAATTGGAGTGCTATTAATGCTATCCAGTGCGCTCTGCATCCTATAGAATTCTCCCGTGTATCTGCTTGCAAATCGGCTAAGGAAATGTGGGATGCACTGGAAGTAATTCATGAAGGTACGTCTCAAGTAAGAGAGCAGAAGGCCAATCTCCTTGTATCTGAGTATGAAGCCTTCAAGATGAAGCAGAATGAGTCCATCAGCGAAATGTACGCTAGGCTGACTGTAATAACCAATGGCCTCAGAGGTTTTGGGAAACCTCAGGCAGAGTATGATGTAGTGAGGAAAATTCTGCGTTCCCTTACTCCAAATTGGCACACCAAAGCAACTGTGATGGAGGAGTCAAGGGACCTGCGTAATACTAAATCTGATGAGCTAATTGGCTCACTAATGGCATATGAGATAAACATGCCAAGGATAGATGAAGCCGAGAGGAAGAAGAAGCCGATAGCGCTGAAGGCTAGTTCCAGCAAATCAACAAGATCCAGCTCCAGCAGCTCTTCATCATCAGAGGAGAACCTAAATGAAGAGGAAGATGTGACTCGATCTGAGATAGCCATGATGACTAGAGAGTTCAGGCGATTTCTCAGAAAGGGAGCATGACGATTCGGTCAGAAGAAATACAGTGGTGACCGAAAGGATAAAAGGTATAAATCTAAACCTGCAAAGAAAAATGAAGCTAATGTTTGTTATCAATGCAGGAAACCAGGGCATCTGAAAATTGACTGTCTAGACAATCAGAAACATAAGGACAGGTCAAAGAAGAAAACCAAGAAGGGAAGAGCTATGATCACCACATGGAGTGATGAAGATGAAGGCTCTTTCAGCAGCATCTCAGATAGTGAAGCCGAATCTGAACAACCCATTTGCCTTATGGCAACAAGCTCCGAAGATAGAGAGGAGGACACAGATGAGGTAATCACTAAATTTGAAAATTTCACAATTGCTGATTGGGTAGATGCATATCATGAAATAGCTGATAGAGCTGATGATATTAGAAAAGAGAATAGGCATCTTAGAAGAAAAATCAATTCCATGCAAAATGATAAAACACTAACTGATAAAATTGCATGTTTGGAATCTGAGATTAATGAATTGAAACTCACATGCTCTGAAGAAGATGAAATCAAAAATGAGTTAAAAGCTTCTAAGGAAGAGAATCTAAGGCTTGGAAATGAAATTGATGAATGGAAGCTGAAAATTCAGAAATGTGAAAGTGAAGTCAAAATTATCTCTGAAAAATATGAAGCTGTCCTCAATGTCAACAATGAGCTGAAAAAGGCTATTGATGAACTTCAGAAAGACAATGAAGATAAAATGAAAACCATTGAGAAAATGACCCAAGGAACAGATAACTTAAATGCTTTGTCAGGGTCAAAGGTTAATTTCAGAAAAGAGGGCCTAGGATTTAATTCTAGTGCAACAAAAACATTCGGAATGAAAATAATTTCATTTGTTGCTCAAAAGGAAAAGGGACCTCTAATTAGCATGAACTCAACAAATTTGATGAACAAAACTGCTAATCTGAAAAAGCCCAGTGCTTAGGAGAAGGGCAAACGAAAGGTTAATGAGCCTAGTAGAGCTAGCACATCTAAGCAGAATCCTAGGGCTCAGACTCAGGTTAGGGGTCAACCTACACAGTCTGGTAAACCCCAGGTCAAGGTAACCAAGTCTCCACCAACACCTCCACCTCTGAAGAAGACCCAATACAAACCTACGCATAGGTCAGCAGGGTCCAAAGTACAAGAGAGACAAAGTGCTGCTAGGAGTCAACCCAATTATTTTTATCAACCCAGAGCTCAGACCCACTATAATGCACAGCCAACCTACTTCAATAGGTCAAATTGGTCTAGAACTCAAGATAGGTTTACAGGTCTTGCACACCATGGTGCTAAAAATCAAAGACCTTACAGTAGAAATTGGGTCAATGGGTATGGTTACTGGACATCTAGAAATCAATATTTTCATAGCCAGCCCAGGAACTACTATGGCCAAAATTTTGTGAACACACCCTGGCCAAGCCACTGGCACAGAAATAACAATACTGTCAATAATCATGTTGCTGCCAATAAGAAAAAGAACAACAGAAGAAAATCTATAGGATCCACTGAACAAAACACATTTAAACAAATGTGGATTCCGAAACATTTGCTTTCCTGTTTTGCTTCTAGTTCATTTACATTGGAGCCCAATCAGTCTTGGGTTCCAAACTTCTCTACCTAATTGTGTATGCAGGTATGCCTGGCAGCCAAGAACAACTTGTGGTACATGGATAGCGGCTGCTCCAGGCATATGACAGGAGATAAGGCCAAATTTTGCATACTGACTGAGAAAGTAGAAGGCCTTGTCACCTTTGGAAGCAACACAAAGGGTAGGATTATCGGATCAGGTAAGGTAGGTAAGTGTTCTACCTGCTGCATTGATGATGTTATGCTGGTTGAAGGGTTAGCCTATAATCTACTTAGCATCAGCCAGTTATGTGATAAATGTTACAATGTTCTATTTAATTCTCAATGCTGCAAGGTTTTTGAACCTGATTCTGATATTGTCAAATTTACTGGAAAAAGAATAAATAATACTTACATGATAAATTTAGATGACATCCAACACACTAACCTTTGCCTTACTGCCAGTAGAGAAGACATAGCATTTTTATGGCATCGTAGGTTAGGTCATGCTAGCTACACTGTTTTGCACAAATTAAATAAGCATGGCATGGTTAGAGGACTTCCTGAAATCTCATTCAAGAAAGAAAACAAAATCTGTGATGCATGCACTCAATCAAAGATAACTAGAAAGTCATTTAAGTCTAGAACTGAAAATTTGTCTTCCAAACCCTATGAGCTGATACATGTGGACCTTTTTGGGCCAACTAGAGCTGTCAGCCTATCAGGGAGGAGGTATGGGTTTGTCATGGTAGATGACTTTTCTAGGTATACTTGGATTTATTTCTTATCTAATAAGAGTGATGCTTTCTCAGAATTTCAGGAGTTCTATGTTAAAACAACTCAGAAAATTGAAAACATATTATCTGATCATGGAGGTGAGTTTGAAAACTCACAATTTGATGAATTCTGCAGGTCGAATGGAATCAACCACAGGTACTCCTCTCCAAGGACACCTGAGCAGAATGGAGTTGTAGAGAGAAGGAACAGAACCCTAGTGGAAATGGGTCGTACACTTCTTGTCGAAGGTGGTCTACCAAGGAAGTTTTGGGCTGAAGTAGTGAACACTGCCTGTTATGTAATTAACAGAGCCATGGTAAGACCTTCTACCCAGCAAACACCATATGAGATATTAAAAGGTAAGAAACCTTCTATTGCTCACTTCAAGGTCTTTGGTTGTAAATGTTTCATTCACATAAATGATAAAAAGGACCTTGATAAATTTAAACCTAAAGGAGAACCAGGAATTTTTCTTGGTTATTCTGAAAACACCCGAGCATACAGAGTGTACAATCTAAACTCTAAAACTGTTGAAGAATCTCCACACATAATTTTTGATGAATCTTTGGCAAATTCTAATGCTGGTAAATGCAGGAATGAAACCAATGGTGAAATCCTGAAGGAAGGAGATCCTGCAGACAAATCAGAGGATGAAGAAGAACATAAAGAGCTTAATGAAGAGGAGCCTACAGTTCAGGGGGAGGTAAATCAAGTTCATGATACTCTAATTGCAAATATTAGATATCTCAAGGATCATCCTGTAGATAATGTTATTGGAAATCTGCATGACCCCCCTAGGACTAGAGGCCACTTAAGAATTCAACATGAACTGAATGCGTATGCTTTTGTATCAAACATAGAACCCAAGTCCATTGACTGTGCTCTCCAAGATGTGCATTGGATTAATGCCATGCATGAGGAGCTCAATCAGTTTGACAGGAATAAGGTGTGGCATTTGGTTCCACCTCCTAATCATGAAACAGTCATAGGGACTAAATGGGTATTTAGAAACAAAACTGATGAAGCAGGGAATGTTATTAAAAATAAAGCCAGACTTGTAGCTCAGGGGTACAATCAGGAATTTGGAATAGACTTTGAAGAGTCTTTTGCCCCTGTAGCTAGGTTAGAAGCAATAAGAATTTTATTGGCTTATACATGTTCCCTAGGAATAAACCTTCAGCAGATGGATGTGAAATCTACTTTTCTAAATGGGAAATTAATGAGGATGTCTATGTGAGACAGCCTCCTGGGTTTGAATGTTTAGATTTTCCTAATCATGTTTACAAGCTCAATAAAGCTCTCTATGGGTTAAAGCAAGCTCCTAGAGCTTGGTATGACAGGTTGAGCAAATTTCTCACCGATAAGAACTTCACAAGAGGTATAGTGGATCAAACATTGTTTACCAAGGTAAGTCATCCAGATATTCTTATCATTCAGATTTATGTGGATGACATTGTGTTTGGGTCAACTAACCCCAAATTATGTGAGGAATTCTCTCAAATAATGACTGATGAATTTGAAATGAGCTCAATGGGTGAGCTCAAACTATTTCTTGGACTGCAGGTTACACAAACAGAAGATGGCATCTTCATCTCTCAGTCCAAGTATGTAAAGAACATATTGAAGAAGTACAAAATGGACAACCTCAGAGAAATAGCTACTCCAATGGGTACATCAACCAGTTTGGATGAAGACTCTAAAGGTAAACCTGTGGACCAAACGCTATACAGAGGTATGATCGGATCTCTTCTCTATCTTACAGCATCTAGGCCTGATATACAATTTGCTGTGTGTTTATGCTCTAGATTTCAGGCCAGTCCTAAAGAAAATCACTTTAAGGCTGTGAAAAGAATTTTTAGATATTTACTAGGCACCCAAGAACTAGGTCTCTGGTATCCTGCTAAGTGTGAGTTAGAGCTTCTAGCCTACACTGATGCAGACTATGCTGGGTGTCGAGTAGATAGAAAAAGCACCAGTGGCTACTGTCAATTCCTTGGTGGCTGTCTAGTGTCTTGGGCATCTAAGAAGCAACACACTGTAGCATTATCCACAGCTGAAGCTGAGTATGTTGTAGCATGCAATTGTGCAGCCCAAGTACTGTGGATTAAGCACCAACTGGCTGATTATCAGATAAATCTGGGATTCATTCCACTTTTATGTGATAATACTAGTGCTATTTGCCTTGCTAAAAATCCTGTTCACCATTCTAGGACTAAGCATATAGAGATAAAACATCATTTTCTTAGAGATGCTGTAAATAAAAAGGAGATTGAAATGAACTTCATAGAAACTGAAAAACAAATTGCTGATATTTTTACTAAGCCTCTTGGGAATGAAAATTTTAAGTTTCTTATAAGAGAACTTGGCTTATGTAAATTTCAGCATGATGAATGATTATTTAATTGCTGTGAATAAAATCTCTGATGTGGACTTATTTTTGATTGCTTGGATAAATCATGTGGATGTGAATGTGGATGTAGAACTGTCCTGCATTGCATATATTCAGGGGGAGCTTGTTGTGTCTTTACATGTCATTGCATATCATTCATTCATGACCTATGCATAAGCTCTCTCTCAATTAATTCTTGCCATGCTGCATGCATATAGACAGGGGGAGTATTGCTAAGAAAATCAGAGTGGTTTCAACTTTCTTGAAGTCATTCAACCTTTAACTCTGAATACTTGTCTCTGACATTATGGCAATCTGTTGGTCAGTTCTGATTTCTAAGCAGTAGAAAATGGACTTCTTCATTTATAAGAATTTGAATTGTTCAAAGACTGATGTAATGGTTTAAATCTTATAATGGTTGGAGTTTAAAGATTGCAATCAGTATATAAGTAAGTTGAAAATTGATAAAACTCTCAACCTCTTTCTTATTTCATGTCAGACAAAGCTATTCATATCTGAAATCTGAAAACTCATCTGAAATCATGTCGGAGAGATTAAGTATGTGTATTGTTCTTAAACAAGTCACTCTGAAACATAAAAAGGACAGCTAAGAAAGATACTGAAAAATATTGAGAATCATTGAAAATATATATATTGGCAGAGCAATGACTGGTAATCACTGAGAAACTGAGTGATCCATCAAAGAAGTGGACAACACTCATGTCATGAAGTGTATCAGCTATCTCTGTTTAAAATGTTCAAAATAGCAGGCTGGTTTCACTGAGTACCTGGGGGTAACTGGCGTCTGATAAACGTGTACCCTCACACAAAAAGGTGCAACTCAGCTCTGTTGAATTTGATCATAGGTAGAATGGTCCATCTTGTTGAGTATCTAGGGGTATTGGCGTCTTATAAACGTATACCCTTACGCAGAAAGACTTATGGTACCTGAATGCTCAAAATGATCTAATACTGATAATGCTGCTCCTTAAAAGAAAAGTTCATGAGTGTCAATCTGTTTAGTTTCAATGCATGACTTGATTCTCTCAATTTTTATGAGACTATGAAAGTAAGATATCAGAAACTGAATCTTTCATGCAAATATGATTCTGGTTTTTGTTTTATCATGCACAGTGAACTTATCTATTGTTTGTAGTGCATGAACTCCAAATTTTATCATCTTTAAACCAGAACTCTTTCTGACAGCAGTTTCTAATTTCATATGACTGAAGACTCTATGCTTTAGAATGCTTATTCATGAACTACCTGTTCAGAATGCCAGTCAGTTCTTCTCTTGATTCCTCATTGTATTTAATTTTTCCCTCCTCTTTGTTGATGGCAAAGGGGGAGAATATTGTCTAGGGGATGTCTAGGGGGAGAATACATAACTGTCTGAATTCTGAAGTCAATTCTGAATTCATTCCAAGGGAGAGTTTGAGGCAGTGAGTTGCATGCATTCATAGCATCTGCATGTCAATCTGCATAACACATCATGTCTTTCATCAAACATATATATCTATGACAGGTTGTTGCTACTCTACTTCATATGGGGTTGCCATCATCAAAAAGGGGGAGATTGTTGTGACCCCTATATGTTGATGATGTTGACACTTGCTCTATTCTTTGGCAACACCATTGTTTTGATTGATTGGCAACTGAGTTTGATTTGATGAAATTGCTCCATCAGATTGACTATGTGTTCTTTGCTTTTAATACACTGTTGTCTGTAATTCTTACTGTCATAAGTCCACACACTGCATCTCTATTAAATTGATTAAGTGTGCACAGCGTCAACGCATCATGTTATAGCGTCAACGCATAAGTCCACACACTGCATCTCAATTAAATTGATTATGTGTGAACAGCGTCAACGCATCATGTTACAGCGTCAACGCACCGTTGGTTTTGAACCTCAGAGTCTGTACATCTGAATTGCCCTTGATCTGGTGAAATGTATACACTCATTCACTGTAGCCTTCACACATTAAAGTCCATACATTCATCAATTACTTTTCACTCAAGGTAAAGTCTATACACTGGGGTCTTTTCCCTACGTGTCCTAGGCGAAGTCTGAACATTCGATTCTGAAGCCTGAAGTCTATACAGTCCAGCCTAGTCCTACGATCAAGGCTTTAGCTACACTCAACTCTGTACATTGGCTTCGCTTCATCAAGTCTGTACATTGACTTGCCAACTTCCTTGAAGTCTGTACATCGCTTCATGTCCCCAAAGTTTGCACATCAACAGTGATCTTTGAAGTCCGTACACTGCTTCAGGAGCTTCAAGTCCACACATCGCTCAAAGTCTGTACAGAGTCCAGCGTCTCAATTAGTGTCTCATGCACTTGAGCAAAGTCTGTACATCCACAGTGTTACTCAAAGTCTATACATTAATCTTCTAATCCAAAGTCTGCACATTGGTCTTCGAATCCAAAGTCTATACAATGGTCTTCACACTTGAAGTCTATACATTCGATGTGCAGAGTTGATGTCTATACTGTGTCCTTACTGATCAAGTCTACACTATGGTCGGTGACAAGTCTGTACACTGGCCTCAGCCTTTCAAGTCTACACACTGACGGTTGAACTAAGAACTCTATACATCGTCTGTTTGCACTAGAGTCTCATGGAGTCTATATATTGCACTCGTCTTCTAAAGTCTATACACTGAAGTCTTCACATTCGCTTGCATAACATGAAGTCCATAAGTGGGCAAAGTCTGTACACTGTCCATGCTTCATGCAGCGTCAACTCATCCTTCATGCAGCGTCAACTCCTCAAGTATATACAATGCTTTCCTTCGCATGAAGCCTTTAAGTGCATTATGTCTATACAATGCCACTAGGATTTAAAGTCTATACAGCCGTTGCCTCCCTTGTTGAAGTCAACACTTTGGGCAAGTCTATATGTTGCATTCTGCCTTTACAAGTCTATACAACGATGTATATACGATGCAATGTACATACTTAAATCTTATGTCTTTATTCTTGTTGCTGAAGGGACAGGGTCGACGCTTGGAGCTTAAAGCGTCCACACATCAGTAGACGAAGCTTTCACGATGTCTTCTATTACGTCAACGCCACATGAAAGCAGCGTCGACGCAGCAGTTGAAGAAGCATTCATCTTCACAGGCTATTCCACTGCGTCAACGCCACAAGCAAGCAGCGTCGACGCAGCAGCTAAAGAAACGAGGCTAATGGCTACTGGAATGCCTCACTGCGTTAACGCCATTGAGTGAAAGCGTCGACGCAGCAAGTCAGATTGATGACTTTGAGCACGTGAACGGAGAACTCTATACATCGGACTGAAGAAGCTAATGAGGGGCACGTGATCCCAGGTACCTGGCTCGTGATCCGAGAAGGACAAGGTATCCAGATGAGGACACGTGTACTGACGCTCCATTGCATGCTGCCACGTGGTCCAAATTGCTGGGCGGGAAACGTGGAGAGCACACGCCTGCTGCTGTTGCTGCTATATATACAAGCCTTCTTCCACAGAAGAAGATGATCGAAGGAGAAGAAGAAAAGTCTATACACTCAGCAGCAGTGAGCCTTCGATCCACAGAGAGAAAAGAGAGAAGAAGAAGATACAGAGAAGAAGAAGAAGAAATAGAGAAGAAGGAGAAAAGAGAGAGAGTGAGGTGAGAGAGAGCTGATCGAGAGTGAGAGTGAGAGTGTTTGTATCTCAGTCTCGTGGTTCAAAACCAGAGCTGAGCTTTGCTCTTTAAGAGCTACATTGCTTTTGGGTTTTTATTTTTCGTTTTGATTCTGTCTTTCATTTCCGAATGCTGTTTCTTCAAGCTGTGTGTCAGCGGTCTTGCAGTGGTGGTCTCCACTGGACGGGTTAAGCTGTATTTCCCCAGCGGTTGCAGAGGATCAGATCCTCTGGTCGGCAAGCTGTAGTGCCTAGCGAAGCTGTGTATCAGCGGGTTGTTTGGCCAAGCTGTAAAGCCCAGCGGACGCAAGCTGTGCTGCGCAGCAGGAAGCCATACTCGGTTGAGTGTGGGGTGGACGTAGGTCGTTGACCGAACCACCTAAAAATTGTGTGTGCAGTGTGTTTGTGTTTTTGTGTGATCTGTGTGCGATGGGAATTTATTGCTTAGCTTGTTTGATTGCATCGCTTATGCTCATGTCTAGCTTTCTATCTTTTGCTTAGCACTTTTCATTTAGCTTTATTGATGCTTGCCTAAATTCCGCTCTAGAACTTACAATAGTTTTAAATTAGGCATGTTGATCTATTCACCCCCCTCTAGATCCACACTTAGTGGAGATAGACTGCGTTCATCTAACCCAACAATGAGCTCAAACTGAAATCAGAAATTGATACCCTTAAAACTTTGAATGATGTGATGCATCAACAAATTCTGGTCTGTGAAGAAAATATAGTCAACTATGAACATCAGGTCTCTTCTCTTCAATCTGAAATAAATGATCTGAACAATACTTTGTCAAAATTCGTAAGTGGGCAGAAAAATCTAGACAAGCTACTAGGTGTAAAAATTAGCACTAGGAAGGAAGGGCTGGGCTACAATAATGCTAACAAGAAAGAATTTCAGAGCAAGTTGATGACATCTTTTGTAAAATCTTCAAATGTAGCCACCACTTCAAAAGATAGACAGCCCATTGTTCAGAAAACCAAAAAATAGAACAAAAATCAGAAAAAGATTGGAAAACAGAAAATAAATAAAAAGGGTTCACTAGGGCATGTTGATCACAATTCTCACACACATTCACATGCATCTAAAAAGATAATGTCATGCCATTATTGTCATAAATTTGGTCATCTGATGCATGAATGTAAATTGATGGAGAAGGATGATATGACTGCTAGGAAACTTCATGATAGAAATCCTTCAATTCAGAAAAAGAAAATTGAATGTTTCCACTGTGGTAAATTAGGACACACAATTGCACAGTGCTGGTTTGCAAGTGATAAGGAAAAATCACATTCATATCATGCTAAATTTCATGCAAACAGTCATGCTGTTAACAAGAACAAATTTGATTCAATAAACCAGCATATGACATGCTTCAATTGTGGAAAATTGGGTCATAAGAGATCCGAATGCTGGCTGAGGGCTGGTGGAAGAAATTCTAACTCATGTCTTCACTGTGGCAAGATGGGCCACACTGCAGCCCAATGTTGGCATGCTCAGGGAAGGAAGCCTAACTATAAATCTGGTAAATTCTCAGTCAATAGAAACATTTCTGGTAGAAATGGATTTGTGTTTGAAAGGAAAACACTTACATGTTTTGAATGTGGGAAGCCAGGCCATAGAGCTGCTGACTGTTGGCTGGCTTATTTTGGTAAACAGAATTTTAATTCTGTTAACAGAAATTCTCATGCATATGCACATAGAAATCATGCTAATAAGAATGTGCATAACTCAAATCTGAAATCTGCTCCATCTTGCTATTATTGTGGTACATTAGGTCATTCAATGAATAATTGCCATTTGATGAGATCTGTTGACCTACATGCCAAGAGGTTGTTTAGAACACCTGCCAAAGGTGTCACTATTAACCATGCAGGGCCCAAGACAGTTTGGGTACCTGCCCATGCAACATAGTGTGCTAACTTGCAGGTGTGCCTTGGAAGCTAAAGAATAATAAAAAACGAGTGGGGGGGAAATAAACCAAGGCCCCCAAGTTGATAAAACCCCATTCAGGTAAATTCTTCACATCTGTTCAAATAAAATTTATGGTTGATCTGATAAGTCATAGTTTCATGCATACATGTTTTTTGTTTGGTTTGACTCTTGCATTGAGCTTTGTGGGCTTTCTTGTTTGTACTTTGAGCTGAGTGCATATAGGAGTATTGCATAATCATGCACTTGACACACAATCATTGAAAATCTGATGCATATAGGACTGTTGGTATTGGATTGACATGCATGACCACTTTGGTATATCAAATGGTAAGCTACTAAAGGGCAGAGGAAATCTGTCTGGAAGTTCTTACTTTGTGTGAGATGGTCTTTTAGACCAAGTTCTTCGCCAAGTACCAAGGGTCAAATTTGCATATCAGAGAATGTCTGCATCTTCATGTGAATATTTTGCTTCATTCCCGTGCATACATGTAGTTAATTGCATTGCATTTCATTACATTGAAAATGTCAAAAAGATAGATTGAATGCATACATTTAGGGGGAGCATTATTCTTACTCTTGAAATCACACAACTGTTTTTAGATTTACTGCATAGCATGTTAAATCTGTTGTTGCATAGTCATTCATCATCTGCATTGTCTTCATGACATATAAGATGATTTATTGTTTTTAGTTAAAGGGAGTCATAGCATAGCATATCACTTATTTTTGAAAAATAAAAAAAAAGGGGGAAGGTAGTGTCTCACTGCATATAGATAGGGGGAGCATACTTAATTCGTTCAGTTATGTCTATATCTGAACTGTTCCTATCCATCTACATGATTCATCCTATCAATTCTGTAGTGTCAGTGATTCCATCATCAAAGTGGTATCAAATGATCTTTCTTGACTGCTTCTGAAGTTGTTCATAATCTGAATTCATACCTTATAGGTATCTGTCTGTCTCTCCTAAATCTGCTGAAGGAGAGCTTCACTTCTATTCAGTCATCTTTGAACTTCTATGCTCAAGAGCAGCTCATTTGCTACAATCCTTCAGAATCCATGCTGACTGTTGAATATTCTCACTTGAATTACTCTGCTGAGATATGAAGTAAACCTTCAGCCTGAATACTACTTCATAAAAGTTAAAATATATTTAATGAGGTACCTTCCATTATACATGCTTAAGAACATTTGTTAACTGGAAGTGGTTTAAGTCTTATGTACTCTTGTTTGGTCACAAGAAACTTGAAAATATCTGTTTCAACCTCTTAATAAACTTTAACTGTCTGCTTCATGTAAATTCATGTAAGACTTTCTGAAATCTGAAAAGTTGATATCCATGTCTACGTTGACTGAGATATATAGTGTATGTGGTTGTTCCTAAACATCTAATTTGTTCTGAATCCATTTTGAGTAAAAGTATGGACAGAGCAATGACTGTGGTTACTGAGAAACCTGTCCAAAGGATTAAGTCATGAAGTACCATGATTAACTCTGTTTAAAGAGATGATTGGAAATTATTGTGAAAATATCGCAGAGCAATGGCATAGTTGTATTGAGTAACTGGGGATTCTGGCCTCTGATCAAGGTGTATCCTCATGCCAAAGATACTTTTAATGCTACCTCTGTTCTCTAAAATGGAAAAAGCAATACGGTTGTCACACTGAGTAACTGGGGATTCTGGCCTCTGATCAAGGTGTTTCCCCACGTCAAAAGGTGTTGATGAACCAAAAATATTCATTTAAAAAAATTGAATTTTTGTAAATCAATTTCTGAAAGAACAATTAAAATTCAGCTGCATTCACTTATGTTTCTATTAAAGCTGTCATGGAAAGTAAACTAAGTAAGATGGAAGTTGGTTGAACTAGAATCTTATATGAGCTTGTAGTTCCTTCTTATTACGAGTTGGTTCAGATATGAGTACAATTTCTCTTTGAAAAATTTAGGTTTACATCATTCTTAAACCACATCTGACAATCAAGGTTTCATAAGCTTTTATGATGGAGGAATCTAGAACTTAAAATTCTGATTCTATGTAGTTGGTATCTTGCTGAAAAGTTCAATATCTCAATTTTCACTAATTGTTGAAAATGCTCATCCTATTGTTCTTTATGACTGTGTTTTAATTCAGACTGGTTGTCATATATGAGAGTTGCAGTCTTTGGATAACCAGAGTTCATCCTTGCAGTGTGCTATTGAAAACTTGTCTTTCTCACTTATTCACTGTGATTACAGTCTGTGTTTTGCTGATAGATGATCATCACTTCACTATATCAATTGGCTTCACTCCATCTAATCAGGGGGAGCGTCCATGTCATGATTCCTTAAAGGGGAGATCTAGTTAGCATTCTTGAGTGTCCCTGTACTTTTGTTGACATTCTCCCTTTATCTCAATGGGTTTCATTCATCAAAACGTTTTCTGATAAGAGGGAGCTTAGTCAAAGGGGGAGTTTTTAATTCACTCATACGATGCAGTCTTATTCTTTCCTCTTCAATTCATGTCTTTTTGTTGAAGTCAAAGGGGGAGAAATATTTGATCAAGTCAATATGACTCATAGAGTACTCATAGTGTTGCCATAATCAAAAAGGGGGAGATTGTTGTGTCCCTGTGATTTTGATGATAGCAAACACTATAAGTCATTTGAATGCATACAATTTTGTTTGTGGTGCATATGAATGTTTCATTGAAAATCTTATCTGAATTATTGCTGCATTTAAATATGGTTGTGTGGTGTGTGCTTTGGTGCATTTCATTATTGCTGATGCATTTCATAATTGATTGTTATCTGGATAGCTTGCTATCTAGATATCTTGATGTCAGTCTGTTCAATGGGTCGACCCCCCTTCCAGATGGGTCAACCCCCCAAGTCTATACAACACAAATATGTTCATGCATCATATCTCAAGTCTACACACTGCATTTTAGGCAAAGTCTGCATATTGGTAGAGTCTGTACATTGCCTTCAAAGCCTTCCAAGTCTGTACATCATACTGTTGAAACCTCAAGTCTGTACAGCGAGCAGCATCCTTGTGTTTCAAGCCTTTCGCCAAGTCTATACAATTGCTTCGGCACGCCAAGTCTATACAATGGCTTTGGCACTCCAAGTCTGTACATCGCTTCAGGCACTCTTGTGCAAAGTCTATACACTGCTGGATGATCAAGTCTGAACATTGGCGGCTTTCCCTACGTTCTGGCCAAGTCTATACATTCATACCTTTCCCTACGTTCTGGCCAAGTCTACACAACGCTTGCCTGACTTCTATTTCAAGTCTATACATTCATTCACCTGAAGCTTCATCAAGTCTGTACAACGCTGCTTTGTCAAAGCCTGTACATCGCAGCTGTGTTGAAGTCTGTATAGCCAATCTCTTGCCAAAGTCTATACATCGTGAATCTTCAAGTCTGTACAGACTTTGCTTGTTCAAGTCTGTACACGGTTCAGTTGTTCTGGCATGTGAAGTCTATACATCCGATTGCCTTTGCATTGCTCAAAGTATGTACAGCCAATGCACTCAAGTGAAGTCTATGCATTGACTGTTCATTCATCCTTCGAAGTCTATACATCCATCAGTGAACCTTCAAAGTCTGAACATCCGTTCACTTCACTCAAGTCTATACATCCACAGTGGATCTTCAAAGTCTGAACATCTGTTCACTACACTCAAGTCTATACATCCACAGTGGAACGCCAAGTCTGTACATTGGCCTCAAGCTTCACAAGTCTACACATTGTCTTCGGCTTCAAAAACTATACAGTGGGTCAACCTGCCAAGTCTATACATTGGACTCTGTTTCATAAAGTCTATACATTGGACTGTGCTTCGCCAAGCCTATACATTGGGTTCGGCTCTGCAAGTCTGTACACTGGTCCTCAGATGTTCCAAGTCTATACATTGGCGTATTGTTCATGCATCAGTTATCAAAGTCTATACATCGCTGATTGGGCTAAAGTCTGTACAGTCGTTTGGAAAGTCTATACTTTGTGAAGTCTGCACATTGGCTTCTCATTTGCATCAGAGTCTATACACTGGTTCAAGCTGCAAGTCTATACATTGGCGATTGGGCATCCAAGTCTAGACATTGATTTACTATTCAAGCCTTGATTCGAAGTCTGTACATCTGATCGTCTCATTCAGCGTCTCATGCTTTCAAGTATATACATTGGCATATGCATTCACATGTAAAGTCTATACAGCATCTGCGTCTCATTCAGCATCTCTCTCAAGTCTATACAATGTTGCATTGCATATGAAGTCTATACAGCCTGTGGCTTGTACATCGACCGAACGTTCTTCAGCAGAGTATATACTCTTCAGAGGTTAAGTCTGAACATCCATCCTCGTAGACTGTACGCACTTCAGCACATGTTCATCCCCTTCAAAACGAAGTCTATTCACTCGTTTCCAAAGCTTCAACTCTATACACTCGATATCAAGCTTCAAGTCTATACACTCTATACTTAACACGAAGTCTGTACACTCAGTTAACCTTCAAGTCTATACACTCAAGCTACATCGTGGTTGTACACACTTTGTTAAATAGCCTGAACCAAGTCTATACATCATCTGATATCTTCTTATGACTGTGTGACAGGTACTGTTCGTAAGCTATGAAGTGCACGTGATCCGAGGTTGGCACCTGGCACGTGATCCAAGAATAACGCCCTAAATGCTGCAGCTATAAATACTAAGCCGCCTCCATCTAAAGATATATGAAAAGAGAAGATAAGAAAGGAAGATCATATAAGAAAGAGGAAGAGAGTGATCGAGATAGAGTTGCAGAAAGGCAGTGAGCAGAAGAATAAGAAAGAAGAAGAAGAAAGAAGAGACAGAGAGAGAGCCTGCGAAAGAGAAGAAAAAGAAGAGTGAGAAGAAGAGAGAGCTAGAGCAAAGGAAGCTTCAACTGAAGATCAGTTCCTGCTGGACCGTGGATCAAATCCAAGCCAGCCAGCTCCTGCGAGAGCCTTTGTGCATTTTATTCTTCCAACTTTCTGTTGCTGCATTTTTGTTTTTCCTTTTAAACCTTCAACAGTTGTTCTTCCGACTCTCTTGTGTGAGGTCGGGTTCCCTCCGGTTGGGAGGAAGAGAGGTCCGAGACCTCTAGTTTGCAGGTGGCTTGGTGTCACCTGTGCTTCCCTCTGGGTTTCAGAGGAAGAGAGACTTAGGTCTCTAGGTTTCCCTCCGGTTTGGAGGAAGGGAGGATTGATCCTCCGGTTCTGGTCTTATGGTTGCAGGACTAGGTGTTCCCTCCTGGTCTGGAGGAAGAGAGACTTGCGTCTCTGGTTTCCAAGTGGCTGGGAGTCACTTGGGGTGTCCCTCCGGTTGGGAGGAAGAGGGGAGGTTGTTCCCCTGGTCAAGCTGTGTGGCAGCAATTTGTTGCAGACTGAGTCTGCAGTTTCTAGCCTAACTAGTGGAAGCCTCACTCCGGTTTGGAGTGAGGGGTGGACGTAGGTCTTTGGACCGAACCACCTAAAAAATCTTGGTGTTCTCTTGTGGTGTGTTTTTCCTTATATGTTATTTTCTCTGCTGCGATCTTTAGATGTTTGCTTAGGAGCGTGTGAGAGCTAATAGATTTATGTTGTCTTGCTGAGTTGCTTCTAAGTATTTTCAGCACATTTCATCAACTGCTTTTAATTCCGCATACTTGAGCATTAGAGTTTTAATTGGGTGATTTTTAGAGCAGGATACATTCACCCCCCCCCCTCTGTATCCAGGCCTTGCACCCTATCAATAATCAATGTGAAATCATGATGAAAAACTCCGTCAATACAACGTTAAAAAGTCATGCTTTATAATATAAAACTATATAATTTGGCTTCATGAAATTAACATAACTAAAGTAAAAGTGAGATACCAAAACAGGCAATAACTAATATGAATAATCAAATAACCTTATAAACACATGATCAAGTTAAAACCTAAGTAACTAGGCTTAACAATAAATAATATTGGCAAGTTATGTTCTGTCTTAGGGTTGGCAGAACACAGACTCTGACGGTCTGGAGGTGGGGCGTCACAGTGAACGTGACGGTCTGGATCCAGCCGTTACATGAACGTAACGCGTCTGTCCAAGTGCGTTAGAGACGATAGTGAAAATCCAAAACAGCAGGGTGTGTGACGGTCTGTCGTAGGGCCGTTACATGCGTGTGACGGTCCTACGCTGATGCGTTACAGTATCTGCTGACAGAAAACTAGATAAAACATAAAGAGACCGATTCATATCATGTCCATAATTAAAATACCATGAATCCCTAGACATGATAACGTAGTGTAGGCCAACTACATGCTTAGGTATTTAATGAATTAGACAAGATACATCTTTGGCATGTCCAATTAAGGCTAAGGGATGCATGTAATGCATGGATATAGTAAAATCATGAAATCAATTATCTATAATGCATGGAAATCACTTGAACCAGAGGGCTTTTAGTCCTATCAAGTTGTTTTTTCCGTTCATGAGATAACCTACTTCTTAACTTAGACTATTGCTTCTGTTTTGGATTGAGAATCCTGCCCTAGATTTCCTTCTTCTGTGACTTTTTCAGCAACTTCCTTGGGCTCTAACTCCATGACCTCTTGACCTAAAGATGTTAAATTTGGAGGGGAGTTAGTCTAAAGTATTGTAAACAAATACTTCTAAAGAGCTTACCTGAGATAATGACTCCTTACCTTGATTCTTTACGTCCAAAAAGTAAGGGTCGCACAGTTCAGAACTATGCCCTATTTATAGAGTTTAGGCTAGGGTTTGAGAATTAGATCGATTCTAGAGTCCTTGTTTGGTCATGATCTAATCTCTAAGAGTCCTCAGTAATGTTACAACTCTTCCCAAGTTGATCCTTAGTGGATAAGAGTCCAAAGTTTTAATCTTTGTACTTGTTCTTTCTTTTATGGAACTAACAGGATGTAACGGTCTACGGCCAGTGCGTTAGAGGCATGTGACGGTCTCGTGATAGACCGTTACATTACTCGTTCCCAAAGTTCAAAGGAAATCAAACTCTTCAGTGTTTTGGGGTTCATAGAGTGTGACGGTCACCGACATATGCGTTACATGGCTGTGACGGTCGTCCGATGGACCGTTACAGTCAACGTGGATAGAGTTCTAAATTGATCAAACTCTTCTATTCATTATCTGCCTAATTATCTGTATTAAGTGGTATTTATTTTTATAATTCCAAGGATAAGCTTAATAACCTTATAGAATATGGGCCAAACAAAATGGGCCTGATCTTAAAACCCTTTAGACTTTAATTAAGTGAGTTGGGTTAATTGATTAACACCATTTGGCCTTATATTGATTAATAACTCCAAATTAGTCCATTAATTGCTAATAATGCTAGAAAATTATCAAATAAATTCTGGGGCACTACACCCTCCCCCACTTAAAAGAATTTGGTCCCCAAATTCAATACATGGATTGTGGAGAGTGTACTTACAGTTGAATAATTCTGGGAATCTTTTCCGCATAGCTGCTTCGGTTTCCCATGTTGCTTCATATGGCCATGTTTTCTTCCATTGAATCTTAACCATAGAAATAAACTTATTCCTTAATTGACGCACTTCCCGATCCAGAATCTTTATTGGCGTTTGCTCATATGTTAAGTCCTTCTGAATCTCCAGATTGTCAAAAGTGATAATATGGTCAGGATCATATACATACTTCTTTAGCATGGAGACGTAAAATACGTCATGTACTCCTGCTAATTGTGGAGGCAAAGCCAATCTATAAGCCACTTCACCAATCCTCTCGAGAATTTCAAATGGGCCAATAAATCTTGGAGTTAGTTTTCCTTTAATGCCAAATCTTTGAATACCACGACCCGGAGAAACCTTTAGATATACATGTTCTCCTACTTGAAATTCCAAGTCACGCCTTCAATTGTCAGCATAAGACTTTTGCCTATCTTGTGCCATTTTCATCCTTTCTTGAATGAGTTTTATTTTCTCTGTAGAATCTCTGATAAGATCGGGGCCTAGAAATTACCTTTCCTCTATTTCATTCCAACATATTGGTGATCGACAACGTTTCCCATATAGAGCTTCAAAAGGTGCCATTTGTATGCTTGCTTGATAGCTGTTATTATATACAAATTCTACTAGAGGCAAGTGATCATGCCAACTTCCTCCAAAATCAATGACACAAGTCCTGAGCATGTCTTCTACTACCCGATTCGTTCTTTCCGTCTGACCATCTGTTTGTGGATGAAAGGCTGTGCTAAAATTTAATCTAGTCCCCAGTGAATGTTGTAGGCCCTTCCAGAACTGTGATGTAAATCGAGGATCTCTATCTAATACAATAGAGACAGGGACACCATGTAGTTTAACAATTTCTTTGATGTATAATGCTGCTAGAATATCCACAGACCATCGATTTTTTATTGGTATAAAATGTGTAGATTTAGTCAATCGATCTATGATTACCCATATTCCATCATGTCCACCTCTTGTCTTAGGTAATCCCATAATGAAATCCATTCCTATACTCTCCCATTTCCATTCTGGAATACTTAAGGGCTGTAATTTTCCTACAGATCTGAAATATTCCGCTTTAACTTGTTGGCAAGTGAGACAGCGAGACACAAAATCAGCTACTTCCCTCTTCATATTGGGCCACCAAAAGTTTCTTTTAAGATCCTGATACATTTTTGTACCTCCTGGATGAATGGTGTACTTTGATTTATGTGCTTCTTCTAAGATCAATTTCTTTGTATCTTCATGATCCGGTATACACATTCGGCCCTTGAATAGCAACCTTCCATCTTTAGAAATAGAAAAATCTGATCTTTGTTCAATATTGGCCTTAATTTCCAGTAAAACTGGGTCATCCTCTTGTAACTTGGCCAAATCCTCTATCAATGTAGGTTGAGCTCGGATATTAGCTATAAAGTAATCTTCTTCCTTAATGTCAACATCTAAATTCAACTGAGCAAACTGAGGAATAAGGTTAGTTACACTAATCATGAGACTTGATAACATACCTATTGGTTTCTGGTTAAGTGCATCCGCTACAGCATTAGTCTTGTCAGGATGATATTGAATAGCAAAGTCAAAGTCCTTGAGATGTTCTAACCACCTCCTTTGCCTCATATTGAGCTCCTTTTGAGAAAATAAATATTTCAAGCTCTTGTGGTCTGAGTAGATCGTGAACTTTCTCCATAAAGATAATGACGCCAAATTTTCAAGGCGAAGATCACTACTGCCAATTCTAAATCATGTACATGATAATTTTCTTCGTGACGCTTCAATTGTCTTGAAGAATAGCAAATCACTTTTCCATTCTGCATAAGGACACATCCTAAGCCAATTCCAGATGCATTTGTATACACTTCAAATCCACCACCCTCCATTGGTAGTGATAAAATAGAGGCTATTGTAAGATGATTCTTAAGACTTTGGAAACTCTTTTCATAGTCCTTCGACCAGATAAAAGGATTTTTTTTCTAGTAAGTCTAGTTAAAGGAACCGCGATCTTTGAGAAGTCCTTTATGAATCTCCTATAATAACCAGCTAGACCCAAAAAGCTTCTTACTTCAGATATAGTCGTTGGCCGACTCTAATCTCTGGCAGCTTCTACCTTAGAAGGATCCACAGCAATACCTTCTTTTGAAATAATGTGGCCGAGGAATGAGACTTCCTTGAGCCAGAATTCACACTTATTGAGTTTGGCATATAGCTTGTGTTCTCTATGTGTTTGCAAAGCTATCCTTAGATGTTCTTCATGTTCTTCTTTTTTCTTGGAGTATATCAGGATATCATCGATGAAGACGACGATGAACTGGTCCAAATATGGCTGAAAGACACTGTTCATAAGTTGCATGAATGCTGCTGAGGCATTAGTTAACCCGAACGGCATTACCACAAATTCATAGTGGCCATAACGACTTCAAAAAGCCGATTTATAAATATCCTCTTCTTTAATTCTAAGTTGATGATAACCAGATCTGAGGTCAATCTTAGAGAAGTACTCAGCTCCTGAAAGTTGATCGAAGAGCTCATCAATACGTGGTAACGGATACTTATTCTTAATTGTAAGCTGATTCAGTCGCCGATAATCGATGCATAATCTGAGAGAACCATCCTTCTTCTTGACAAATAGAATAGGCGCACCCCAAGGGGATGTACTAGGTCTAATGAAACCTTTGTCTAGAAGTTCCTGTAATTGCTTCTTTAGTTCCTTAAGTTCCGTGGAAGACATCCTGTAAGGGGCTATAGAAACAGGTGCTACACCTGTAATGAGTTCAATGGTAAAGTTTACTTCCCTCTCGGGCGGTAAACTATGTAGTTCGGATGGGAACACGTCAGGGAATTCATTTGCAATAGGAATGTTTGCTAGGATAATTTCCTTAGATTCGGTGACAATGACTGAAGCAAGAAAAACTTCACATCCTTTCGAGATAAGTTTGCAGGCGTGAAGAGAAGATATAATGGTAGGATGTTTCTTATATTTGATGCCAATAAAAGAAAATCTTGGAAGACCGGGCTTTCGGAAAGATATAATTCTATTTCGGCTATTGATGTAAGCATCATGGTCTACAAGCCAATCTACCCCTAAAATGGCATCATAACCTTTCATATCGAGGCATACTAAGTTTGTGGGGAGATTGTGTCCTTCTACTACCACCTCACAATCGGAATAATACTTGGTAAGCTTAGTTCCAGATCCTAAAGGTGTAGTAATAGCGAGATCTGAAGGTAGGGGAACTGATGCAGTTGGTAAGGTGTTTGCAAAAGTGGTGGAGATAAAAGAATGAGAAGCACCAGTATCGAATAGCACGAATGCAGGATGAGAACAAATTTGAAGAGTACCTTCCATAAGCCCGTCATTTAGCTCCCTGGGTGCTTCATCTTCATCTATAACCGCATTGAGGTGAGCAAATAAGCACCTAGGCGCTTCCAGCATTCTTCAGCCGAGTGGCTGTATTTCTCGCAAAAAGTGCACGCCGAGGCGACTTGCTCCTTCTCTTCTTTAACCTTTTTACTATTCTTTTGGGAACTTCCACCGTTCCCATTCCTTGATCTTTTCTTGTTATCACGGCTTTTCTATGGTTCCGTGATGCTAAACTTCTCTTTTATATAATGCTGATCTGAGCACCGGCAAGATTCTTCTCCCTTTCCTTTCAACCTTTCGACCTTCTCTAAGATCCTCTCGCATAAATATGCCATTTGAACCATCTCCGCATAAGTGCGGATATTCTGTGTCCCCAGTTGCTGAATGAAATCGGGCCGTAACCCGTCCATAAATCGGTTCGCCTTTAATAATTCCGTACTAATAAGGTGTGGTGCATATGGTGCTAGTCTTGAAAACTGCAACTCGTACTCTGCTACTGACATCATCCCTTGACGAAGGGAGGCAAACTCTATAGCCTTCCTTTCCTTCACATGTTCGGAGAAATACTTGGCATGAAATAAAGTGAGAAAAGCATTCCATGTATGTGGCGCATCGGCCGGAGGTGCCGAAACTGACTTCCACCAAGTACGGGCATCCTTATTCAATTGGAACGTTGCTAGATGGACTTTCTCCTGATCAGTGCATTGTATGACATCAAATATACGATTCATCTCATCGATCGAATTTTCTGCTTCGTCTGGATTGGAAGATCCAAAGAAACGCGGAGGATTTAGACTCCTAAAATTTCGATGAAGGTCACCAACCCTTGCCCCTACACCACCTTGTGCTATAGTATGTAATGCCTGGGTGAGGCCAGTAACAGTTTGATGTATACTGTCCCAATCTACACGATGAGCCATTCGGAAAATATTACGAAGACAATGGTATGTGGACGCGGATTTTTTATTTATTTATTATTTATTTATTCATTTATTTATATTTATGGATTTATTGGCGTGCCAGTCACATGTGTGACGATTTCATTGTGCGCTCGATTCTGACAAGGTCAGTCGATTGTGAGTGATCGTGTCGGGACCTGAAGTCCGTCATACCATGAACGCTATGACGTTAATTACGTCCTTCCAAGGAAGGACAACCCTTGATTAAACGCTAAAGTAAGAGGCCTCGAGAGGCAAACAGATATTCACATGCTTAACTTTAAACTTCATACCAGGGCCGGGGAGGCGGGTAAGATAATAACATCAACCACAGAAACTGACTAGATCGTGTGGTTGGCGGTTCAAAACAGTTATACTTGGTGGAAACAAGGAGATAGAAGATATCCACCACGGAAAGGCAAAGCCCTGGCCATGATATAGGTTTAAAGCTTCGATCGGTATTTCGACGGCCTTTTCTCTTAATCTGGGTTATGCCCAGGGGGAAATAGGCTATCACCCACGGAATGCCGAGATGAAAGCCGAGAGCTAGAGAGGCCGAACCTCCCAACCCGTGTACATATGGGCTATGTGGCAATGTGTGATTTTCCCTTTGAAAGGCTAGCGGGATTCATGCAGTGGCAAGACCCCCCCCGAGCAAAAGGGTTATTCATAAATCCGTTGTAGTTAGGTGGAACATAGTGGTTATGACTCCCCTTCAATTTTATCCCCGGGACATATCGGGTGATCCACAGATATCCCTTGTGTGGGTTCGCTTTGGGTATTGGAATTCATTGGGTGGTAGATCGGGCTCTCGGCACGCTCTGAATGGACACAGGCTCTCGGCACGACCCAAAAATGGGAAGGCCAGGGCTTCCGGCGCCAAAAACAAGAAGGCTGGGGGTTCCCGGCGCCAAGACGAGAGGGCTTGGGTTCCCGGCACGACGAAGAGAACCCAAAGGGGAGAGGGCCTTCGGCACAGGCTTCCCGGCGCGAGGAAGAAATGCTAGAAGAGGGTCTCGGTGCGGGACGGTTGAGCAAGGCTCCCGGCGCGATGCGGCTGCAAGGGGGGTGGCTCCCGGCGCGCTCAGCCGAAGGGGAGGAAACCTCCCGACGCGGCCAGAGTGCAGGGCTCCCGGCGCGACGGCCAGAAAGCCAAAATCAGGTCTCGGCGCCTGAAGGATGGCACCGAGAGCTATTCACCGTGTTTACTGTAGGTTGATCCGAGAGGTATGAGGGCGCCGGGACCAGAACAGAGCTTACGGTACTCTGTTTTGGGTTTCTGATTGATTCAGGCCAAGGGGAAGGGTTTCTTTGGGGTCAAAAATAGGTCAGGGCATCAAAGTTGAATTAGATTAGGCTTGGGCTTCATAGGAACATCAGGATCTAGGAGGACTTTAGGAAGGCCAAGGCGTAGAGAATCCCTGTCACCAGTATCATACAGAGTCCCGGGGACAGTTTAATGTCGGCTTTCGTGATCCTGGGAGAATTTTGACAGCATCTCCCCTGGACTCAGCATTTGCCAGGGAATGATAGACGATCACCCACGGAGTGCCGGGGTGAAAGCCAAATAGAGGGGTATTGGACCCCTGATCATGTACATGCCTGCAGCACTGTTCCGATATCCCTTTAGAGGTCAACGAAGCTTACGCAGTGGCGGAGCTCAATTGCCTCGGAAGGTTATAAAAACCGATCGAGTCCGGAAAACCTCGTAGAAAAGGGGAGGGTTATCCCCATTAATTGTCACCCCCGAGGTGCACATGATGGCCCAGGGCATCCCTTGACATAACAAGAGTATTGATGGGGCTTCTTCAGTGGTAGCAGAGGTTTTACGACTTGGGGTTTACAGGTTGGCTTTTCGGCATGGATGGCAAGGATGCCAGAGAGCTCCAGGCGAAGGCTTCTCGGTGCGCTGATAGGATGGCCTGGTGGGTCTCCCGGCACACGAGGAAGAAAGAGGGCCTCCCGGCGCGCGGGGAAGAAAGCCAAGGCATAGGGGCTCCTGCCACGCGAAGAAAAAAGGGGGAGGAGCTGATCCTGATGGTTCTCGGCGCCTGAAGAAGCGGCGCCGGGAACTATTCACCAAGTTTACTGTAGGTTGATCCGAGAAGTATGAGGGCGCCGGGATCAGAACAGAGCTTACGGTACTCTGTTTTCTGGTTTTAATGGTAGTTTGGGCTGAAAGCGACGGACTCTATGGGCTCTGAGCTGTCCGAAGCATCCACTTTGAGTTGGATTAGGTCTAGAATCCAGAGGAGTATTGGGATTTGAGAGGCATCTGGGAGGCCAAAGTCTGAATACCCCTGTTCATCGTCGTTATCATGCAGAGCTTGGGGACAAACTTAATATGGTCATTCGTCACCCTGGGAACCAAGAGATAGCTGTCTCTGGCCCCAGAGGTGACTTCTGTGACATCAACGAAGGAGACACATAGGCTCGGAACCCCAGAGTTTCTCAAGCCTCAATCATTGCACAGCGCGGTTTCATCCCAGCAGCCAAGGAATAGTCTGTTCCAGGCTCTGGGGTGAGCAATAATAGTGCTACGAGGCAGAGAAAAGACACAGATGAAACTGATCATCATGCTATTGATTTACAGATAACACGGGGAATAGCAATAGGGCTTAAGAAGAAGAAGCAAAAATCAAGCTCAAACTACAGCCCATCATACATATATATCCATTTGTTTCATGATGCCCATCACGGAAGGCACATGGTCAGAAAACCCATATGAAACATCATTCCCACACCCAAACTGATTACAGGGAGAGAGTGAGGGAAAGGGGAACGGACAGATGCCGAGATGTCTCGGCTACATTGCATGAATCAAGGAAAGACTCGAAACTATTACATGAAATAGAAGAAAAGAGAAAACAAACATGGGGGAGGGCGGAGCATTGACTCCTCTCCCTCCCCCGGATGCCCACCTAGAGCTTCTTCCCCGGGAATGGGTCTCTTCTCTCTTTCTTTTTCAGCGGAGGAGGCTCTCTCTCCCTCTGGTCTCTTCTCTTTTCTTTCTTTTTGATCGATGGTCTGGCTTCTGATCCTCCGATCCCCTTTTCTTTCAAAGGGGGTATGTTTATATAGGTCTCATCCTTCTGTGCTCTCGGCGGAGGGCAGTCGGTGTGGCCAGTTCCATTCGAGACATCTCCCGGCGCCACTAACAGGAGCCCAAATGACCGGCCCATCTAGCGCCTTCAGGCCTCATTCGTGCCTTAGGCTTCTCTTCATGCTTTCTTTTGAATTAATCTTCATCAGAACCGAATAAAGCCCACCTTTAGTAGAGGCATGACTTTGTTGAGATCGTTTTGAGGCTCCATCAGTGAATGAATTGGGGTTTAATCAGTATTGCCGTATGAATGACGACAAAACCGGGTATGTTTCATCGGTATTGTCATCCGAACGGTGACAAGACCAGACATCAGCTTCAGTCTGACAGACTTCGGCCGGGTATGTAATCTGTGGAGAGGATTGCTCTTCTGTTCTGACTTTGTAGGAGCCCTGACAATTTTTATCTGTCGGTGCCGGTTTCATCTTTATCTCATATTACATCCATCAGTAAGCTGACATCTGGCTTACCTTGACATATCATCCGTGGATTCTCGGACGAAGCAATAGTACAGCTCTTCTTAAAAGGCTGGGAGGTCCCATCAGTCGAGTGACTGCGGCTTCATCGGCGCTGCCGTCTGAATGACATCGGCACCGGGCATCAGCTTTGGCCAACAAAGGCTTTAGCCGGGTGAATGGTTGACGAGCTTCACCAGTGGTCTTCTACTGTTGGCCTGATTTTCTTTTCAGTTATGCTTCCACCCCTGTTCATTTTCTAGGTGTCAACAAATGCCCCCCACCTGCGGGCGGCGTAAGTGCAGAATAAGCGACACGGGGTCTGCAGGTGTTCTTCATCATTTGAGGGTATATTCCTCAGTTTTATCCTTGACATTGTCCTTCAGCTTGATCATGTAGCTGTAGTAACCCTTTTGCATATCCATCTTTCATTTTGATGTCTTCATTTTTTGTATTTTCTTTATTTCCAGCATTTCGAAGCTTCTCGACATGGACCTCCCGGCGCGAAGGATATCGGCGCGTATGGGCTTCTCGGCGCGCTTCATGTCCGACAGGGGTTCTCGGCCTGGGAGTTGTCGGCGCGACTTTTGGCTGACGGGGGTTCTCGGCCGGGGAGCTCTCGGCGCGCCTTTTGGCCGACGGGAGCTCTCGGCCGGGGGGGGGGGGGGGTTCTCGGCGCGCATTTGGCCGCGCCGAGAGCCCCTTAGCTTTGGGCCTTTTTAAGGCACCGAAAGCCTTGGTGGCACTCATTCTCTCTTCTTCTTTCTCTTTCTTCACTTTGGCAGTGGCGGTGAGCTGTGAGCTTCCCCCCCGAGAGCGTCATTTCCCCCCCCCCCTTCTTTGCCGATTTTTTTGGGGTAGGTTCGCTATATATATGGGATTGAGTCCCATCTTATGCTCAGGATCACTCCCTCTTGGTGGGTGACTCCCTATTCTTTTTTTGGGCATACCTCGGACAAGAGGAGATGCTGCCGAAATTTTTAAGAATTTGTTTGTCTTATTGTTTCATGCCCATTCATCTTTCTGAAGCTTCTTTTCTTGTCTTTTTCTGACTGCAGGTGCCGACATGGCTTCCAGTTCTGCTGCTGCATCTTCCGGAGCCGTTGGAACAAGTTCATCGGCTCAGCCGGACATATCTCGGGCCAAAGTCAACTGGTTGAATGTATACAGCCTGAGCTTTGGCTATGACCAGATTGCTAGTGTCGACGAATCTTCCGATTCTGAAACTGACACCGTATCGACTGCTGAAATTTATTCTTCCCTGGAGGGTGCTGAATTCAGGAGAGCTGCTGACTACCGCCCGGACTTGCCGAAGGATCGTCATTTGCTGCCGTTTGTTCGGACTTTCACCGTACACGGAATGCGGGATGTTATTATTGCCCGCTCCGTGGAAGCGGCAATACTTGCCGATAGAGACAGCATGAAGGGTTCTGTCTATCGAGCCTGAGCCATATATCTCCCAGGTGAACAGAGGGACTGGAATGCTGTGCTGGGCATCTCCGATTTAGAACCCGAGAAGAAGATGCTAACCCGGGCCCCAGAATTCACCCCTGCAAGGTGGGATCATACCACCGGCCGTGTCCACCGAGAGAAGACTTCATTCAGACTCTTTTTGGCGCCTGCGAAGTGGGGTTATAGAGACGAGCCATTTGTTCTTAACTGCCTGGCCGTTCAGTTTAAATATCAGCTGGCTGCCGGCTGGTTTGGAGATGCCAAGTTGACAGACGCCCATCTTTTTAGGGTTGGAGCAGTGGAGTTTACAGAATATGTTTTGAAGGAGTATGCCCCTCTATTGGTTAGAGCTGGGGTATACCATAGTGTATTTGCCTCCAGGTTCCGCTATCCCGTCTCTCGGGGATTGTGTTGCGGCATGCTTGAAGTGTTCTGCCCGCAGTTCAATACATTCTATACGGCGGAAGGCGAGACATCCCTCGACCTCTGGAGTTTATCGCAGCTTTCTGGCCTACCCATGGACGGAGAGCCATATGAGGAGGTCTGCCTGGACGATTCCATCAAGGACACCTCTAATGGAGAGGGCCGCTATTCCTTCGGTTATGCATACCAGTATATGATGAAAGCTTACCGGTCCATCTGTTTGGCCTACAGTAGGGGGTCCTCCAAAGGCTATCAAGCCAGGGAAAAGAGCAGCCGACTGAGAGTCCGTGTGGGGCAGTGGATACAATATTTCTTCGGGGGTCCCTTGAGGTACGCAGACTTTCCTTCCGTAGGGCTGACTTCCGGTAAACAGGTCAGGGCCCCCCGTTACAAGTCAGCACTGCCAGCTTCATTGCGCCGGACAGACGCGGATGGCCCGAACCCAGCAGGGGTTGATCCCATCACCCATTGTGCATCCTATTTGACTTTCTGGCTATGCACTTTCGCTCTCCCTCAAGGGGACGAGATGATTATTAGACCAGAGGCTATATATCCGGCATGCCAGATGGCTTGGGGGATGCGATTGTCTCTGTGCCCAGTGGCTCTGTGTTTAGTTTACAAATCCTTGGGGGACTTGCATAGACATCGGACTCCCCGCTCTTCGAGGACCGTGGGTCCCTTTCATTTCTTCAATGCCTGGGTTTGCAGCATTTTCCCTGAGCTGGCCCCGAGAACTTTGCAGTCAGACACACTGCTCCCTCGTATGATTGAGTTCGCTAGCGCTGAACCTGGTCCTTTCTCGGAACAGCTGTTCAAGATGAGGGGTAGATTAATAAGAGTGCCTGTAGACGCACCCGGCAGCATTCACTTTTGGAGCTTGGCAGCAGGTTCAGCTCCCTTGGTGGACCCTCAGAGGGAGTGCAAAATGGAGGAGGTGGAAACTTATGTCCATCCTGTTTCGGGGGTCGCCGCCACCCGGCCTCTTTTAGAACCAGAATTGGTGAGGTGGGCCATGGCCATACGGCCCAGTGTATTAGTTTTCAGGAAGGGGGGCCTGCTCATTTTGGAGCCCTATTATCCCTCCCGCTTTGGCAGAAAATTTGGTTATGACCAGCATATCCCTCCATCGACTGCTCAGTTTCCTCTGGAGAGCTGGGCCAAGCACGGGTCCAGTATTGCCGGCGACGGTCGGATATGGTGGGATTTCTTTCATCGTCGGGAAGACACAACTTTCAGGGTCCCGACCGTCTCCAATCGTCTCCCTCGGGTCTCATCAGACTATATCAAGTGGTGGAACATACGCACCAATTTTTATAAAGATGGCAGAGGCGCTTTCTGGGATGTGGCCGAGCGCTCCTTTTTGAAGCGGCAATCAGGGCCTGTATTTGATATTGACGAGCTTCATCTGAGGAGGCTTTATTCCCAGCACCAGAGGGAGGCAGAAGCTTATATCGCTCCCCGCCGGTCTTTGAAGGAGGCGGGTGCGGAACTACCCACTCCTGTCTTTTCTGAAGTTGATGTGGACACTTTCACCAGAGACTTGAGACAGCTGGGCCACATAGGGGACACTCATTTGGAGGTGCAGTATCCATTCCCCTCGGAGGAACCACTTTCGAAGGCTACTTCTTGGAGGGGTCCGACAGACAGGTTTCATCCTTATAGGACCTTTGTGCGGAGGGAGGACCGCACGCAGTCATATTATCAGCACACTTCTTGGCTTTTTGTACTGTTAAATGTCCACGGGCTGACAGTGGAGAGCCCGGTAGCTGTCATTCTAAATAAGCAGCTTTTTGTTTCTTTTCATTATGTTGACGCCTGGTGCATAGATTACCTTGGCCTATTTCATTGCCTTGATTTCCATGGCCATAAGGACTTGGCCGCCCTGACGGAGAAGTGTCAGACTATTGGCGATGTATGCTGGCTCGTGAAGGAGGCCGCCTCCCGATCAAAGGAGGTAGCTTATATGTATTGGCCGCTTTCCACATTTTATGACGGCCCAGCAGGTGTGCTCCTTGTTTGTTTGATCATGGCTTCTTTCTTCTTATTGTCATGTTTTGCATATGTTGACTATGACTGCCTTTCTCGTGTCTCGTACAGATAGACCAGACATAAAGCGGCAGGGGCTTTACAGGAAGATAATTGCTCAAGCTGAGAAACCTGCCCACTTTGAAATTCCTGAAGCAGCACCTACGACCACTCCCCTGCCTCCGGGCAAGAAGAGGAAGCCTTCTGTGGTGAAGGTTGCAGTCGCCAAGGTTAAGAAGGCCAAGGTTGCTCGGACCCGGAAGTCGGCTTTGACTGCGAAGGAAGCTGGAACCCCTCTTCCGGATATCCCTTCATTTGACGCATTCGCATCTCAGAGGGAGGCCGCACAGGCATCTGCCGAAGGTGACGGTGATAGCTTGTAGCTGGAACTTCCTTTGTCATCTTGACCAATCTCCTAGGGAGTTCTTTAAGGCTGAGCTTCTTTTTATCTGATACAGCCCAGGAGCAGGTTGAAGCGCCTGTGGAGACGGACACAAGACTGCCTTCTCCCACCCCGGCTGGCGAGGAGGAGGGTAAATGTGCTTTTTCCATTTGTCTCATACTTCTGTTATTTTCTTTGCTATACTTCTCAGAAGTTTTCTTTTCTTGTAGCAGTGGCAGTCGGGGAGCAAGCCGAGGCCATGATAATGACAGAAGAGCTGCCTCGACCACAGGAGGGTCACAAGACTCGGCCAAAGCAGAGTACTATTCCGGCCAGACGCATAATCACTCGATCTGCATCCCGCCATACTTTAGAGGTACCGGCCCAGCATATAGCTAGTGTGGAAATATCTTCGGGCAGCTCCCAGGTCGCCTCCCATGAGGAGGAAGTAGATTTCAGCGACAGCGAAGGAGAAGGTATTGCCGAATCAGAAGCCCCTCCTGCATTTGCGAAAGGTGTTCTGTCTCTTCGACCCGCCGAACTATCAGTGTTATCCCCTGAGGAAGAATTCCAGGAGGAGTTTGCCGGGCTCGATACTGAGATTGACATAACTCCACCACTCGCCATTTCGGCTACGGAGCTTTCTTCTCTTTCGCCCCATTTTGAGGGTGCGGACCCTGCTCCAAAGGTGGGTTGTTCATCATATATGATGCTTCATTTGTTTCTTTTATTTAGTGCTGAAGGTCGCTTTGCTTTGGTCTCAGAGTATTGTCGCTGCTACCTTGGCCACCTCCACATCCTTCATGGACATTTCCCTTGTAGATTTGGCTATTGTTCCTTTTCTGCCTTTGACTTGCACGGGGGCTCCTGAGATCATTCGCCCTGTGCCAGTGCGGATACAGTCCTCGACAGACTTGGCATCATTAGACTTGGGAGCTGCAGAAGAAAGTGTCATCCCTGCCAGGGTTTCAGATCTTTGAGCCGAAGCAGATCCGGCCAGGAGCTCCGCTTTCATACCGGCCGCAGTGATGTCAATCGCGCCCGAGTTAGCAATTCCTGTCATAGTGGCTACAGAGTCCGAATTCCTGCCTGCACAGTCTAAGGCACCTCTGTCCCCATCACCAGAAAGAGCAGCTGAAGGTGCAGCCTCCATTGCAGAGATAACCCCGTTACTCATTGATTCTCCTCCCGCGGATGTTCAAGGTGTAGCTCCCGAGGCAGCAGCAGAGGAGGAGTCTTCAGTCCAGCAGGGGAGTACAAAGAGGTACCTGTTGGGTTCGGTGCAGTATTCAGAGGGGGGGGTGAATGAATATAGCCCTTTTAACAAACTTTCGCCCAGTTAAAATGTGATGCTCACTAGAATTACTAGTTCGCAAACAAGATAAGCTTAAAAGCTAATAATTAGTTGCAGAACCAAACAAGCATACGGTGAGATCACTAGGATGCTAACTAGGCTGAATTTGACAAGGTGACGCTCAACTAGAATTTCGCTCTCTTGACAAAATAACACATTTTAAGAAGACTAATTAACTCTTCTTCTCAACCCGAAGCCAAACGCATGGAGCGCCCCTATGCATTCATCTAGCGGAAGCAAAACATAAGCAATCAAACCACAATGCAAGAGGGGTTTTTAGGTAGTTCGGTCCTCCAGACCTACATCCACTAGCTCACGCTAGAAACAGCAGACTCAGTCTGCAACAAATGCTGCCAAACAGCTTGACCAGGGGAACAGCCTCCCCTCTTCCTCCCAACCGGAGGGAACCACTAGTGACACCAGTCACTAGCAAACTAGAGACACACGGTCTCTCTTCCTCCAGACCTGGAGGGAACCCCTGGACTTGAATCCACAAGCCCAGAACCGGAGACAAGTCTCCCTTCCTCCAAACCGGAGGGAACCCACAAGCAGCCCACCTGCTGCTTGCAACCGGAGATATCAATCTCCCTTCTCCTGAACTAACAGGAGGAACCCCGACCTCTCTATAGAGTATCGGAAACACAGCAAACCAGAAAACAAAGGAAAAATAATAAACGAAGATAACTTCAGCAAAACAGAAAGCTGAAAGATGAAATACACAATGTGGCTCTCAATGGAGCTGACTGGCCTGGATTTGATCCATGGTCCAGTAGACAGATCTTCAGGAAAGTTCTTCTTCCTCTTCTCTTCTCTTCTTCTTCTTCTCTTTCACTCTCTCAATCTCTGCTCTTCTATTCTCTTCGGCTCACACTTCTATCTCTCTCTCTCTCTTTCTTCTACTCTCCTAATCTCTCACTCTCTTGCTGCACTTCTTCTTCTTCACTCTTTCTTCTTTCTTCTTCTGCTCTCCTCCTTTCTCTTTTCTTTTTCTATCTGGATCGTGGCTCTCTGTATGAGCTTTTCTTTTCGCCAACTCGATCGAGCTTCTTCTGTGGAAGAAGGCTCATAAATATAGCAGCAGCAGCATCATCAGCCACTACGTGTGACCTCCACATTTCCAGCCCTAATTATTCAGACCGCGTGGCAGTCTCTCAGCAGGCTTCATTCCAGCCTCGGATCACGTGCTGCTCAGGTGTGTGGAATGTTCTTCCTCGGACCTGCAAGGAGATGAAAACCATTACAACTGAGGGCCACAATAACTAAATCTGCACGAAGTATGTAGTAGCAATTCTAGATGCACTGAGAACGACGCGAGATACACACTGTAACAGAGATAACACAACGAAGAGAGCGACACGAAGAAGATGAAGAACAACACGAGGTAAGAAGAAGAAGAACGACACGAGATACATACGATGACTACAGCACGAAGTAAAGAAAACGACACGACGTAATAAACATCAAAGAGAACGGCACGAGAACAACATGGACTGGCAACAGAAACCGACATGAAGTGGTTGCAAACAAGCAAGACACGAGGTCTACGTAAAGCAACACGGAGTGTGGTCAAAGCGAGAACGACACGAGGTCAAATGAGAAAGACCAACATGAAGACGGTGAAAACAGCACGAAGTGAAGAACAACGACACGAAGTATAGTGGTGACAAAAACACACACTACACAGAGAACGACACGTGCTGACAACAGACACGAAGACGAGAACAGAAACCAACACGAAGTATGGTTTCAACACAAAAAAAAGACACGAGGTCTAGGAAGAACAGAAACGACACGAAGTGAAACAGGAAGCAACACGAGGTGCTGCGATGTCCTGCACGCATGAGAACAGACCCGACACGAAGAGACGAAAACAACACGAGGTGAAGACACAAAGAAACAATGACACGAGGTGTAGAAAACACGACACGGAGTGTGGTCAATGCGATAAAGACACGAAGTCTAAAATGAAAGACCAATCACTAAGACAGAATACAAAGAATCAACACGAAGTGAAGTTGACACGAAGTGAGAACACCACGAAGATGATACAGTAATTGACACGGGTTGAAAACAGCCCGAAGATGACAACTGAAATCGACACGGAGTGAAAAACGACACGAAGATGAAAACAACACTTAAAACGAAGTTGACACGGAGTGAAAAACGACACGAGGTCTGGGAGACACGACACAAAGTCACAAGAACAACAGTAACCAACACGAAGTGTGGTTACGAAACATGAACGACACGAAGTGTGGAAACATGACACGAAGTCACAGAAACAACAGTAACCAACACGAAGTGATGAGAGGAAAAATGATACGAGGTCATGAAAACACAAGACAAAGACAAAAGATGAAATCGACACGGAGTGTAGGAACAACACAAGACAGACACGGCTTATCACGTCACGTGATGAAGCTATGAGAGCAGTATGAAACGAATAAAACGACACAAGGAACAACACGAAGAACAACAGTAAGTGACACGAAGACACAATAGAGGGAATGACACAAAGACGAAGGGAACAGTGCAACGTATATACTTGTAGTTCAAATAAGTGTACAGACTTCACCAATGAATCACTCACTGTACAGACTTGCTATAGCAGTATGATGTACAGACTTTGATGAACAGTCCAAAGTATGGACTTTCACTGCAAACAACAATGTGTAGACTTCATGTAAAGGCCCAATGTATGGACATTGAAATCGAAGACCAATGTACAGACTTGAAGAATAAACCAGTGTATAGACTTGAAGATTGAAGGCGATGTATAGATCATGCACATACCAGAAGTCTAACACACATAATATATCAGTCATACACGTGCATTATCCAGATGATATACAAATCACAATCATGAAGCTATCATCAAAGCACAATGTCAGCAGATAAACTGACTGAGCATATGAAGGCCTGAATGAACATTTCAGCAGGATGACTCACAGTGATTAACATCAAACACCAATCATCAAAACCAGATAAATCATTAAAACCACAGCAATGAATGCTTTATGCATCAGTTTAACATGTAGCATGACTGGTCATCAAATATGACTCTAAATTGAGCAGCAGGATGACTGAACATTTGATTAACTCACACCAACAATCAATCAACAAAACCATCATCAAAACCACAGGGGCACAACAATCTCCCCCTTTTTGATGATGGCAACACTTTTAATATATTGAGTCATTCTGATGATGTGAGGCATTCTGAAGACTCAAATTATTCTCCCCCTTTGACTTCATCAAAAAGAAAATAATTTAAGAAGTTAAAGCATGTATAAAGGTTCAGACAAATTCTCCCCTTTGCAATACTCCCCCTGAGTATATGAATGCAAGGTCACAAATGATATGAGCATGATTCAGCATGACAAGGAATGCTCCCCCTGAACAGATGTCAATTGATATGCAAGTGATGCATGACATGGAAGCTCCCCCTCAATAAATGGACTCTTATGAGATAAATGAGAAGGAGACCACAGGGGCAAACAAGGAGAAGTTCAGGTCATTGAGTCAAGGACATGAGCAGAAGAAATTCAGTTAACAGATTTTTCAAGGATGCTCCAAACATAAGAACTTCAGCCAGATTTTCAAAGAGATATCAATCTCATAAATCTAAAGCATAAGTTTTCAAAGTCTTCTATCATAAGGGCTTATGAATGACATTTATTGAACATCATGGTTTAAACCTGATGTATGCAGAGTTTATCAATAAAATTCTGTAATGATATCTAAAACCATGGTTTAATAACAATGAACTAAGCCCTCATATTTATCTTGATAAGACTCCCTTTCTTTTACACAATCAAATTTATTGACTTCTTTCGGAATTACATGCATCTGTATTGAAATCAAGCAATTATGAAGTCATATGATTTTGTCTAGGGTTGTAGCAATTTGATTTTGGCATCAATATACATATATTTCAATTCATTCAACAATTTTCCTTGCTACAATTTTTCGTGCACTCTAGTTCAGTACACACCTTGTAACTAGAGGATATACCTTGATCAGAGGCCTATATCCCTAAGCCCTTAGTGTGACTAACCGTCATGCCTTATGTGAACAGAGTTAGCATTTACACATCATAACACACTACAACTCAATTTTTTTAATGAGTGAATTGTATTTCTCAGTGTGCATGCCATTGCTCTACCTGATTTTCAATGAATTCTTACAGAGTTAACTAAGGCACCTCATGACACAATCCTTTGGACATGTGTTTCTCAGTGACCAAGGTCATTGCTCTGACAATTACTTTACCCTTTAGACAATTCAGAAACATTCAATTGCTTCAAAACAATATTAATCTCATGTACTTAACCAAATAAAGTCATGTATTCAAAAGTGCAGATTTCATAAGTTTTTGCAAGACATAGCATGAAACGGTTGGTTAAGATTTATTAAACATGATTCAGATATGTTAAGAGATTTTGAAGTTAAACTCCATGAATACATTAAGCTTAAACCACATGGGTTATTTCAGACATTCATAAAAGCGTATAATAGAAGATTTCTAGTTCAAGATTTTTCAAATTTATGATCGAGATAGCCCATTGAAATCTTCATGAAGAACTGAAATAATTCTGATATCAAATGATACCAGATAAGAGAGATTTTGAAACTCAGTGTTTTCAAATTATGATCACGGTTTGGTCAACTAGAATCAATGAAAGGGTATGATATGAATTCTGACAAATGTATGCATTTGACAACCTATATGCAATGCATTGACTCCCCCTTACAATATGCATTCAAACTCTCTTTTTGACATTTTCAATATAAGGGGATTTGCAGTAGATTCATGCATGTTTATGCATTTCTCCCCCTGACTAAATATGGAATGTGCAGAGAGAATTCAATACATGGTTTCATGACGAATGCTCAAGATAATCCAACCTGACCTATTTGCATGATGACTCATGGAACCTTAGTAACATACCTAGATCCCTCTTGATAACTATTTAGTTCTCAACCACATGAAGCATGAAGCAATATAATGCATCAATCAGTTGCAAGTGCAAGTCTTCATGCATGAGGATTTAATTGACAGCTCAGATGTTTAATTTAAGACAATTTCAGATTTTTCAAAAGCAGACCTAACATCAGGTTGATTAGGACTGAGCAGATCAATTCAGTATTAACAATTCCAAGATCTTCAGATAGTTTGTTCAACCTCCCCTTAACCAGTTCCATGTACTCTTGGCAAATTAATCCATGGTGATCGTGCATGCCAGTGTAGCACCCATACAATTTCAGCAGTTGAACTTTTATGAGTGAGCAGGAGAATGCAATTAATATTCATTATGGCAGTGTGTGCATGAGCAGCTCATAGGACAGGTCTAACAGTGCAGGTGACAGAATCTGATACAAGCTCCTAATTGATCAGATTTAAACATGATATCCAATCATAATAGCAGTGCAAATTATAGAGCAGACTTTAATTACAATTTTCAGAACTGACCTTCAAAGTAGCAACCCGGGGTCTTCTCACTTGAGTGCCTTGGTTTATTTACCCTTTCTTGTTTATTTCTTTCCAAGGCACACCTGCATTAACTGGGTTATTTTGATCCAGCAGGAACCCAAGCGGCCTCGGGTCCTGTATTACCCCCAACATGTGTTCTAGACAAATTTTGTGCATGAAGGTCATCAGATGTCATCAATTTGCAGTTGGACATGGAATGTCCATACTGACCACAATAATAGCAAGAGACAACAGAGTTTTTGTTCCTTTGAGCATGCATGTTAGTATGATCATGAAATCTATTCACATGAAGGTTTTTGTTATCCATATGAACATTTTGTTTTTTATTTCCAGCCAACCATCCTTGATTAGCTTTATGACCTGGCGTTCCATAGTTAAGACATTAAAGTGTTTTTCTTTTAAGGCCATAGTCATTTCTACCAGCAACATGGGGAGCAGGGAATTTTACAGATTTGGAATGAAGAACCTTTCCCTTTACATGCCAACAGTTTCCTTCTGTATGGCCATACCTCAAGCAGTGAGAGCAGACAATTGAATTTCTTATTTTAGCATTCAAATCAACATGATAAGACTGTGATGTTTTCTTACTTCTAGCACACCAACATTGTGCAGCAGCTTGACTTACTTTTCTACATTCAAGGCAATTAGTTCTTTTATTCAGATGAGCATGATTGTTAGCATGAGAATTTTTGGCTTTTATGTCATCTTGTCTCATTAAATCACATTTATGCATGACATGACCAATTCTATGACAGTAAAAGCATTTAACACTTTTCCTTTTATCAGAAAAACTCTTGACTTGAGAATTTTTAGCAAGCAATCCTTTAAAGATATGTGCATGTGAAGATGAATGAAGGCTATGATTGTCATGCACAGTTTCAGCAGAGATATTCATGGATGAAGTTGAGCATGAACACACATAATTCTGATTTGATTCTTTATCCTTCAGGGTGACAATCATTTTCTCTTTCCCTTTCACAGTTTTTGATAGAGAGACAATTTCAGATTGCATGGAGGATATTTTCAATTCAGATTTTGTTAACTCTTCCTCACAGATGACAATCTGTTTTTGCAGGACATCATTCAAATTTTTCAATGACTCATTCGTTTCTCTTAAGGATCTGATTGTATTCTTTTGAAAATTATCATCAAATTTGATTTCCTTAACCAGATCCTCTAAAACTGTACATTGATTGCATGAGTCTTCCTTCTGAATACCTTTTTCTTTTTCAATGGTTAACCATTGTTGTCCCATCACTGTGTTCAAGACCATCAGTTTTTTATTTTCATCTTTTAATCTTTCATTTTCTTTTCGACATTCAGCAATGTCACATTTTAGATTATCCATCATGGATTTAAGCACAGTTACATCTTGCATGCTCTTAAGGAGATCAATATCTTTCTCATTCAGACTGTCTTTTAATTCAATAATCTTGTTTAGACAGTTTTGATTCTCAGCTTTTAAAGCAACATTTTGTTCTTTAACATTGTTAACGTCTATCATGCAGACATCATACAAATCTGATAGCTCATCATAAGATAAATCTTCAGGTTCGGGCCTTACCTGAGATGATGAGTCATCCCTTTGATCTTCACTGTGATTGCTTCGATGGGCCAACAAACACTGATCATCTTGCTCTTCATGAACGGCAGCCACTTTATTAAAAATTTCCTCTCCAGATGTGCACTCGAAGACAAATGGAAATAGATCAGTATTGACTGCCGCTGACAAAATATTAAGAGCCATGAGATTCTCACGGTTCTTCAGTCTGTCCTCCTTGGACCATTTAGTCTGATCGTAAGACAATTTATGTGGGCCTCTAGACACAAGATTCCATAGATTTGGATCAACGGAATTTAAGTAGACAACAAGGCCGCCTAGCCAATCACAGAAATTAGAACCATCAAATATCACGGATGGAGCCATTTGATCAAGCGATCAGTAAGCGTTCGATTAAAAATCCAAGCAACAGTAGAGCAGAAAAACACCTCACAAGATGGCAGGATCTCCTTCAGATCGTTGGATCTGTTGAGCTAGGGAACCTGCTCTGATACCAATTGTTGGGTTCGGTGCAGTATTCAGAGGGGGGGGTGAATGAATATAGCCCTTTTAACAAACTTTCGCCCAGTTAAAATGTGATGCTCACTAGAATTACTAGTTCGCAAACAAGATAAGCTTAAAAGCTAATAATTAGTTACAGAACCAAACAAGCATACGGTGAGATCACTAGGATGCTAACTAGGCTGAATTTGACAAGGTGACGCTCAACTAGAATTTCGCTCTCTTGACAAAATAACACATTTTAAGAAGACTAATTAACTCTTCTTCTCAACCCGAAGCCAAACGCATGGAGCGCCCCTATGCATTCATCTAGCGGAAGCAAAACATAAGCAATCAAACCACAATGCAAGAGGGGTTTTTAGGTGGTTCGGTCCTCCAGACCTACATCCACCCCACACTCAAACCGAGTGTGGCTTCCACTAGCTCACGCTAGAAACAGCAGACTCAGTCTGCAACAAATGCTGCCAAACAGCTTGACCAGGGGAAAAGCCTCCCCTCTTCCTCCCAACCGGAGGGAACCACTAGTGACACCAGTCACTAGCAAACCAGAGACACACGGTCTCTCTTCCTCCAGACCTGGAGGGAACCCCTGGACTTGAATCCACAAGCCCAGAACCGGAGACAAGTCTCCCTTCCTCCAAACAGGAGGGAACCCACAAGCAGCCCACCTGCTGCTTGCAACCGGAGATATCAATCTCCCTTCTCCTGAACTAACAGGAGGAACCCCGACCTCTCTACAGAGTATCGAAAACACAGCAAACCAGAAAACAAAGGAAAAACAATAAACGAAGATAACTTCAGCAAAACAGAAAGCTGAAAGATGAAATACACAATGTGGCTCTCAATGGAGCTGACTGGCCTGGATTTGATCCACGGTCCAGTAGACAGATCTTCAGGTAAGTTCTTCTTCCTCTTCTCTTCTCTTCTTCTTCTTCTCTTTCACTCTCTCAATCTCTGCTCTTCTATTCTCTTCGGCTCACACTTCTATCTCTCTCTCTCTCTCTTTCTTCTACTCTCCTAATCTCTCACTCTCTTGCTGCACTTCTTCTTCTTCACTCTTTCTTCTTTCTTCTTCTGCTCTCCTCCTTTCTCTTTTCTTTTTCTATCTGGATCGTGGCTCTCTGTATGAGCTTTTCTTTTCGCCAACTCGATCGAGCTTCTTCTGTGGAAGAAGGCTCATATATATAGCAGCAGCAGCAGCATCAGCCACTACGTGTGACCTCCACATTTCCAGCCCTAATTATTCGGACCACGTGGCAGTCTCTCAGCAGGCTTCATTCCAGCCTCGGATCACGTGCTGCTCAGGTGTGTGGAATGTTCTTCCTCGGACCTGCAAGGAGATGAAAACCATTACAACTGAGGGCCACAATAACTAAATCTGCACGAAGTATGTAGTAGCAATTCTAGATGCACTGAGAACGACGCGAGATACACACTGTAACAGAGATAACACAACGAAGAGAGCGACACGAAGAAGATGAAGAACAACACGAGGTAAGAAGAAGAACGACACGAGATACATACGATGACTACAGCACGAAGTAAAGAAAACGACACGACGTAATAAACATCAAAGAGAACGGCACGAGAACAACATGGACTGACAACAGAAATCGACACGAAGTGGTTGCAAACAAGCAAGACACAAGGTCTACGTAAAGCAACACGGAGTGTGGTCAAAGCGAGAACGACACGAGGTCAAATGAGAAAGACCAACATGAAGACGGTGAAAACAGCACGAAGTGAAGAACAACGACACGAAGTATAGTGGTGACAAAAACACACACTACACAGAGAATGACACGTGCTGACAACAGACACGAAGACGAGAACAGAAACCAACACGAAGTATGGTTTCAACACAAAAAAAAAGACATGAGGTCTAGGAAGAACAGAAACGACACGAAGTGAAACAGGAAGCAACACGAGGTGCTGCGATGTCCTGCACGCATGAGAACAGACCCGACACGAAGAGACGAAAACAACACGAGGTGAAGACACAAAGAAACAACGACACGAGGTGTAGAAAACACGACACGGAGTGTGGTCAATGCGATAAAGACACGAAGTCTAAAATGAAAGACCAATCACTAAGACAGAATACAAAGAATCAACACGAAGTGAAGTTGACACGAAGTGAGAACACCACGAAGACGATACAGTAATTGACACGGGTTGAAAACAGCCCGAAGATGACAACTGAAATCGACACGGAGTGAAAAACGACACGAAGATGAAAACAACACTTAAGACGAAGTTGACACGGAGTGAAAAACGACACGAGGTCTGGGAGACACGACACAAAGTCACAAGAACAACAGTAACCAACACGAAGTGTGGTTACGAAACATGAACGACACGAAGTGTGGAAACATGACACGAAGTCACAGAAACAACAGTAACCAACACGAAGTGATGAGAGGAAAAATGATACGAGGTTATGAAAACACAAGACAAAGACAAAAGATGAAATCGACACGGAGTGTAGGAACAACACAAGACAGACACGGCTTATCACGTCACGTGATGAAGCTATGAGAGCAGTATGAAACGAATAAAACGACACAAGGAACAACACGAAGAACAACAGTAAGTGACACGAAGACACAATAGAGGGAATGACACAAAGATGAAGGGAACAGTGCAACGTATATACTTGTAGTTCAAATAAGTGTACAGACTTCACCAATGAATCACTCACTGTACAGACTTGCTATAGCAGTATGATGTACAGACTTTGATGAACAGTCCAAAGTATGGACTTTCACTGCAAACAACAATGTGTAGACTTCATGTAAAGGCCCAATGTATGGACATTGAAATCGAAGACCAATGTACAGACTTGAAGAATAAACCAGTGTATAGACTTGAAGATTGAAGGCGATGTATAGATCATGCACATACCAGAAGTCTAACACACACAATATATCAGTCATACACGTGCATTATCCAGATGATATACTTATCACAATCATGAAGCTATCATCAAAGCACAATGTCAGCAGATAAACTGACTGAGCATATGAAGGCCTGAATGAACATTTCAGCAGGATGACTCACAGTGATTAACATCAAACACCAATCATCAAAACCAGATAAATCATTAAAACCACAGCAATGAATGCTTTATGCATCAGTTTAACATGTAGCATGACTGATCATCAAATATGACTCTAAATTGAGCAGCAGGATGACTGAACATTTGATTAACTCACACCAACAATCAATCAACAAAACCATCATCAAAACCACAGGGGCACAACAGTACCGACTAGCTCTTTCGGTAGATTTGCCTTCTTCGTCCTCCCAAGCGGGCATTGGGCTATGGGCAGATATTGACGGAGTGGTGACTTTTGAAGTCGTCACATCTGCTTCCTTTGGCTTTACTTCTCCTGACAGCTTCGTCTGGCAGCATCTGGACATGTTACGCCAGCTGGTAGAGTCTCAGCCTGGCTTGAAATATCTACAGCTGAAGGAAATCACCAATCGCCTCACCGCTGGGCTGCAAGCCATGGGCTACCCTTTGGACATATGGGCTCAGCGGGTCTTGCTTTTATTGAAATTCGTGCATCGGAGAGACTTCCTAGCATGAATCATGGTTGACAGGCTGACGGCGTTGAAGTTGCAGAGGTCAAAATGCAAATCCGAGGTGGAAAAGCTAACGCTGACACTTGATGAACGCCAGGCTGAGCTACAGAGCATTATTCAGCGGGAGGAGGCTATCCAGAAACGGGTAGCCGTTTTGGAGGCGGAGCTCACTGAACTTCGGGCAGAGCTGCAACAATTATCTTCTATTCGGCCACAGTCCACCGAGGAGGTGGCTTTACTGGAGGGTCGGGTGATGTCTTTCCAGGACCTGTCCATGAGGCTTCAGGAGGAGGAAGCGCGCCTTCATGAGTTAGGAGCCGCCCCCTATGTTGGTCTTCTGGCCTTTGAAGATATCTTTCGGCGGCCATGAATTATCTTCACTTTCTTTTCTTTTCTTTCTTCTCTTCCCATCTTTTTTGTTTGTGACACATCGTCCCCTCGGGGCCCCTTATGTACTCACTTCGTAATGAAATGAAAAGAGATCTTTTGGCTTCATGTGTATCCATCTTGTCTACCATGTGGTTTCATCACTTCGGGAAGTGGGGTAGTGGTTTTAGCAATCCCTCATGTGAATGGCTCGTACCTAGCAGGAGAGCGTCCACCCCTTCAGAGAAAGGATGGGGAACTCGCTCCACCACGTGACGGGCATCCGAAGAGGTGCTTAAACCGGATTGTGTTGGTATCATCAAACGTCCCTCTTGGCGACATGTGCTATGAGGGAGACAGTTTGCAGGGATGTGACAGAAGGGGTTTCATCAGAATAGACGGAAAGTCTAGACTGGGTAGAGGTTATGGCAGGTGGGACATTTGAAGGGGGCATAGTTTTCATCAGAACAGACGTAGGGTCTGAACTGGACAGGGTTTTATCATTGATCGGGCGTGGCGCCGGTCGATCAACGGTGGTTTCATCATCGATGCAAAGGGTTTTATAAGTTTCATCAGAATAAACGAAAGGTCTAAATTGGGTAGGGTTTCATCATTGATCGGGCGAGGTGCCGGTCGATCAACAATTGATTTCATCATCGATATTGGGCTTATATCGATGCAAGGAGATTCCATAAGTTTCATCAGAATAGATGAAAGGTCTAACTGGACAAGGTTTCATCATTGATCGGGCAGGATGCCAATCGATCAACGGTTGGTTTCATCATCAATATTGGGTTTATATCGATGCAAGGAGATTTCATAAGTTTCATCAGAATAGACGAAAGGTCTAAACTGGACAAGGTTTCATCATTGATCGGGCAGGATGCCAATCGATCAACGGTTGGTTTCATCATCAATATTGGGTTTATATCGATGCAAGGAGATTTCATAAGTTTCATCAGAATAGACGAAAGGTCTAAACTGGACAAGGTTTCATCATTGATCGGGCAGGATGCCAATCGATCAACGGTTGGTTTTATCATCAATATTGGGTTTATATCGATGCAAGGAGATTTCATAAGTTTCATCAGAATAGACGAAAGGTCTAACTGGACAAGGTTTCATCATTGATCGGGCAGGATGCCAATCGATCGACGGCGGGACGTATGTGAAGGTGTTGGTCTCGTCAGGACAGACGTAAGGTCTATTCCAACAGGTTTTATCGCATATGGGGCTTGTCAAGAAATGCGTAGGCTTCATCAGGGCAGACGTGAGGTCTGAGCTGGACAGGCTTCATCAGGGTGGTGATGGGTTTCATTGTCGGTGGGACGTTTGAAAGTGGGTATGTAGGTTTCATCAGGGTAGACGTAAGGTCCACCCCGGGAAGGCTTTATCATCGGTGGGGCATAGAGCCAGATGACCGACGGAAGGCTTCATCAGTGAAGGGGAGGCAAAGATAGCGTGCCGGTTGGCATGGAGCTTTTAAATTACCACATTACTGACCCAAGTGCCCTTTCGGGTTTTCACCGGAGCCAGCCCCCTCTTGCTTTTGCCCACGCGCCCTTTCGGGTTTTCACGTGGCGGGGTACCCGATTTTGCCTGCGGTGCCCTTTCGGGTTTTCACCACAGCTGGGTTTTTGGCCATTTTTGCCCTTATCCGAGATGTCCGAACAAGTCTGGCGGGGTATCTCTATTTTTAACCCCCCTTTTTTTTATATATACATAGTTTCCTGAATTGGGACTTCAGCACGGATCTGGCGATGTGCTGCTTCATTAGTGCATGTTCTTATCATCGGTATTGGGTATATACCGACGCAAGGATTCCATAGGTTTCATCAGGGTAGACGTAAGGTCTACACTGGGCTGGTTTTATCATTGATCGGGTAGGGTGCCGATCGACCAATGGTAGGTTTTATTATCGCGGGACATAGCGAGACACGCAGCTCTAGTCGGAACAGATGTAAGGTCTAGACCGAATAGGCTTCTTCGCCGATCGGGTAGGGTGCCCTGCCGACCAAAGATGGGTTTCATCATCGGTATTGGGTTTATACCAATGCAAGGATATCATGGATTTCATCAGGATAGACGTAAGGTCTAAGTTGGATAGGTTTCATCGCTGATCGGGCAATGTGCCAATCAATCAAAGCAGGTTTCATCATCGGTATTGGGTTTATACCAATGCAGGGATTTCATAGGTTTCATCGGGATAGACGTAAGGTCTAAGCCGGATAGGTTTCATCATTGACCAGGCAGTGCGCCAATCGATCAAAGCAGGTTTCACCATGGTGGGATTTTGGCAAGGTATGAGGGTTTTATCAGGACAGACGTAGGGTCTGAACTGGGTGGGTTTGATCATTGATCGGACGAGGTGCCGGCCGATCAACGAGAAGTTTATGACGGGGGGTGAGGCTTCTTTAGGATCACCATATTACTGGCCCAAGCGCCCTTTCGGGTTTTCACCGGAGCCAGCCCCCTCTTGCTTTTGCCCATACGCCCTTCCGGGTTTTCACGTGGCGGGGTACCCGATTTTGCCTGCAGTGCCCTTTCGGGTTTTCACCACAACTGGGTTTTAGCCATTTTTGCCCTTGCTCGGAAAACCAGAACAAGACCGGCAGGGTATCTCTATTTATTTTAACCCCATTTTTTATTTATTTTCATTCTTTTATTCTCTCTCCCCTCTTTTGGGAGGGTAACAAGTCGGACTGTCATTAGATCATGATAAGGGATGGCTCGGCCAGGGTGGAGTGCCGCTAGACCAAGGAAGAAGGGTAGCTTGGTTAGGGCGGAGTGCCGCTAGAGCACGAAAAAGGGTAGCTCGGTTAGGGCGGAGTGCCACTAGACCAAGGGAGAAAGGTAGCTTGGTTAGGGCGGAGTGCCGCTAGACCAAGGAAATGGGTAGCTTGGTTAGGGCGGAGTGCCGCTAGACCAAGAAAAGGGTAGCTCGGTTAGGGCGGAGTGCCGCTAGACCAAGGAAATGGGTAGCTCGGTTAGGACAGAGTGCCGCTAGACCAAGGGAGAAAGGTAGCTCGGTTAGGGCAGAGTGCCGCTAGATTGAGGAAGAAGGGTAGCTTTTAGCCTGATTACTCGGGGAATATTGGTTGGGCGGCATGATACAGCTTTAGGTGTCTACCGTTGAGTGGTGAGAATTGGATTTCCCCTCGATGGTTAATGACCATGTAGGCCCCTCCTTCGTAGACCCTATATATCACATAAGGACCTTCCCAATTAGGATTCAGCTTCCCTTTTGGGTTGGACGCCATGACTTCTCTTTTCTTGACCATGACGAGGTCACCTTTCTTAAATTCTCGTCCTTTTACGAGTTTGTTGAATGCAGTGGCCATGCGGGCCTGGTACATCTGAATATTCTTCTGAGCTTGGAGGCGCTTCCCTTCCAATTCAGCCAATTCTTGTAATCTTCTTTCTGCATTGGTTTGTTCGCCACGGGCCAGGTCATATTGAACTGCCACCCTGAGTGACGGGACTTCCAACTCCAGTGGAACTACTGCCTCCGAGCCGTATACCAGTGAGTATGGCGAGCACCCTGTAGGTGTCTTGAAGACAGTGCGGTATGCCCATAGAGCTTCATACATCTTTTCTTCCCAGTCCTTCTTATTAGAACTGACGACTTTAGCCAACAAGGTGCATAACGTTTTTTTGAAGGCTTCTGCCAATCCATTTGCCTGTGGATTGTAAGGAGTGGAAGTCCTCCACTCGATCTTATATTTCTCGGCGAGCCGATAGATCTTTTGATTTCTGAAATGACTTCCATTATCGGATATTATTCGGCTGGGGATCCCAAACCGGAAGATAATGTTCTATTTGATGAATCTGGCAACCATCTCACCAGTCACTTCTCGTAATGCTATAGCCTCCGCCCATCGGGAGAAGTAATCTGTTATTGCCAGTATGTACTTATGTCCGGCTGAGGAGGTCGGTAGTGGGCCGACTACATCGGTTCCCCATTGTGCAAATGGCCAGCTAGGGATTGTAGGGTGCAGAACGGCAGGTGGCCTTCTGGGCACAACAGCATGCTCCTGACATTTCTGACATGACTTCGCAAACTTGCAGCAATCTTCAAACATAGTGGGCCAATAGTAGCCCAGCTTCTTGATTTCTATCTTCATCTTAGGGCCAGCTTGGTGAGCACCTGCCGTCCCAGCATGTATTTCTTTCATTGCTTGCCAAGCTTCCTCAGTGGACAGGCAGCGGAGCAAAATCTTCTTGCGTGCATCTGCCATTATTCGGAACAAGGTTCCATTTCTGAATTCATAAGAATCTTTAATCCTTAGAAGTTTCATCTTTTCTTCTCTTTTCTGTGGTAGCTGTTGGTGTAAAAACCATTGTAGCAGGTGCTGTCTCCAATCAGATGCATGTTCTGTACTGATCGTGGCGACTTCATTTTCTTCGGGGCAGCCTTCTAGCATGCTGGGGACTTGCCGCTGATTTATAACAACAATGTTCAGTGTCTCATCCGGTGGGACTGCTATTGAGCTGGCTAGCTTTGCCAATGCATCAGCCTGGGCATTATGTGCACGGCCCACATGCTTGAGCTCGATATGATAGAATTTCGCCATGAGGCGCACAGCTTTTTGGTGGTAGGGGTTCAACTCTGGCTTTCGCACTTCGAACTCACCTTGGATTTGCTTTATTATCAACATTGAATCCCCGAATACCTGAAGCATCTGGATACCCATGTTGAGGCTGATGTGCAACCCGATTATCAGAGCTTCATACTCGGCTTCATTATTAGTGCAGGGCTTGTTTATAGAACAGGAAGTATGCACAACCTCCCCCTCTGGCGATCTTAGCACAATACCGGCTCCGGCCCGTATTCTGGTCTTTCCATTGGAGTCCGTCTCTGTCCTAGATGCTCCATCAAAGAATAGCTGCCACATAGTTGACTGAGCCTGGCAGGCTTCTAATGTTTCATCATCGGGTAACTCAGTCCCCAACATATCATTCTCTGGCACAGGGTGCTCTGCGAAGAAATCAGCCACGGCCTGTCCTTTTATTGCCCTCTGGGGTATATATGTGATATCGAATTCCATTAGAATTACTGCCCATTTGCCCAACCGGCCTTTCAGTGTTGGCTGAGTCAATATGTATTTGAGCGGATCTGCTGCAGATATCAATCTGATTTCGTGTGACAGCATATAGTGCCGGAGTTTTTTAATGGCAAAGACTAGTGCCAAGCATGTCTTTTCTATATAGGTGTAGCTTTCTTCAGTTCTAATCAGCCTCCGACTCAGGTAGTATAGAGCCTGTTCTTTGCCTTCTTCATTTATCTGTGCTAGCATTGCCCCCAGGGAACAGTGTGTGGCTGCAATGTATAGGATCAGGGGCTTGCCCTTAATAGGTGCCCCCAGCACTGGAGGGGTCTTGAGATATTCTTTCAGCTTCTCAAAAGTTTCCTGACAGCCTTCGTCCAAGAGGAACGGTACATCTTTCATCATGAGCTTGTGAAAAGGGTGGCATCTCTCCGATAGATTTGATATGAATCGTCAGATATAGGCCAAACGCCCTTGCAGAGATCTCAGCTCGTGGAGATTCCTTGGTGGAGGGAGCTCCTGGATAGCTTTAATATTGGATGGGTCGATCTCAATGCCCCTATGACGGACAACGAACCCAAGGAATTTTCCACTGGACACGCCGAAGGCACATTTCACAGGATTCATCTTGAGTTCATATCTGCGCAGCCTCTGGAACACTATCCTCAGATCTTGCAGATGATCTTCTCTTCTGCTGGTTTTCACCACCAGGTCATCGATGTAGCACTCCACTTTCTTGAAGAGTAAATCATCAAAGATCTTTGTCATAGCTCTTTGATAAGTAGCGCCGGCATTCTTGAGGCCGAACAGCATCCTTTTGTAGTGAAATATCCCCTTCGGGGTGCGGAATGCAGTATGCACTCTGTCTTCTTCAGCAATCCAGATCTGGTTGTATCCGGATGACCCATCCATGAATGACAGGGCTTCATGTCCAGTGGTTGCATCGATCATTACTTCAGTGATTGGCACTGGGAAATCATCTTTTGGGCAAGCCTTATTCAGGTCCCTGAAATCTACACATATTCTGATCTGCCCATTTTTCTTCTTCACGGGCACTATATTGGCCAGCCATGTAGTATATTGGTTCTCTTCAACAAAGCCCACATCGATCAGCTTGTCGACTTCTTTGTTGATCTGATTTATCAGTTCGGGACGCATTCTCCTGGCATGCTGCTTCACAGGGCTTGCCTCTGGGTTTATCGCCAATCGGTGCTGTGCCACATCGGAACTCAGTCCCAGCATCTCATCATATGTCCATGCAAAGCAGTCTCGAATTCTTTCAGAAACTGAATATACTGTTCTTTGACAGCTGGCTCCAGCAGTGCACTGAGGAACGTAGGCCTTGGCTCATCTGCTGACCCCAGATTCACTTCTATCAGCTCATCGACGGTGGCCTGGCCTCCGTCCTCAACTTCGGGCGGGGCTTCTTGCAAATCAATGAAGCCTCCCGGGATATAATCTTCTTCATTCTCATGACTTTCTGTTTCATCACACCGATCATCAGCAGATGCTGGTGCATCGTATAAGGCCAATATGGTCGGATTCTGTCCAGTCTGCCCCGAGGACGTGACTGGCTCAGCGGAAAACTTCGACATGGAGTCTTCTGTGCTTAGAGGCTCTTCTGATGTGGGCTCCCCTGAGAGGTTATCATTATGTAGAGCTCAGAACTCTTCTAGAATGCGCCCAAACTCCAGGCACTCTTGCAGCTCTCTGGCTACTTGGTCTTCATCCGGGGTTCCGGTGTCAAATTGTGCTTCGACCTGGAACAGATCCTCTTTGCAGGACGGATTCTCCCAGCACCAACCCTTCTTGGTCTCATCAGACGCCCTTGCCTCCGGCTGATTGTCTTGGGCTTCATTGTCTGTTATGGATTGATACATAATCTCTTCATCTTCAAAGGGGTATTGGTCATACCCTACTTCTGGGGAATCTTCATTCAGGTAGAAGGCTGAGATGACATCCACCTCGGCTTCATAGTATTCTTGCAGGGTATAACCCAGTCCCGGGTGTTGTGTGATCTTCCTCAGCTCCTTGCTATCTCGAGGCGAATCCCATAACTCCTTGAATGCTTTCTTCTGAGCAGCAGGCTGTATCGATGGCATTTGCATCTTGGAGAACATTTGTGAAACCCATTGGGTAGTATAATCCAGGCCCGTAATTGGTACCATTAGGTTTGCAGCTTCTTCAGGGGCCATGCAATCTTGATCATCTTCTTCGACTGCCTCCCCGGTGTAGAACATGATAGGGGGTTCGTCGAAGCGAGGGATTTCCATAGTCTTTAGGGGCAGCACTGTCTGGTATTCTGTGCTGGCTATGGGCTTGACTAGACCCTGAGGAACTTCCACCTGTGTGTATTTTTCTTTCATCTTTTCTTCAGTATCATCTGGGTGTATGCCAGGAGGAGTGATCCGAGCAAAATCACCAGCATAAGAGATGTGAGACACCCCATGCTTTTTAATGTAGCCCTTTGGCGGCGGCGGAGACCAATTTCTTGCTTTCGTCGCTGACTTTTCTTGGCTGACCACAGTTTCTTTTCCTTTATCCCTTTGTGACACCTCGGTGTAATAGGATGCATCGAGCATATGGCACTCGAACACTTCGAAGGGATGTAGGTCTGCAAACACCCTTTCCTCTTTTCCTTCATGGCAATATTTTATACATTGGTGTAGCGTGGATGGCACTATCTGATATTCGTGCAGCCACGGTCTTCCCAGCAGGGCCTTATATGTGGTGTTGGAGTCGATTACATAGAATCGTACCACTGTAGTGAGGTCGCCCAGTGTGAGATTGAAATCAGCCACCCCGAGAGGTGTTTCACATTTCTGGTTGAATCCTGCAATTTTCATGTCTCTGACCTTGGTGAGCTGCAGGTCAAAATAATATTTCTGATAGATGCGGTATGGGAGAATATTCACAGCAGCCCCTGGATCTATTAGTATTCTGCTTATCGGCTGGCAGTTCAGGGAACCCCTCATATACAGCGGTCTATTATGGCAGGAATTTGGGATTAGCATATCATCCTCCGTGAACGTGACTGATGGCCCAGCATTCACTTCTGCCAGGAGTGCTTCACATTGTGCCGGGGACTGCAGGGCATCCACGATTGCTTTGCGAGCTTCTTCGCTCAGAGAGAGAATTTCCCAGATGGAGAATCTGATAGGGAGCTTCTTCAGCATTTTCATGACTCGACTGCCCACCCGGACATTAGATAGTCTCATCTCCTCTGCCCATCGGGGTCCTGGAGGTTCATGTGGTGCCTGTGGCCTTTGCTGCCCATTTTCAATTTTATCTTCTTCATCGGTCTCCCGGAAGGCTTCTTATGTAGCGACTGCCCCTGGTTTTGCTAGAGGGTTACCTTCTTCATCTTCTTCATGCTGTTTCTACTTTCCAGCCGCTGTCTGCTGGCATTTATTGCTTTTATCTGGAGCAGTATGAGCCAGTTGCTCATTTTCTAAGCTGGACAGGAACTCCAGGAATGAAGGGGCTTCATCTGCCTTCCTTTTGTCTTGGTACAGACTGGCAGGGGGAGGAACTTGGACACCTCGTATCTCTGGTTCCGGGATTTGATAGGGTTGCTCCCCTCTGAACATGATATTATGGTTGGCTGGTGGTTGGCGCCCCCATCTTCTCCCAGAACGTGTTGCATGGGCCGAGGTAGAGGCTTTGGCATGGTTAGCTTCTAGCGGAGCGTTGGATGCTTCCGGCTCATCGTCCTCCCCGGGCAAGGAGAAGAGTACTGACAGAGTGTTACATTGTACTGTCGTGACCTTCTTTCCTTTCTTGGATTTGAGTCGTTTCTTCTTCTTTTGGGAATTTGACTTTGCCGGCTCCTGCCCCCAGAAGGGCTCATCTTCAGCTTTTTCTTGTTCTGCCTCTGGCTGCTCTTTAATTTTCAATTCTTCGAGCTGTTCCCAGAGTATACAGTCCTTCATCAGCAGATGCTTGGGCTTCTTCTGCTCGTACTCATCGAGCTCATTAATATATTGCTGCAGACGCCTGGCTGCAGGGCTTACTTCTTTATGTGTAGGGAGGGGAGTTTGTCTCCTCCGGTTGTGAGTAGGGATCCGGATGACTGGTCCAGTCTCAGTTGTATGCCATATTGACTTTATTGGAGGCAGCTCAGGCCTTGGTGTAACACCCCGGATAACTACTCCGCTGGTACTGGCTACAGGAGTCTTCTTCTTTTTGCTTTTTATGGGTATCATCTGCCATCCTTCCTGATCTTCCTGCGGGGTGAGGAAGCAAGCTTCATAGGTATTCTTAGTGCATTCTTCAACGGCCTCTTTGGGCAGCTGTTGGTAGACTGAGATCATATTGGCAGCCACTCTCCAGGGTGGAGGCTCATGTGGGTGAGGTGGCTTTACCTGGTAATCTCCCAGCTGCAGCTCACCTTTCTTGACCATTCCTTCCATGATATCTTTGAAGACATAACAATCTTCAATTGCGTGCCCCAGCGCGCGGTGAAACGGACAGAACAGCGGATCATCTTTCTTTGCTGCATCGGCTGGTCTTTTGGGTTCAGGCAATGTTACCTTATTGAACTTGTATGCCCAGTTGAACAGTGCGGCCTTCTTATCCTTTGGGAAGGAATATGCCTTTCTCATCTTGTCTCTCAGAGAGACTTTATCCTTCCTTTCTGCTGTATCTGCCAGCGGGGGAGCTTCATCTGCCCCTTTCTTCCCCTTCTGCTGCTCGAAGGTTCTGAAATCGACGGTGTTGGCCTCAGAGTGTGATGGCCGTCGTTCATTGGATTTTCCCTTCGGCATAGTGAGAACATTGGCGGTCGGACGCTTGGACAAGAATGTCTCGAACTCTGCCACTATATTGTTCAGTCGGTCGAATGTTCTGACATCTGCACCGATCATTTTTTCTAGCACCTCCCTCCTGAGGCTCTGCTTGCATATCTGCACCGCATCTTCTTGATGAGGAGGCCTTCGGCATCTCATGGCTAAGTTCCTCCATCTTTTGATGTAGTCCAGTGCGGTCTCATCTTGTTTCTGCCTAGTTGCATACAACTCTGCTATCGTGATTTCCCTTTCCGTGACATGAAATCTGTCGTGAAATTTTCTTTGCATATCAGGCCAATCAACCACTGACCCAGCTGGCAAGCTTGAGTACCATTCAAAGGCCAACCCAGTGAGGGATGAGCCAAAGAACTTGAGCAGATAAGCTTCATCGACTGCTAGGTCTCCCATGATTGTAGTGTAGTAGGCTATATGCTCCCTAGGGGAGCCTTGGCCATTAAATTTCTCAAACTTCGGCGGCTTACTGACGCCTGGGGGTAGTTTCTTAGCAGCATATTGGGGAGGATAGGGTACCCTGTACACATCATAGGTACCCGTATCACCACCAGTCTTTTCTGACAGCTTCATTTCCACAATTCTTTCAATCATCTGCTTGTGGGCCACAGCTGGATCTATCTCTTCTGGGAAGAAGTGAGCTTGTTGCTGGCTGTGAGGAGTTGTCATCACAGTGGCGCGCAAGATGGGTGCGGTAGGCTGTGTCTGAGACACAGAGGGCTGAGCTGCTGTTTGTTGTGGAACAGGTTGGCTCGGTGTCTTGCCCTTATCAGCTAGGAGAGAATTAGCCAGGATAGTTGTTTCTGTGGAGCTGGATGTCTGCCCCGTAGATTCAGCTTGCTTCGAGACTGATGTAGCTTCCTGTCTCTCATTGAGCTATCTTCGGAGAGCGCTGATCTCCAGCTGATATCTCCTGAACATCATCTGGATCATGGGATCCATAGTTGATGGGATTTGTATATCTTCAGAAGTCCCTTCAGCATCATCAACAAAGGGGTTATCTCCATCTTCTGTTGTTACCACATTAACTGTCATAGTGGTAATCCTGCGGGCTTCATCATCAATTTTCATTTTATCCTTTGCGGCCTGGCCTCTTCTTGTGACAGGACCAGGTCTAGTTGCCAGTCTGAGCAATTCATCTGGCTGAGTTGGTAGTATATCTTGTCCCCTGGCCAGTCCAGCCATGTTGCAGGCGAAGATTTGCATCTTTCCTTTTCACCTGTAGACCTTTCTTTTTATTTGGCTAGGATATCTGAGCCGGTCAAAGACCGATATTCTTTCTTTGTCTTCTTCCCCGTGCAGGTCTTCTTCATTATATCTGGCCCTGAGGCCTTCTCCATAGTCATTTGAATCGGAGGAGGAGGCTCCGATCATCATTTCTTGGAAGGTTTCTTCTTCTTCATCATCCCTGGTGCCCAAGGCACGGGATAGTCTTCGTTGACCTAGGGCAGAGCTCCCTAGGTAGTGGAAGTAGTCTTGGACTACTTGCTTTGTCTCTTCAGAGTTGTGCCTTTGCGGCTCAGGTTGGAACATCAGTCTTTCCTGGCTTCTTTGCTGATAGGCCAGTCTTGTTATCTGAGCATTCAAATGCTCGGCCTTGGAATATCTGAAGATGTCGGCCTGTCTGGCACAGGCCCTCGATCTTCTTGGGACGGCAACCATGGCTGGTTCACACATTCCCGCATCGCCATTCCGGCAGCAGTTGGTAGCAACATCATGGTTCTTTCTCTGCCATCTTCTGCCCCCGGCCCTGGGGTGGGTGACAGCAAGGTCTTCTTTCTTCTCAAGTCTCCTACCCCTCATCATGGGGCGAGCAACAGTCAGTTTTCTTTCTCTATCATTTCTTTCATCTCTCCTACCCCAGGCTCTGGGGTGAGCAGCAATAGCATTTCCTGTTTCTTTTCCTTCTCTTCTTTGGCGTCCCGCCCTGAAGCGGGCAACAGCATCATTGGTAGCCCCCTCCTCATCTTGAGCTAGAGCCCAGCTCTGCATCTTCTTCGGTCGCCAGACCTGTTTGTATTTTGCTGGCTTGGGCGCCAGTGGCTTCCTCTCATCGGCCTCCCAGTTGGCATGCCTGGTGGCCAGAGTTTGGAATCTGTTCGTAGTGGGTACTTGCGGGACGATCACGTCTGGGTTGACCTCCCTCGGGCGGCCGTTGAGGTTCGTCCGGATCCCTCCGATCATCATGGTCTTTCCGGAGTTGGAAAGTCAACGGTCAGCAGTGACATACCCGCTCCTCCGGTTGGTCCTCCTCCCCTTTTAAGCAGCAGCGGGGACCGTGCCCCTTTTCTGGATGTGGTGGACATAGCAGGCGACGGCCGTGGGGGCCGTCTTCTCTGGCAAGCTGTCCTTCTGGACAGTGGTCTTCATTGGGGCACTCGCAGCAGTGCCTTGCTCATGGTTATCGACCTTCAGAAGGTCGGTGTAGACGACGCCCAAGCAGTTGGGCAGCCCGACAGCTGGGGGAAATGAGCCGAACGCCAGTGGTACCGCCAAGTATCCCTCCTGGACATGCATGTCCACCGGTTGTTTGTTGAAGCAAATGGACATGATTCCAGCTGTCATTGTAGATTCCTGGAAATAAGGAAAGTACACAGAATCAGAAGTTTCAGGGGGGCCCGCCGGGCCTCCTACTTTAGCGTAAAGATGAAGGGAGACTAAGTCCCACCGGGCGTGCCAGACTTGTGGACGCGGATTTTTTATTTATTTATTATTTATTTGTTCATTTATTTATATTTATGGATTTATTGGCGTGCCAGTCACATGTGTGACGATTTCATTGTGCGCTCGATTCTGACAAGGTCAGTCGATTGTGAGTGATCGTGTCGGGACCTGAAGTCCGTCATACCATGAACGCTATGACGTTAATTATGTCCTTCCAAGGAAGGACAACCCTTGATTAAACGCTAAAGTAAGAGGCCTCGAGAGGCAAACAGATATTCACATGCTTAACTTTAAACTTCATACCAGGGCCGGGGAGGCGGGTAAGATAATAACATCAACCACAGAAACTGACTAGATCGTGTGGTTGGCGGTTCAAAACAGTTATACTTGGTGGAAACAAGGAGATAGAAGATATCCACCACGGAAAGGCAAAGCCCTGGCCATGATATAGGTTTAAAGCTTCGATCGGTATTTCGACGGCCTTTTCTCTTAATCTGGGTTATGCCCAGGGGGAAATAGGCTATCACCCACGGAATGCCGGGATGAAAGCCGAGAGCTAGATAGGCCGAACCTCCCAACCCGTGTACATATGGGCTATGGGGCAATGTGTGATTTTCCCTTTGAAAAGCTAGCGGGATTGATGCAGTGGCAAGAACCCCCCCGAGCAAAAGGGTTATTCGTAAATCCGTTGTAGTTAGGTGGAACATAGGGGTTATGACTCCCCTTCAATTTTATCCCCGGGACATATCGGGTGATCCACAGATATCCCTTGTGTGGGTTCGCTTTGGGTATTGGAATTCATTGGGTGGTAGATCGGGCTCTCGGCACGCTCTGAATGGACACAGGCTCTCGGCACGACCCAAAAATGGGAAGGCCAGTGCTTTCGGCGCCAAAAACAAGAAGGCTGGGGGTTCCCGGCGCCAAGACAAGAGGGCTTGGGTTCCCGGTGCGACGAAGAGAACCCAAAGGGGAGAGGGCCTTCGGCGCAGGCTTCCCGGCGCGAGGAAGAAATGCTAGAAGAGGGTCTCGGCGCGGGACGGTTGAGCAAGGCTCCCGGCGCGACGCGGCTACAAGGGGGGTGGCTCCCGGCGCGCTCAGCCGAAGGGGAGGAAACCTCCTGGCGCGGCCAGAGTGCAGGGCTCCCGGCGCGACGGCCAGAAAGCCAAAATCAGGTCTCGGCGCCTGAAGGATGGCGCCGAGAGCTATTCACCATGTTTACTGTAGGTTGATCCGAGAGGTATGAGGGCGTCGGGACCAGAACAGAGCTTACGGTACTCTGTTTTGGGTTTCTGATTGATTCAGGCCAAGGGGAAGGGTTTCTTTGGGGTCAAAAATAGGTCAGGGCATCAAAGTTGAATTAGATTAGGCTTGGGCTTCATAGGAACATCAGGATCTAGGAGGACTTTGGGAAGGCCAAGGCGTAGAGAATCCCTGTCACCAGTATCATACAGAGTCCCGGGGACAGTTTAATGTCGGCTTTCGTGATCCTGGGAGAATTTTGACAGCATCTCCCCTGGACTCAGCATTTGCCAGGGAATGATAGACGATCACCCACGGAGTGCCGGGGTGAAAGCCAAATAGAGGGGTATTGGACCCCTGATCATGTACATGCCTGCAGCACTGTTCCGATATCCCTTTAGAGGTCAACGAAGCTTACGCAGTGGCGGAGCTCCATTGCCTCGGAAGGTTATAAAAATCGATCGAGTCCGGAAAACCTCGTAGAAAAGGGGAGGGTTATCCCCATTAATTGTCACCCCCGAGGTGCACATGATGGCCCAGGGCATCCCTTGACATAACAAGAGTATTGATGGGGCTTCTTCAGTGGTAGCAGAGGTTTTACGACTTGGGGTTTACAGGTTGGCTTTTCGGCATGGATGGCAAGGATGCCAGAGAGCTCCCAACGAAGGCTTCTCGGTGTGCTGATAGGATGGCCTGGTGGGTCTCCCGGCACACGAGGAAGAAAGAGGGCCTCCCGGCGCGCGGGGAAGAAAGCCAAGGCATAGGGGCTCCTGGCGCGCGAAGAAAAAAGGGGGAGGAGCTGATCCTGATGGTTCTCGGCGCCTAAAGAAGCGGCGCCGGGAACTATTCACCAAGTTTACTGTAGGTTGATCCGAGAAGTATGAGGGCGCTGGGATCAGAACATAGCTTATGGTACTCTATTTTCCGGTTTTAATGGTAGTTTGGGCTGAAAGCGACGGACTCTATGGGCTCTGAGCTGTCCGAAGCATCCACTTTGAGTTCGATTAGGTCTAGAATCCAGAGGAGTATTGGGATTTGAGAGGCATCTGGGAGGCCAAAGTCTGAATACCCCTGTTCATCGCCGTTACCATGCAGAGCTTGGGGACAAACTTAATATGGTCATTTGTCACCCTGGGAACCAAGAGATAGCTGTCTCTGGCCCCAGAGGCGACTTCTGTGACATCAACAAAGGAGACACATAGGCTCGGAACCCCGGAGTTTCTCAAGCCTCAATCATTGCACAGCGCGGTTTCATCCCAGCAGCCAAGGAATAGTCTGTTCCGGGCTCTGGGGTGAGCAATAATAGTGCTACGAGGCAGAGAAAAGACACAGACGAAACTGATCATCATGCTATTGATTTACAGATAACACGGGGAATAGCAATAGGGCTTAAGAAGAAGAAGCAAAAATCAAGCTCAAACTACAGCCCATCGTACATATATATCCATTCGTTTGATGATGCCCATCACGGAAGGCACATGGTCAGAAAACCCATATGAAACATCATTCCCACACCCAAACTGATTACAGGGAGAGAGTGAGGGAAAGGGGAACGGACAGATGCCGAGATGTCTCGGCTACATTGCATGAATCAAAGAAAGACTCGAAACTATTACATGAAATAGAAGAAAAGAGAAAACAAACATGGGGGAGGGCGGAGCATTGACTCCTCTCCCTCCCCCGGATGCCCACCTAGAGCTTCTTCCCCGGGAATGGGTCTCTTCTCTCTTTCTTTTTCAGCGGAGGAGGCTCTCTCTCCCTCTGGTCTCTTCTCTTTTCTTTCTTTTTGATCGATGGTCTGGCTTCTGATCCTCCGATCCCCTTTTCTTTCAAAGGGGGTATGTTTATATAGGTCTCATCCTTTTGTGCTCTCGGCGGAGGGCAGTCGGTGTGGCCAGTTCCATTCGAGACATCTCCCGACGCGACAAGTAGCCCCCTGTTGAGGCTCCCGGCGCCACTAACAGGAGCCCAAATGACCGGCCCATCTAGCGCCTTCAGGCCTCATTCGTGCCTTAGGCTTCTCTTCATGCTTTCTTTTGAATTAATCTTCGTCAGAACCGAATAAAGCCCACCTTTAGTAGAGGCATGACTTTGTTGAGATCGTTTTGAGGCTCCATCAGTGAACGAACTGGGGTTTAATCAGTATTGCCGTATGAATGACGACAAAATCGGGTATGTTTCATCGGTATTGTCATCCGAACGGTGACAAGACCAGACATCAGCTTCAGTCTGACAGACTTCGGCCGGGTATGTAATCTGTGGAGAGGATTGCTCTTCTGTTCTGACTTTGTAGGAGCCCTGACAATCTTTATCTGTCGGTGCCGGTTTCATCTTTATCTCATATTACATCCATCAATAAGCTGACATCTGGCTTACCTTAACATATCATCCGTGGATTCTCGGACGAAGCAGTAGTACAGCTCTTCTTAAAAGGCTGGGAGGTCCCATCAGTCGAGTGACTGCGGCTTCATCGGCGCTGCCGTCTGAATGACATCGGCACCGGGCATCTGCTTTGGCTGACAAAGGCTTTAGCCGGGTGAATGGTTGACGAGCTTCACCAGTGGTCTTCTACTGTTGGCCTGATTTTCTTTTCAGTTATGCTTCCACCCCTGTTCATTTTCTAGGTGTCAACAGGCCAGTAACAGTTTGATGTATACTGTCCCAATCTACACGATGAGCCATTCGAAAAATAGGGTACCTGAGAGAAAATAACAACTTGTTATTTCTCATGAAATTGGAATGAACAAAATAATTCTTAAAGCTAATTAGTTATCTTATCCCGGGTTCTACCCAATCCTCACATGGGTGTGGAATTTCTTCCTTAGTTCATAGGTATGGGTCCTTAAACCTTGGACTTATCCTATGACATGACTCTTTTCCCTAAGTCCTGAGACTTAGGCTCTGATACCAACTTAACTGTCACGTCCCGAGCCTTTATTACAGCGGAAGACTCGCTCGGGGAGCGCGAACAGCCGACATGGTAAGCCTCTTGCAAGCAAGAATCAATCAGAGCGCGAGACAATCACACAAGTAAATGCAATTGCACAGGATTTAATCAACTTCAACTTCATATCATAATGCTCAATATTCAAAGATACAATCACTAATTTGATTTTCATTCTACTAGACTCAAGAAATAGGAAAATTACATTGACTCAATCTAGACATTATAAACTTCCTATGTCTTCACTCTTGTAATAACAACATTCAATCGATCTCGGACCCTCTACTTGAATCACCCGAATCCGAATTTGAACTATTTCCATCTCCTGAAAAACATTGGAAATAGGTAATGAGCATACTTACCCAGTAGGTATCTTCACATCAACATGAAGGCACTATTAAAGTAATTAATAATTTAGCTCTAAAGAATAAGGTAAAATCATGCGAATGCGAATCGATCACGCGTTTAAACCAAAGTAACAAGATAATCATGTAAGATAGAATGATCAAGAATGAACTAGCAAGAATATAACAAGAACATGATATTGGCCTTCCATGAACAAGAATGTAATGAGATTATACTAGCAAGCCACATATTCATCACACTAGTCTCTTTTGAGTACATAGTTCGTGAATTTCTGTGGAATATCAAGCAAGAAAGTCATGTCGTGCCGTGGATCTTCACTTATTTATAGAAATAGTACTCCCAACGCAATGCGACGCCAGTAGCATCATACCCCATGGTTTATAAAATAGTATGTTTCCGGCAATCAGCTGAGGGGACTAGCATAGAGCCCTTGAACACAATCAGTGCTCGATCGCATCTTCTGTTATAAATTAAGCTACTTCCATGAATGTAATAGTAAAGTATGGCCAAGAATGTAATAAGTTCAATAATTCCATGGTAACAATAATCAATGAATGAATGCTTTAATTTGAATATATGAGATCAAGAATGACATTTAAACTATGTTATGCTTATAGAATAAATCGGCAGCATAACGGTATATTTCCTTAACTTTCATCCATTACATTAAGTCTATTAAGTAATATGATAAGTTCTAGATCATCAAGGTTTGTCTAGAATCATTGAAATATCAACCCTTCGTCAAACCTTGGGTTAACATATACAGCTATGTAACAGTCGTTTACTGGGCCGTTACACTATGTAACGCGTCCATAATGGGCCATTACAGTGACCAGAGTCTAGCATACTAGTTTAGACTCAGTGAAATGTGACGGTCGGGCATTGGGCCGTTACGTGAGCCTGACGGTCCAGTGCAAGGCCGTTACATTACAAGATCCAGAAAACAACGATAGTGTATTCTAGTTATTGGGCTTTGATGGTACAACCAACTCGGCATCCTAGTGAGAATCCCAGGCTCGCAGAGAATTACGGAGGCCTTGAAACAATGATTTCCTAATCCATTGGAAGGAATATCCAATAGAGAAGTCCTCATGTCTAAGATGGTGTTCCTAAAGTGCAAAGTGTGAACTAATGGCAACATACCGGAATATGTGCCATGTATTTATAGAAATGACTTTATTGATAGAGAGAGATATGTATAATCAATGTGAAATCATGATGAAAAACTCTGTCAATACAACGTTAAAAAGTCATACTTTATAATACAAAACTATATAATTTGGCTTCATGAAATTAACATAACTCAAGTAAAAGTGAGATACCAAAACAGGCAATAACTAATATGAATAATCAAATAACCTTAAAATCACATGATCAGGTTAAAACTTAAGTAACTAGGCTTAACAATAAATAATATTGACAAGTTATATTCTATCTTAGGGTTGGCAGAACACAGACTCTGATGGTCTGGAGGTGGGGCGTCACAGTGAACGTGACGGTCTGGATCCAGCCGTTACATGAACGTAACGCGTCTGTCCAAGTGCGTTAGAGACGACAGTGAAAATCCAAAACAGCAGGGTGTGTGACGGTCTGTCATAGGGCCGTTACATGCGTGTGACGGTCCTACGCTGATGCGTTACAGTATCTGCTGACAGAAAACTAGATAAAACATAAAGAGATCGATTCATATCTTGTCCATAATTAAAATACCATGAATCCCTAGACATCATAACGTAGTGTAGGCCAACTACATGCTTAGGTATTTAATGAATTAGATAAGATACATCTTTGGCATGTCCAATTAAGGCTAAGGGATGCATGTAATGCATAGAAGTAGTAAAATCATGAAATCAATGATCTATAATGCATGGAAATCACTTGAACCAGAGGGCTTTTAGTCATATCAGGTTGTTTTTGCCGTTCATGAGATAACCTACCTCTTAACTTAGGCTGTTGCTTCTGATTTGGATTGAGAATCCTGCCCTAGATTTCCTTCTTCTGTGACTTTTTCAGCAACTTCCTTGGGCTCTAACTCTACGACCTCTTGACCTAAAGATGTTAAATTTGGAGGGGAGTTAGTCTAAAGTATTGTAAACAAATACTTCTAAAGAGCTTACCTGAGATAATGACTCCTTACATTGATTCTTTACGTCCAAATAGTAAGGGTCGCACAGTTCAAAACTATGCCCTATTTATAGAGTTTAGGCTAGGGTTTGAGGATTAGATCGATTCTAGAGTCCTTGTTTGGTCATGATCTAATCTCTAAGAGTCCTCAGTAATGTTACAACTCTTCCCAAGTTGATCCTTAGTGGATAAGAGTCCAAAGTTTTAATCTTTGTACTTGTTCTTTCTTTTACGAAACTAACAGGATATAACGGTCTACGGCCAGTGCGTTAGAGGCATGTGACGGTCTCGTGATAGACCGTTACATTACTCGTTCCCAGAGTTCAAAGGAAATCAAACTCTTCAGTGTTTTGGGGTTCATAGAGTGTGACGGTCGCCGACATATGCGTTACATGGCTGTGACGGTCGTCCGATGGACCGTTATAGTCAACGTGGATAGAGTTCTAAATTGATCAAACTCTTCTATTCATTATCTACCTAATTATCTGTATCAAGTGGTATTTATCCTTATAATTCCGAGGATAAGCTTAATAACCTTCTAGAATATGGGCCAAACTAAATGGGCCTGATCTTAAAACCCTTTAGACTTTAATTAAGTGAGTTGGGTTAATTGATTAACACCATTTGACCTTATATTGATTAATAACTCCAAATTAGTCCATTAATTGCTAATAATGCCAGAAAATTATCAAATAAATTCTGGGGCACTACAATTGTATAAATTATATACATGCAACCAAGCAAGGGCCTTTCAAATTGATCATCGGTACTTGACGGAGAACGTAGGTCCGAAGACCACCATCATGCGTGAGGAAAGCTTCCAGTTTGACATAATACAACATTCCACAGTCGCCATTTGATATACCAGATAATCATGACATCCATGCACACAAAAATGTCAAGTATATGCACGGACTAAGACATTCAAAAATTGAATTGTTATTTGCAAAAAGGAAGAAAAGGTGTGTATGAAAAACTATGTATGTGTAGTGTTAAGCAATTCAAAACTAGATTTATTCACAAGATATGCAATGAAGAGTGTTCAAGTCATCTAATCAATGAACTCATTAAATCTCAGCACTTTCGTAATTGCCAAAATCAACAAGAGATGAGTCCAAAGTAGTAAGCAAGGATAACACAAAATGTCCATGTTTTTGTGAACAAAAATTTAGATATGTTCTGGAATATGCAATGCCCCTCACACATATTTCAAAATTCAGTCAAAGACATACAACAAGAAAAATATGTAAACATGCAGTCCATTCCATAAACTTTTAGAGCAAGATTTGAGAGGTAGCTTAGAACCAGATTTTCTAAGCTATTTCAGATATTCATTTTCAGATTTATGTAAATCAGTAAAAGAAATCATTCACAAGTGGCCAATTGATTTCACCGAGTTCTAGTACGAGGTGGAGGTGGGGGTTTGAAAATCTACTCACACATAGTGAGAGTATCCAGGTGAACGTAATCCATCTTTCTACTACACACCATTTGAGATACCAAGCACTCAGTTAATCTCAAATGAGCTTAAGCAGTTTGAACAAAAATGTTCAACACCCAATTTTTACCTTTATAGATTTTTCAAGGAAAAGCTAAGCAGAATAAAACTCAAATCCAAACCATTTTCTTTCTCACCCTGAGAATCCCTTATTTATCAACGTTCCTTGGCCTCAAGGCACCCCTGCAAAAAAGATTTCTCATTTCGATGTTTTGGGTATCCAAGCCATCTTGGGTCCCGAGGGGTTAGTGACAACATGAGCAAGTGGATTCCCATATTTCCTAGCACAGCAATCATCATCAAATCTCATTGTGGCACAGTCATCCATCAAATGACCATTCTCACCACAATAATGACAATAAGAAAATTTTCTTTTCAAGGATCATTTTTTTATCATTTTTCATTAAAAAGTAATTATTCATCATGTGTCCATGTTCACCACAATAATAACATGAAAAGTTCTTTTTGAGAGACCATTCATCATCATTTTTCTTTATAATACAAGCTTCAAAAACATGACCATGTAACCCACAATAGAAGCAATGATTGTTGAATTTTTTTCTTTATTGGTTTTTCATGACTTTTAGAGCCAACATCTATTTCCATTCTTGAATTGAATGCCACATCATCATCAGATTTCATCAAAAAGTAATCATACATTTCGTGGCCATATTTGTCGCAATAATAACATGAGACATTCGTTCTCTTTCTTGATGCATGAACATGTTTAACAGTAGAGGGTTTTCCATGCATACAAGATTGATCACTGACATTTCTCTGTTTCTCATTTTCTTTATCACACAAACACAAGAGCTCATTCAAACTCGTGATTTCATTTTACAAAGACACAATATGGATTTCAAGACCATCAATCTCTTTTTCACAAGAAGTGACTTTTTCATTCAACAAAAGATTTACACTTTTGTGACTTTTAATTTCTTATTCAAGAACAGTCAGATTAACACAATCATCAGAAATCGCACATTTTTCTTTTTCAAGAGTAAGCAATTTTTCAGATATAGCTGTGTTTAAATGCTTCAACTCTTCATTCTCCTTAACAAGTTTGTCATTCAAAATCAATTCACTATATAAATCATGATCAATAGAATTCAATTCTATTTTGTTTCTTAGCTCATTCTCAATTCTCTCCATTTGAGTAATTTTATTCCTAAGAGCTGAATTTTCATTTCTCAGACAAGCAATTGTTTCTTTGTGGCTTTCACCCTCAAGCATAGAAGTCTTACTCAATTCCTTAAACTCAGTACATTTTCCACATGAGAGATTATCAACATAGGAATTTTCAATTTTCTTTTTCAATTTTCTATTTTTAGATTTTAATGTTTTGTATCTATCAAACAACTCATCATAAGCATTCATTAACTCATCATAGATAAGCTCATCTTCCTCATCGGAGTCAGAGTTCACCTCAAAACTTTCCTCGCTTTGACGTTCATCACCGTTGTTTGCCGCGAGGCACTCAACAACACTATTTTCTTTTTGAGCTTTGATTAGCTCGTCCCAAATTTCTTTTGCTGACCTATAAGAGGAAACAAAGGAAAACTTATTAGAGTCGAAGGTAGCCTTAAGAGCATTTAAAACAAACATGTTATCAGAATTCATTCTCTTATGTTCAGCAGTCCATCTTAACTCATTTTTAGGTAAAATGTGAGGACCATGAGTGATTAATCTCATAAGCTTCCGATCAATACTAGATATCCAAACACATAATTTTCCAAGCCATAAAGCATAATCAAAACCATCAAAGATAAGAACTGAATTCACATCAGCCATCATGAAATGATCTTTTCTCCTAGACTGTGAGGTCCGCTGAATAAAAATCATAGACTAGGCACTGATACCAATTGTTGGCCCAGACTAGATGGCGGACAAGAAGGGGGGTTGAATTGTCCCCTTGCCGAGATGGTAGATTTTAAAAGCTTTCTAAACTAATCACAGCGGAATTAAATTTAAGTACGTTGATTAGCCTAAATAGATGTGAGATCAAAATGTTCTCTCAAGCTTTTCGATCTCACTCGAATAAACTATGTAAAGAACAATTAAATCTAAGCCTAAGACAGATAGCAGATGTAGCAATGTGTAGTGGTGTAGTGAGTAAAAATCTATTAGGTTGACCTGTGAAGGGAGGTAGATGAAATGAACAAACACACAGGCATTCACACGAGACACAAAGATTTTTAGGTGGTTCGGGACAACGACGGGCTCCTAACGTCCACCCCTCACCGAACCCGGTGAGGCTTCACTACACACTACGAACCGTAGCAATACGGGGATGAACCCCAACACCACACACGATGCTTCCACACCAATGCACACACAGGGCCTAGCCCCAGAACGCTGCCACAGTAGCACACACACACGCAGTCAGGGAACACACCCCGGACGGAAGAACTACACGGAGACTCAGCTCCATTCACCACACACAAATGTATTCTCAGTTTACCAAAGAGAAAGGATATACAATGAACGCCCAACCTTTCAACCTATTCTTAGATAAAAGAGTAGAAATGAGAGAAGAAGAAATCCCCCTCAAATCTACAGTGAATCCAAAAGATAGCAATGGTAGGGTGCATTTGGAGTTTGATCCTCGGAGTAGGAAGAGCCCAACGTTGTAAAGACCGCCCAAAATAGGAACTCGGTGATGAACAGCAAGACCAGCTTCAGATCGGCATGGCAGCTCCTGGATGGGGTCTTCAACGGTGTTCTCCTTCCTCCAGTGATGAAGCAACCCTCCAGCTCGTCTTCCTACACCTACAAGAATAGATAGAACACTATTAGCCCAAGAGGAATAGCTCCTTCGATGGAGATCGCAGCATATTTATAGGGAAAGAATATAGAACTAAAGACCACAAAGCCCTTGTAAAAACCTCTCAGAACAATCCTTTGACATGTAGAGAAACCCTAAGGGTAGGGGTGTAAAAGCTCAGTCCAATCGGATAACAAAATGGGTCTTTCGAAACCAATCCAGAAAACACGATCCAGACAACCCAAAAGACGTGTCCACTCTTGGAGTGAACACTCTTTTCAAGACGTTCTGCCAACATACAAAAAAACCAACACACAGGCTAAGCATATGAACCCATGGTCGATGCAATGAAAAGGCAGGGTCAGTGCATGTGTGTAAAGCAAAGACCAGGTCAGTGCAAAGTCTGTAGAAGATGGGGTCGGTGCACTCAATGTAGGACCTATAGATAGGGTTGGTGCAATGTTGGGTCGGTGCAAGTTCTTTGAAGCCTATGGACAAGGTCTGTGCAACTTATATCAAGCAAGAGGATATGTCGGTGCATGTTGTGAAGGTCTAAGCATATGTGCGGACATGGTCTGAGCAAAGCATGCACAAGGTCTGGTTTGTGCATAGTATGCACAAGGTCTATGCACTTATGAAGAGGATGAGGTCGGTGCACTCATTGTACATGCTATGGAGGTCTGTGCGAGGATGGGGTCGGTGCAAGTTTTCTCGGTGCAAATTCTCATCAAGCAAAGATGGGTTGGTGCAGGATCTGTGAATCCTTTGGACAAGGTCGGTGCACCTTATATCAAACAAGAGGATGGGTCGGTGCACATTCGTAAAGCAACAAAGAAGGGTTGGTGCAAAGTTTTAGCTACGCACAAGTTAATGCAAATGCAAGGTCGGTGCAAACTTTTAGTAGCTGCTAGGGAAAGTCGGTGCAATGCCAGATGTGGTCGGTGCAAGTGGCAAAGATGCAACCACGGTCGGTGCAATTTTGGCGAGAAAGGCAACTCCCAGGGGTTGAAAAATCAACTCCCAGGGGTCGACCCTTGACCATGGACTTGGCAAAATGAAATATGCAATGAATTAAAGTCCAAAGGTTTCAAACCCCAATCAAGGTAATATGAGTGAACTTTTAAAAGTAAATTCTTACTAAAGATCCAATGAATTGTAAACAAGAATGGAAGCTTACTATAGACCCAATGAGTTGATAGCAAAATGGAACCTGCACATTATGGAAATTCAATTCATATGAAGGTTAAATCAATGCATTTGAAATACATAATCACTATCCCATTTTCTACACAAGCTTCACATATCAAGATTGATTCAGCATGGAAAACTCAATACAACTACAGCTCAAGCAATTTCATATTCAATCTAAGGGATGAAAACCAACAAGTTAAGGTTCCTTAAACCACATTCTAGAACACTTAAAGACATGCATTAAATAAACTTAAACCCATCATATAAACCTGGTTCAAGCTCAAGAACACAACTAGAAATGTGCATGAGTTACATCCAAACATTATCAGATTTCTGCATGGATAAACCCATGACTATCATTAAGAGACCAGCTGAACAACAAAGCAAGAACCAAGGCTCAAAGAGCCAGGGGTCGACCCATGGGGTCGACCTTTGCAAAGGGGAATAGAGAAACTGCTTATTTATTTATTTATTTAAAAGCCTTACCTAGGGAAAGAATGGGAGAGTGCCCCCCTTACCAGGGGTAAGGAGGTTGGCCACTCCACCATTATATCACTAGGATGTGAATATCATTAATAAATGAATGGGAAGTACAGATTACATCAATCTCAAGCTAGGCATACCTAGCCTGTCCAAACGAGCAGCACCCTTAACCATCTTGGGTAGCTCAGTATGCGAACAAAATGAATTACACTTGTTAATGCAGGCTAAAGAGGCTAATGAGTCAGCAACACTGTTAGCTTCTCTGTAAATGTGGGAAATAGTGCTCTGCTGAGGAATAGATCTCCAAATTTCTCTGATAAAGACAAGAATAGACCAGGGGCATTAAGCTTGTTTATTAGTAATTTACACAAGAATTGTCGAGTCACACTCAATGATAGATGGAAGAATGCTGATAGTGCGAAGATATGCAATACCGTCCAACAGGGCTCTAGCTTCAGCTATGAGACTGTTGGCTTGACCATAATAGTGAGAGAAAGCAAGAATGACTTGACCATTAGAGTTGCGAATTACCCCACCGCCACCAGAATCACCAGAAAGTTTACAAGCTCCATCGGTATTTAGTTTGAGAAAAGGCCAAGGAGGAGACATCCACTTAATAATTTTAGGAGGAGATCTTACAGTGCTATTGGTCTTAAGCCCAAAATTGTCCAGAATAGTCCTCCTACTGAGATTATCTTCACGTAAACCAGCAATTTCACATATCTTCTTGGCATGCATAATAGTTTTATACAGTATGCTTTGCTTTGAGACATGTTTCCCTTCATATTTAGCAGAGTTTCTGGTAGACCACAATTCCAACATACCAAATCCAATAGCAGCCAGGGTAAACAGCCCATATAAAGATTTAGGTTTCAGTTTAATCATGGAGTTCAGGATAAAAGATCTAGCTTGATTACCATCAATCCATAGACCGATGTTCCGGACAGAGGACCAGACAAAAATAGCATTATCACTGGAGATAAATAAATGGTTGACATCTTCTTCTTGAGGGACCTTGCAATAGTGGCATTTGGAGCAGAGAGATATACCCAGCCGTTTTACATTAGCATCAGTAGGGAGGAAGTTGTTTGCAAGTTTCCACAGATGCATAGAAGCTTTAGTTGGCAACCAATTCGATCAAAGATTACCCCAGGGGATAGCATTCGGATAATGAGAAGAAGAATAAGAAACTCTGTAAAGAGAAGAAACTAAACGGTCTCCAGAAGAAGAAAGGCTCCAGATTTTCTTATCAGAAATAGAAGACATGGTGATATGCTGTAAGACATTGAATATATCAGTAGGAAAAAACCTGAGAATAAGAGATTTCTCTTCATCAGAGGGCTGTAAGAGACAATCCCTGACGATCACCTTATTGTTGGGGATGAGATCAGCAGGGACATAAGAAGCTAAAGATAGATTTCCCAACCAGATATCATACCAAAAGTTAGTGGAATTTCCATCTCCAACAATAACTCTTTTACGTTGGAGAATAAGGTTCTGAGCAGTGACCCAAGAACGTTTAGCATGACCCTTCATGTTTTCGAATTGAACATCAGCCAAATGATAGCCTTTAATGTATTTTGCCCTGAAGTACTTAGCCCAGAGAGTATAAGAATGTAATGCTTTCCATAGCATTTTTACCTGGAGAGCAAGCTCCATATGTCTAAGAGACATGATGCCTAATCCACCTTGAGAGATTGGCCGACAAATAGCTTTCCAAGCCTTCCAATGATGTCTGTTACCATGGCTGAAAGAGCCCCAAAAGAAATAAGCAAAAGATTTCTCTATTAAATTAACACCAGCATGAATAGGTGAGGATGCCAGAGTATAAATAGGAATAGAGTTGAGGACGTGTTTAATCAAAATCAGTTTAGCTCCTTGAGAAAGAAAGTAGCATGCCAACCCTCAATACGTTTCTAAATAGCATTAATAATACTTGCAAAGTGGATTTTTTTTCTCTCTACCAAGAACCAATGGGAATCCCAGATATCTATGAGGGAAAGTGTGATGAGAAAAGCCTAAGATTTGCTTAAGTCGATTAACTGCAACAGAATTGGCATTGGGGTGGATGAAGAAACCAGATTTACTGATATTAATAAGTTGGCCTGAAGACCTTTCATATTCTTTGAGTACTGTAAGCAGGTTTCAGACTGAGGTAACACTGGCCTTGCTAAAGATAACTATGTCATCAGCAAATAGCAAGTGGGAAATAGTAGGACATCCTCTTGGACCAGCAAACCATTCAATTTGACCACTAGCAAAAGCATTCAGCAATGATTTGCTCAAAACTTCTTCGACAATAATAAAGAGGGAGGGAGAAATTGGATCACCTTGTCATACACCTCTAGTAGATTTAAAGAATCCAGCAGGATCTCCATTTAAAAGAAAAAAAATCCAACAATTGTTAATCATGTGTTCAATAAGATTTATAAACTGGGTGCTGAATCCAAACCTTTTCAAGACAGCAAGCAGGAAATCCCATTCAAGTTTGTCACATGCTTTGGCCATATCCAATTTAAACATGACATTGCATCCTCTAGTTTTCATACCGAGTTCATGGGTCAATTCTTGAGCAAGAGCTATGTTCTCTACAATATGCCTTCCCTTAACAAATGTTGACTATTCCTGAGAAATAATTTTGGGCAAGATGGATGCAAGTCTATTATTAATAATGGTGGGGATAATTTTATAGAAAAAATTACAGAGACTAATAGGCCTGTAATCAGCAATATCAGAAGCATTGTTCCGTTTAGGAATGAGTGCAATCAAGGTAGATGTAACACTTCTGGGGAGAGCTTGACGATGAATAAAGAATTCCTGAGTAGCAAAAATCACAACATCAGCAATGATATGCCAGGCTTTTTGATAAAATGCACCAGTGAAACCATCGGGACCGGGGGCGCTGTCAGTAGACATAGAGAAGACCACTTCACGAATTTCATTTTCAGAGGAAATAGGACAAAGGAGTACATTCTCATCAGAAGATACTAAGTTTGGAATACAGTTCAAACTACTGTTTGTAATGTGGTGGTCCTGAGAAGAGAAACATTTTTAAAAGTGATGGATAGCAATAGCCTTCATTTCCTCATGCTCAGAAGTAAGAACACCAGTTGAGTTTCTGAGTTGGGCAATCAAACATTTCCTCCTGCGAGCCACAATGGTCATGTGGAAAAACTTAGTATTTCTATCCCCTTCAATGAGCCAACGAACCCTAGATTTTTGTCTCCAGAAACACTCTTGCTGAAGAAGCCTCGCAGATTGAATAGATTTAGCCTCTTCCAGTTTAGTGTAATTTGACTCAGATGGATTCATGTCATAAGTATGTTAAGCCTTTAGAACATCATCCTCAGCAGTCATAAGATTCATATGAACATTTCCAAAGACCTCCCTATTCCAATTTCCAAGCCATTTCCTCAAGTGTTTAAATTTCAAATACAGAGTAGCAATAGAAGATGAAGCCATAGGGCTGATGCGCCATTGATGTTCAAGATCTTTTATGAACTGATCATGTAAAGTCCACATTTTTTTAAAGTAAAATCTACTTTTGAATTTGCGCTGAATAATAGACTTAACAAGCAGTAGAGCATGGTCTGAAGCTTCCCTAGATAGATGTTCCACAGAGACAGGTAGAATGCTCATCCAATCAGAATTAAATAACACCATGTCTAACCTTGCCCAAATAGCTTTGTCACCACTTTGATTGTTATGCCATGTATATTTGAACCTAGAAAGTCCAATGCAATCTGAAACCGCATCAAGGGCACTTCAACCCCATTTGAGAAAATGATTTATCCAACAGAATAGCATGCAATTAGAGTCATAAAACCAATACCCAAAAACAGATCAGTGCATGTGAAACATAGGAAGTGTCGACACTCAGCAACCCAGCGTCGGCACTTTGTTAAAGCAATAAACTTGGCCATCCAAATGCAAGTATATACATGGAGAACTATAAAGGCCTGTCAACCCAAGAATTTCATACCTACAAAACATAGATATCAACATTGAGCTCCATAACACCAAAATGATCAATGAGTATTTTCCACAATACTCACACACAATATATTGTTATCATCAAAACCATTATCAAAGACAAGGAGGGAGGGCAACAAACCCAACATGCATCATCAAGCGACTGGAGGACCCCATATGTATCCTGGCTCCGAGATTCTCAGGAGCCCTCCGACACTCAAGAGGCTCGAAGACTGAAGTATCAAGCTCGGCGCTTCATCGTCTTGGACGAAGTCTTGTACCAGAGGTCTTTTTCTGGTCCCCTCCTCAAGTGCCTCGGTATCGAGGAGGCCATCCAAGCAATTCAAGAGGTCCACAAAGGCGTCTGCGGCGCGCATCAAGGAGGAAGATCGCTAGCCAGGATCTTGTTACGGCAAGGTTACTAGTGGCCCACTCTCCAACGCGACTGCCTGACCTACGTTCAAAGGTGCGAACGATGCCAATGTTTCGATCATCTTGTCCATCAGCCTGCCTCAGAGCTTGTCACCCTTACCGAGCCATACCCTTTCGCTCGATGGGGGATCGACATCCTGGGACCGTTTCCCACAGCCCAAGCCCATAAGAAGTTCATCATCGTTGCCATCGATTATTTTACCAAATGTATTGAAGCCGAAGCCACCGCCAGGATTACCGAGTAAGTCGTATGGAGCTTCGTTTGGAAATTGATCATCTGTCGTTTCGGTATCCCCCGAGTGATTGTGAGCGATAATGGTCAGCAATTTGATTCTTGTTACTTTAGGAACAAATGTGCCGACCTACACATTCGCAACCATTTCACTTCGGTATCCCACCCGCAGGCTAACGGACTGGTCAAAAATGCCAACAAAACTATATTAAAAGGCATTAAGGCCAGGCTGGGTAAGGCCAAGGGTAGTTGACTCGAGGAATTTCCAAGCGTACTATGGTCACACCAAACTACTCCAAGAACTACCACCGGTGAGACTCCTTTCCAGTTGGTGTATGGCACGGACGCCGTGATTCATTTGGAAATCGGCATCCCATCTCTCCGAGTCATCAACTTCTCGCCCAAGGTAAATGAGTAGAAACTGCTAGAGAACCTCGATATGGCAAGCGAGATAAGAGAGATCGCGAGCATCCGAGCCACGGAATACCAATGGCGCCTCACTCGATATTACAACGCCAAAGTCTGAGACAGAAGCTTCCGCATAAGAGACTTCGTCCTAAGGAAAGTCGAAGCCACTCGACCATTGGAGGCAGTGGGAAAGCTGGCCCCTAATTGGGAAGGCCCCTACCAAGTGGTCGAGATGCTCGGGAAAGTGGCATATCAATTGTCTACCATGGAAGGAACGCCTATCCCTCGGACATGGAACGTAACAACATTACGAACGTTCTATTTCTGAGCTTTTCTCAAACATGTAAGCAACAAATGGCAATAATTTTCCTTTCATTAATGTTTTTCATACATCAGATAGGCCATAGCCAATATAGTACAAATCAAAAACAAAAAATACTAAATCCACTGGTACTACAACACGAGCTGATTACTCGATGCGGACGTGGCTAGCACCCCCAAGCCGAGCCACTGACTCTACCCAGTGTAAAAAATGGCTCGGATAGTAGGGCGGCTGACCCTGTTCGTTCGGGAAACTCAGAAAAAAGGTATCAGAGGAAGAAAATGAAGGAAAATAAGAGAAGGCCTCCTCTGCCAACTCTTTGGAAGTAGACGAGAGGCTGAACAGAAAGCAAGCACCTCCAAGTGGTGCGAGCAAGGATAAAAGCCACCCTCCAAAGAGTGAAAGAAAAGGGAGGAAGTTGGTTGAAGAGCAGAAGAGGGAGAAAAACCAAACGCCCCCTTGAAGAGGTGAGAGAGGCGACGGGAAGGGAGGACCGATGACGCTGCGTCATCAACCCTCCGCGTATGAGGCAGCAGCCTGGAGAGTAGAAGAGAGCCTGTGGCCAGGCCTCCTTCCTTCTCATACACTGCCTAGCGGCGGTTCAGAAGTTGGAAAGGTGCCCGTCGCGAGGCCTCCTTCCTTCTCCTACGCTGTCCGCCCCATCCTCCTTCCTTCTCCTACGCTGTCCGCCCCGTCCTCCTTCCTTCTCTTGCACCGGAGCAGCATGAACGCCTTTGGCGATCGCCTGGTTCATCGCCTTCCGAATCGCCCTCCATGGTTCGCTAATAATTCCCCAGCATAGAGACAGACGCTTCGCGAGAGGAAGAAACAGGAAGAACTGCAAGAAAAACCTTAAGCGTTGAAGAGAGGTAGAGGTGCCCTTTGGGACCTTTTATAGGCCGAAGGGGGAACCCTCAGCTTAATTAATTTTCCTATCAAAAAAATGCGAAAGGCAGGACCCCTTCCCCTAGAGCAGTTACTCCATTTCCCTCAATGGCCCTTCGATTGGGACACGTGAAGTGGCAAGTCATTCAAAGCATGAAAAATCAGAAAGGCACCAGTGTCACGACAGTCACCACACGCGAGATATCCGCAAATAAATCCCCACCTTTTTAGCAACTTTAGATACGGGGGTCAAATCGTGCCAAAGGCATTAATAAACAGTCAACTCAGTACTAAATATTACCGCCATTATATATCGAAAAGGCAAACCTTACATGGCAACAAAAAAAAAGAGAGAAGAGGAAAGAGATGGCACATCGAATTTGTTTTCTTCCTAATCTATAGAGGGGGGGGGGGGGGACTCCGAGAGACTCGCAGCTTCTCTGGAGGCTTGGAGGTTGCAGGATCCTTAGCGCCAGGAGATCTACCCCCGGTATCGACGGTGATGGCCGGTCCAGGCACTGACCCCACTGTGTGGGAATTGTCTTGACCACGTGCCCTCTAGAGGTAACCGGAGTTGGCGATCCCTCTGCTAAACTGCAGGCATCCTCACTCCCTCCTTTACGCTACGTCAGAGAGGGAGAGTCGGTAGTATCCACATCCGAGTCGTAGCGTTGCCTAGAAGGAAAGACAAGCTCGTCAGTCACCTATTGATGGGCCTCAATGACCGCTCGATGGAAACCTTGGGAGAATCCTTTCCGCAGTCCCCGACGGTAGCTCAGCTCATAGTACGAGAAGGCGATCTTCTCGAAAACTGCACGGTAACCCTCCGAGTGTTGGGCCTCCTCCGGAGCTGATCATCAGTGTGAAAACTGATGTGATTTGATTGTGTTTTGAGTGATTGGCAACAATTGAGTTGCCTATGTTGATTTCATCTTTTACCCTAGTAGCAGTGTGAATTTTGATGCATTTTGTTGAGTTCAGAATCATTAGATGGTCATAAGTAGGTCTGTGCAGGCTTGCCTTATGATAAACAAGGTTTGTGCATATTGAGATAAATGCACACAACATCAGTGCATACTTGGTTGATTCGGCATATAGCATCGGTGCATATTTCAATGGTCTGCGTTTGTTGCATAACATAAGTCTGTGCATGTTTGTTGCATAACATAAATTTGTGCATGCTTTTGCATACAATGCATTATAGGTCTGTGCATGTTTCTTTAGAAACATACACCAGGTCTGTGCATCCTTTTGTTCATGTGTGAATAAAGTCAGTGCAAGTTCTTATTTGTGCCTTTCACGATCGATGCATGTCCGAGCATAAAGTTAGTGCATATTGTTTCTTGTATGATACAAGGTTAGTGCACATTCTTATACGTGCACATATGAAGGTCGGTTCATTTGTAAAGTCAGTGCACGCTCCATCTCACGTTGAATCTAAGTCTGTGCATATTCTTTGTCCTACTAAAGCCGGTGCATTGTTTGCACGGTTAGGCTTTGTGTATACAAGAGTCGGTACATGCCTAGTCTTACGCATATAAGAGTCAGAGCATATCTAGGTCAATGCACATGTTATGTGGTTGCATATAGGGTCTGTGCAAGTTTTATCTTGTACACATAAAGGTCTGTGCAGGTTTCAGTTTTGTGCACGAGAAGTCTGTGCAGTCTTGGCTGATACGCATACCTGTCTGTGCAGGCCTTATCATGCACACATAAAAAGTCTGTGCAGGTTTTTATCGTGTGCTAAATTAAGTCAGTGCACACTCGCCTTGATGTTTAGACAGTCGATGCACATAGTGTATTCAGTCGATGCACGTTTGCATACAAGCATATAAAAGTCTGTGAACACTTTCTCACTCGTACGACATAGGTATGTGCATATCTTTAGTTTTGACGCTAGGAGGTCTGTTCATATTCTATTTTATGTCTATGCACATTACATATGGCTGATTACAAGATGTTTGATGAAATGTCTCTCTTCCAATTAACAGAATGTAAGCAGCACGTGAGCTCGAACTGAAGCAGGCACGTGTTCCCAGAAAGGCTGGAAGCTGGTACGAGACTCCAGGAAGCTTATGATTGGCACGTGATCTAAGGTAATAAGTGAGCCAATACTTTTGCCACGTGGAGTGCCTTAGCTCAACGATATTGACACGTGGATAGATGGAGATCAGATCTGCGAAAATGTTTAGGCGGGAAACATGGCGTCCACACGCCCTTTTGCCTGACATATATAAAAGAGGCATTATCGCCTGATCATATGACTGAGAGAGAATAGAGCAGAAAAGAAGATTGAAGCAGAGAGAGAATAAAGCAGAAAAGAAGATTGAAGCAGAGAGAGATTCAGTAGAGCAGATCAGATCTCAAGAGAAGAAAAAGAAAAGAGTGCAAAGTGAGAGCCAGTTGATCGGGAGAGAAGAAGAATTCTGAGAGTTTCTAAGGGAATTTGTTTAGCTGTGAGTGAAGAGTTATTTGCTATTGTTTCTGGCGTATGGTTCATAACCATCGCCAGTCTGCTCTACATTGAAAAGCTACATTATTTTTCTCATTGATTTTTCCTTTTCATTTTTAAACTCTCGTTACTGCAAGCTGTGAGTCAGCGTCTGTAGCATAAGCTGTAAGGCTCAGCGGTAGAGGAGGATTCCTCTAATAGCGTAAGCTATAAGGCTCAGCGTGTTTTGGGAAGTGTTCCCCGAAGCTGTGGATCAGCGATTTGGAAGCTGTGTATCAGCAGTGAAGCCACACTTGGTTTGAGTGTGGGGTGGACGTAGATCTCTAGAGGAGATCGAACCACCTTAAAATTCTTCTGTCTCTATGGTTTTGATTTTTGTGTTGAGTGTTCTGCTTAAGCAAATTTAATTCCACACTTGTTGCTTAGGTTGGTATAATTTTTGGTGGAAGATCTATTCACCCACCCTCTAGATCTATCTTACGTGATATCGAAGCATTTCATAGTGTCAACAATTGGTATCAGAGCCTAACTCTTCTGCAGGGCTTAATATCTCGAAGAGGTTAGCTATCATGGATGCGAAAGGAATGACAGTCGAGGGACACTCTACAACCAAGCCTCCATACTTTGATGGTTCAAACTATGCATACTAGAAAAACCGTATGCAAGTTTTCTTGAGGGAAAAAGATTTTAAACTCTGTAGGGTTGTTAGTAAAGGCCCCTTCGAATTATCTGAGGATGAAGATTTATGGACACGTGAGCAGTTTCGCAGATCTACACTTAACTGGAGTGCTATCAACGCAATCCAGTGTGCTCTTCATCCCACGGAGTTCTCCAGGGTATCATCCTGTTCATCAGCTAAGGAGATGTGTGATAAATTGGAAGTCATATACGAAGGGACATCCCAAGTGAGAGAGACCAAAGCCAACATGCTGGTTTCTGAGTACGAGGCATTTAGGATGAGGCTAAATGAGACTATTACAGAGATGTATGCTCGCCTCATGATTATTACAAATAGTCTTAGGAACCTTGGGAAATCTTACTCTGATTATGAGCTGGTAAGGAAGATTCTGCGTTCCCTAACTCCAATCTGACACACCGAGGCTACTGTTATTGAGGAGTCTAGGGACTTAAAGACCACCAAGGTTGATGAGTTGATTGGTTCACTCATGACATATGAGATGAACCTTCCAAAAATAAATGAGCTAGGGAAGAAGAAGAGACCTATTGCACTGAACGCCAATTCATGTAAAAGTGGGTCATCCAGCGACCACAGCTCCTCAGGATCAGAGATTGAAGGTGATCAGCTCGCTATGCTGACTCGGTAATTCAAGAGGTTTCTGAGAAAAGAGGGAAGAAATTTTGGAAGAACACAGCACAGTGACAGACGAAAGATAAGGTATAAAACTAATCCTACCAAAAAGACTGACACCACTGTTTACTATCATTGCAGGAAAGCTGGCCACATGAAGGTAAAATGTCCAGAGCTCTAGAAGCTGAAGGAAAGAGGAAAGAAGAGAAACTCGAGAGGCAAAGCCATGATAAGTACCTGGAGCGATGAGCATGAGGGCAATCTCAGCTGCACCTCGGAGAGCGAAGGAGAAAGAAGTCAAATATGTCTGATGGCTAGGGACTGTGATAGAGAAGAAGAAAATGATGAGGTATCATCTCCCTTTGAAAATTACACTCTTATTGATTGGGAAAATGCTTATGGTGAGTTATTAGATAAGGTTGATGATATAAGAAAAGAAAACATACAGTTAAAAAGAAAGATCAATTCACTCGTTAATGACACTACCATGTCAGATAGAGTTGCATATCTAGAAACTGAAAATAGTTGTTTAAAACAATCTGCTGTTGAAATAGATGAGATGAAATCTGCTTTGATTGATGCTAGGAAGGAGAGTAAGATACTGAAAAATACAATTGATGACTTAAAGCTCAAATTTCAAAGTTGTGAAAATGATATGAAAATTGTTAATGAAAAGTATGAAGGTGTGTTGAATGTTAATGTTGAGTTGAAGAAATCAATAGAAAATCTTGAAAAAAAAATGAGGACAAAACGAAAACCATTGAGAGCATGACCCAAGGTAATGAAAACTTAAATGCTCTTTTAGGAACAAAGGTGAATTTTAGAAGAGAGGGTCTTGGTTTTAATCCCACAGCTAAAAGAAGCTTCAAACTCAAAACTGTTTCATTCACAGCAGCAAAGGGAAAGACCACCCCTTTAATTAGAATGTGTAGTGAAAATAATGTTGACAAATCTTCTGTGAAAGCTGCTACTCAGAAAAAGTCCAGTGTTCATGACAAGGGTAAACAGAAGATGGAGATGCCCAGCAAATCACACACATATATGTCTACATCTCACGGAAATATTAGGTTAGGGGTCAACCATCTGTACCCTCAAAACCCCAGAATAAGTCAAATAGGTCTCCACACAAAAATAGCTGGAAGACACAGTCCACTTCCATGCATATTCCAAATAAACCTAGGACAGTCAAGAGACCAGAGATTATAAGAAACCATCCCAGAGCTTAGACCTATCATGCATACCACTATACTCAGCCATATCAGTTCAGTAGGTCTGGAAAGGATAGAGCTTATGGAAGGTCTACATATCACTCAAATCCCACTCTGAGATATAGACCTCAGGTTAGAAATTGGTTTGGGCAATCTGGGACATGGAACCCAAGGAAACATACTTCCTATGATCAGCCGAGCACTAACCCTAGATACACTTCACCCAATGTTTTCCAGACCAATAATAACTATAAAAATAGCAACAACAAAAATAAGACAAACAAATCCACAAAGTAATCAATTCCGAAACAAATGTGGATACCCAAATGTTTGCTATCATGCTTTGATGACTCTTCTGTTATTTTGGGGCCCAAACAGTTTTGGGTTCCAAACGTTTCTACTTGATCCTTGATGCAGGTATGCCTAGCCGCCAAGCAAAATCTGTGGTACTTGGACAGTGGCTGCTCCAGGCATATGACGGGAGACAGGGCCAAATTTTGTATGCTGGTTGAAAAGAATGGAGGCCTTGTTACCTTTGGAGGCAACACCAACGGTAAGATAGTCGGATCAGGTAAGGTAGGCAAGTGTTCTACCTGTTGTATTAATGAAGTCATGCTGGTAGAAGGTCTTGCATATAACCTGTTAAGTATTAGCCAGCTTTGTGATAAAGGTCACAAGGTAGTTTTTGACTCAACTAGTTGCAACATTTATGAGCCTAATTCTGACAATGTTAAATTTTCTAGTAAAAGAGTCAATAACATTTACCTAGTTGACTTAGATGATTTAGCACATTCAAACTTGTGTCTTACTACTAAAAAGGATGATCTAGCCTATCTATGACATCGTAGACTAAGTCATGCCAGCTATACAGTGCTACACAAATTGAATAAACATTCAATGGTTAGAGGACTTCGTGAAATTTCTTTTAAACTTGATAATGTTGTATGTGAGGCATGCACTCAGTCCAAACAGACTAGGAAGTCACTCAAGTCTAGAACATAAAATCTATCTTCTAAACCATATGAGCTGATTCATATGGATCTCTTTGGACCCACTAGGTCAGCCAGTTTATCAAATAGAAGATATTGTTTCATTTTAGTTGATGATTTCTCTAGATTTACTTGGGTGTTTTTCCTCACGCACAAAAATGAAGCATTTGATGAATTTCAGGAGTTCTATTTAAAAATAACACAGAACAATGACAATTCTATTCAGAATATACTGACTGGTCATGGTGGTGAGTTTGATAACTCACAGTTTTATGACTTCTGCAGGGACAATGGCATAACTCACAGGTTCTCCTCTCCATGGACTCCTGAGCAAAATGGCATAGTAGAAAGGAGGAATCGGACTCTTGTGGAGATGGCTCAAACACTGCTGGTGGAAGGTAACCTACCAAGGAAATTTTGGGCTGAGACAGTTAACACTGCATGCCATGTAGTCAACAGAGCCATGGTAAGGTCATTTACCCAGAAAACTCCTTATGAAATTCTCAAGGGTAAGAAGCCTTCACTAGCTTATTTCAAGGTCTTCGGTTGTAAGTGTTTTGTGCATGTCAATGATAAAAGAGATCTTGATAAATTTGAACCTAAGAGTGATCCAGGAATTTTTCTAGGATATTCAGAAACATCTAGAGCCTATAGGGTACACAATTTAAACTCTAAGATAGTAGAAGAATCTCCACATGTGGTCTTTGATGAAACAATGACTAAACTTGAAAATGGTTTGTGTAGGGAACAGAATAATGGAGAAATTCTAAAAAATGAAAATCATGTAGACTTGTCTGAAGAAAGTGATGCAGAGGAGCCTGGTTCTCAGGGGGAGGTAAATGAAGTTCAAGGTAATCAAATTATCAATGTCAGATCTCTTAAAGATCATCCTATAGATAATGTAATTGGTAATTTGCTTGAACCCCCTAGAACCAGAGCCTATCTCAGAGCTCAGAACGAATTAAACTCCGTTGCGTTAGTGTCACACATAGAACCCAAAAACATTAACAGTGCTCTTAGTGATGTGCATTGGATCAATGCCATGCACGAGGAATTAAATCAATTTGAGAGGAACAAGGTATGGCACCTAGTTCCACCTCCTGATCATGGGACTGTCATTGGGACCAAATGGGTGTTTAGGAATAAAACAGATGAGAAGGGTAATGTCGTTAGGAATAAGGCCAGACTGGTAGCTCAGGGGTACAATCAAGAGTATGGTATTGACTTCGAAGAGTCATTTGCCACTGTTTCTAGGTTAGAGGCTATCAGAATCCTATTAGCATATGCATGCTCATTAGGAATCACCCTTCAGTAGATGGATGTGAAATCTGCATTTCTGAATGGGGAAATAAACGAGGATGTATTTGTAAGACAACCTCCTGGTTTTGAATGCATAGATTTTCCTAATCATGTATATAAGTTGAATAAAGCTCTATATGGACTGAAACAAGCTCCTAGAGCTTGGTATGACAGGCTCAGCAAGTTCCTCACGGATAAGAAGTTCACAAGAGGTGAAATTAACCAGACCTTCTTCACAAAGGTATGTCATCCAGACATTCTTATTGTGCAAATTTATGTGGATGATATTATTTTTGGATCAACTAACCAAACTTTATGTGAGGAATTTTCTAATCTAATGACACAGGAATTTGAGATGAGTTCAATGGGTGAGCTAAAAGTATTTCTTGGACTGCAGGTAACTCACACTATGGAAGGAACATTCATAACTCAGTCCAAGTACATCAAGAACCTGTTGAAGAAATTCAAGTTTAAAAATTTGAAGGAAATAACAGCACCAATGGGTACATCAACTAGTCTTGATGATGACCCAAAAGGTAAATTGGTTGACACCAAATTGTACAGAGGTATGATCGGATCCCTTCTTTACCTTACTGCATCTAGGCCTGATATTCAATTTGCTGTGTGTTTATGTGCTACATTTTAGGCTAGTCCTAAAGAGTCACATGTTAGTGCTGTTAAGAGGATTTTTAGGTATCTGTCAGGCACCCTAGAGCTAGGTCTTTGGTATCCTACTCGGTGTGAGCTAGACCTTATAGCCTACATTGATGTTGATTATGCTGGGTGTCAGATAGATAGAAAAAGCACTAGTGGATACTGCCATTTCTTAGGTGGTTGTCTAGTATCTTGGGCTTCTAAGAAGCAACACACCATTGCTCTATCTACTGTTGAGGCAGAATATGTTGTAGCGGAAAATTGTGCAGCCCAGGTGCTCTAGATCAAACACCAACTCCTTGATTATCAGATAGAATTGGGATGCATTTCAATTTTGTGTGATAACACTAGTGCTATAGCATTGACTAAAAATCTTGTTCATCACTCGAGGACTAAGCATATAAAAATCAAACACCATTTTCTAAGAGATGAAGTAAGCAAGAATGAAATTGAACTGAATTTCATAGAATCTAAAAAATAGCTTGCTGATATTTTTACTAAACCTTTGAGTAATGACAAATTTAAATTCTTAAGAAGAGAGCTAGGTTTATGTAAATTTCAGCATGATGAATAATTCTTTTTCATTCCTGAGGAAGGGTTGTGATCTGATGTGTCTGCCTATCAAATCTTTTGTGAATAAGATTTTAGATGTGTGTCTGTAAATTGAAAATGCTTTGAATAAATGTTCTGATTTGTCTTGTGAAAGGTTCATGTATGCTTGCCATGATCTGTGTCATAGTTGAGTCATCTTGATTTCAGAGGTATATAAAATGATATGTGGTGGAAAGACATATTATGTCTGTCTGAAAGCCCATACCATGTGTTGAGGACTATCCTCCACCAGGTACCATGAATCAAGAGAGTACATGCATTGCATTGCATTTCTTAAATGTTAGGTCTAATGTTCTGTGGTTTGTTGTGTCTTAATGTTGAATAAACATGCATATAGAAAGGGGGAGCTCATGATAGATCACATTTCAAATTCTGAAAAGTCTTCTGTCAATACCCCATTTCAAATCTCTTTGGACCTCAGACTCTTCTCAAATCATCTATCCTAAATAATATTTTATTCTCTACAGCTGTTTGTGTGTTTCACAATCTCCTTCCCATCTTGAATTGATGACAGTCTATCAATAAGTTCATTACATTAAACAACATAAATCTCAAATCTTCTATTATAAGAATCATGTTTGCTTCATGAATGAAACAATGGTTTAAGCTTAATAAACCTTAAAGTTTCAGGACTGTATTCCGAAATATAAGGATGTGAAAAAAATTTTTAACTCTCAACCTCAATCTCATGTTGCGATAGACAAAGTTTACTTGTGTCTAAAAACTGATAAGATAGTGTAATCCAAGTTGAGGAAATTGGAAGTGCGTATTGTTTTTAAATAAAACACTCTGAAGAATTAAAAAGGGCAGCAAGAAAAGAAAATGTGCCAAAAGAAATGCAATGTATAAGTAAAATGGCAGAGCAATGAATGAATGCACTGAGAAACGGAGTACTCTATCAATGAAATAGAGAAAACTCATGTCATGAAGTGCTTCATGTCACCTCTGTTCTTATGGCCAAATCTGTAGGATTGGTTTCACTGAGTATCTGGGGGTACTGGCATCTGATAAACGTGTACCCTCATGCAAAAAGGTGCAAATCATGACTGCTATTTTTGATCAAAAACAGTGTTGGTACTTTGTGCCAAGTAACTGCAAGTACTAGCGTCAAACCAATGTGTACCCCTAATGTCAAAAGCATAATTGATACCTAACTATTCAATAAGTCAGAAAGAATAAACTCTAAAAAGGTCTATTGTAACCCTTGTTATCAAAGTCTTATTAAGTGTCAAGTTGTTTAACATCAATACATACTCTAGTCACTCTCAAAGATTTTCACTAGTTTTGAAGTGAGTAAGATACAGCTAAGTTTTTCATGGCTTATGTGTCTCAGGTTTATTGCTATTAATGGATTCTGCAACCTTATTAAAAGAGTTCAGTGTATTCACTCTACCTTTTATTACTCTTAAACCAAAAATCTATCATGAATGCAGTGTCTTAATTATTATTTTCTAAATACCTTGAGACATAAATTGTTTCTTTAATGAACTATTGTTCAGGGTGTCACTCCATTCATCTTCTCCTATTTACTTTGTTCCTCTTGACTACCTCACTCCTTGTCTGTTGATGGCAAAGGGGGAGAGAAAATGTAGAGAGGTGTTGAGGGGGAGAGAAAGTTAGGGGGAGAGAAAGATCTGTTGCATTCTTTTGACTGTGTTTATGAGATATCTGATCTTACTGGATTAAACTTGTCTCATCAAAATACACCATGACTATGGGTGTTGCCATCATCAAAAAGGGGGAGAATGTTGGGCCTCCTATGGAGTTGATCAGCAGTGTGAAAACTCATGTGATTTGATTGTGTTTTGAGTGATTGGCAACAGTTCAGTTGACTATGTTGATTTCATCTTTTACCCTAGTAGCAGTGTGAATTTTGATGAATTTTGTTGAGGTCAGAATCATTAGATGGTCATAAGTAGGTCTATGCAGGCTTGCCTTGTGATAAACAAGGTCTGTGCATATTGAGATAAATGCACACAACATCAGTGCATACTTGGTTGATTCAGCATATAGCATCGGTGCATATTTCAGTGGTCTGTGTTTGTTGCATAACATAAGTCTGTACATGTTTATTGCATAAAGTAAGTCTGTGCATGCTTTTACATACAACGCATTATAGGTCTGTGCATCCTTTTGTTTATGTGTGAATAAAGTCAATGCAAGTTCTTATTTGTGCCTTTCACGATCGATGCATGTCCGAGCATAAAGTTAGTGCATATTGTTTCTTGTATGATACAAGGTCGGTGCAAATTCTTATACGTGCACATATGAACGTCGGTTCATTTGTAAAGTCAGTGCACGCTCCATCTCATGTTGAATCTAAGTCTCTGCATATTCTTAGTCCTACTAAAGTTGGTGCATTGTTTGCACGGTTAGGCTTTGTGCATACAAGAGTCGGTGCATGCCTAGTCTTACGTATATAAGAGTCAGAGCATATCTAGGTCAGTGCACATGCTATGTGGCTGCATATAGGGTATGTGTAGGTTTTATCCTATAAACATAAAGGTCTGTGCAGGTTTCAATTTTGTGCATGAGAAGTCTGTGTAGTCTTGGTTGATACGCATACCTGTCTGTGCAGGTCTTATCATGCACATATAAAAAGTCTGTGCAGGTTTTTATCGTGTGCTGAATTAAGTCAGTGCATACTCGCCTTGATGTTTAGACAGTCGATGCACATAGTGTATTCAGTCGGTGCACGTTTGCATACAAGCATAAAAAAGTCTGTGCACACTTTCTCACTCGTATGACATAGGTCTGTGCATATCTTTAGTTTTAACGCTAGGAGGTCTATGCATATTCTATTTTATGTCTGTGCACAGTACATATGGCTGATTACAAGATGTTTGATGAAATGTCTCTCTTCCAATTAACAGAATGTAAGCAACACGTGAGCTCGAACTGAAGTAGGCACGTGTTCCAAGAAAGGTTGGAAGTTGGTACGAGACTCCATGAAGCTTATGATTGGCACGTGATCTAAGGCAATTAGTGAGCCCGTACTTCTGCCATGTGGAGTGCCTTAGCTCAGTGATATTGACACGTGGACCGATGGAGATCAGATCTGTGAAAATGTTTAGGCGCGAAACATGGCGTCCACACGCCCTTTTGCCTGACATATATGAAAGAGGCATTATCGCCTGATCATATGACTAAGACAGAATAGAGGAGAAAAGAAGATTGAATCAGAGAGAGAATAGAGCAGAAACGAAGATTGAAGCAGAGAGAGATTCAGCAGAGCAGATCAGATCTCAAGAGAAGAAAAAGAAAAGAGTGCAAAGTGAGAGCCAGCTGATCGTGAGAGAAGAAGAATTCTGAGGTTTTCTGAGAGAATTTGTTTAGCTGTGAGTGAAGAGTTATTTGCTATTATTCCTGGTGTATGGTTCATAACCATCGCTAGTGTGCTCTACACTAAAGAGCTACATTGTTTTTCTCGTTGATTTTTCCTTTACGTTTTTAAACTCTCGTTACTTCAAGCTATGAGTCAGTGTCTGTAGCATAAGCTGTAAGGCTCAGCAGTAGACGAGGATTCCTCTAATAGTGTAAGCTGTAAGGCTCAGCGTATTTTGGGAAGTGTTTCCCGAAGTTGTGGATCAGTGGTTTGGAAGCTGTGTATCAGCAGTGAAGCCACACTTGGTTTGAGTGTGGGTGGATGTAGATCTCTGGAGGAGATCGAACGACCTTTAAATTTTTCTGTCTCTTTTGTTTTGATTTTCGTGTTGAGTGTTCCGCTTAAGCAAATTTAATTCCGCACTTGTTGCTTAGGTTGGTATAATTTTTGGGAAAGATCTATTCACCCCCCCTCTAGATCTATCTTACGTGATATCGAAGCATTCCATAGTGTCAACACCAAGCTTCTATACGGTTTGACCGCCTCCGCCCCAGCTCGCTCCACTTCCTCCTTAAGCTCGGCTACCCTCTGCTCGGCCCCGAGCAACTTCATCTCGGTCTTGGGCAACTTCGCCTCAGCCTCAGTCCGAGCGACCTCGACTTCCCCCTGCACTCGCTCAGCCTCACGGACCCGATTGTTGAGATCCTTTCGCTCGGCCCTCCACTACTCGTAGTGCTCGACCTGTGACTAATGCTCCTCTTCCAAGAGTTTGCCCTTCAGGTCAGCCATATAGCGAGCGTAGGCCAACTGCTCGGCCAGAGTTTGAGCCTCCTCCTTGCTCGATTGAATCTGAGCTCGAAACGAAGTTGCCTCCTGCCAGTAGACTTCAAGCTCGGAAGTCAACTGACCGATCCTCTGATCGGACTCAGTGTGAACTCGAGAGAGGGACCTCTCTTCACTGTCCAGCCGAGCAAAGAAATCGGTTATCTCGGCCCCTAGCTGGGCCATGATCAAGCCACCCTCCATAACCCTCTCGAAGAGTAGAGTAGGGGGGACCACGTCTGATTTCTTCCCGATTCAGCGAAGGCACCAAGGATCGACACCATTGATATAGAGAAGCCTGAACTGAGGAGGCACCAGCCGGAGGGGAAAAATCTACCGCCCAAGAGCACGGCCCAACTAGGTCCAATTCGACCAAACTAGGCCCAGCTTCTCAAAGTGACAACCCAATTTTGGGCCCACTTACTTCAAGCCCAAAAACTCACGTCGTGTAGCACTTCCTAGGCGACCTCAGGTCCGGAAGTCCAAGCGACAGATCGGTCGGGAGATCCCCTGCGGGAACCCAACATGGCCTACCCGAGCTGTACACTTATCGCTCAAAATAAAACACCGAGCGAGCGCCCCAGGCTCGGACCGACTGTCAGAAGCTTATCCACGCATCTGTTACACGTCCAGCTGGAGCAGGGAACTCCAAGGGATAAGGGATAGCAAGAGTCCTTATGCCATAAAGAGCCCACTACAAGGACGTAACCTCCCCTAAACCCCTTCAGCTCCCTGGACTCTTATGTTAAACGGACTGCTATATAAACCCCAGGGAGACCCTCCGAGAAGGTAAGCAATCATCTTGAGAGAAAACCACCACACCTCTTGGTGGAGAAGAATCTCGCGCCCTCTCTTTCTCCTACCACCTCTTTTCGCATACGTGCTCTATCACATTTGCTGACTTAAGCATCAGAGGGTTTTTTCCCAGGGACTCATCCCTAGGCACCTCTAATCCGTTTCCTGCCTTACATTTCATACAGACATGGTGACTGTGATCAAAGATTCTCCCAGGATCTCACAGCTCAGGATCAATGCGAGATTTCGCCTCTTCACCATATATTTTGAAGCTCATTATTCATGCATCACATTTTACATATGGGTATCTTTGTGATGAATGTATACTAAGAATTTACCTACATTGATGGTTTATGAAGTACTTCTAGTTGAGTATGCAAAACTCTTTTAGATATGCTTCATGTCTTACATTTTGATAATGAATCACTTGCTGCATTCTTAACCCGTGCCTCACTTAGGGGGTGTTACTAGTAGTATGATTTGCATGCTTGACAATCGTGCTTATGTGCTTGCATGTACATGCATTCCCCACTTTGATCTAATTCCAAGCATAATCTTTGCATTTGAAACATGAAGCTCATCATGTGCATAGTTGCATATTTGGCATTTTCAGCCTGAACATAGTGCATACACTTAGCATTTGGAAGATAAAAGTCAAATTTGGCATTTTCTGCATATCATGCATATAATGCATCATTTTGAACACTTCATGTTGCACATATCTTCCCACAATTTGAACAACATTTGGTATCATATCTTTGGGCCAACAATTAGTAACATTTGGCATAAGAATTGATATTATATCTTCAAGCCTCACATGTTCATTTCATTTCTAATAACCACACTGTCAGTTGTCTTTTTGTAGATGACAAAAGGGGGGAGAGTATTGGTTGTATGCTCAATGCCTTTTGCTCAATGCTTTTGTGAGAGTGAGTAGTTTTGGGGGAGAATGTGATTGAATGTCTTATCTTTTATTCTCATAACATTCATTGGAATGTTTCTATTCTATCTCTTGGAACTATTGTACACAACGTTTTGTCATCATCAAAAAGGGGGAGATTGTTACATTCCCCTAGTTATTTTTGGTATATGGTTTTAATGACAACAAAACAATTGTTCTTATGTGTGTGTTTCATTGAGCAATATGTTTGCATCTTGACTAATGAATTTCATCAATGGGTTTTCAAAGTATTGATTGGGTATTTTCATGCATTTTTCACATGAGGGTTTTGGGCTTGAGATATGCTCAATCTATTTTCTTGAAACTTGATGAATGTGATTTGAATGGTGTTCTTACATAAGCTAATATGCATGAGAGTATTTGCTCTTGACTCTTGGTTGATAAAAGCTAACATTTGGATGTATTTCATGTATTCTCTTCATGGCTTTTGAGGTTCATAATGTGCTTAAGAATTTCACATAAGTCTTGGCAGAAATCGGTTTGAGATGATAAAGATGCTCATTCATTGAAATGGTTGCATGACTTGCTAGCATCATAGATTTGCTTAGATGCATGGTTCTTTCACTCAAATCCTTAAATTGTGTGAAATTGCGAAATATACGTTTTGATGGTAAAGATTGTGAAGAAGGGCCTCTTTGCTAATGAAGGCTTCATGGGTAGTATATATAGCTTTGAATGCTTTCCATGCATATTCTTCATGAGGAGTAAAAATCATGTGTGGCTCATTCATTTGTTCCTTGGATAAGCAACTGAAATAGTCTGTTATGCAGGTTCAGAAAGCAATGCCAATCCCATATGCAAAGGTATCAAAAATCATGGTGAATACTTGGCACTTTGCATGTGTGTGTTTTGGGGAAAATGGTAAGTTTCATATGGAGTTTTAATCTTGGTAAATATGAGTGAATGATGTTCTCATAGTTCATGTTACATGGTTTTTTAATGCTCACATGAACCTTGGTAGAGTATGACTAAGATGCTCATTCATTGTGTTAAATTTCATAGCCATTAGTTCTTGTTGTTTAGGTGTAACACTTGTGTTTTCAAAGGGCTCCAATGCATATCATTCATATGTTCTTTATGAGTTTTCATGAGTGTGTTTCATAGATATTCATCTTGGGGTGATTGGGTTTAAATCTCTATTTTTCATTCATGCAGGTTGATTACATGTGCAAAGAGAATTGACTATTTTTAGACTGAACTGCTGTAGTCTGGACTGCAGAGTTCGGTCGACTGAACTAACCCGGGCAGGTTGGTTCAATGTCTGTAAAATTTTGGTCGACGGACCCCTTTCTATTGGTCGACCGAATGTGGCGAAAAACCAAAAACGTGGATCTGAAAACCCATTAGACTCTATCTACTTGTGCTCCCCTTTTACCCCTTTGCCCCTGGGTTCATGATAGACCTATTGGGGGACTTTTGGATGGTTCTAGAAGAGCTATAATGGTCTTTTGATTTCTTTTATATATGCACATGTGTGAACTCTGAATTTGAGAAGAGAAATACCCTAATGAGCTTATTTTCTATCTTGTAGGAGAAGAAGGCCAAGGAGCAGAAAAGGAGGACTTATAAGGAAGATTTCATCTACTCCAAGTGATTTTTGAAGCTCAAGGAAGAAGGAAAAGAGAAGCGGAATGAAGAGAGGGCCAGAAGGATGTTGATATCGGGTTCATTCGTCTTCCCTCCGACACGAGATTCATGGAACATCATCTATCGACTTTGAAAAATAAAGGGGGATCTTTTCTACATCCTTTCTATCTTGTTTGTGATGTGTTTCAAGATTTATATTCTGGGTTAAGCATGTTTTAATATTTGTTTTGATTTTTCCTGAACTGAGAAATATTGTGAGTCTGACCATCTGCGCACAGTCGTGTGTCTACGGTGATGCGGATGTTGCAACTTGTGTGTGTGTGTGCTGCTGGAATTACGATCCAGAGCGTCTGGGGTTCGTCCACATGTTGCTGTGTCTACAGCGTGAGGAGAGTTCTCCTTGTGAAAATTTTTCCCCGTGTGTGTTGTTAGAGCGTCACCTCCGTGTTGGTGATTCATCCCCGAGTGAAGCCTTACCGGTTTGGTAAGGGGTGGACGTAGGGAACCCGTCGTTGTCCCGAACTACCTTAAAAATCCTTGTGTCTTGTGGTGTGCATTGTGGTTTACTTTATTATGATATTTAATCATTAATTCAATGCATGTGTGATCGGTGAGCATGAGTGAATCCTAATTTCATGAGCGAATCTCAATTGCTTAGATTTCATAATATGATGTGTTTAATTGATTAATCTTTTACACGATCGAGTGAGACGGGAGAGATTGAGTGAACTTCAATTACTTTGTTTAGTTTATTTCCTTCAATCTCATCAAACTTAATAATTCCACTGCGTAAGATTTTAATTTTTCATATCGTGTGCGGGATAATTCAACCCCCCTTCGTGTCCACTCGTATCCTGGGCACTAACAATTGGTATCAGAGCCACGACTCTATTTTCTTGGGTCTAACGACATTTAGAGTGATCCCTCGACGAGTTTAATTGAGCATCATGTCTGATAGTTACATGTCTTCTCTTCCTCCCCGTTTTGATGGTCACAACTTCATTTTTTGGAGAAATAAAATATGTGCTTATCTTGGATTTTATGAACCTAAAATATGGAAAGTGATATGTAATGGTCCATATAAACTCCCTGCAAATGAAACAAATGGAATGAAAAACATATCAAGAAAAATGCTATAAATGGTACTGCATTAAATATTTTGAAGAATAGCATAGAACATGATGTGCTTTCACGAATTCCAATGTGCAGATCAACAAGGGAGTTTTAGAATGAGCTGACATGCAAGTATGAAGAAGATGCAAAGGATACATGCATGATGGAACATGGAGAAAACGAAGGTGATGTAAGTTTTGATTCTGAAGAACCTTCTATTGAGGAATGACAATTGGCATATATTGAAATGCATGAAAGATGTAAAGAGTTTAAATCTGAAAACAAGAAATTGAGAAACAAACTTAAAGAAATTCTGAGTACATCTGTTTTGTGTATAAAGTGTAAATTACTTGAATCAAAAATTGAAGACATTATGCATGCAAATCCTTCTTATGAAAACTGTAAAATATTGAAAAAGGAAAATGAAGCTTTGAAATCAGAAAATGAATATTTAGAAAGATAAAATGATGATATAAAATCTAGAATATATGAGCTTGATAATGAAATTTTTGACATGCGTAAAGAACACACCTTGGTTGAAAAATCTGATAGGTCTTTGAATTTTAAAAGTGATTGTCATGATTTGGGTGAACAAAACAAACTCTTGCTGTCTAAGATTTCAATACTTGAGAAAAATGAAGAATGCCTTAAGAACAAGCTAGCTTCTTTATCTGATGATGATAAGTTGTTTGAAAAACTTCTTGACACTGAATTAGATAGCAAAAGCCTCATGAATGAAAATGAAGATTTTAAAAAGAAAACTGGTGCCATGCTAATTCAAATTTCCTTGCTTGAAGGTACATTGAAAAGTTTTGAAAAACATGAAAAAAAGATTTCTTTGTTGAAATGTGAGAATGAACGGTTGCTTGAAAAGAGTTCAAAGCATGTTGAAATTGAAATTGTTATTGAAAAACTAACAGAGAAATTGAACTCTTTAAATGCTAAAAATAAAGAAATCATGGAAGAAAATGAAAATTTCAAATCTGTGAATTGCTTGTTAAATGATAAAGTGTCTGCATACGAAAAAGAAATGACAAGTGCCGAATTGCATATTTTCACTCTAGAAGAAGAAGTGTGAACTCTAAAAGATGACTTGTCTAGATTTGTGAAGAGAAAAGAAAATTTGGATAAGGTGTTAGGTGTTAAAGTGAATTGTCAAAAGGAAGGTCTTGGATACACCCCGGTCAACAAAAAAGTCTTTTGAACATAAAATGAAAATCTCTTTTGTTCATACATCTGACATTCTAAGTACTTTATAAGCACCTCCTCCAAATGCTCAAAAGAAAATTTCTGAAAATAGTTTTATGAAAAAGAAGAATGTCAACACTAAGCCCTCCATGCCAAATAGATCTCAAAAAATGAAATCAAATGTTGAATACTTCTATTGTGGTATGTTTGGTCATGAAATGAATGATTGTGTTGTCATAAAATTGGATGATGAAAATACATGCAAAGATAAACATGCTTTCAAGAGAAAAATGAATGTTTCTTGCTTCTATTGTCACAAACTTGGCCATGTAATGGATAATTATTTTGTGAATGCTAAGTTTGATTTTCAAAGAAATTTTAGTAATAAACATGCTTTCCATGCTCAAAGGTTTTCATCTTATAAGGAAAACTTGTTTCCAAAAGCTCAAGCAAAAAATGGAAAATAATTCCTTAGACCCACATCTCCTTGTTATTTTCATTGTGGAAAATACGGTCATGTTATGAAAGATTGTTGGGTTTTAAAAAATCATGATTTTCATGCCACTAAAATGAATGTTAGGTTTAATTTTGTTAGGCCTAGACCTTTTGCAAGTAGGAGGTGGAATGTTTTTGTAAACTCCTATGCTCATAAAGGGAAATCCTTTGCTAAAACTTCTCCTTAATGCTTTTATTGTGGAAACCTTGGTTATGTTATTGAGGATTGCAGGATCATGAAGAATGATGATATGGTGGCAATGGGAAAGAAGAAGAATGGGTTTGCCAAGAATGCCACTAACCTCAAGGGACCCAAGAAGACTTGGGTACCTAAATATGTTAAATGAGTTGGCTTTGATGTAGGTGTGTCTTGAGAAAAAAAATTAAAAGGGGTTCCAATAAAATAGAATAAGGCACACTCGTATGGTAAAACCCTGACCTTTTCCTTTATTGTCAAACTTGCTAGTTTTGATGTTTTAACTTCTGCTACTTTGTTATGTTTAAATTGCATATCTTTACAAGCCATTCATGCTTTCATTGAATGAATTCTTGGTATATCAAATGTGATATGTGAAGTGACAGATTAAGTATGTCAGGAAGCTATCACTATGCGTGAGGTGATTCTCGGATCAAAATTCTCCGCCTTATACCAAAATTCAGAAATTGAATTGTTTGGCTTAGGAGGAAACATGTTTTTGAATGAAATCAATTTGCCTTTGATTTACATAGCTTTCAAATTGAATTTGAAAATCCTTTCTGTTTCAAGAAGGCAATATTTTTGAAATGTGGATTTGTTTTAAATAACTTTGTTTGGTTGCTTTGAAATGGTGATAAGTTGTTTGACATGTTCAAAAATCTTCTTCTTGTTAATAGATGTTCAAACACTTATGTTGTTCGATTATCAAATTATGTGCATCATAGTTGAACATTTGGATTCTAAAGAAAATAATTTTTCATAGTGAAATCGGAAAGAAAATACTCATGGTTCAGTGCTAAATTCATTGAAAATCCATCTCATGCATTTACTAGCATCATGCTTAGTTGAATGTTTTGGAATACACATAAACTGAAAATCTGCATAAAAAGGGATTACATTGACATTTCTGAATATCATTCATAGATCCTTTCATATCATTCATAGACTCTACATATCATTGTGAATATGATTCTCATTGCATATCTTGATTCATTAGTGCTTGCATGAGTGATTCCGTAAAATCTTGCATGCGTACTTGTATCTAGTTTATAAAACCTTTCCTTGATTGTTCTAAGGCTTAACCTCCTTTATAAATAACAATGTAATGATTTTAATCATGTGTGATACATGTCATACACTAAAGGGGAGGATTCATTTTCGACCGTGCATACATTTAGGGGGAGTCATAGCCGTGTCTTGTCAAATTCATTTTATACATGCAAAACAAAAGTATTACCCCCCCCCCCCACATTTGCACAAAATGAATTTAATGACTTTAATCGATAAGGATTTGATAAATTCTTTCCAACACTCCATAGGGAACTTGAATCTCTACATGGACATTAAAGAGTAATCGTGAGGAAAAAGTTACCTATCCCACAATGATCAAATGTGGAATGTCAAACCTAGTATCCGAGAATCTCCATTGAGACAAATGAGGAAACTCGCGTCGAACGGTGAAACTAAAAGATCCACAAGAAAAATAAAAATGTGTGACTAATCCAAGTAACCGTGAATCCTCATTGAGACATATGAGGAAACTCACGCCGAAATGTGAAATCCATTAAAAGAATCAAGAAAACGGGTTGTACGAAGCTACCGAAAGTTGAGAATCTAAAGTGAAAGTGTAAAGAGGAGATTACCTTCTAGTGTTCTTTACAAAATCTGAATATCCATATATTTTGAAGCTCATTATTCATGCATTACATTTCACATATGGGTATCTTTGTGATGAATGTATACTACGAATTTGCCTACATTCATGATTTATGAAGTACTTCTAGTTGTGTATGCAAAACTTTTTTAGATATGCTTCATGTCTTACATTTTGATAATGAATCACTTGCTCCATTCTTAACCTGTGCCTCACTTAGGGGGAGTTACTAGTAGTATGATTTGCATGTTTGACAATTGTGCTTGCGTGCTTGCATGTACATACATTCCCCTCTTTGATCTAATTCCAAGCATAATCTTTGCATTTGAAACATGAAGCTCATGATGTGCATTGTTGCATATTTGGCATTTTCAACATGAACATAGTGCATACACTTAGCATTTGGAAGATAAAAGTCAAATTTGGCATTTTCTGTATATCATTCATATAATGCATCATTTTGAACACTTCATGTTGCACATATCTTCCCACAATTTGAACAACATTTGGTATCATATCTTTGGGCCAACAATTAGTAACATTTGGCATAAGAATTGATATTATATCTTCAAGCCTCACATGTTCATTTCATTTCTAATGACCACACTGTCAGTTGTCTTTTTGTAGATGACAAAAGGGGGGAGAGTATTGGTTGTATGCTCAATGCCTTTTGCTCAATGCTTTTGTGAGAGTGAGTAGTTTTGGCGGAGAATGTGATTGAATGTCTTATCTTTCATTCTTATAACATTCATTGGAGTGTTTCTATTCTATCTCTTGGAACTATCGCACACATCATTTTGTCATCATCAAAAAGGTGGAGATTGTTGCATTCCCCTAGTTATTTTTGGTATAGGGTTTTATTGACGACAAAATGATTGTGCTTGTGTGTGTGTTCCATTGAGCAACATTTTTACATCTTGACTAACGAATTTCATCAATGGGTTTTCAAAGTATTGATTGGGTATTTTCATGTATTTTCCACATGAGATTTTTGGGCTTGAAATATGCTCAATCTATTTTCTTGAAACTTGATGAATGTGATTTGAATGGTGTTCTTACATAAGCTAATATGCATGAGAGTATTTGCTCTTGACTCTTGGTTGGGAAAAGCTAAGCTTTGGATGTATTTCATGTATTCTCTTCATGTCTTTTGAGGTTCATAATGTGCTTAAGAATTTCACATCAGTCTTGGCAGAAACCGGTTTGAGATGATAAAGATGCTCATTCATTGAAATGGTTGTATGGCTTGCTAGCATCATAGATTTGCTTAGATACATGATTCTTTCACTCAAATCCTTAAATTGTGTGAAATTGAGAAATATACATTTTGATGGTTGTAAAGATTGTAAAGAAGGGCCTCTTTGCTAATGAAGGCTTCATGGGTAGTTTATATAGCTTTGAATGCTTTCCATGCATATTCTTCATGAGGATTAAAAATCATGTGTGGCTCATTCATTTGTTCCTTGGATAAGCAACTGAAATAGTCTGTTATGCAGGTTCAGAAAGCAATGCCAATCCCATATGCAAAGGTATCAAAAATCATGGTGAATACTTGGCACTTTGCATGTGTGTGTTTTGGGGAAAATGGTAAGTTTCATATGGAGTTTTAATCTTGGTAAATATGAGTGAATGATGTTCTCATAGTTCATGTTACATGGTTTTTTAATGCTCACATGAACCTTGGTAGAGTATGACTAAGATGCTCATTCATTGTGTTAAATTTCATAGCCATTAGCTCTTGTTGTTTAGGTGTAACACTTGTGTTTTCAAAGGGCTCCAATGCATATCATTCATATGTTCTTTATGAGTTTTCATGAGTGTGTTTCATAGATATTCATCTTGGGGTGATTGGGTTTAAATCTCTATTTTTCATTCATGCAGGTTGATTACATGTGCAAAGAGAATTGACTATTTTCAGACTGAACTGCTGCAGTCTGAACTGGCCAGTTCGATCGACCGAACTAGCCAAGGCAGGCTGGTTCAATGTCTGTAAAATTCCGATCGACCGACCCCTTTCTATTGGTCGACCGAATGCGGTAAAAAACCAAAACGTGGATCCGAAAACCCATTAAACCCTATCCACTTGTGCTCCCCTTTTACCCCTTTGCCCCTGGTTTCATGATAGACCTATTGGGGGTCTTTTGGAGGGTTCTAGAAGGGCTATAATGGTCTTTTGATTTCTTCTATATATGCACATGTGTGAACTCTGAATTTGAGAAGAGAAATACCCTAATGAGCTTATTTTCTATCTTGTAGGAGAAGAAGGCCAAGGAGGAGAAAAGGTGGACTTAGAAGGTGGATTTCATCTACTCCAAGTGATTTCTGAAGCTCAATGAAGAAGGAAAAGAGAAGCGGAATGAAGAGAGGGTCAAGAGGATGTTGATATCGGGTTCATTCGTCTTCTCTTCGACTCGAGATTCAAGGAACATCATCTATCGACTTTGGAAAACAAAGGGGGATCTTCTCTACATCCTTTCTATCTTGTTTGTGATGTGTTTCAAGATTTATATTCTAGGTTAAGCATGTTTGAATATTTGTTTTGATTTTTTCTAAACTAAGAAATATTGTGTGTGTGACCATCTGCGTACGGTCGTCTGTCTATGGTGCTGCGGTTGTTGCAGCATGTGTGTATGTGTGCTACTGGACTTACGATCCAGAGCATCTGGGGTTCGTCCCTGTGTTGCTATGTCTACAGCGTGAGGAGAGTTCTCCTCGTGGGGATTTTTTCCCGTGTGTGTTGTTGGAGCGTCGCCTCCGTGTTGGGGATTCATCCCCGAGTGAAGCCTTACCGATTTGGTAAGGGGTAGAGGTAGGGAGCCCGTCGTGGTCCCGAACCACCTTAAAAATCCATGTATCTTGTGGTGTGCATTGTGGTTTTCTTTATTGTGATATTTAATCGTTAATTCTATGCATGTGTGATCGGTGAGCATGAGTGAATCCTAATTCCATGAGAGAATCTCAATTGCTTAGATTTCATTGTATGATGTGTTTAATTGCTTAATCTTTTACAAGATCGAGTGAGACGAGAGAGATTGAGTGAACTTCAATTACATTGTTTATTTTATTTCCTTCAATCTCGTCAAACTTGTTAATTCCGCTGCGTAAGATTTTAATTTGTCACATCACGTGGGGGACAATTCAACCCCCCTTCCTGTCCACTCACCTATCCCGGGGACCAACATCGAGGACAAGTGATAGCCACTAAACTTGTCGTCAAAAGCCGTGCCATAATTTAAAATTTAACCGAACTCACTCACTTAAAAATATTGAAATTCAAGCAAAGTGGTAAATACGGGTCAATCCCACGAGGAAGAAATACTTTCAAAATATCATGGTTGAGAATTCTAATATTTTAAAATCCGCAAGTTTGAGTGAGATTAAACTAATGAAAATGAAAATTGTATGAACACTAAGTAAAGAATATGAGAGGATTGAAGAAGAGAATTTGGAGGGATGGAGAGAGAAGAACACAATTGATCAAAATCTGAATTTTAATGCTATGAGAGGTGACAAGTACAAGTCTATGAAAATAAAAATTACAACTTGGAAATAAAAGAGAAAGAGGAAGAAATAGAAGCCAATAGGATGAAGCATAGCCGCCGTCTCCTTGCCATCCCGAGCCTTAGAATTTCACCCCGCCGTGTTAGTAGATGCCGCCGAGAGGATCAAAGGAGAAAATCTGCCTTGGGATGTGTGAAGAAATATGGAAGAGGGAAAAAAGAAATAGATAGAAGAAGAGAGAGGGGACGGTGGAAGAAATAGTAAAAACGTAGTGAAATTATATTGAAAACAGAGGGTGATTAAAAGTGAAATAACTTTAAATCTAGAGAGATTTAGAAAAAGTGAAAGAAGAGAAAGTTGGAGATCGGAGAAAGACGAAGAAGATTGCTGAAGAGTGCAGAGGTAGAAGATCAGAGGAAGAGGGTGAAAAATATGAAAGAACAAAGTCTATCTGTGCGGATGAACAGTAAAGCCTAAAAAATTAAACTTTTAAAAATTGATTACAACTTGAAAACGAGGAAGAATTCGGAGAAGAGATAGAAGAAGAAGTTGAAGATCAACTAAAAACGAACAACTTTCATGAAGAACTCAGAGGCATAAGAGGACCCAAAGGGGGGGGGGATGAAGGAAGAACAGTTATGTAAAAAGTGTATGAACAGTAAAATCGGGAGAACATGGCTTTGAAAAACTGATCATAACTTGAAAACGGGGAAGAATTAGGGGAAGATGAAGAAGAAGAATTTTTAGAAGACTTATAAACGAACAATTTTGAAAGAAAGTAAATTAAAACGAGGACTAGAAGTGCATGAAAATAAGGCTGGAAGAAAAGGCTAAAAAAAACTAATCTATGAACTCCTTTCCATGGTGGCCTTCCGGTGCTTTTTATAATGTGCTCGATCGTGGGTCTTTGACTCCCATCAAAACTCAACTTTCCAACATCAAGGCTTGATCAAAGGAGGGATCTTGCTATATTAAGAGTCCTCCTTTCCTCAAACAGGAGAAGATGAGCTCAAATAATAGAAGATAACTTCAATCAGAGCTACCGGTTCCGTTTCTACATCAAACTGTAAATGGCGACCATCATCCGGGCATTATTTCATCAATCAGCGACTCCTCACGCGGGTGCACATTCGTTATTCCCTTATTTTTCTATTTTCCTCATTTTATCTTTTTCCATTTATCAGGATTTAGTGCCTGTTTGAACGGTCGCTCTTCCATCAGTCGGCGACTCTTCAAACCGCCGCTCCAACTTATGCATTTTCTTTCTATTTTTCATCAAAATGAATGAGCACCTTCGCACATGGTCGCAGTATATTAAAATGTGCATCCTCTTAAAAGGGCGTTCTTTAAATAGCGGCTTGATCGTGGTCGCTCATTCCCTTAAAATTTAGAAAGATTAAAATATCAACCTATTCCATTCGAAAATATCTTTCAAATATTTGTGTAAATTCTTTACTATTTCTCACATGGTTATTTTGGCTCAAAAAGATGATAAAATGCATGACGACTCAAATAATGTGTGCGAAGGTAATTAACGCTCATGTTACACATTTTTATTCATTTAATGCTCAAAGATGATGAATGTGATGTAAGTTATGATATAACATATAGCATTTATCACACCCCTCAACATACTCATTGTTAGTCCCTTAGCAATGCAAATAAATTGAAATTTAAGACTAACAAGAGTTTGCAAAATCCACACTTTCATATCCAGCTGTCCCTTCATTGAATCAACTAAAGATTAGGAATCCGAAATCATTAATGCACACTAGCCTTATGTTGGAAATTAGAAGTACATGATCAAGAATCTAAATCAAAGTTCAATAGCACTTGTGCATGTGTAACTACTAAATCCACAGCTTAAACAATTGCATCTCTCATTTGTTATTACAAGCAAGTGTCTTTCAACCCTACACCTCTTATATTAGAGCATTAAGTATATTAGCTTTTTGTCTGCCTTATTGCTATGTCCCTTTGGGATCTTTTCATTTTTTTTATACACATGATGTTGCACTACCCTTCACTGTTGAACATGAACCTCGACTCTTACCTTAGGAGAAACAGGCCCAGTTACCCAGATCAAGGTTCCCTTTTTCATTTTACATGAACCTCAACACGTCTTAGGTGAAGTAGGTCCGGTTACTAAGATTTGGGGCATTTTTCATGGTGTTCTTTTCTTTCTTTTTTTTTCGTAGTGCCTTTGCACTTATTTGATAGATAATTTGGCAGAAAACTTTGTAAAATGATTTCTTCCTTAAGAAGTGCATAGTATCAGACAACATACCCAAAATAGTAGAAGGCTTGTCCTGCTTGTTTCATTAGTGTGCAACGTGATTTTCATTCTTTCTTAAGTGCACATGAACTTTAAAGAGATTCTTATATCAGTTTTCCATGGCTAGATCGAGTAAATTTTCCTTCATCCTTCTCTCCAGTCGTTTCTATTCCAGAATCACTTTCAATAAAAGTATGAAATAATAAAACTCATTTGAGGATTTCATTTTTTTTTCAATTTCATGCGACAATGATATGCAAGACATTATGCAAAATACTCCTATCAGGTTGTACTAGATGCAATGAAATTTAAATTTTCTCTCGTTCTCCCAACTTAAATGACATTGTCCTCAATGGCATATAGAGTTGAAAGCGATAGAACAATGTAACAATCAATTCTTCTGAGTAGGAAAGAAACAACCTGGTGGACGGGATGAAAACTCCATCAATGGACGGTGACAACTTCTTCTTCTTTGACCTTAACCTAACTTCTGAAACACACTTAAACAAAACAACATCAAATAACAAAAATCTTATGTTGCCTCCCAGAAGCGCTAAGTTTTCTGTCTTCAGCCAGATGCATGTATAGAAGGTGCAAGCTTCATAACCAACAAGTGGATTTCAGAATAAGCCACCACGTTATCTCGTCTTCATTGAAAAACCAAGCATTATACCACAACAAGACGAAATTGAGCATGATAGCGTAAGGGCTAGAGTGGTTGTTATCACAATTAGGTTGATCATGCAATGCATTGCTTAACAACCTTACTTTTAATGGGGTGGCCTGAGGTAAATACCATGACGGATCAGTTAGGCCAAACGGATTCCCCCGATTAATAATCAAAATTTTTTCTTCCCACTTGTGGTCTTTATAAGTGTTGAAAATATTAATGAAGACCTTATTATCAAGTAAAATATCCTACTCTTCCTCATTTTTAGAGATTCCATAAACATTAGTGATGTGAGAAGGGATCAAAGGGAGAGGAATTTCAAGCAACGGATCAGTGTCAAGGAGCTTAGAAGAATCAATAGTGAAAGAAGCATACTCCTCAACATAATATTCGTGAGACTCAATAGGATCAGATAACTCGGCTAATTGAAGAATGTCCACCGTGAAGTTAGATTCGCCGAGGTCATGAAGAGGTAGAAGATCAATACCCTCCCCTTGATTAGAAGATGTCCAATCGAGATAAAAGTTATGAAAGGTACCCACCTCCTTCTTTACCCAAGAGCGATCATTGATAGCCTCACTCATATCCTTCTCCACTAGCACCTCCTCTTCATCATTCCTTTTGAACAAGGTCTCACCAAATTTGAGAAGGGAAGCGAATGGGATTTGATCATGGACTAGCACATTACTTTCTTCTTCTTCACCCCCCAATGTGAGATCGTCAACTTCTTTAGAACCCTTCTCATAATGGCAATTAAGCTCATGCTCCTTGAACTCATCTGTTCGATCATCATCATGACTATAGCTAACTCCCTCAAAAATTTCTTGATAAGACTCCTCCATATTTCCCACATGATCTAAATCGAGGGTGATTTGAGTATTGTGTTCATGAGAAACCATGGGTTGATCATAAAAGCTTTCAGTATTGTCAAATTGTGGAAGTTGGTAATCAGAATTGTCATTGGAGTATCTAGGCAATTGATCTAATTACATACCCTTGATGTTCTCAGCAAGTCGATCTAGTCGGGCTTGCATGGATTGATTTTGAGTCATGATAAATTGATAAAATTGATCAAAGCTCTCCACCTTTTTGAGAGTTGAGCAAGTAAGAGATAGATTTTTAGGTTGAGAAGTAGAGTTCAAAGGATAAGAAGTTGAATAATGATTAGATTGAGAGTGAGGTAGGGAAGAGGATGTGGTTGTCCTCCATAGTGGGCTTGATCATGAAAGCTATTCAAAGATGGAGCCCAATTTTAAAATAATTGATCCGAAGGATTTTGGGCCGGGATTTGATAAGAATCCCAAGAATTATTATATTGTCCCCTCTCATAAGAATCATAAGAAGGTATGGAGGGTCTTTGAGCAATTTGGACTTGTTCTTGGGTGCGAGATTAATTATAGGACCCATGAAAGAATTGAGTGGATTGGATATGATATTGGTTAAAGGAATGAAGTTGGGCCCCTATGAGTGATGGGCTTTCATTGTGAGTCGACCAAGAGTATTGGCTTTTGTAATGGGTCGGGCCATTTTGGGTGAATGAGGAAGGTTGAGTTAACCCATTGGCAACATAATGGGCCGGTCTGGCCCACATGTCATTATAATCATGATAATAAGGTGGAATGAAGAAGTTTGAGTTCATAGCTCAAAGAATGGATCAAGAACATGGGCCAACAAGTCCATCTCATTGAATTTGTGAGCCCACTCAAAGATTAAAATTTTTTCACCTCTTTTTTTTGAAATTCACTTTTTTTTTAAAATGATGCAAATGCAATAAGAGCTATATGAGTTGTGAATGCAAAAATGATGATTTTTTTTTGTTTTATGCAATTGAGTTTGGAAAATAATGCAATGACTCAAACACTATATGAATGCAAAGTGATGATGTTTTAATTTTTTTTTAAAGAAGAATTTATACTCACTACTAAATTGGTTAACTGGCCATGTAAGAGGTGGAGTTGTGGGATGCTCCCCTTACTTTCGTAGGATCCTAATTAATTAACCACAATCTCACTTGGGCATTTGCCACAAAACCTCTAACCTTAGACATCAAATTTTTAAAATAGTAATAAATCCCAAAACTCTTTTTTTTATGTAAAACCTTCTAAGCGCAATCTTCTCTTCAATGTGCTTCTTAGTACAATCTGCCCGACGTCCGTGAGGGAATCCACGGGTGCGGAGACTTATGGAGGTCTTGGAAAAGAAATTTTCAATCTAAAGAGACAGAATTCTCAATGGATGATCTTTCCAATTCCAAGAGGGGTGTAAGGAATCCTAAGTTGCCCTTAAGAAGGGGAAAGAGAAAAGAGAAGAAAGATTTCTTTTTCAAATAATGATGTAAGGAAGTAATAAATCAACTAAAATATAAAATGCATGACAATAATGCTACTATGATGAAGATATGCTAGCATGATAAGATTTCTTTTTTCTATTTTTCTATTTCTGATTTTTTTCAGAGAAATTTTTTTTTCAATTTTTTGAAAAGAGATATGAAGAAAAGATAACTATCAACTAAAAATAGCAAACAATATACAAAACTACCGTAAATTATGACCTAAGATCATGTTTTTGGTGTTTTCCAGTTTTCTGATTTTTTTTAGATTTTTTAAAAAAAATTCATATTTTTTAGAATTTTTCAGAATTTTTCAAAAATAAGACCTTTTCCTACGTTACTGACCTTTTAGCGACGCTTCAATTTCTTGGAAGTTTTGAATTTCTGCTTTCTGCTACAGTTTCAGGCTTTAGCGGTGCTTTCTGTGACAGATTATTTCTTGAGAATTTGTAGGTCCAAATTTCTGAGAATTTCTTGATTTTCTGATTTTTTTATTTTTCCAGCAAAATAAAAATAGAAAAATGAGAAAACTATATACAAATCAAACACAAGAATGTCTAACCATTAAAAATTAATTTCCTCTCCGGCAATGACGCCAAAAATGGATAATCACTAAACTTGTCGTCAAAAGCCGTGCCACAATTTAAAATTTAACCGAACCCACTCACTTAAAAATATTGAAATTTAAACAAATAGGTGAATACGGGTCGATCCCACGAGGAAGAAATGTTTTTAAAATATCATGGTTGAGAATTCTTATATTTGAAAATCTGAAGTTTGAGTGAGATTAAACTAATGAAAATGAAAATTGTATGAAAACTAAGTAAAGAATATGAGAGGATTGAAGAAGAGAATTTGGAGAGATGGAGAGAGAAGAACACAATTGATCAAAATCAGAATTTTATTGCTATGAGAGGTGACAAGTACAAGTCTATGAAAATAAAAATTACAGCTTGGAAATAAAAGAGAAAGAGGAAGAAATAGAAGTCAATAGGATGAAGCATAGCCGTCGTCTCCTTGCCGTGCCGAGCCTTAGAATTTCACGCCGCCGTGGAAGTAGATGCTGCCGAGAGGACCAAAGGAGAAAATCTACCTTGGGATGTGTGAAGAAATATGGAAGCGGGAAAAAGGAAATAGATAGAATAAGAGAGAGGGGACGGTGGAATAAACAGTAAAAACGTAGTGAAATTATATTGAAAACAGAGGGTGAATAAAAGTGAAATAACTTAAAATCTATAGTGATTTAGAAAAAGTGAAAGAAGAGAAAATTGGAGATAAGAGAGAGACGAAGAAGATTGCTGAAGAGTGCAGAGACAGAAGATGAGATGAATAGGGTGAAAAATATGAAAGAACAAAGTCTATCTGCGCGGATGAACAATAAAGCCTAAAAACTGAACTTTTGAAAACTGATTACAACATGAAAACGAGGAAGAATTGGGAGAAGAGGTAGAAAAAGAAGTTGAAGATCAACTAAAAATGAAGAACTTTTGTGAAGAACTCAGAGGCATAAGAAGATCAGAAGGGGGAGAAAACGGAGGAAGAATAGTTATGTAAAAAGTGGATGAATAGTAAAATCGGGAGAATAGGGCTTTGAAAAACTGATCATAACTTGAAAACGGGGAAGAATTAGGGGAAGATGAAGAAGAAGTAGTTGTAGAATACTTAAAAATGAACAACTATGAAGAAGAAAGAAAATTAAAACGAGGACAAGAAGTGCATGAAAAAGAGGCTAGAAGAAAAGGCTAAAAAAACTAATTCGCGAACTCCTTTCCATGGTGGCCTTATGGTGCTTTTTATAGTGTGCTCGATCGTGGGTCTCTGAATCCCATCAAAACTCAACTTCCCAACATCAAGACTTGATCAAAGGAGGGATCTTACTATATTAAAAGTCCTCCTTTCCTCAAACAAGAGGAGATGAGCTCAAATAATAGAAGATAGCTTCAATCAGAGCTACCGGTTCCATTACTGCATCAAACTGTAAATGGCGACCATCATCCGGGCGTTATTTCCTCAATCAGCGACTCCTCATGCGGGCGCACATTTGTTATTCCCTTATTTTGCTATTTTTCTCATTTTGTCTTTTTCCGTTCATGAGGATTTAGTGCCCGTTTGAACGGTCGCTCTTCCATCAGTCGGCGACTCTTCAAACCACCTCTCAAACTTATCCATTTTCTTTCTATTTTTCATCAAAATGAATGAGCGCCTTCGCACATGGTTGCAGTGTATTAAAATGTACGTCCTCTCAAAAGGGCATTCCTTAAATAGCGGCTTGATCGTTGTGACGACCTAGAGTTCAGGATATCGATATACCGATAACATCGATACACCGATACCAAGAACTGGGGAAGTCACCCAAGAGGCTGATGAGGCCCCTGAAGGGTTAGTGGGGGTTTTTCGAGGAGGTGCATAATGAATTGCAATTTGGAGCGCGCATATTACAATTAAGCAATGAAATTAACAGAAGTGCGGAAGCAATTCAAAATAACCAGAGTGATACATATATAAACTAGTCCAGAGACACAAAAGTACTAGCCCAAAAAGGTACAACTACACGGGGCATACCCCAGCAAAAGTACAACAAAGGCCCAAAAAGGCGACCCGTCTACTACTGGCGGCTAAGAATGGTCTCCGAGTAACTCACGAAACACCGGGAGACGGCGGGCGCGGCTCACCTGAAAGAAGAAGGGTGAGTCACAGCCAGACTCAGTAGGGGTCACGCGGATCCCTACCTCGCACTAAATAAGCATACATGCAAAAATAAAGGCAATTAGAGCATGCATTTAAATAAATTAACAGGCATTGGCATGAATAAACTAATCATAGAAAAGCTGTAAACTCTAACTAAACAGGTATAACAGCTAATACATGCCAATAACGAGTAACTCTAAACGACAGAAACTAAATCTACCAGTAGAATACGCCTTAACTAATCCAAGCAGCAGGGAGTAGGACAACCACTAGGAACAGAAACTAGATGCGTCCACTGACGACTTACACTGCATCTCAAGCACTCGCAGTCGGCAATACGACAAGCTGAGCGCGTAAACAGTACCAAACCAAGTGACCAGTCAGAGTGACATTCGTCAATGTTAGTCCACAGCCTCTGACCACGTGTGCACACATTGACTCTCGCCTGAGCCAGGCCCTCTAGCTAGTTTTCTCCCTCGGTAGGACGCTACCGTTGGCCGGGAGCCCACGGAACTAGCTTATAAACCGTGTACGGGAACGCCCCTCCGCTATCCCCAAGCGGGTCGGTACTCAAAGACCTTAGGGTCACAACAGTGGTTCCATTGCAAGGAAAGAAAAGCTACTCTATTGGGATTTACAAACATGCCATTATATAATAAAATAACTCAACATGGCATATAAACATTTCGGAATGCATAAAGAATAAGCCGGTGACTTTTTGAATCTGACATGCAAGTGGTGGTCTACTGCCACCCGTCATAGGTGTGTGACGGTCGTGGACTGGCGCATTACATCGATTGTAACGCGTCCGTCCCCGGCCGTTACAACCACCAAAGCTCCAGCCTCAATCTGCGAGAATGGGGTGTGTCGGCCCACAGCCACGCCGTCACAGGACCTAACGGTCGGGGCGCAGCGCGTCACATCAACTGTAACGCGTTGGGCCCTGGCCGTTACATCCACCCGAGGCCAAAACCAACGCACAGTATTTTAAAACCATTTGCAGGCGATGTGATGCGCTCACCCAAGTGCGTCAGGGCACCCTGACAGCCGGCCGACTGGCCGTCAGGTTAACCGCCTGACCCGGTCAACGCAATTCAACGGACGAGTAATGGTCGGGAGCCCCACCATTACTCTCACTATGACGCCCCTTCAAAGGGCCGTTACATTTATGTAGCGCGTCCTCTACGGACCATTACTAGTGTGACGGTTCCTGGAAGGACCGTCACAACGTCTGGGTCACGTACGGGTTATGTTTGAAAACGGTTCCCTCCCGGACGACCGAAATCGTCGGGTAACGATGAAACGAACCTGTTTCCTGTCAAACCACACGTCCTAAACAACAATATAACAACTAAAACCATCACATGCAAGGCCTACAATAGCTTAAACGCAAGGACTAAGCTTAAACACTAACAATGGAAAAAATATCCAATATGCATGCCACAGGGGTTTAAACATGAAAACATGCTATAGGAAATGATCCTAGCGAGCTCAGGATTCCATCCCCCTACCTCGTTCAAGCAGAAACGGCCGAAAAAGCCGCATGCAAGAGGAAGGGTTCACCAAGCCTCCACACTCCGTCCCGCTCCCACGATCTCCGAACCACGCCAAGATGGGTACCCACTCGTTCCTCTCGACGCGAGGAATCCACCAGTACCTTCCACGCCTCAATCCGACGCCGTCTCGCCCGAATTCCAAGAAGAGGGGAGAGGGGCGATCGGACTAGAGAGAGAAAGAGGGGGTGAGAGTGAGATCGACGAGGGAGAGAGAGGGGGTGAGGGTGAGGGATTAAAAGAAAATAATATAAAATTAATATATAAAATAATCTTATTATTTAATAATAACCCTCAATTAAATCCAAATAAATTTGAAAAAATACCAGAAAAATTCTTAAAAATCCAGAAAAATAGCCAGAAATTCTAGAATAAATTCTAGATCCAAACCACTAAGGATCCACTAAGGCACGGGCCTCACACTCCCTCCCTCCTAATAAAAATTTTGCCCTCGAAATTTACAACAACGGATAAGGAGGAAACTGAGAAAAGAATTATACCTCACTGGAATAAGAAAGGAAAAATCTGACGCATCTCATCTTCACGTTCCCAAGTAGACTCATTACCAGAGTGACGCTGCCAAACAACTCTTACCAGAGGGATAACCTTATTTCTCAACCGCTGCTCACGACGGTCTTCAATTCTGATAGGAAACTCTGGCGTGGACAAATCAGCAGTCACCTCGGGCCAAACTGAATCATCGAGAACATGAGAAGCATCTGGCACATACTTCCTCAACTGAGAGACGTGGAACACATCATGAATAGCTTGCATAGCTACTGGTAGTTGCAGACGATAAGCTACCTGACCCACAGCTTCAACGATAGGAAACGGGCCAACATAACGCGGACTCAGCTTTCCACACTTCCCAAATCTGGAAACACCTTTCATCAAAGATACCTTGACAAAAACCATATCTCCCGGCTCAAACTGTAGTGCACGTCTGCGCTGATCTGCATAACTTTTCTGTCGACTCTGAGCCGTCAACAATCTCTGCCGAATCAGACGAACCACATCAGAACACTGCTGCACCATGTCCGGTCCTGTCAACAATCTGTCCCCAACATCAAACCAGTTCAAGGGAGTACGACAAGGACAACCATACAGTGCCTCATAAGGAGCCATAGCAATACTGGAGTGAAAACTATTATTATAAGCAAATTCAACAAGTGACAAATGTTGACTCCATGAACCTTGCCAATCAAGGCAACACGATCTCAACATGTCTTCCAGAGTCTGAATAGTCCTCTCCGACTGTCCATCTGACTGTGGGTGATACGCTGAACTGAATGCTAACTCAGTGCCCAAGACTTTCTGGAAACTGTGCCAGAAGCCGGATGTAAAACGTGGATCACGATCTGACACAAGTGAAATTGGAATTCCATGTAGTGGCACGATCTTCTGCACATAAAGCTCGGCCAACCTCTGCACATTCCAAGCAACTTTTATTGGCAACAATCTGGCAGTTTTAGTCAATCTGTCAACAAGCAACCAAATTCCATCAAAACCTTGAGAAGTCCGAGGCAAACCCACTACAAAATCTGTAGTAACATGGTCCCATTTCCACATAGGAATCTCTAACGGCTGAAGCAAACCACCTGGCTTTGATGTTCCGCTTTAACCTGCTGACAAGTCAAGCACTTAGAAACAAACACAGCCACGTCTGACTTCATACCTGGCCACCAGAACTACTTTTTCAAATTCTGATATATCTTAGTGACACCTGGGTGAATAGCAAAACGGGAACCATGGGCTTCACTCAGAACCGCAAGTCTCAATGCATCATTAGCTGGAACATACAATCTGCCCTGGAAATTGACGACCAGATCATCATCAAATTCCACATCATATTTTGATACAATACGGGCCAAATCAGAATCAGCTTGCTGGGCTTCTTTAATCTGCTAATATGAAGCTAAACCCAAAACCAAGCTAGCACAAATTGCCATCCTCGGATCGGCAGGAATCTCTGCACTGAATGCCTCGCTCGGAAGCTGTTCCCACAATTTCCATTCACGCAGCAACAGATGACTGACTTGTACTTTCCTGCTCAGAGCATCAGCCACAACATTCATTTTACTCGGCTGATAGGAGAGTGTAAAGTCATAATCTTTCATGAATTCCATCCATCGTCTCTGCCTGAGATTCAGATCTTTCTAGGAGAATATATACTGTAAACTCTGATGATAAGTAAAAATCTGAAATTTATAACCATACAGATAATGTCTCTAGATCTTCAAGGCAAAAATAACTGCAGCCAGCTCCAGATCATGCGTAGGGTAATTTTCTTCATGCTGTTTCAATTGCCGAGATGCATATGCAATAACCTTACCATGTTGCATCAGCACTGCACCCAAACCCACTCGAGAAGCATCTGTGCAAACAACAAATCCACCCGAGCCGGAAGGCAAAATCAACACTGGAGAAGAATTCAAGAGCCTTTTCAATTCAACAAAGCTCTCCTCACACTGATCCGACCAGACAAACGGCACATCTTTACGAGTCAGTCTAGTCATTGGGGCTGCAATCTTTGCAAAATCCTGGATGAATCTGCGATAATACCCAGCTAAACCTAAGAAGCTTCTTATCTCTGTTACAGTTCTCGATCTCTGCCAATTCAAAACAGCTTCAATTTTTGCAGGGTCCACTGCCACTCCATTACCAGAAATCACGTGGCCAAGAAAATGAATTTCCCGAAGCCATAATTCATATTTATTGAACTTTGCATAAAGCTCGTGATCTATTAGAGTCTGCAGAACGATCCTCAAATGCTGCACATGATCTTCATCAGAAGCAGAGTAAATCAGAATATCATCAACAAAGATCACCACGAACTGATCCAGAAATGGACAAAAGATACGCTGCATTAGGTCCATAAAAGCTGCTGGGGCATTCGTCAATCCAAACGGCATTACTAGAAATTCATAATGACCATATCGAGTACTGAAAGTTGTCTTCTCCACATCAGATTCCTGGATCCGCAATTGAAAGTAGCCAGACCGGTGGTCAATCCGTGAAAAGATAGTAGCAGACTGTAACTGGTCAAACAAATCATTAATCCTGGGAAGCGGATATTTATTCTTGATAGTCACCTGATTCAGCTGACTATAATCATTACAAAGTCTCAGGCTTCCATCTTTCTTTTTCACAAATAGCACTAGAGCACTCCACGGAGAAAAACTAGGGCAAATATAGCCTTTTTCCAGCAATTCAAGCAACTGTGCTCGCAGTTCTTTCAGTTCAGCTGGACCCATTCGGTACGGTGTCTTTGCTAACGGACCAGTACCAGGAATCAGTTCAATCGCCATTTCAATCTCTCGCTCTGGAGGCAAGCTTGGCAACTCATTAGGAAACACATCAGGGAACTCACAAACAACAGGAATATCACCGACATCATGTCGTGGTTTCTCAACAGCAACCACAGAAGCAAAGAATCCCTGGCAACCTGCACTAAGCAACCTGTAGGTTCGAATAGTAGAAATAATCAAACGAGAAGAACGGGATCGAATACCTTGTAAATAAAAAGCTGATTTTCCCTATGGCTGAAAATAGACTTTCTTCGATCTGCAGTCAACCACAGCTCCATATTGCTCCAACCAATCCATTCCCAGAATAATATCATAATCTGCCAGCTGCAACGCATACAATCTCGCCGGCAACCGATGATTATTAATCATAATAGGAGACTCTTCCAAACACAGAGGTGTAATCATGAAATCTCCAGAAGGCAATTCAACAAATAGCTCACAAGTCATTTCTGATGTCGGTTCCTCAATACATGCTATGAAATCCTCAGAAATAAAAGAGTGAGAAGCACCAGAATCAAATAAGACACGAGCTGAATGACCATAAAGCATAATCGTACCTTCCACTAGATGGGATGCAACCGCTTCAGCTCGAGTTATATGCGAAACCTTGCCTTTCTGCTTCTTTGATCCGGCTGAAGATTGTTGAGAAGACGCCGAAGCTTGAGAATAGAACTGTTGTTGAGGTACAGGAGGTCTGAATTGTGACTGCTGAGGCTGAGAGAACTGGGGAGCTTGAACCGGCTTCGGTCTCAGCGGGCAATCACGAACAACATGACCAAGTTGGTCACATCGAAAACAGACCACAGGAAGAGAACACGGCTGACCCTTATGGTGACCACCGCATCTCCGGCAAGTCCACGGCTGACTGACAGTAGAACTCTGACGAGTCTAAGAAGAAGGCGCTGTCGGCTGCTGAACAGAATCTGTACCGGACTACGGCTGCTAGAAAAACTTCATCTTTTTCTTGAACCTCTTAAACTTGGTTTTGGAAGGGGAAGAAGCACTGCTAACATCTGACTGGACCGAGGGAACACCTGACACTGGCGGACGGTAAATCTGTTGAAACTGAACTGTCGGCTGAACTGACCCCGCCTGCGGATATCCACCTGGTCTTGCCATCTCCAGCTCAAGTGCCATAGCTGCCTGGCACGCACCATCTAAATCAGTAACTCGACTCGCAATCAAAGGCAATTTCAACTCTGGCCTCAATCCTTGCAAGAATTGCTGAGTCTTCAAAGCTTCATTAGCCAGCACATGGGGCGCATATTGACCCAATTCCATAAACTTGTTCCGATACTGAAGCATAGTCATACTGCCTTGAGTCAGCTCCATGAATTGATACATCTTAGCCATCTGCAAATAGGTAGGATTGTAGGCGCGCTCGAAAGCAGCAAAAAACTCTGCCCAAGTGATCTGCCGAAGAGGTCTGGAGTGAAACGCAATCTGCCACTCGGCTTTCCACCACGTAATGGCTGTACCTTGGAGTTGAAATGCAGCAAGCATAACCTTCTCATCCTCAGCGCACTCCATAGACAGGAACACGCGTTCAACTGCATCCAGCCACTGCCTCGCAACCTCTAGATCTGGATGTCCATCGAAAGCAGGCGGATTGAACAAAAGAAATTCTTTCAAAGCCTTGCCTTGACTACCAGGCACTTCAATCTGAGGAGCAACGATGGGCGCTGGAGCAGGAACAACAGGAACAGCGGGAACTGCAGGAGGAGGTGAAGAACCACTTTCTTCCCTGGGTGCATCCCTAGGAGCTCGAGGCACTTGAGGAACTCGAGGAGGTCTTCCTCGATGAGGCGGCATCTTGCACTGCCGAAAAATAGAAGGCAATAGGAATCACATCAATCACACAGAAAACAACCTAAGCCAGCAATAGACAACACGAAGGACTAGCTCTGGACAAGTTGCAAATTCCAATTCCTTATACAAATCCTCAACTCCGCTCTGATACCAGCTGTGACGACCCAGAGTTCAGGGTACCGATATACCGATAACATCGATACACCGATACCAAGAACTGGGGAAGCCACCCAAGAGGCTGATGAGGCCCCTGAAGGGTTAGTGGGGGTTTGTCGAGGAGGTGCATAACGAATTGTAATTTGGAGTGCGCATATTACAATTAAGCAATGAAATTAACAGAAGTGCGGAAGCAATTCAAAATAACCAGAGTGATACATATATAAACTAGTCCAGAGACACAAAAGTACTAGCCCAAAAAGGTATAACTACACGGGGCATACCCCGGCAAAAGTACAACAAAGGCCCAAAAAGGCGACCCATCTACTGCTGGCGGCTAAGAACGGTCTCCGAGTAACTCACGAAACACCGGGAGACGGCGGGCGTGGCTCACCTGAAAGAAGAAGGGTGAGTCACAGCCAGACTCAGTAGGTGTCGCGCGGATCCCTACCTCGCACTAAACAAGCATACATGCAAAAATAAAGTTAATTAGAGCATGCATTTAAATAAATTAACATGCATTGGCATGAATAAACTAATCATAGAAAAGCTGTAAACTCTAACTAAACAGGTATAACAGCTAATACATGCCAATAACGAGTAAGTCCAAACGATAGAAACTAAATCTACCCGTAGAATACGCCTTAACTAATCCAAGCAGCAGGGAGTAGGAAAACCACTAGGAACAGAAACCAGATGCATCCACTGACGACTTACACTGCGTCTCAAGCACTCGCAGTCGGCAACACGACAAGCTGAGCGCGTAAACAGTACCAAACCAAGTGACCAGTCAGAGTGACATTCGTCAATGTTAGTCCACATCCTCTGACCACGTGTGCACACACTGACTCTCGCCTGAGCCAGGCCCTCTATCTAGTTTTCTCCCTCGGTAGGACGCTACCGTTGGCCGGGAGCCCACGGAACTAGCTTATAAACCGTGTACGGGAACGCCCCTCCGCTATCCCCAAGCGGGTCGCTACTCAAATACCTTAGGGTCACAACAGTGGTTCCATTGCAAGGAAAGAAAAGCTACTCTATTGGGATTTACAAACATGCCATTATATAATAAAATAACTCAACATGGCATATAAACATTTCGGAATGCAAAAAGAATAAGCCGGTGACTTTTTGAATCTGACATGCAAGTGGCGGTCTACTGCCACCGCGTCACAGGTGTGTGACGGTCGTGGACTGGCCCGTTACATCGATTGTAACGCGTCCGTCCCCGGCCGTTACAACCACCAAAGCTCCAGCCTCAATCTGTGAGAATGGGGTGTGTCGGCCCACAGCCACGCCGTCACAGGACCTAACGGTCGGGGCGCAGCGCGTCACATCAACTGTAACGCGTTGGGCCCTGGCCGTTACATCCACCCGAGGCCAAAACCAATGCACAGTATTTCAAAACCGTTTGTAGGCGATGTGGCGCGCTCGCCCAAGCGCGTCAGGGCACCCTGACGGCTGGCCGACTGGCCGTCAGGTTAACCGCCTGACCCGGTCAATGCAATTCAACGGACGAGTAACGGTCGGGAGCCCCACCGTTACTCTCACTATGACGCCCCTTCAAAGGGCCGTTACATTTATGTAACGCGTCCTCTACGGACCGTTACTAGTGTGACGGTTCCTGGAAGGACCGTCACACCGTCTGGGTCACGGACGGGTTATGTTTGAAAATGGTTCCCTCCCGGACGACTGAAATCGTCGGGTAACGATGTAACGAACCTGTTTCCTGTCAAGCCACACGTCCTAAACAACAATATAACAACTAAAATAATCACATGCAAGGCCTACAATAGCTTAAATGCAAGGACTAAGCTTAAACACTAACAATGGAAAAATATCCAATATGCATGCCACAGGGGTTTAAACATGAAAACATGCTATAGGAAATGATCCTAGCGAGCTCAGGATTCCATCCCCCTACCTCGTTCAAGCCGAAACGGCCGAAAAAAGCCGCATGCAAGAGGAAGGGTTCACCGAGCCTCCACACTCCGTCCCGCTCCCACGATCTCCGAACCACGCCAAGATGGGTACCCACGCGTTCCTCTCGACGCGAGGAATCCACAGGTACCTTCCACGCCTCAATCCGACGTCGTCTCGCCCGAATTCCAAGAAGAGGGGAGAGGGGCAATCGGACTAGAGAGAGAAAGAGGGGGTGAGAGTGAGATCGACGAGGGAGAGAGAGGGGGTGAGGGTGAGGGATTAAAAGAAAAGAAAAGAAAATTAATATATCTAATAATCTTATTATTTACTAATAACCCTCAATTAAATCCAAATAAATCTGAAAAAATACTAGAAAAATTCCTAAAAATCCAGAAAAATAGCCGGAAATTCCAGAATAAATTCTAAATCCAAACCACTAAGGATCCACTAAGGCACGGGCCTCACAATCGTGGTCACTCATTCCCTGAAAATTCAGAAAGATTAAAATATCAACCTATTCCATTCCAACATGTCTTTCAAATATTTGTGCAAATTCTTTACTATTTCTCACATGGTTATTTTGGCTAAAAAAGATGATAAAATACATGGCGACTCAAATAATTTGTGCGAATGTAATTAACGCTCATGTTGCACATTTTTATTCATTTAATGCTCAAAGATGATGAATGTGATGTAAGTTATGATATAACATATAGCATTTATCAACAAGGAACTGTCGCCAGAGCTGGAGGTTGCCGAGCGAATGGAAGCCGCCGCCTCAGATGCGCCTAGGGCTCCTGAGGATCCCTCTTCTGCCCGAGATAAGGGCAAACAAGTCACTCGGGAGGACGAGCCGGGGAGACGAGGATCCAACGGAAAGCTCCAGGAGCGCCGCTGCTGTTGCGGGCGATGGAAGACGTGATCGCCGAGAAGAGTAGGCGGAAGAAGATGAAGGTCCCTCCTTCAATGAGGGAGTCTCTGGCCAAGGGTACTCGTTGCTCGGGGTCGTTAGCTACCATACCGGGAAGACACGAGTCGGTCGAGGAGGTCACCACTGAGTCTGCCCGGGCACGTGGTGTGGAGGTCGGCTCTGAGGGTCCGACCGAGCCTGTGGGGGTGCGCAAGGAAGAGGTTGGTACCGGGGTCCCGGCTGGGCCGAGCGTTGCTGTGCCAAGCTAGGGAGTCGCTGGGGGAGATATCCCTGTGCAGATTCCACCTCGGAGGAGTTCCGCTTCGCAGCAGGGGCGGTTTGTCATTCAGGCTTCCCTGTACCAGCATTGCCTAGAGCTGGAGTCTCCGTCCGTCCAAGAAGAGTTTCAGAGATGCCCCCCTTCGATGCTCTTCGAGAGGCTGATGGAGGGCGGCTTGTTCATGGCCCAAGTTAGGGGCGTAGATCGCCGGTCACTGGATGAAGATGGAGAGCAGCGAGATGGCTCAGGCCAAAGGTCGCGTCGAGTCCGACCGAAAGGCCGAACAACTGTCTTCCGAGCTTGGGGTCCTCCGGAAGGAGGTGGTCTCGCTCCGGGCGCAGGATTGAGCACATCAAGAGGGCGTGCGATCTCTGTCTGAGCAATTGTCCCAGGCTCTCCGCACTACCGAGCTAAAAACTCGCCTCCTAGAAGAGGAGCGCCAGTTCCATGTATCGAACTCGAGGCAGTAGGAGGCCGAGCGGGATGAGCTCAAGAATCATCTCCTGGAAGCTAATCGAGCGAGGGAGGAGACCGAAGTAATACGGGCTGAGGCCGAGGTGAAAGAGGCTGTAGCCCAAATGAAGCTGGCTAGGATCGAGGTAAAGTTGGCCGAGCTGGTGGTAAGGGAAGCAGAGGTTGGGGCGAGGGCTGTTGAGCGATATTGAGGCCCAGAAGATGAGTGCCTTCGCCTACTACGAGCCGAGTTATCATCGGGGGCTTCGGAAAGGTTTCGCCCAAGGCTTCGATCGGGCCATCAGGGAGGCGCGACGACAGGTCTCGAGCGAGCTCATCTTTCTTCCCGATCAGCAGTATGACTCGGATGAAGGAGGCTCGACTCCTCCTTCTTCTTCGGCATCGAGGGGCGAGGATGGCAGAGAGGATAATTCCACTCCCGAGGTTGAGGGATCTCTGAGCTAGGCTGCCTCAGGAGGGCATGCGACCGAGACAGTTCCCCCACAGGTGGGGTCAGTGTTTGGATCGGCCGTCACAGAAGGAGCCGAGGACGAGCAGCACATGACCGTAGGAGCGGGGCCGAGCGCCGCGGGCCTTCTGACTAGCGGGCTTCTGGAACGATCGCCGACCTCCCCTTCTTCTCCCATCTCGATCGATTAGGCAATATTTTCTTTACTGGCATTTTAATTGACTTGTCCTTTCACGTATTCCCGTAGAAAGAGTTTAATGGCAGGGAGGCATAATTACTTGTAGCAACCCGGATAAAATGATAGGAATAAGATTTTCCTAAATAGATAAATCCCCCAAGATAAAACGAAAAGGTCCAAAGCCCAAACCCCAACCTAACCATTATATCCAATGGGCCCTAACCCATACACCCTCAAAGGCTTTAAGATATATATATATAAGATATATATATATATATATATATATATATATATATATATATATATATATATATATATATATATATCCCAAAATATTAAACCTAAAATTAAAACATTTTAGTTAAAACCCAACCCAATAAGCCTAAGCTAATGGGCCTTATGATGGGCTATAGGTATATACATAAATACATCAAAACTTAAGGGGTTTTGGCAAACACTAAAATTTTTATCTCCCTCACGTTCGAAGCTGTTTTTGAATTGGAATTTAGGGTTTCAAGGGTGGGGCGGCTGCAGATATGGATAGAAAAGATTAGTATGGGAAACTTTGGATCCATTAGGATTCTTTACGTGGAAGCTCCAAACTTATTAGAAGTATAAACCTCAATCCTATAAATAAACCCCCCCATCGAGTATGCAATCCCTATTGCTGCTATTACATTTGAAGGAGTTCCTGCTGCCATCATCGTCATTCCTCCGCTGGCTATGGTTGCACTCTCTGCACTCATTTGCCATCGTGCTTGAAGGAGGAAGGCTAAACCTTCTTCTTCTACAGGCGTTATTACTGCTAAAGAAGCCTATGGCTTCTCCTCCTTCTTCATAATCTTACAGTTGCTGAACTTGGGACGTGTAGAAGCCTTGCTTCTTCCATCTTATTTCCTCTACCGTTCGCACTGCCAACGTCTCAAGCTGCATCATGCTCTTCTTCATTGACGTAGCTACAATTGCAGTTGCTACTACTGCCGGTTATCTTTTTCTTCTTCTCCGTCCGTCGTTCAGATCAACCAAAAAAGGTAGGCGTTCTCTAATCCTAGATTAAACCCATTTAAGAACTGTAAAACATGGTTGCATGATCATGCATCTCCTGTTGTAGCACCCCAGAAATTTAAATATAGAATAAAGGAAAATAACTATAACTATTAGTCATAGAGAATTATGGGAATTAAAATTTTGATAATGGAAAAGTGATAATTAGCCAAAATAGTTATGAGCCTAAATGCTAGTCTATGGGCCTTAATAATATATGATAGTCTTTAAATTAAAACCCAAATAAAATGTATATATATATATATATATATATATATGAGGATCCTATGATAAAAAGCCAACTCCCAACTCTTGAGTTGGGGCCATGCATTGTTAATAAATGGGCTAAGACACCCATATATATATATATATATATATTAAGCATGTGCGTCAATATGAATTCCACGTGATAAGGCCACGTAAACCCACGATGGACTCCACTAAGAGAAGGCAGAAGCCTCTTACCCACATGATAATGGGCTTTAACATAAACGAAATAATATAATAGTTGAGGCTTGTGTATGCACGTGATAACACAACCCAATAAGGAAAAAAAAGGTATGGGCCTTATATCACCGAAACTAAACCCACGTTGCCATGCATCGAATGTGCATGGGGTGGAGCCTTAGGGTTTAGAACTAAAAACTCGCCAGGCGGCTGTAAGATAGGAAGGGTGAGATCAATCGTGAGGAGTCATACACCTAATAGGAGTGTAAGTAAGGGAGGTTGATTTACTATAGGAAAAGGGTTTCGTCCCTATAAATACACGTGATCCGAGTATCGGCAGAAGCTTCATGCTCCTGCGTGCGTTGCCCTGCATCGACGACTCCCCCTTCACCCTATCGGTGATGCGTCAACGTGCGTGAAGGGCGACGTTGTGCCTCTTCTTCTTGCTTCGGCGGTTGCACGTGGGAAGCTCCTTTTCCCATCTTCCAGTTGCGGTTGCAGTGCGGTTGCAGCGCTCTATCGCTGCAGTGCTGTCGCTGCATGCTGCTGCTGTTGTTGTGAAGATAAGAAGCAAAGTCTTCTTCCCCTGTCTACTTCTTCCTCTGCTGTCGGAGGTACCGCTGTGTTCATCATCATTTTTCTGCTATTTTTTTCTTCGTTCGCTAGAACACCAAAGGTAGGCAATCTCCCAAGCAAAACCAAGACTAAGATTGCATGCTAAACGATAGTGCACGTAGCATTGTTCCATGATCCCTGTTGCGTGTTCTGTTAAAAGAAAACATGAATCTTTTGTGTTAGTTAATAACTGTGGTAACGTTTAAAATTTTATATCCAATGAACCATTTTAATAAAAATAGCAAAGTGCATGTTTTTATGATCCCTAGATTTTTCTTATATTTTTCATGATTTATTTTTATTAAAATCATACCGGAATAAAAGTGACCCTATTTATTCCGTTAAAATATCATTTTAACTTCAAAATTTTATATCTAGTAAACCGGACAATATAAGATCTTGATACGCATATGATTAAAATCCTTATATTTTTCTCATATTTCTCATATATTTTATTTCATAAAATTCTTGATAAATTAAAAGTGTCACTATTCATCCCATTGTTTAGGTTAAAAGATTGAACGACCCTATGCTTGGTCGTTCATTCTTGTGAAGGTTTCTCACAATCCGCCTAAAAAGTATCATATTGTCTTTATGCCCTATCTGATTTCCCCTCTTAATCCTTATTCTGTCAAGGAAATATATGTATAAAAACATTTCAGAAATGCAATAGGCGACCATGACTGGGTCGCATATTTAAATAACGCCCTTGTGCAAAAGCATTATTTTCCTGTAATCCATATATGTATATATAACGAGGTTCATCTGTGACTTAGCATGCATGCATAAAACACGTTTTCACATTATTATATTTACGTGAAAGTTAACACATGGTTAAAGACATATAATCATGCAACCTTATGTCAAATTTTTTTTGATAAATATATATTTGAAATTGTCACATTTTACTCTTAATTTTCATGTATTTAGATATATAAGAAGATTTAAAATTAGAAAGTGGCACTGTTCATGGGTTAAACTACCGAATCATCTTTGATGATTTTTATCTTTTAAATCAAATAAAATTAAATTATGATATTTCAGGATTAAGATCCTTGAATTTTTCTTTTATTTTTCACATAATTTATTTTGTTAAATTCCTCTTAAATAAAAGGTGACACTATTCACTTAATTGTAACATGTTAAAGAAATAACGACAAAGTGCATTGTGGTTAATTCTCGAAGACTTTTCCACCAACCTTGTAAAACTCATATTGGCTTATATACTGTATATGCATATATATATTTCCCCTTCTCTTATTCTTTTAAAAGACCCAACCTTCGTCATTTATTCTTTCAAAGGTATATATATATATATATATATATATATATTATAGAATACACGTCCACAACCACGACATCAAATTTGGATAAGTATCTTTTAAAGAAACGTTATTTTCTTAAATAATAAATTAAATATAAATTGACGTCGGTTCAAAGAGACACGGATTCATTATCTCATAATTTATCTAATTTTGACCCTTATCCCTGCATCTATTGACACTCTCATCTCAGTCCGTAGATGGAGTCCATGTTTTATTTTCTATCGCTTACACACTAAATTCTTGGTGATGATTGGACCCTCCGCGGGATATTCCTTCCTTCGGACTGGTGCTTTCTTCATTGGGACCTCCATAAGTCTCCACATAGCCTTTGATTCCCTCAAGGCCGTCTGAGCTGGTTGTACCATCAAAACCCTGGAACCCTATTAGTCATGTTACTCTAAAGAAAACATGACACACGGCCCTTGTAACGACTCGAGAATCCGTTACCGGGAACGCCCGATAACCCAAGACTCGCACCGCCACCCACGAGTCTGAGGACTCGGAAGGGTTAGAAGGATGGTGTGGAAACTACACAAGTATCATAAATAATTGTAGAAATTAAACAGTTATAATATTAAGCAGGAAATAAATTAACATTTTACATGGTCCACAATTGAAAATAGCAACAACAGTAGTAGTCCACGACTAGTACAGAGACAAGAAAGAAAAGTATAGGTACACGGGGCATACCCCGGCTCTGACCTCTGGCACTACCTCTGGGCACCCGCACCTCGCTGCACCCCAGACGCGCTCCCCTGGGGCGGCGCCTCACCTGAAATACGGTGAAAACACGCATGAAATGAGTCTCGGAACAAGACTCAGTAGGGATCACTCGAACCCTACCTCATAAAATGAGAAACCACTACGCTAGCGGTAGGAGAGTACCTCGGAAAGGAAAGCCCTGTACTCTACACAACAAAGACTCTATGGCACGCAAACCGGCGCACGTGCCACGGTGAGACAACCAAAGCTCAACGGTCGACCTGACAAAAACCCGAAGGTCGGAAACACACGACTGACAGTATGTCACTCCGTACTCGACAGGACTATCTCCCACTAGAAGCACATCCGGTAGCGTCCCCTGACGTCTTACACCGCGCCGCAGGTGATCCGCCTGGCGTGGTAGCTCCTACCAAAGGTGCGAACACCGTACAAGTAACCACAAACAAGTGACTAGCTGGGGTCACGCCCATCGACGTGCGTCCACTGTCCCCAACCACGTGTGCACACATAGACCACGCGTCCTAGGTCTGGCCCTCTGACCGATTTTCCCCTGGCATTGGACTCTGATTAGACGAGGGGCCCGACGGAAACCAGTCTAAAACTGTCCTCAGGGTAATCTCGTACACCACTCCAAGGTGCAACCCGTACCGCATACTGGTAGGCTACGACTAGTGGAGGGTCACTGAAGGAGTAGACTCTCGAGTCAATGAAAAACAACGTCACAATCGTAGGTACGCGGAACGCTCCTTGTACCAACACCGTCACACGGCGACACAAGCCGAAATCACCATCTCCCGGGACCCCACGGCACCCTCACGTGTGGCCCCCACATGATGCCCAGCATCAGTCGGACCACGGGTCAGCACAGGGATCGAGACTCGCTCATCCGGGACTCGAATCGATAAGGGATGGGAGACGCGGTCACTGGAGGACCGCCTCCTATTGTAGCGGTCTGCCCAGGACCGCAACCACACAGTCGCGGTCCTCCAGGGACCGCGACCATCCCAGCACGAAAGGATGAACGCGGTCACCTCGTGACCGTGTTCACACAGTAGCGGTCTCCTGGAGACCGCGACTGGCGTGCAACGGTCAAACATCTCGGGGTCCGTGCCTATCCCCACGGTGAACGCGGTCGCCACCAAACCGCTACCAATAGTCGCGGTCTGTCGCAAGACCGTGACCGCCCACCGACACTCTAAAGCCCCAACGGTTCAAAACCTGATGAAAGCGGTCCCCGCCTGACCGCGACTAGTGAAAACGGTCACTGGTGGACCGCGATCACCTCGGAAAATTGAGAATGGCGGGAAATGGCCGAAAACACCATTCCACGCCCCAATCACCCCCGGGTGATGGGGAAACAAAGGGGGAACTCGTCCCCACGCCCTAGTGCATCGAATGATGCCCCCAAAACTCCAAATGGCGCGGTAAAACTCTAGATCGGCGCTCAAACCCCCAAAGCATGCAGTTCCCATCCCAAGCTCAAACGAACCCCTCTCGGCTCCCCGCCGGCCTAGAAATCACGGGAAAGGAAAGCACGGAGATAGAGGATCGTCACCCTACCTCGGGGTTGTCCGAAACGTGGCGGATCGCCGCCGATCCTCAAGAATCGCTTGAAACTTCACGAACTCCCCACGCCCTCACCGAGCACCGAACACCGCCACGATCACCACACCGCCGCCTATGCCACGACGCCGTCGCCTTGCCGCGTCCGCAGCCGAAGGGGATGGCGCCGGGGCTAGCACCGGAAGAGGGGGGCCGGTCACGGTGGAAGCGCTCACGGGAGAGGAGGGAGGAAGAAGAAGAAAGAGAAAGGGAAAAAGAAAAGAAAAAGAAATGGGAATATATAAAAATCTGATTTTTTGGAAAAATACCGAAAAATAGAAAAATATGTTTCCGGAATCCTCGGAACGCACCGATCACAACGGTACCACTCGTGCCTAGGCGAACGGCCCGGTCCACCCGCAGCGAGCTTCCGAAGAAAAAGCCGAAACACACACCGGAAATCAGAAAACACACGCGGAAAAGCCGCGGAACGCCCCCGGGCCACCGAAACAACTCCGGATCGCGCCGATCCGAACACGAAAGATGTCCGAAATAAAATTTCAGACACAATGGAGCCGGACGCTCCAAAAAACCAGATCCGGGACCCAAAAAGAATGATCCGAAAGGTCCGGGATATTACAGCCCTCCCCCCTTAAGGAATTTCGTCCTTGAAATTGAGAACAACCTAAGGGAAAAGAAGAGGAAGACTCATTCAAACAGGTACGGGAACTGCTTATGCATCTCATCCTCACGCTCCCAAGAAGCCTCACCACCAGAGTGCCGCTGCCATACCACCTTTACCAAGGGGATGATCTTGTTTCGTAGGCGTTGCTCTCGCCTATCCTCCACGCGGATCGGAAACTCTGGAAGAGAAAGATCTGGAGTCACCTCATGTCAAATAGAAATCTCGAGCACATGAGAGTCATCGTGTAGCAACCCTGATAAAATAAAGATTTTTAAATAAATCAAATTAAGATAAAAGTTAATTAAATAAATGATGAGTGCCTAAACAAATAAATAATAATCCAAAAAAAAGAAAATAACGCTTTGAATCAAGGCGCTATTTCAAAAAGAAATGCCCTTATACAAGGCGCGAATCCTAAAAAGGACGCCAACACCCAAGGGCGTCAATTCTCAAAACGACTAAATAACTAAACGGGCAAGTAAACGTAACGCCCTTTACTTAGACGCGTTTTATACAAGAAACGACGCTTGACAAGGCGTCAATTTAAATTCAACGCCCTCACCTAAGGCGTTAATTTAGTTCGATTTTCGTTCAACCTAGGACTCTATCTAGAGTAAGTTCTGGATAACTACGTCGAAAGTTGAATATAGTAGGGACTCTATCATGGCAATACTACCCTTAATCAAACTATAACTCCAGTACGATCCTAAAAACTCTATAAATACTCCCTAATCAAGCCCTGATCGCTATTTTGGCGTTCGTCTGCTGTTGCCGTGCATGAAGAACAGGTAGTGTTCTTCTTTTCCTTCAGTCACGGTTTAAGGAAGATAATGATCGTTCGTCTTTCCTTCTTCCTCTGCAGGATGCCTGCAACGTGAAGAAACTCTCATATAGCTGAAGGACGAGAAGTTCTTCATCTGGTTTTCTTCTTCCGGCGATCAGGAAACTCTGTTGCAAATAGAGTATCATCTCTTCACATCTTTTGCGTATCTTCCTCTAAACCAGGTAGGTTTTCTCAAGGATTGTAGCCCAAACCGACGTAGTAATTATGATTAAATCATCTGTTAATTCATGCATATAGATTCTCTGCGTTTTCATAGTTTCTGGAAAATATTGTAAATAGCGACCCTCGTTAGGGTGCTAGTTTAAAAAGAAGCGACCCATCCAAGGGCTCTAATTTTCTTTTGACGCCCTTCCCAAGAGTCGTCAATTTCATGAATTTAATAATTACTCACGTTTAAAATTTAATATTTATGAAACCATGATTCTAATATGCTGCATGAATACACCTGTTGAATCCTGCTATTTTTCTGGTCCTGACCATGTACCATGTTTCCTGAAATTCTAGTATCTGGAATATTGTAAAATCTTGAATTAACGACCTACACAAGGTCGTCTCTTATTGAACTGATGCCCCAGACTAGGGCGCTAATTGAAAAGTAATGCCCCTGTACAGGGCGCGTTTTTGTTAAAATTCTGTAAATTTGAAATTCTGTAAGAATTGAGATAAGGTTTGGACGACTGCTTCACAAGTCGTCAAATGATTAATAGACGTCCTTAAGTAAGGCGTTAATTATATGATTAATGACTTTGGTCAAGTCGCTATTTTTCCTGTATTATTATTTTTCCTCGGTTAACACGGTTTGATATATATGTATAAGTATATTATCGGCACTATATTTCCATTCCGTGAATATAGTCCCATGTTTTATGATGTTTTATTGCATTACCCTCAATTCTCGGTGACATACAAGCTCTCCATTGGACATTCCGTTCCTTTGGACTAGCGAGTTAGTCATAGAGACCTCCGTAAGACTCCTCAAGCCTTGGATTCCCTCAAGGTCGACTGAGCGGGTTGTACCATAAAAACCTATCACCCTATTTTTGCCATGTCACTCTATAGAAACATGGTATACCGGCCCTCATATTATGCTATGAGTATGATATGAGAATTTTCTTAATGAACGGGGAAAGCATGCCATCAATGTGATGTTATTGTAGACCCCAATTCTATAACAACTTTGTTATGATGTTCTTGTGGACCTCAATTTTATATTAAAGGAGTGACCATCTACTTGTGGGCATTTACTTGTCATGGTACCCAAGTTAGGGAACCAATTCCACCTAGTTTTATCGATAATCGTGATTGTACCGTTATTATCGCCATTCTATGTCAAGTGTCATATTTTTGGACTCTACTCTATCCAAGTTTATCCTACATGTCTACAAGTTTTATTCTTGAAATTTCATATTGGCTATACCCAAAAGTGGATGTTAAAATACATGATTAATGCCTGCGCATATAGGGCCCGATCTGGTCCTGGGAGGAGCACCCGAAAGTACTTGTGCCCATGGGAGTTGATTGATCACGGTATTGGCATTATACCGAAGTGCATGACTAGCTTGATTGAACATTCCACAAATCTTGTACTTGACTTGATATTACATGACTTGCGTGGCCCGAAAAAGGGTAATTTCATACTTGCGTGCTTGAAACGTGATAGCCAAGTTCCGACATGACATGATGCGTATACTTACTTGAGTATCTTGATAGCTTTTGATATAAGTTCTTGAAAGTTCATGACTAGTTCTTCTTGCTATCTTTTTGTTATATCCTCTTTTTATCTTGTCGTTTTATGCGAGCATGCGTAGCTATAGTACATTCATGAAAGATGTAATCACTTAAACCCCTTGCTAGTTCTTGAGATATAATTTCCTACTGAGCGTTCGCTCACTCAGTGTTTCCATACTTTTCAGGTAAGTCCAACGATGAGGGAACTCAATCTGACGGGGAAAGCCAAGAGTGAAAGAGATAGAGCTTCTCCAGTGTCATCTAGTTTTTTTTTATATTTTTCTTGAGTCAAGCTTTGTATTTTTCTTTTTTTTGAGTCTAGTATTTACGATGGGATTGTAATAGACATATTCTTATTACAGGAATAAAATGGATTGGGTTATCTTTATAATTGTGCACTATGTCTTGGTGTCGAATACACTACTACTCTGATTGACATGATTGATATAAACTCATCACGCATTTCCGGGTATCTTCCGCGCTCGGGGCGCGACAGTTTTTGTGGTATCAGAGCCTAGGGTATTCAATTCCTAGGAAACCCAAGTTCAAGGATAGGTTTAACCTTTAACCGGTGAGGTTGGGTAGAACCAAGGGTTAAAGTTAACATAAAAATGCTAGCTTCTAAATGAAATCACGTATTAATCTAGTTATTGTAATTGTAGGACGATGGCTGCCGAACGTGCTCAGTGGCGCAACATGCAGCGTACACTTCAAGGCATGACTCAAGTGCTGCAACAGGTAGCACAAGGAGGAGCACAACGAGCAGGGAGTCTCCACCAAGTCTTTAAAAACATGAACCCGCCTAAATTCATGGGTTCTACTGATCCGAACGACGCAGAGCACTGAATCAGGGAGACGGAACGTATATTCTGTGTTATGCAGTGCACGGATCAAGATAAAGTCTTATTAGCTACCTTTCAGTTGGAAAGGGATGCCCGATGCTGGTGGGAATCAATAGAAGCTACTTTAAATCAAGACCAAGTTACTTGGGAAGAATTCGTTGAACATTTCAACGCTAAATATTTTTCGGACCGAGTACAGGAAAAGAAAGCTGCAGAATTTACTGCACTGAAGCAACGGTCCTTGATAGTGGCCGAGTACGAGGCCCAATTTTCTAGATTATCTTGGTATGCTAAGCACTTAGTTAGCACAGAGAAGATGAAAGCTAGGAGGTTCCTAAATGGGCTCAGGTCCCAATATATCACACAGCTGGCGCCAATGGATATCCAGGTCTACTCGGAAATTGTGCGCCGAGCTCAGCTATTAGAAGATGCCACGGAACTATCTGATAGAATCCGTGGGAAGGACAAGAAAGAACAAGTTACAAGTTCGGGTTCCTTTAAACCCAACTTCAAGAAGAGGCCTAGCAATGGAGGTACTTCCTCACAAGATCAGAAGTTTAAGAAGACCAAGCCCTTCTCCATCACCACTACCCCATCAAATATAGTGTGCAAGCATTGTGACAAGGTGGGCCATAGAGCAGAAGAATGCTGGAGGGAACTAGGAGCATGTCTCCGCTGTGGGAGTCACGATCATCGAATTCCCGATTGCCCATTACTTAATGATCAAGCTGGGGACGTGAAGCGCCCAGTAACCAAGAATGCTCATCTTCACGCAATTAAGGAGACCGAACAAGAAGAAGAAGGCGGACTAGTAGAAGGTACATTGAAAGTTTGTTCCAAGTCTGCATATGTCTTAATTAATACTGGTGCTTCACATTCAATTGTTTCCAAGAAGTTCGCTGATCCGTTACCCCTAGAACCGGAATGGATAAAATTAGTATTGTCTACTCCTCTAGGAAACGAGAATGATATTACACACCATTACCAGAACTGTGAAGTATTGGTTCATGGTAAGAATTTCCCTATTGATCTTATATGTTTAGATCTAAAGGAGTATGATGTCATACTAGGAGCGGATTGGTTATCTAAATATCAGGCAACGGTCGATTGCCGCAATAGCAAGGTTACTTTCGAGGAATTTCCAGAACTGATCTTTACTAGCCCCAAGAGGCGAAGCAAAACCCCTCTTATTTTGGCTCTCCGAGCTAGCAAGCTCATCAGGAAAGGATGTGTATCTTTCCTTGCATTCGTCACGATTAAGGAGGCTAAGGAAACTAAGATAGAAGACATTCCGGTGGTACAAGAATTTTCGGACGTATTTCCGAAAGATTTGCCTGGATTACCCCCACAAAGAGAAGTGGTCTTCACCATCGATTTAGTTCCTGGTGCGGGTCCAGTTTCTAAGGCACCGTATAGAATGTCACCTGCTGAACTCAAGGAGTTAAAGGAGCAATTGATGGAACTCATTAAGAAAGGATTCATAAGACCAAGTGCTTCCCCATGGGGAGCGCCTGTATTATTTGTAAAGAAGAAAGATGGATCCATGAGGTTATGCATCGACTATCGACAGTTGAATCATCTCACTATCAAGAACAAGTATCCACTGCCGAGAATCGATGAGTTGTTTGATCAAATTTTAGGATCCAAGTACTTTTCCAAAATTGATCTCAGGTCGGGATATCATTAGTTAAGAATCAAGGATGAGGACATTCATAAGACTGCATTCAGAAGTAGGTACGGCCATTATGAATTTGTTGTTATGCCTTTCGGACTAACGAATGCCCCTGCTGCCTTTATGCAGTTAATGAATAGTATATTCAGGCCTTATTTGGATCAATTCGTGGTGATCTTTATTGATGATATATTGATTTATTCTGAGACCAAGGAAGAGCATGAGGAGCATTTAAGGATTGCATTACAAATATTGAGGGAAAACCAATTATATGCAAAACTCAGCAAGTGTGAATTCTGGCTTGAGGAAGTGACTTTTCTCGGACATGTTATATCAACGGATGACTTATCAGTAGATCCATCAAAAGTTGAAGCTGTAAGAAATTGGGAAAGACCGACCAATGCTAGCGAGATCCGAAGTTTCTTAGGTCTTGCTGGCTATTACAGGCGATTCATCAAAGATTTCTCTAAGATCGCCGTACCACTTACGAGATTAACTCGCAAGGAGATCCGTTACGAATGGAGTGAGGAATGTGAAAGAAGCTTCCAAACTCTCAAGGATCATCTTACTACAGCTCCTGTCTTAGCTTTACCAATGGAAGGAGAGAAATTCGAGGTATACATTGATGCTTCTGGCATTGGCCTCAGATGTGTTCTAATGCAACAAGGAAAGGTTATAGCTTACTCTTCTCGTCAATTAAAGAAGCATGAAGAGAACTACCCCGTCCATGACTTAGAATTAGCTGCGGTAGTATTTGCACTAAAGATCTGGAGGCATTATCTATATGGAGTACAGTTTACTGTATACTCCGATCACAAGAGTCTCAAGTATCTTTTCTCTCAAAAGGAACTAAATATGAGGCAAAGGCGTTGGCTAGAATATCTCAAGGACTTCAACTTCAATATACAATATCATCTCGGAAAGGGTAATCATGTAGCAGATGCCCTTAGTCGAAAGCCGAGAGCACTGTTAGCCAATTGTATGATTCAAGAATGGAAGTTGCTGGAGCAATTCTCTAAGCTCAATATAAGCATGGACACAAACTTCAAATGTGTCACATTGTCTCATATAAGCATTCATCCAGACCTATTAACTGAAATACAAGCACTTCAGGATGATGACCCAATATTAGTGGAAATCAAGGGCAAACTAGAAGGACAGTCTGATTTCCAATTAGCATCAGATAGAAGGTTGTTATTCCAAAACAGAACTTGTATACCGGATTGTCCCGAGTTAAAGAAGAAGATCTTAGATGAAGCTCATAGATCAAGGTACACGATTAATCCTGGATCTACCAAAATGTACCAAGATGTGAAAAGAAATTTTTGGTGGCCCAACATGAAAAGCGAAATAGCGGACTACGTGTCGCGCTGTCTCACATGCCAACAGGTCAAGGCGGAACACCAAAAGCCTGCTGGAAAACTACATCCTCTAGATATCCCTAAATGGAAGTGGGAGGATATTGGTATGGATTTCATCATGGGTTTATCTAAATCAAAAGGAGGATATGATGGAATATGGGTTATTATTGACCGATTGACTAAATCGGCGCATTTCTTGCCAATCAAGAGCCGATGGTCAGTCGATGTGTTGGCTGCATTATACATCAAGGACATAGTCATATTACACGGTATTCCTATCTCAATCGTATCTGAGAGAGATCCCCGTTTTACTTCTCATTTTTGGAAGGGACTACAACATTCGTTGGAAACAAGGCTTAACTTTAGTACAGCTTTTCATCCTCAAACGGATGGTCAGACCGAGAGAACTAATCAGGTCATTGAAGATATGCTTAGGGCATGCATCATTGATTTTGGTGGAAGCTGGCATGATCACTTGCCTCTGGTTGAATTTGCATACAATAATAGCTACCAGGCAAGTATACAAATGGCACCTTTCGAAGCCTTATACGGAAGGAGTTGCCGATCACCCTTATGCTGGGATGAAGTTGGAGAAAAATAACTATTAGGACCAGACGTGGTAAGGGATACCACCGAGAAGATACAATTGATTAGAGAAAGACTGCAAGTTGCTCAGTCTAGGCAAAAGGCTTATGCTGATACAAGAAGGAGAGATCTTGAATTCCAAGTTAGAGATCGTGTATTTCTCAAGATATCGCCTGGACGTGGCATACGGAGATTTGGTGTCAAGGGCAAGCTTACAACAAGATTCATCGGACCCTTCGAGATACTGGAAAGAGTTGGCGAGGTTGCTTATCGCATCGCATTGCCTCCTCAATTATCCGAAGTACATAATGTGTTCCACATATCTATGTTGAAGAAATATGTACACGACCCATCACATATTATTGATCATGGAGACTTAGTGATCCAGAAAGATCTCACATATAAACAAAAGCCTATGAAGATACTAGATCGTGAAGTACGAACCTTAAGAAATAAGGTTATTCCCATACTAAAAGTACAGTGGAGTAAATGTTCTAAACATGAAGCCACGTGGGAGATCGAGGAATCCATGAGGAAGTGATTTCCAGAATTATTTTGAGATATATGCTCTACACTCTCCACTTATATAAACTATTGAATTTGGGGACCAAATTCTTTTAAGTGGGGGAGGGTGTAGCAACCCTGATAAAATAAAGATTTTTAAATAAATCAAATTAAGATAAAAGTTAATTAAATAAATGATGAGTGCCTAAACAAATAAATAATAAGCAAAAAAAAAAGAAAATAACGCCTTGAGTCAAGGCGCTATTTCAAAAAGAAACGCCCTTATACAAGGCGCAAATCCTAAAAAGGACGCCAACACCCAAGGGCGTCAATTCTCAAAACGACCAAATAACTAAACGGGCAAGTAAACGTAACGCCCTTTACTTAGACGCGTTTTATACAAGAAACGACGCTTGACAAGGCGTCAATTTAAATTCAACGCCCTCACCTAAGGCGTTAATTTAGTTCGATTTTCGTTCAACCCAGGACTCTATCCAGAGTAAGTTCTGGATAACTACGTCGAAAGTTGAATATAGTAGGGACTCTATCATGGCAATACTACCCTTAATCAAACTATAACTCCAGTACGATCCTAAAAACTCTATAAATACTCCCTAATCAAGCCCTGATCGCTATTTTGGCGTTCGTCTGCTGTTGCCGTGCACGAAGAACAGGTAGTGTTCTTCTTTTCCTTCAGTCACGGTTTAAGGAAGATAATGATCGTTCGTCTTTCCTTCTTCCTCTGCAGGATGCCTGCAACATGAAGAAACTCTCATATAGTTGAAAGACGAGAAGTTCTTCATCTGGTTTTCTTCTTCCGGCGATCAGGAAACTCTGTTGCAAACAGAGTATCATCTCTTCACATCTTTTACGTATCTTCCTCTAAACCAGGTAGGTTTTCTCAAGGATTGTAGCCCAAACCAACGTAGTAATTATGATTAAATCATCTGTTAATTCATGCATATAGATTCTCTGCGTTTTCATAGTTTCTAGAAAATATTGTAAATAGCGACCCTCGTTAGGGCGCTAGTTTAAAAAGAAGCGACCCATCCAAGGGCGCTAATTTTCTTTTGACGCCCTTCCCAGGAGTCGTCAATTTCATGAATTTAATAATTACTCACGTTTAAAATTTAATATTTATGAAACCATGATTCTAATATGCTGCATGAATACACCTGTTGAATCCTGCTATTTTTCAGGTATTGTAAAATCTTGAATTAACGACCTACACAAGGTCGTCTCTTATTGAACTGACGCCCCAGACTAGGGCGCTAATTGAAAAGTAACGCCCCTATATAGGGCGCGTTTTGTTAAAATTCTGTAAATTTGAAATTCTGTAAGAATTGAGATAAGGTTTGGACGACTGCTTCACAAGTCGTCAAATGATTAATAGACGTCCTTAAGTAAGGCGTTAATTATATGATTAATGACTTTGGTCAAGTCGCTATTTTTCCTGTATTATTATTTTTCCTCGGTTAACACGGTTTGATATATATGTATAAGTATATTATCGGCACTATATTTCCATTCCGTGAATATAGTCCCATGTTTTATGATGTTTTATTGCATTACCCTCAATTCTCGGTGACATACAAGCTCTCCATTGGACATTCTGTTCCTTTGGACTAGCGAGTTAGTCATAGAGACCTCCGTAAGACTCCTCGAGTCTTGGATTCCCTCAAGGCCGACTGAGCGGGTTGTACCATAAAAACCTATCACCCTATTTTTGCCATGTCACTCTATAGAAACATGGTATACTGGCCCTCATAGTATGCTATGAGTATGATATGAGAATTTTCTTAATGAACGGGGAAAGCATGCCATCAATGTGATGTTATTGTAGACCCCAATTCTATAACAACTTTGTTATGATATTCTTGTGGACCTCAATTCTATATTAAAGGAGTGACCATCTACTTGTGGGCATTTACTTGTCATGGTACCCAAGTTAGGGAACCAATTCCACCTAGTTTTATCGATAATCGTGATTGTACCGTTATTATCGCCATTCTATGTCAAGTGTCATATTTTTGGACTCTACTCTATGCAAATTTTTCCTACATGTCTACAAGCTTTATTCTTGAAATTCCATATTGGCTATACAGAAAAGTGGATGTTAAAATACATGATTAATGCCTACACACATAGGGCCTGATCTGGTCCTAGGAGGAGCACCCGAAAGTACTTGTGCCCATGGGAGTTGATTGATCACGGTATTGGCATTATACCGAAGTGAATGACTAGCTTGATTGAACATTCCACAAATCTTGTACTTGACTTGATATTACATGACTTGCGTGGCCCGAAAAAGGGTAATTTCATACTTGGGTGCTTGAAACGTGATAGTCAAGTTCCGACATGACATGATGCGTCTACTTGCTTCAGTATCTTGATAGCTTTTGATATAAGTTCTTGAAAGTTCATGACTAGTTCTTCTTGCTATCTTTTTGTTATATCCTCTTTTTATCTTGTCGTTTTATGCGAGCATGCGTAGCTATAGTGCATTCATGAAAGATGTAATCACTTAAACCCCTTGCTAGTTCTTGAGATATAATTTCCTACTGAGCATTCGCTCACTCAGTGTTTCCATACTTTTCAGGTAAGTCCAACGATGAGGGAACTCAATCTGACGGGGAAAGCCAAGAGTGAAAGAGATAGAGCTTCTCCAGTGTCATCTAGTTTGTTTTTATATTTTTCATGAGTCAAGCTTTATATTTTTCTTTTTTTTGAGTCTAGTATTTGCAAAGGGATTGTAATAGACATATTCTTATTACAGGAATAAAATGGATTGGGTTATCTTTATAATTGCGCACTCTATCTTGGTGTCGAATACACTACTACTCTGATTGACATGATTGATATAAACTCGTCACGTATTTCTGGGTATCTTTCGCGCTCGGGGCGTGACACATCGGGCATATGCTTCCGCAACATCGAGATGTGGGACACGTCATGCACCGATGCCAACTCAAGGGGTAACTGCAACCGGTAAGCAACCTCACCGATGCGCTCCAAAATTACAAAAGGACCAATGTAGCGGGGACTCAGCTTCCCACGCCGTCCAAAACGCATCACCCCCTTCATCGGAGAAACTCTCAAGAACACATGATCGCCCACGGTGAACTCGAGGGGCTGCCTCCTACGGTCAGCATAGCTCTTCTGCTGACTCTGGGTCGCCAACATGTTCTGACGAACCAGGTGCACAACATCCACACATTGCTGCACCAATTCTGGTCTCGTCAAAATACGCTCACCAACCTCAAACCAATCAAGTGGAGTCCTACACGGACGCCCGTACAAGGTCTCATAAGGAGCCATGCCGATGCTCGAATGATAACTGTTGTTATAGGCAAACTCCACCAATGGTATGTGATGAATCCAACTCCCCTGCCACTTCAGGTAGCAGGATCTCAGCATTTCCTCCAAAGTCTGGATGGTCCTCTCAGACTGACCATCAGACTGAGGATGATACGCCGAGCTAAATGCCAACTCCGTGCCAAGAGTTCGCTGGAAACTCCTCCAGAATCTAGAAGTGAAGCGCAGATCCCGATCCGACACGATCGAAATGGGAACCCCATGCAACAGAACGATCCACTCCACATAAAGACGAGCCAACTTGGACACGCTCCAGCTGACTTTGACCGGTAACAACCGAGTCACCTTCGTCAGCCTATCCACCAGCAACCAAATACTGTCCTGCTCACTCGGGGTCCTCGGCAACCCCACCACAAAATCCGTGGTCACGTGGTCCCACTTCCACGCTGGAACATCCAAGGGCTGGAGAGTACCTCCTGGTCGCTGATGCTCTGCCTTCACCTGTTGACAGATCAGGCACCTGGCCACAAATTCTGCGACATCTCTCTTCATGCCAGGCCACTAGAACTGCCTTCGCCAGTTCCGATACATCTTTGTCGCACCCGGGTGTACGGTGTACCTGCTCCCATGAGCCTCACGCAACACCGCACGATGAACTTGCTCCTCCGCTGGGACGTACAGCCTGCCACGAAACCTCGCAACACCGTCCTCACCGAGTTCCACATCAGTCATTGCCAAAATCTGGGGCAACTCAGGGTCCGCATGTTGAGCCTCTGTCACCTGACGACGGATAGCAGGAGTGACAGTCAGACTCGCAAGCACCGCCAACCTTGGCTCTTGGGGAATCTTGTGCCTGAAAGATACTTCGGGCACTTGCTCCCAGAGCCTCCACTTCCTCAACATAAAGGCACTGACCGTAACCTTCCGACTCAAGGCATCGGCGACGATATTCATCCTGCCCGACTGATAAGACAGGGTGAATTCATAATCTTTCATGAACTCCATCCAACGCCTTTGCCTGAGGTTCAGGTCCCTCTGGGTAAATACATACCTCAAACTCTGATGGTCAGTGAACACCTCGAACTTCTCGCCGTACAGATAATGCCTCCAGATCTTCAGCGCGAAGATCACCACCGCTAACTCAAGGTCATGGGTAGGGCAGTTCTCCTCGTGGGGCTTTAGCTGTCGTGATGCATAAGTCATCACTCTACCATGCTGCATCAACACAGTACCCAATCCAACGCCGGAAGCATATGTACACACCACGAAACCTCCCGATCCAGAAGGTAAAACCAATACTGGAGCCGAGGTGAGCAATCTCTTCAGTTCCCTGAAGCTCTGCTCACACTCCTCAGACCAGACGAAAGGCACATCGTTCGGCGTGAGTCTAGTCATTGGGGCCGCAATGCGAGAAAAATCCTGGATAAACCGGCGATAATAGCCTGCAAGCCCCAAGAAACTCCGGATATCCATCACCGACCTCAGCCTTGGCCACTGCATTACTGCCTCGACCTTGGCAGGGTCCACAGAAATGCCATCACCAGAAATCACGTGCCCCAGAAAGTGCACCTCGCTGAGCCAAAACTCGCACTTGCTGAGCTTCGCATACAACTGGTGATCTTGCAACGTCTGCAGCACCATACCCAAATGGTACGCGTGCTCCTCGGCAGACTGCGAATAAACAAGGATGTCATCCACGAAGATGACCATGAACTGGTCCAAATACGGATGAAACACCCTCTGCATCAAGTCTATGAAGGCTGCAAGGGCATTGGTGAGCCCAAACGGCATCACCAATAACTCATAATGCCCGTACCTCGTACTGAATGCAGTCTTCTCCACATCGGACTCGCGAATTCTCAGCTGATAGTAACTGGACCGCAGATCAATCCGTGAGAACACTCGCGCAGACTGAAGCTAGTCGAACAAATCATCAATCCACGGCAACGGATACTTGTTCTTAATGGTCACTTCATTCAGTTGCCGATAGTCAATGCATAGCTGGAGACTACCGTCCTTCTTCTTCACAAATAGCACGGGCGCACCCGAAGGGGAAAAGCTAGGATGAACATACCCCTTGGCAAACAGCTCCTGCAACTGCGCCCTCAACTCCCTCAACTCAGCGGGGGCCATACGGTAGGGAGCCTTCGCCAAAGGTCCCGTACCAGGCACAACCTCGATCACAAAATCGATCTCCCGCTGGGGAGGCAATCCAGGCAACTCCTCGGGAAAAACATCGGGAAACTCGCACACCACCGAAATGTCCTCGACATTCGGCTCCATCCGGTCAGTCACAACCACGGATGCGAGAAAACCCTGACAACCAGAATCAAGCAATCGACGAGCTCGAATAACAGAAATGAGGAATCGAGAAGAGGTGGAATGGATACCTTGGAAATAGAAGGTCCACTTACTCGGATGCTGGAAGTAGACCCTCTTCATTCCACAATCCACCACCGCTCCATGAGTCTCGAGCCAATCCATGCCTAAAATCACATCATAATCCCGAAGCTGCAACGCATACAACCTGCCTGGCATACTCCTCCCATCGATCCAAATCGGAACCTGATCGAAGCAATACGGAGTGACCATGAAATCACCCGAAGGCAACTCCACTGCCAAATCACAAGATAATTGGGTCACCGGCTCTTCGATGCTCAACGTGAAATCCTCCGAAATAAACGAATGAGATGCGCCAGAATAAAACAAAACCCGAGCCGTACAACCCAAAATCTGAACGGTACCTTCCACGAGCTGCGACGCCACTGCCTCTGCCCTTGTCATGTGCGTGATCTGGCCTCGAGCTCTCTGCCTGCCTCCCACGCTAGCTGACCTGGGTAGCGGCGGATACTGTCCCTGCTACTGCTGCCTCTGCTGCTAGGGAACCTGCTGCTATGGCGGCCTCTGAGGACAGTCACGCGCCATGTGCCCTAGCTGGTCACACCGAAAATAGATAATCGGCGCCGTGCACTGCCTGCCTGGGTGGAACCCACTACACTGTGGACACAGTCCTCGCGACCCACCCACTAATCCTTGACGCTGCAAGGGGATCGGCTGCTGTACACTGCCCGATGAAGTTTGCCCCTGATCCTTGGACTTCTACTTTCGGAAATTCTTCGAGAGGAACTTCTTGACCTTTGTGGCAAAGGATGCGGATCCTGTCACTGAAGCCGCCGGTGCCGGCACTCCTGAACCACTCAACGCGTGCTGGAAGGAACCCTGCTGCTGGGTAGCCGACTGCTGGCTGCGACCTGATAGAGACTGCCCCTGGCTGATCAGTCCTCGAGTCCTCTACGTATCCATCTCCAAGGAAGCCGTAACACGAGACGCTGTCTCCAGATCAGTGGCCCCGTTTGCGATCAGATGGTGCCTCAGCTCCTGCCTCAAGCCCTGAACAAACTGCGCTTTCTTCACCGTCTCATGCTCCATGATGTGAGGTGCATACCGACCCAGCTCGACAAATCGGTCCCTGTACTGCAACACGGACATGTCGCCCTGTATCAGCTCCAGAAATTCCCGCATCCGCTGCATAGCAACATAATCTGGACAGTACGTATGCTCGAAAGTACTAACAAAGTCATCCCACTCGACCTGCTCAAGTGGACGAAGCTGAAAAGACGTCTTCCACTCGGAAGACCACCACTTCCGAGCCGTACCCTGCAACTGGTTGTAGGCCAACACCACTCTGTCCTCGGCAGCACTCTTCGTAGAACTGAACACCCGCTCCATCTCGTCAAGCCAATCACGAGCCGCATCAGGGTCTGCCTGGCCGTTGAAGTAAGGTGGATGGAACTGCAAGAAGTCCCTCACTGCTCGGCCTGGCCCATCCCTAGCTGATGAGCCCTCACCAGCCTCTCTGCCGAACTGCTGAGACATAAGCTGGTACATGCCACGGAGGAAATCCTCGGCCACCGGAACTCTCGCAGTATCCGTGGCCTCGGTGGCCCCTGGTGGCACTCTACTATGCTCCTCCTGGTCCCTCTGGACCCCCTGCTGGATCTCTTGACCTCCAGCCGACTGCCCCTGCTGAGAGCGAGTGCTCCTCCTCGGCGCCATTCTCGCTCCTGAAGCAAAAGATAGAAAACACGAAAACATCATGGTCAAAATAAACACGCGGTGCCCAATGCCAGCGTCACCTGTACATCATCGTTGTGGACTAGTGGACCACTATAATTACCTATGACTCTCATGTAATTCCACAACCGGCGCTCTGATACCAACTGTAACAACCCGAGAATCCGATTACCGGGAAGGCCCGATAACCTGAGACTCGCACCGCCACCCACGAGTCTGAGGACTCAGAAGGGTTAGAAGGATGGTGTGGAAACTACACAAGTATCACAAATAATTGCAGAAATTAAACAGTTATAATATTAAGCAGGAAATAAATTAACATTTTACGTGGTCCATAATTGAAAATAACAACAACAGTAGTAGTCCATGACTAGTACAGAGACAAGAAAGAAAAGTACAACTACACGGGACATACCCCGGCTCTGACCTCTGGCACTACCTCTGGGCACCTGCACCTCGCTGCACCCCAGACATGCTCCCCTGGGATGGCGCCTCACCTGAAACATGGTGAAAACACGCAGGGAATGAGTCTCGGAACAAGACTCAGTAGAGATCACTCGAACCCTACCTCATAAAACGAGAAACCACTATGTTAGCGGTAGGAGAGTACCTCGGAAAGGAAAGCCCTGTACTCTACACAACAAAGACCCTACATCACGCAAACCAGCACACGTGCCACGGTGAGACAACCGAAGCTCAACGGTCGACCCGATAAAAACCCGAAGGTCTGAAACACACAACTGACAGTCTGTCACTCCGTACTCGACAGGAGTATCTCCCACTAGAAGCACAGCCGGTAGCGTCCACTGACGTCTTACACCGCGCCGCAGGTGATCCGCCTAGCGTGGTAGCTCCTACCAAAGGCGAGAACATCGTACAAGTTGTTAGCGCAGCAAGAGTGAAATAGAAGGGGGGGATGAATAGATCACTCCCAATTTGTAAAAACTTAGGTGGAAAATTAATTCTATTGCTTACGCCCCTCCTGAACCTGCACATAGAGAAATGCAAATGCAGTCACTAAACAAGACAATATACGTGAATGAGAATGAAGAACTGATCACATGGAAGCAATGAGACAAGCAGATGGAGAGTGCAGATAATAACAGCAAACCACAGACGAGGCACTCGGTTTTTAGGTGGTTCGATTGCAGTCCGAAATCTACATCCACCCCTCACTCCAACTAGAATGAGGATTCCACTAGACGATGCTAGAACACTGCAGACTCAGTCTGCGAACAACATGCTGCCACACAGCTTGAACAACCAAGGGAGACAAATCCCTCAACCAAGCTCTGCTACCCACAGAACTTGAAACCTGTTCTAGCTACCAACTAGAACAGAACCGGAGATATCTCTCCCTTCCTCCACACACCGGAGGGAAACCAATTCGAATCAGAAGAATGAACAAAATAAAAGGAAACGAAATAGAAACAAAGAAAACGAAGAAGCAATCGGTTCTGAAAACCAATACAAATGTAGCCTCAAAGCAAGCAATTCATCAAACCATAGACACTGCTCTCTCTCTAGAACAAACTCCTCTCAGATCTGGACAATATAGGACTCTCTGCTCTTTCTCCTTTCTGGATCGTGCAGCCTCACACAAAAATGCTTTCTGCCTTTTTTCTTTTCACGATCAAGCTTCTACTGAAGGACGAAGCTCTATATTTATAGCAGATATTGGGCGTGTGGCTGCCAGGTTCCCGCCCATTAACTTTTTGCCAGACCATTTGAATTTCGACCACATGGCAGCATCTTGACTAGGTTGCCATCCACGTGTCATGTTCCTGGTTTCTTGGATCACGTGCCAGGTGCCAACCTCGGTTCACGTGCCCAATCATCAGCCTGAATCGCCTGCAGACAGAGACAGAAGAAATGTATATACTTAGTCAGTTCTGGCTATTAACAAGAATGTATATACTTCAGAAACATCAACTGAGTAAGTGTGTACAACGTGAAAGAGTGTATAGACTTGAAACAATAGTTAGCCAAGTGTGTGTGTCATGTGAGAATGTATATACTTGGAGGTCTTTCAGTGAACTCAGTGTATAGACTTAGTTAGTTCAGGGCTATCCAAACCAATGTATAGACTTAATGTATAAACTCATGAAAGGCAGTGTATAGACATGTGATGAACAATGCAAACGAGCCTTACCAATGTGTAAACTTAACAAAACTTCAGCCACTGTATAGACTTCACGAAGCCTAACCAGTGTACAGACTTGGACCCAGTTTGCTGTGAGCACTGAAGACTCAAGTTATAGCAACCGAATGTATAGAGTTGTGGTCGAACAACCCAATGTATAGACTTGAAAGTGTAAGACTCTTAATAAGACGGTGTGCAGTGTATAGACTTGATGCTCAACGGTGATGTATAGACTTCGACAAGCTTGAGCCAGTGTATAGACTTTGCCAGAGTGAGACGATGCATGAGACACTCGGCTGTACAGACTTGCAAAGTTCTGAATGAGACGATCGGCTGTAGGACCGATGTACATACTCTAGATGTGAAGGCAGTCTGTATAGACTTGAATCGCTTGAAGCGATGTACAGACTTGGTGAGGCTCAAGCAGTGTACAGACTTGTGAAGGCTTCAGCGTTGTACAGACATGGAAGTACCACTGAGGATGTATAGACTTGATGAACTACTGTGGATGTATAGACTTGATTGAGTGAAGCCGATGTACATACTTGCCGATTAGAAGCCACTGTACAGACTTGGAAAACGTGAAGCCAATGTACAGACTTGAAAGTCCACTGTGGATGTATGGACTTGAGCGAATGAAGCCGATGTACAGACTTGTTAATTCGAAGCCTCTGTACAGACTTTGAAGAGCAGTTTGTTGATTTATTTTTTTAATTAGATTCCTATCCCGCCCCCTTTAAATACATACATGCATAAACATGTGAATCAAAGACGAGGGGGATGAAAGGATGGAAATACTGACCGTGATCGCCACCAAGGTTCCAACAACGCCAAAGGATGAAGAAAGGAGAGGAACGGCGTCGTGTACCTTGGAACTTAAAGACTTGATCGCGCTTAAGAACGGGATGCGGGGAACTTGTGGAATCGAACCTCCTCTCCTTCCAGCCGGCTAGATGAAGAGGGCCTCACGTTGTTTTCATGCTCTCCTGCAAAACAAAGCCAAAACAAGGACAAAAAATCCATTAGAACATGAAGTGTAGAAATCTGCCCAAAGTGATAAAATAGGGGTAGAAATTGAGGGTAAACTCACCGGGGGAGGTTTTTAACCCCTGTGGAAGGGTGGAAAAGATAGGTGGGTGTGTTGTGCATGCATGAGATTTGAAATCACGAGATTTGATTGAGAGAATAGAGAGAAAACGATGATGCAAAACGGAGAAAAACGCATGTGTAGCAGAAAGTGTAGAAAACTGTGATGATTTGTGATTTTGAGGAGACTAGAACTAAGAGTGTAGACCATGGAATCAAGCCCAGAAGGATGGAATTGAAAGCCAATACTTCCCTCTTCAAGATGAGGTCAAAGTTGTGAGTTGGCAGCGCAGCATGGCTTCGCCCCACGTCCGGAAAGAGCCCCCCTTCGCGACTGCGAACTGGGCAGTTTTTATAGAGTTTTACCAGAAAACCTCATCTTCTTATCACGATTCCCGGAGATAGAGTCCAAGATAAATCGAGTTCTTTGGATCAAACTCGAGATAATACTAAGGACAAGAGATAGGAACAAACGGGGATCAATTCGGAGGAGGATTCTAGAAGATATGGCTCTTGGAAGGTAGCCCCGGAGCTTAATCTGCAGAGTTCTAGTTGAACTAGGATACTTAAATCTTGATCTTGCGACCCAGATCCCGAGAGATATAGCCAATGAAATTTAGAGTTCTTTGGACTGAATTCAAGATAATACCAAGGAGAAATCATAGAAATAAACGGCGCTCAATTCGGAGTAGAATTCAAGAAGTTATGGACTCTACAAGAGGGCCACGACGCACAGAAACGGAGCAAAGTCTAGCACGAATTGGACTCTCAGGTGTGTGTAACGGTCTATCGTACGACCGTTAGAGTGACGTAATGGACTAGGGTGGGTCCCTCACACTCTGGAGGTCGAACGGGATGATTTTGGACAAGTTTGGATGTAATGGTCTACTGTAGGACTGTCACATGGACTCTGACGGTCTTACGATAGACCGTTACACTGATGTAACGCACCGACACTAGACCTTCACATCGATGAAGGAAAATTCTGGGCAGACTGCGCGCGACTTCAGAAATTGAAGCGTATCTCTCAAACAGAGCAGAACTAGACAAAGTAGTAAACATAGAAGTTGTAGATAACTGAGAGAGGAACAACTTTCACGAAGAAAGAAATTTGAGAAAATGACGGAAAGATGGAGAAAATGGGGCTGGAAGAGAGAGGAAAATTCTAGAATGTAGGTGAACAGCACAACCTGCTGGAAAAACGTGAATAACTCACAATCGGGGCAGAACTGGCCAACGGTGTAGAAGAAGAAATTGTAGATCTTTGAAAGATGAACAACTTTGGTGAAGACAACGTTTTGAAAAAAGGACAAGAATAGGGTGAAAAAGAACCACTTTCAGGACCGCGCAGTGAGAGAGAGCCGATTACTTGAGGGAAGCCGGTCTAAATGGTCCGTAAGTTGACTTGGAAGATGAAATTTGATAAGAAAAGCTCCGGGGCTCTAAAAAAATCATGATCTCCAAGACTCAAAGGATATGAAATGGTAAAAAATGGGCTCGAAATTCATCCGAGAAAGCTCCAAAACAACGGCTAATTCGGGACATCAAAATGATGATGAATAAGAGAAATAACTCAACTTGTAGGCTAAAATGGGTGTCAACAGATGCCCCTCCTTGATGTCCACTTTGCAAGGGAACGAGCGAAAGCGGCATGGAGGTGAAATGGAAAGGAGATGGAGCGAAAGTGATAGCGACGTGAAATGGAGATGAAGCGGAGATGAAGAGGAGAGAACTGATAAGCGGGCATCAAGGCAAAAAGACACCCGTCACAACCAACAAGCGGTAGGAATTCTCCCGAAAATGCCGAACTAACCACAAGGAATGATTGACAAGGATGAGACATGTCTGGAGAACTAACTAAGGGAAAGGAAACACGACCAGCCTCATTGGGGACACAATCCACGGACAATGAGTGGGTCGGAAAGAACACAGCGTAAGAGCTGGAAAAGGAGAGATAAGATTGAAATAAAATCCAGACAGGAATCACGCTGGCCAACCAGACCAAGCGGGAAGATCAGAGAAATCGTTCAAACTCGAAGTGGAATGAAGAATCTCTTATCCAAGAGAGCTTAAGTGCAATTAACCATTGCTGAGGAGAAATCGTTGAATGGATCACGAGGCATGAATGCTCAAAATGACATGATGCATGCTGGGCTAAAATAAAGAAATCATTAAAACGAATGCAAAGAAAGATAAAATAGAAAGTACTCAAGGATAATATTGCTAGACTGAGTAAAATGGGGTCAAGAGTCTTCTTGCAACCACGGCGTGCGAGACAGAGTCTATCGTCCCCCACCCGACTTAACCGAGCGGCCTATCCAACGATTAACCGTATGCTCCTAGATCATCATCATTTTTGTTAAAGGGGAACATCAGATCCCAGAACACACGGGCAACCAGCCGGTCCTTGAGAGGCTATAATAAGGTAGATACCATATAGTAATGCAACAATGAGAAGGGATAGAGAGCCATACCTGACTTACCTGTGCAGGCGACACGACATTTTTTGGAATTTTTGATTTCTACTTTTTATGTATTTTCATCATAAAACAACAACCACATGACATGACATGATGTGAACATGAGTGAATATGAACAAGCATGACATGAACACAATATAATAAGAGAAATATGAATGAAACATGGCACAACATAACATAACGAAGATGGATGAAACATAACAAACAAACAAATGGCAAGCATGCATGCGACTAAAGGCACTATGGGACAAGACAACACGCACATGGTGGGACAGCACACGCGGTGGTATAAGGACATGGTGGGGCAAAGACACGTGGGATGACAATACTACGGAAGACAAAGACACGTGTGATGAATGACACGGCGGAACAAAGATATGACCAACACGAGAGGACATAGACACATATGACAAGGACACATCGGGACAAAAGACATGGAGGACCATAGACATGATAAAGACAACAAACACATTCTTCAATCAAAGCCCAAGATCAGATGAAGCGGAACCGCCAGGGACGAGGACGAGGCGCATCATCCCCAAAATAACCAGGGACGAGGACACGAACCGGCATCCGACAGATAAAATCCTGAATCTTGAAATGCATGGCCGGCACTGAATCATCCTGACTTGGCTTATTGTCTCCCTGGGGATTAGACCCGAGGGGCACCAAAGGAAGCACACACCCGCTCCGTCGGGTGGAAGTGGTTGGAGAAGTAAAGGGAACATATTTGGGTGGAACATGTGAAGGTTTGGAAGGCATGGAGGCTCCAACGGGAGTGGTGATGGAAAGTGAAGGCGCAGGCGATGTGGCGATGATAGGCTCGGGTGGCGACAAAGGTGAAGGTGAAGGCGTGGATGTGGGTAAAGGTAAAGGCAAAGGTGTAGCTTGCTCAGGCTTGGGCAAAGGTGATGGCAGAGATGGAGGCGAGGGTGGAGATGGAGGTGGTGATGGAAGCACTAGTGGTGGAGAGGGAGGTGATGGTGATGGCAATGGCAATGGGAATGGAGATGGTGAGGATAGTGATGAAGGCGATGGGGGTAGTGGACATGGAGGTGGAGAGGGTGGTTGTGGTGTCCACCGTCGACGTGTCGACACAACGTGTCGAGCGGTGTTAGGGATAGAATTAGTGGTAGTTGCGGCGGGAAAAGAAGGGGAGGCACTGGCCTGAGCGGAGGCTTGGGTAGTGAACATGGAGGTGGAGAGGGTGGTTGTGGTGTCCACCGTCGACGTGTCGACACAACGTGTCGAGCGGTGTTAGGGATAGAATTAGTGGTAGTTGCGGCGGGAGAAGAAGGGGAGGCACTGGCCTGAGCGGAGGCTTGGGTTTGTGGAGGTTGCGAAGATTGGATAAGAGATGGCAAAGGTAACGGGGTAGGTGACGGAGCAAGTGTAGCACTAGATGAAGAATCACAGGGGTGCCCCTGGTCTTGAAGTAACGGAGATGGCTGCCAAGGCTGAACTTCTTGCTGCTGCTGTTGGCTGCGGAGATGTAAAATGACTTTATGCATAGCGGCCCAATCAATCCTTTTCTTAGCTTCCAGGTCATAAACATAATCCTGGAACTCGGGACAATCCTCAACCAAATGACCCTATTGGCGGTGAAAATCACATAACTGAAGCATATCCCCGACCGCGGGTCGGCAAGGCACAACCGGAGAGAGCGGCAACGTGTGAGTGGCCATCAAAGCCCTAAAAATGTCGATAAAGCACTCCGGCAATGGAGGACAAGGAGCCCGCTTCGGGCAAGGTGAATGCTCAGGGATATGTGATGGAGATGGTTGTGGAGATGGAAGTGGAGGTTGTGTAGGCAATAGTGTGTTGCTAGTGGTGGAGGGATTTGGTGAAGGCATATGTGGAACGGAGTGGGGAGGTATGTAGACGGCATCCACCTGCACGGGATGTGGTGTTCCCTTGACCGAAAGTGGAGACGGAGACGGGTATGTGGACACGGGAGGCTGACTCATGGAAGGTTGATATGCGGAGGCGTATGGGTACGTAGAGGCGGGAGGTTGGCTCGTGGAGGGATATGTGGCGGAAGGCTGACTCATCGCGGGCCGGCTCATGGGAGCGTAGGATTGGCACGTGGAGGGTGAAGGTTGATATGTGGAGGTGGATGGTGGAGACTCGGGGTCAAGAGAATCTTGGATTTGTTGGCGAATAAAGCGGGCTCGGCTGTATAATTGTTGCCAGGAGGTGATGTCGTTGAGGGCTAAGATGAACCGATACTCGGGCATGACATTGGATATCAGCATCTTGATTTGCTCTCCCTCCGGTATGTGCCCCGGGACCTGCGCGGCAAGGCGACGCCAACGATCGGCAAAGGTAGAAAACTCCTCTTCGGGATTCATCATCTCATGGGCCAGATCCACAATAGAGTACTTGGGCCCAACCTTGCCTTGAAACTGCTGAAGAAATTTCCCTTGCACGGCTTGAAAATTCACGACTTGCTCTTGCGGAAGAGAGAAGAACCAATCCCGATCCGGGCCTTCTAATGACAGACCAAACAGATAAGCCATCAAGTGTTGGTCATGTCAAAATTGGGCCGACTCATAAACAAACTCCTTCAAGTGCACATACGGGTCACCGACTCCACTATAACAGCGATATGTGTGAATTTGTGATGGAGACGGAAGCCGAAGACCTTGGAAAGCGAATGGAACACTTAAAGAGGATTTGGGATCGATCCGACATTGAAGCTCATCAAGCTGGCGTTGAGTTTGAGCAATCATCTCCTGGGTAGGGAGAGATCGAGAAGAATATGGGCCAGCTTCAGCAAGAGGATGTGAATTCGGACCAGGAGCATGGTATTGGGCCGGATAAGAGGATCCGGGCTGAGAAGAAGATGGGCCCATTCTGGGAATGGAAGGATATGTGGGCCTGGAAGAGGCATGAGCATATGGGTTGAATGGGCCAGTAGCAACATGGGCAGAATAATGAGGCCCATTAAGAAAATAAGTCCCATTAGAAATCGGGCCAGTAGCATATGAAGGAGAAGAAAGAGGACCATGAACAGAAGATGGCCCATTATGAGAAGAAGGCCCATTAAGATGAGACGTAATGATGCGTTGGGCCTGGACCGGGTCCATTTGGCGAACTAGGCATGATAGATGGGCCATGATATTGGCATGTTCCTCGGATGGATCAGAAGGACCACGGGAAGATGGGCCCGCGTGAGAAGAGGATTCCATGCGGGAATAAGAAGAAGATTGGGAAGAAGAATGATACAAGCGGTTAGAATACTGCTCCATGAGGGAAAATGGAGACTTAATACAAGGATATCAAGGAGAATACAAGTGGGGAAGCAATGGCTTAATGGGCTCGAGGACAAGAGGGGACTGACCCACTAATGGACAACGGATCAGGGGACAATGGACACACAAAATGGGCTAAGCTAAATGGGCCTAACAACAACAAAACATATGGATGATGAAAGAATGCAACACAACAATCACTAATGGGCTTGGACAAGCCCAATCAACATGAACAATGCAATGTGAGAGTTTTCACCCAAGTCAAACAAGTTGATATGATGGGAAATATTTTAGAGATTTTAATAGACCTTTTAATGATTTGAATTAATAATAATTCCCTCAAGATAGGAATCCTATGGGAATAAGGTCCAAACGTTGGGTTGACTAAGGCTAACTCCCTCACACGTATGCAAATGTAAGCCTAAGGTGTGGAAAGGTACAACCGGCCCGGCGTCCGTGTGGGAATCCACGACTCGCGGGGACTTATGGAGGTCCCGGATAAGATCACCTAGTCAAGCCCAAGGAATATGGGAGCGATAGGATCACTTACCAAGGTAGGAAATGCAACTATGATATGCAATGTATGACCCTGTGTGCACCGGAGTGCATGCAATTTCTAACTTAAAACTAGAAAATCAAGACTAGATTAAACTATGCAAACATGATCCAACTAAAACAAATAGTATATGGATGGAAAGACAATACAAAGGTCTACACAACGGGCCCAAGAACAGATCAATCTGACCCCGGGAGGTCAATCAAATCACTGAGCAAAGTTGCCCCCGTGACCCTGTGCGCAAACCACATGCAGATTTTATGGACAAAATGCTAAAATGATGACAATTTTTAACTAAGCAAATGAGACCCAAATGATGTAAATAAGCTATGGATCGAAAAACAATACAAATGACTATCCAATGGAACAAAAATCAGTGTAATCAGACATCGGGAAGGCAGTCAAATCACTCATTAAAGATGTACCTGTGAACCTGTCCCTGAGCCTACCTGCAGAACTTATGCACAAAACTCAAAAAGTTGGATAAGATTAGAATATGCAAATTTTAACCAAATGATGCAAATGATATATGGATGGAAAGACAATACAAAGGGCTATCCAACGCAACAAGAATCAGCTCAATCGGACTCCGGGATCAAAAGTTATGCCTCGATTAACACGGCCCTGTGAGCATGCATGCAAGACTGCCAGAAGCCGTGTAACGATCTACCAAAGGACCGTTACATGCATGTGGCGGTCTACTGTAGGACTGTCACACTACCAGAGCCCTTAAAACACCAAAAATAGTTGGAGAATGGAAGAAATATCACCTAAACATGAACATGCACCTACCCAACCTACAAAAGAGCATGAAAACAAGCGTGATGGGCATTGGTGTCCCACCGTGATCGCCAAAAAACTGTTGATTTATTTTTTTAATTAGATTCCTATCCCGCCCCCTTTAAATACATACATGCATAAACATGTGAATCAAAGACGAGGGGGATGAAAGGATGGAAATACTGACCGTGATCGCCACCAAGGTTCCAACAACGCCAAAGGATGAAGAAAGGAGAGGAACGACGTCGTGTACCTTGGAACTTAAAGACTTGATCGCACATAAGAACGGGATGCGGGGAACTTGTGGAATCGAACCTCCTCTCCTTCCAGCCGGCTAGATGAAGAGGGCCTCACGTTGTTTTCATGCTCTCCTGCAAAACAAAGCCAAAACAAGGATAAAAAACCCATTAGAACATGAAGTGTAGAAATCTGCCCAAAGTGATAAAATAGGGGTAGAAATTGAGGGTAAACTCACCGGGGGAGGTTTTTAACCCCTGTGGAAGGGTGGAAAAGATAGGTGGGTGTGTTGTGCATGCATGAGATTTGAAATCACGAGATTTGATTGAGAGAATAGAGAGAAAACGATGATGTAAAACGGAGAAAAACGCATGTGTAGCAGAAAGTGTAGAAAACTGTGATGATTTGTGATTTTGAGGAGACTAGAACTAAGAGTGTAGACCATGGAATCAAGCCCAGAAGGATGGAATTGAAAGCCAATACTTCCCTCTTCAAGATGGGGTCGAAGTTGTGAGTTGGCAGCGCAGCATGGCTTCGCCCCACGTCCGGAAAGAGCCCCCCTTCGCGACTGCGAACTGGGCAATTTTTATAGAGTTTTACAAGAAAACCTCATCTTCTTATCACGATTCTCGGAGATAGAGTCCAAGATAAATCGAGTTCTTTGGATCAAACTCGAGATAATACTAAGGACAAGAGATAGGAACAAACGGGGATTAATTCGGAGGAGGATTCTAGAAGACATGGCTCTTGGAAGGTATCCCCGGAGCTTAATCTGCAGAGTTTTAGTTGAACTAGGATACTTAAATCCTGATCTTGCGACCCAGATCCCGAGAGATATAGCCAATGAAATTCGGAGTTCTTTGGACTGAATTCAAGATAATACCAAGGAGAAACCATAGGAATAAACGGCGCTCAATTCGGAGTAGAATTCAAGAAGTTATGGACTCTACAAGAGGGTCACGGCGCACAGAAACGGAGCAGAGTCCAGCACAAATTGGACTCTCAGGTGTGTGTAACGGTCTATCGTATGACCGTCAGAGTGATGTAACGGATTAGGGTGGGTCCGTCACACTCTGGAGGTCGAACGGGATGATTTCGGGCAAGTTTGGATGTAACGGTCTACTGTAGGACCGTCACATGGACTCTGACGGTCTTACGATAGACCGTTACACTGATGTAACGCACCTACACTAGACCTTCACATCGATGAAGGAAAATACTGGCCAGACTGCGTGTGACTTCAGAAATGGAAGCGTATCTCTCAAACGGAGCAGAACTAGACAAAGTGGTAAACATAGAAGTTGTAGATAACTGAGAGAGGAACAACTTTCATGAAGAAAGTAATTTGAGAAAATGATTGAAAGATGGAGAAAATGGGGCTGGAAGAGAGAGGAAAATTTTGGAATGTAGGTGAACAGCACAGCCTGCTGGAAAAACGTGAATAACTCACAATCGGGGCAGAACCGGCCAACGATGTAGAAGAAGAAATTGTAGATCTTTGAAAGATGAACAACTTTGGTGAAGACAACATTTTGAAAAGAGGACAAGAATAGGGTGAAAAAGAACCACTTTCAGGACCACGCAGTGAGAGAGAGCCGATTACTTGAGGGAAGTTGGCCTAAATGGGCCGTAAGTTGACTTGGAAGCCGAGATTTGATAAGAAAAGCTCTGGGGCTGTAAAAAAATCATGATCTCCAAGACTCAAAGGATATGAAATGGTAAAAAATGGGCTTGAAATTCATCCGAGAAAGCTCCAAAACAACGGCTAATTCGAGACATCAAAATGATGAATAAGAGAAATAACTCAATTTGTAGGCTAAAATGGGTGTCAACACAGTTCAATGTACAGACTTGAAAGTCCACTGAGCTAATGTATAGACTTCACGCTATACAGATTTTGAGGCTTTGAACGTTTGAGCAGAATGAAATGTACAGGCTTAACGATATATATACTTGGCCAGGAAAGCGTAGGGAAATGTATGAATGTATGGACTTGGCCAAGCGTAGGAAAAGATATGGAATGTACAGACTTGGTGAACCAAAGTCCAGTGTATAGACTTGGAGAACAGTTCAATGTATTGACTTGGCATTGTATAGACTTGGCTTTGAACGCTTGAGCTGAAGACAATGTGCAGACTTAGCGATATATAGACTTTGCCCAAGGAACCGAATGTATAGACTTTGCCACAGTCTAATGTACATGCTTTGCAGAAGTGAACGAGCCAATGTATAGACTTCAAAAGAAGCAGTCCGATGTACAGACTTCAAGAATTCTAGACAACGGACGCTGTACAGACTTGGACTCAAGGAATGTATATACTTAGCATGAAGACTGCCAGTCGATGTATAGACTTGGCTGAAGCTATCTATGAAGCAATGTTCAGATTTTGTTCAGTGTATGAACTTTAGTGTGTGCGAGCCTGCTGACATGCAATGTGTAGACTTTGAGTGTGTGAAGTAGGCGTTGTACAGACTATGCAAGCATGACACTGGGCGATGTATAGACTTACACTATCGGATGTGTAGACTTCATGAGAATGCAGTAGCCAGTGTATAGACATGAAGCTTGACACTCCAGTGTATAGAGTTGAGGCTTGGAAGGATGTATAGAGTTGAGCTGTACTGACTTTGGCAATGTGCAGACTTAACTGATCGGGCAGTGTGCAAACTTAGATTATTAGGACCAGTGTATAGACTTCAGTTAGAAGGTGCCCGATGTACAGACTTGAAGAAGTTATGCCAATGTATAGACTAAATAGATCAAGCTGGTGTATAGACTTTGGTACCCAGACTATCAATGTTCTGATGTGTCGACCCACCCTTGCTGATGAGTCGACCCACTACTGTCCATATTAACCAAACAGTGTAGATAGATGAGATAATGAAATAGCATATGAACTGTACTCACTTAGGTGATGAACCAGCATTAATCTAGAGATAGAAGATTGATTTATAGTGTGAGACATCATCAAAATCATAGGGAAGTAACAATCTCCTCCTTTTTGATGATGGCAACACTATGAATCAAGCAATATCAAAGTTCAACAAGAAATTAATATCAGCTGCGACAAACAGAGTAAATTCAAGGCATGCTCATGCAAATGAATTAAACATTCCCTACCACATACTCTCATCTCCCCCACAACTCATAAACATATCTTCCCCGAAGCAGCATGACTCCCCCAAAGCTCAAGACAAATACAAGACTCACTGATATTGCAGAACTTCTCTCCCCCTTTGACATCAGCAAAAAGAAATACAGAATGTATGACAGTGCTGGAAAGATGAAGAATAAGGGCAGTAACTTCTTAGTGCAGAAAGTCACGAGTAGGTCTTAAGATAATAAGTGAGTTTGTAATCTCAAGAGAAGATTCTTTAAAACTCCAGTACAAAATAGAGAAGTAGAATGATTGACAAGTTTATCAGCATACATAGTGGATGATTTAGAGCAGGAGTTCACAAGTATGGCCAGATATAGCTGATCATTCAACTATCCCACAAGACAGCAAGAGACGAAATCAGAGAGGTGTTCTCAAGGTATTGAAGACAAGCAATCCATTAGTTGCATAACAACAAGGAATTTTTTTTTTTGTTGAGATGATATTTAAGAAGATCAATGAGTAAGTTGGTATTTCACTCCTTTGACATTAGAGAGACACCTGGATTAGAGGCCTGAATCCCCAATTACTTAGAGTGAGTACCTCATTACTTCCCCTTTTTTTTATTAAGGAACAGAGTTAGTAACTGTGGCTTTTGACATGAGGAAACACCTTGATTAGAGGCCAGAGTCCCCAGTTACTCACCAGCAAGCCACCATTGCTCTGTCATGTCTTTTCATTCATTTTAAGCATTTGACACCTCATGACTTGGGAGAAATATTCATTTCATTGATGAAGCTCCCAGTTTCTCAGTGATCAAAACAGAACATGTTAAGCCCTTGAGTTAAAGAGATAGAATGATTGAAAACAATACCAAAAAGGACTATTTCTTGAATTGAGTCTTAAAGTCTAGATTTCAAGTTGATTGGGTCAGATATCAAGACATACAGGTTTTGGCCTGAGCCAGAATCAATGACAATGTAGGAAGATATACTTTATTCAATTACTCCAAGTCTCTGAAGGAGTACCAAAGGAAAGATTCTAACTGGAGATTAAAGTCACTGACTTATAGACTTAAGAGATAAGTGACACTCTACTGTCTGAGAGAACCACACTAGATCAGTCATGCAAGACCAGCAAAGTTACACATCTGGACAACCCTTTTGAATCTGTCAAAGAACTTCTCTTCTCTCATTACAACTCAGCTCCCCCTCAGACAAAGCATTCCTCAATAAAACAATCCAACATAATCTCAAAGCTTCCCCTTACTCAAAGCATTCCTGAAATCTAACCAGTAAGCATTCTGAACTCCCCCTCAAACCAGCATGAAAGAAGGCTAAATATCAGACAAACACAACTCCCCCTCACAACAAGAACATGCTTCATAATTATGACAATTTGTATAAGCCTAATTCCCTTCTCAATGTGGTGAATTTTTCATTATCCAGAGGTTTTGTGAATATGTCAGCAATCTGATTATCTGTGCCTACATGAATCAGTTCAAAATTATTCTTCGACACCTCATCTCTTATAAAATGATGTCTTATCTCTATGTGTTTGGTTCGTGACTACAAAACAGGATTTTTAGCAATATTGATGGCACTAGTATTATAACAGTAAATTGGTGTGCACCCCAGGTCTACTTGGTAGTCCTGAAGCTAGTGTTTAATCCAAATTACTTCCACAACTCCCTGCAGCCACATATTCAGCTTCTGCAGTGGAGAGGGCCACAAAATGTTGTTTCTTGGAGCCCCAAGACACTAAACACCCACCCAAAAATTCACAATGGCCACTAGTGCTTTTCCTATCTAGTTTGCAGCCTGCATAATCAGCATCTGTGTATGCTACTAAGTTAAGTGTGTGAGATGCAGGAAACCATAAACCAAGAGAATGAGTAGCTGAAAAATATCTGAAGATTCTTTTAACTGCAGCTAAGTGTAATTCAGTAGGTCTAGACTGATACCTTGCACACATTCCTACACTGAATTGTATGTCTGGTCTAGCGGCTGTCAAGTAAAGAAGTGATCCAATCATACCTCGATAAAGTTTGACATTTACTTCTTTACCTGTCTCATCTGCATCCAATGAGGTATTGGTGCCCATGGGTGTTGTAATGTGCTTTAAGTTTTCCATACCAAACCTCTTGAACAGTTCCATTGTGTATTTGGTTTGGTTGATGAAGCACCCATCCTCTAGCTGCTGTACCTGCAATCCAAGAAAGTATTTTAGTTCACCAACCAAGCTCATTTCGAATTCAGCAGACATCATTGTAGAAAATTCATCACATAGTTCATGCTTAGTTGATCCAAATACAATGTCATCTACATTTACCTGAACTATGATGAGATCTCTGTTTAAGCCCTTGGTGAATAAAGTTTGATCAACTTTACCTCTTTTGTAGCTCTTGCTAATCAGAAATTCAGACAATCTTTCATACCATGCTCTTGGAGCCTGCTTTAGACCATACAAGGCTTTGTTTAACCTGAAAACTTGGTTATGTTGAGGAGAGTATTGAAATCCAAGAGGTTTTTCAATAAAAACTTCTTCTTTAATGACTCCATTTAAAAAGGCACTTTTAACATCCATTTGTTGGAGTTTTATATTCTTTGAGCATGCAAAGGTAAGCAACAATCTTATAGCTTCCATCCTAGCCACAGGTGCATAGGATTCATCAAAGTCTACACCGAATTCCTGACAGTAGCCTTTGGCTACTAATCTGGCCTTCTTCCTCGAGATGATTCCATCTTCATTCATCTTATTTTTGAACACCCACTTGGTTCCTATGACATTAATACCATCTGGTCTTGGGACAAGCTCCCAGACATTATTCCTTTCAAACTGACCTAATTCCTCACACATAGCATTGACCCAAGCTTGATCAGCTAAAGCCTCTTCTATTGTTTTGGGTTCAATTTGTGAGACTAAAGCAATTAAGTCATCATTGTTCACATTTCTAAAATGAGACCTAGTCTGAAGAGGATCTTCAGGATGGCCTATGACATTATCTAATGGATGATCTTTAAGAAATCTAATATTTGTTGAAGACTCACCTGTTTCTCTTGGCCCTTCCTGATTGGGGGAATTTGTTTCTCCACCTGGCTGAGTCTTCTCTTCTTCCTATTGGTCTTCTAGAAAATCCCCACCATGATTGGAATCCCTGTCAAGATTTTCAACATAAGAAACATCTTTCTTTTCACTAAAAAGGATGTGTGGAGACTCTTCCACTTTCTGATCTGATATGTTAAATACCCTATATGCTCTTGACACCTTAGAGTAACCCAAGAATATTCCAGGTGAGCTTTTGGCTTCAAACTTGTCTAAATCTTTCTTATCATTGTTATGAATAAAACATTTTGCTCCAAAAATTATGAAATGAAACAAGTTTAGTTTCTTACCTTTTAGAAGCTCATAGGGTGTTTTCTTGTGTATGGGTCTTACCATGGCCCTATTGATTATGTAAGTTGCTGTATTGGCCGCTTCTGCCCAAAACCTTCTAGGTAATTTACTTTCAATCAACATGGTTCGGGCCATCTCCACCACAGTTCTATTTCTTCTCTCCACAATCCCATTCTGTTCAGGTGTCCTGGGAGAAGAAAACCTGTGAGTTAGTCCTTCTTTGTCACAAAGATCAGTAAACATGGAGTTTTCAAACTCACCTCCATGGTCAGATTGAATAGAACTAACCTTGTAGTTCCCTTCTTGTTTGACCTTATTGAAAAATAGATTAAACTTTTAAAATGCATCACTCTTATTTGCTAAGAAAAATATCCATGAATATCTAGAGAAGTCATCTATGATGACATAGCCAAACCTGTTTCCATTAAGACTCTGAGTTCTAGTTGGACCGAAAAGGTCCATATGAAGAAGTTCCATTGGTCTAGAAGACAATGGCTTAGATCTTAATTTAAAAGAATTTATGGTCTGTTTGCCTAGAGCACAGGCATCACATGCTTTTGATATTGAGTTGAATTTAATTCTAGGCATGCCTCTGACTAAATCATGCTTGACCAATTTATTTAAAGTTGAAAAGCTAGCATGACCTAGACGTCTATGCCATTCAAAAGCATCATTTTCAGAATTGGCAGATAAGCAAATAGTAGATTCAGATTTCTCATCTAAGTCTATAATGTAGACATTATTAATCCTGTTGGCTACAAATTTAACCATGTCAGAATTTGTTTCAAGGATTTTGCATGAACTATCATCAAATACAACCTTGTGACCCCTGTCACATAATTGGCTAATGCTAATCAGGTTGTGTTGAAGCCCTTCCACAAGTAATACTTTTTCAATGGAATTTGTGGATGACTTACCTACTGTGCCAACTCCAATTATTTTACCTTTGTTTTTTCCTCCAAACTTGACCAGACCCCCTGGCTTCATCTCTATCTTGCTGAACTTGGATCGGTCTCCTGTCATATGCCTGGAGCAGCCACTGTCGAGGTACCACTTGTTGTCTTCAGCTGCCAGGCCGACCTACACAAATATATCAAGCAGAGTGATTTGGAACCCAAGATGAGTTGGGTCGAAGGACATTGTTCAAATCTCTGATCAAGTGTTTAGGTATCCAGATTTGTTTCAGCATGGTTTTCTCTAGCACCTTCCTTTCTGGTTTATTAAGGTTGAATCCAGCTGAACTGGAGAAGTGAGTTCTATTCCATTCATTAGTCTTCCTATTCCTAGGAAATTTCCTGTAGGCTTGTTGATTAGCATATCTTTGACCATGAAAGTTATTTCTCCAGTAGGTCCTGTTTGGACCCATCTGATTATTATAATTCCAGCTCTTATTCTGATTTATTTTCTTGGTCCATCTACCATTTGTGTTCTGGTGAGTGGACTTAATGTTATTCTTCATAAATTTCATTTCCATCTTAAATGGTTGTCCAGTACTGGTTTTTGTGTTTTCTTTAGGACTTTGAGTTTCCTTAGAGCTGTTTGAGCTGGATGGTGTGTCCAGCTTTTCTTTTCCCTTCTCTGGACAGAAGGTAATGGTCTTGAATTGCAAGGGTCTCTTGTTGGTTGGGTCATAGCCTAGACCTTCCTTATTGAAATTGACCCTAGTCCCTAGTATAGCATCTAGGCTAGTTTTTCCTTGGACAAACTTTTCTAAGACTTTCTATTTATCTTCCAGCTCCTTTTGAAGAGACTCAGAATTCTTTAGGAGTTCAGCATTTACTTTCTTCATAGCTTCATATTTCTCTGAATTCACTCTAATTTCATTCATGCTTTCTTCAATTTTAGTTTTGAATTCATTGAGCTGTTTTTGACTTTCTTGAATTTCTCCCTTAAGCTTATCATTCTCTTTCCTTAGTGAGGTCATTTCTTCTAGTTGTTCTTTTAGCTTTTCATTTTCCTCACAGGCCAGAGTTTGTTCTTCAATATTTGTGTTAAATTTTCTTTTCAGAACTCTGTGCTCTTTGCTAAGAGAATTAAATTTATCTAGCAAGTCACCATAAGCATCCTCCCAGTCATCAATTGAGAAATTTTTAAAAACGTTTATTACCTCCTCTTCACTATTTGCCATAAGGCAAATTCCATCGTCATATTCTTCTAAGGAAGCATCTTCGGGGTCTTCTTCTTCCTCGCTCCATGTGCAGACCATCGCCTGTGGCTTCTTCTTCTTCTGCACCTTTATGTTTTTCTTCTGAAGATAGGGACCCTTCTTCTGGAGGTCTGGGCATTCGCTTTTCATATGTCCCTGTTTGTTACAATTAAAACAAGTCAGTCTCTTAGGATTTCTATCCCTGTAACTAGTAAATTCAGCACTCTTGTTGAAAGAGTGTGGCTTCTTCTTCCTAAAGGTCTTTCCCTTTTTCTTCAAAAATTTTCTGAACTGTCTAGTGAGCATTGCCTGCTCCTCCTGGTCGAGATTTGAAAAACCTTCAAGCTCGGACTCAGACTCGGGGCTACTGCTGCTGCTCCCGTTCTTGCTACCCTTGTTGCGGGATGCCCTTAGAGCCACATTCTTATCCTTCCTATCACTTCCTTCTCCACCTCCTTTGAAATTCATCTCATAGGTCATAAGAGATCCTATGAGTTCATTCACAGTCAAGATAGTCAGATCTTTTGACTCCTCAATCACAATGGCCTTGGTGTGCCATGCCGGGGATAAAGATCTAAGGATTTTCCTGACTATATCTGCCTCAAGAAGATCCTTCCCTAGCCCTTTAAGTGTGTTTGTGATCAAGGACAACCTGGCATACATTTCAGTTATATTCTCATCTGCATTCATCTTAAACATTTCATACTTAGAAGTGTAGAGGTTTACCTTCGAGGCTTTCACTTGAGCTGTACCTTCATAGATCAATTGCAGCTCATCCCACATTCGCTTGGCAGTCCTATATGCAGATATACGGGCATATTCCTCTGGATGAACAACACACTGGATGATGTTCAGCGCCGTCCAGTTGAGTGAAGAGAGCTTGACATGGTCATCTGTCCAAGCGTCCTCGTTTGGTGGCAGATCATATCGTCCAACAGTAATTACTCTCCATAGTTTATGGCTCTGAGCCCTGATGAACACTTCCATCCTATTCTTCCAAAACAGATAGTTACTACCATCAAAATACGGAGGGCGACTAATGGATTGACCATCGGCCATGAAGGTTCTAGGACCACCAGCATTTCCTTGACCGTTCGTCCACACGGCGTAAACCTGCTCTGATACCAAATGTTAGCGCAGCGAGAGTGATATAGAAGGGGGGGGATGAATAGATCACTCCCAATTTGTAAAAACTTAGGCGGAAAATTAATTCTATTGCTTACGCCCCTCCTGAACCCGCACACAGAGAAATGCAAATGCAGTCACTAAACAAGACAGTATACGTGAATGAGAATGAAGAACTGATCACATGGAAGCAAAGAGACAAGCAGATGGAGAGTGCAGATAATAACATCAAACCACAGACGAGGCACTCGGTTTTTAGGTGGTTCGATTGCAGTCCGCAATCTACATCCACCCCTCACTCCAACTAGAATGAGGATTACACTAGACGATGCTAGAACACTGCAGACTCAGTCTGCGAACAACATGCTGCCACACAGCTTGAACAACCAAGGGAGACAAATCCCTCAACCAAGCTCTGCTACCCACAGAACTTGAAACCTGTTCTAGCTACCAACTAGAACAGAACCGGAGATACCTCTCCCTTCCTCCACACACCGGAGGGAAACCAATTCGAATCAGAAGAATGAACAAAATAAAAGGAAACGAAATAGAAACAAAGACAACGAAGAAGCAATCGGTTCTGAAAACCAATACAAATGTAGCTTCAAAGGAAGCAATTCATCAAACCATAGACACTGCTCTCTCTCTCGAACAAACTCCTCTCAGATCTGGACAATATAGGACTCTCTGCTCTTTCTCCTTTCTGGATCGTGCAGCCTCACACAAAAATGCTTTCTGCCTTTTTTCTTTTCACGATCAAGCTTCTATTGAAGGACGAAGCTTAATATTTATAGCAGATATTGGGCGTGTGGCTGCCAGGTTCCCGCCCATGAACTTTTTGCTAGATCATTTGAATTTCGACCACATGGCAGCATCTTGACTAGGTTGCCATCCACGTGTCATGTTCCTAGTTTCTTGGATCACGTGCCAGGTGCCAACCTCGGTTCACGTGCCCAATCATCAGCCTGAATCGCCTGCAGACAGAGACAGAAGAAATGTATATACTTAGTCAGTTCTGGCTATTAACAAGAATGTATATACTTCAGAAACATCAACTGAGTAAGTGTGTACAACGTGAAAGAGTGTATAGACTTGAAACAATAGTTAGCCAAGTGTGTGTGTCATGTGAGAATGTATATACTTGGAGGTCTTTCAGTGAACTCAGTGTATAGACTTAGTTAGTTCAGGGCTATCCAAACCAATGTATAGACTTAATGGATAAACTCATGAAAGGCAGTGTATAGACATGTGATGAACAATGCAAACGAGCCTTACCAATGTGTAAACTTAACAAAACTTCAGCCACTGTATAGACTTCACGAAGCCTAACCAGTGTACAGACTTGGACCCAGTTTGCTGTGAGCACTGAAGACTCAAGTTATAGCAACCGAATGTATAGAGTTGTGGTCGAACAACCCAATGTATAGACTTGAAAGTGTAAGACTCTTAATAAGACGGTGTGCAGTGTATAGACTTGATGCTCAACGGTGATGTATAGACTTCGACAAGCTTGAGCCAGTGTATAGACTTTGCCAGAGTGAGACGATGCATGAGACACTCGGCTGTACAGACTTGCAAAGTTCTGAATGAGACGATCGGCTGTAGGACCGATGTACAGACTCTAGATGTGAAGGCAGTCTGTATAGACTTGAATCGCTTGAAGCGATGTACAGACTTGGTGAGGCTCAAGCAGTGTACAGACTTGTGAAGGCTTCAGCGTTGTACAGACATGGAAGTACCACTGAGGATGTATAGACTTGATGAACCACTGTGGATGTATAGACTTGATTGAGTGAAGCCGATGTACAGACTTGCCGATTGGAAGCCACTGTACAGACTTGGAAAACGTGAAGCCAATGTATAGACTTGAAAGTCCACTGTGGATGTATGGACTTGAGCGAATGAAGCCGATGTACAGACTTGTTAATTCGAAGCCTCTGTACAAACTTTGAAGAGCAGTTCAATGTACAGACTTGAAAGTCCACTGAGCTAATGTATAGACTTCACGCTGTATAGATTTTGAGGCTTTGAACGTTTGAGCAGAATGAAATGTACAGGCTTAACGATGTATATACTTGGCCAGGAAAGCGTAGGGAAATGTATGAATGTAGGACTTGGCCAAGCGTCGGAAAAGATATGGAATGTACAGACTTGGTGAACCAAAGTCCAGTGTATAGACTTGGAGAACAGTTCATTGTATTGACTTGGCGTTGTATAGACTTGGCTTTGAACGCTTGAGCTGAAGACAATGTGCAGACTTAGCGATGTATAGACTTTGCCCAAGGAACCGAATGTATAGACTTTGCCACAGTCTAATGTACATGCTTTGCAGAAGTGAACGAGCCAATGTATAGACTTCAAAAGAAGCAGTCCGATGTACAGACTTCAAGAATTCTAGACAACGGACGCTGTACAGACTTGGACTCAAGGAATGTACATACTTAGCATGAAGACTGCCAGTCGATGTATAGACTTGGCTGAAGCTATCTCTGAAGCAATGTTCAGACTTTGTTCAATGTATGAACTTTAGTGTGTGCGAGCCTGCTGACATGCAATGTGTAGACTTTGAGTGTGTGAAGCAGGCGTTGTACAGACTATGCAAGCATGACACTGGGCGATGTATAGACTTACACTATCGGATGTGTAGACTTCATGAGAATGCAGTAGCCAGTGTATAGACATGAAGCTTGACACTCCAGTGTATAGAGTTGAGGCTTGGAAGGATGTATAGAGTTGAGCTGTACTGACTTTGGCAATGTGCAGACTTAACTGATCGGGCAGTGTGCAGACTTAGATTATTAGGACCAGTGTATAGACTTCAGTTAGAAGGTGCCCGATGTACAGACTTGAAGAAGTTATGCCAATGTATAGACTAAATAGATCAAGCTGGTGTATAGACTTTGGTACCCAGACTATCAATGTTCTGATGTGTCGACCCACCCTTGCTGATGAGTCGACCCACTACTGTCCATATTAACCAAACAGTGTAGATAGATGAGATAATGAAACAGCATATGAACTGTACTCACTTAGGTGATGAACCAGCATTAATCTAGAGATAAATGATTGATTTATAGTGTGAGACATCATCAAAACCATAGGGAAGCAACACAAGTAACCACAAACAAGTGACTAGCTGGGGTCACGCCCGTCGACGTGCGTCCACTGTCCCCAACCACGTGTGCACACACAGACCACGCTTCCTAGGTTTGGCCCTCTGACCGATTTTCCCCTGGCACTGGACTCTGATTAGACGAGGGGCCCGAAAGAAACCAGTTTAAAACCGTCCTCAGGGTAAGTTCGTACACCACTCCCTGGTGCAACCGGTACCGTGTACTGGTAGGCTACGACTAGTGGAGGGTCACTGAAGGAGTAGTCTCTCGAGTCAACGGAAAACAACGTCACAATCATAGGTACGCGGAACACTCCTTGCACCAACACAGTCACACGGAGGCACAAGCCGAAATCACCATCTCCCGGGACCCCACGGCACCCTCACGTGTGGCCCCCACATGATGCCCAGCATCAGTTGGACCACGGGTCAGCACAGGGATCGAGATTCGCTCATCCGGGACTCGAATCGGCAAGGGATGGGAGACGCGGTCACCGGAGGACCGCCTCCTGGGGTAGCGGCCTGCCCAGGACCGCAACCACACAGTCGCGATCCTCTTGGGACCGCGACCATCCCAGCACCAAATGATGAACGCGGTCACCTCGTGACCGTGTTCACACAGTAGCGGTCTCCTGGAGACCGCGACTGGCGTGCAACGGTCAAATGTCTCGGGGTCCGTGCCGGTCCCCACGGTGAACGTGGTCGCCACCAAACCGCTACCAACAGTCGCGGTCTGTTGCAAGACCGTTACCGCCCACCGACACTCTAAAGCCCCAACGGTTCAAAACCTGATGAAAGCGGTCCCCGCCTGACCGCGACCAGTGAAAATGGTCACTCGTGGACCGCGATCATCTCAGAAAATCGAGAACGACGGGAAATGGCCGAAAACACCATTCCACGCCGCAATCACCCCAGGGTGATAGGGAAACAAAGGGGGAACTCGTCCCCACGCCCTAGTGCATCGAATGATGCCCCCAAAACTCCAAATGGCGCGTTAAAACTCTAGATTGGCGCTCAAACCCCCAAAGCATGGATTTCCCGTCCCGAGCTCAAACGAACCCCTCTCGGCTCCCCGCCGGCCTAGAAATCACGGGAAAGGAAAGCACGGAGATAGAGGATCATCACCCTACCTCGGGGTTGTCTGAAACGTGGCAGATCGCCGCCGATCCTCAAGAATCGCTTGAAACTTCACGAACTCCCCGCGCCCTCACCGAGCACCGAACACTGCCACGATCACCACGCCGCCGCCTATGCCACGACGTCGTCGCCTTACCGCGTCCGCAGCCGAAGGGGATGGTGCCGGGGCTAGCACCGGAAGAGGGGGGCCGATCACGGTGGAAGCGCTCACGGGAGAGGAGGGAGGAATAAGAAGAAAGAGAAAGGGAAAAAGAAAAGAAAAAGAAATGGGATTATATAGAAAATCTGATTTTTCAGAAAAATACCAAAAAATAGAAAAATATGTTTTCGGAATACTCGGAATGCACCGATCGCAACGGTACCACTCGTGCCTAGGCGAATGGCCCGGTCCACCCGTAGCGAGCTTCCGAAGAAAAAACCAAAACACATACCAGAAATCGGAAAACACACGAGGAAAAGCCGCGGAACGCCCCCGGGCCTCCGAAACAACTCCGAATCGCGCCGATCCGAACACGAAAGATGTCCGAAACGAAATTACAGACACAACAGAGCCGGACGCTCCGAAAAACTAGATCTGGGAACAAAAAAGAAGGATCTGAAAGGTCCAGGATATTACAGTCCTCATAGAACGCTGTTCTGGCGATTCTGTGAGAAATATGTGTCTGTCTGAATGGGCGACCAATTGTCATTGAATGAGCGACCGTCCATTGGGGTGCCTTTTCTGAAAGCTTGTCCTGTGCTTGTGAATTGCGACCTTACAAATGGGCGCTTATTGAAAGAGCGACCGTCCGATAAGGCTGTTGAGTGCAGAGGATAGTCAAGCTAGAGGGGGAGGGGGTGAATAGATTGACTTTCATAAAATTTTATTATTAATCGGAACAAAAGAGAATAACTAGATACAAATTCGATCAATTGAACTAATTCAATCTGATTGCGCCAATTTATAAACGTTACTATTCATGCACCTAGCGTTGAGCTAAACGCAAAATCAAATCACACCACAGAAGAACACTAAAGTTTTAAGGTGGTTCAGTCTCCTTGCAGAGGCCTACGTCCACCTCCTCACTAAATCAGTGAGGAATCCTGCTGAGCGTAACAGCTTGGCTAAACTGAGGATCAAACTCCTCAACATAGTTGAGTGATCCAGCTCAACTACACCAGGATCTAAATCCTGAACCGCTGGCGAACAACTTGAAGGCACAAAGGCCTGTCCACTTCTGATCTCAGCACAATACACTAGATCAGAAAAACCAACCTCTCTCAACAGAACAATCCGAGAGAGATAATTGTCAAGAGACTGAGCTCGACTTGAAAATAAACAACCTGAAACAAAGGATTCACACAACGGTGAAAAGGAAAAGCTGATCTTCAGATCTGAGACACAATATACTCTTAGAGCGTGCTTGGATCTCTGGAGGAAATCTCTTCTCAGCAGATCGATCTTTGCTTCTCAGATTCACTGGATCAGCTTCAAGTTCTTCACGATCTTCCTCGCTCCTTTTCTGTGATGCTCTTCGTCTTTAGACTCTTTTGCTCACTTCCCGCTGTATTTTTGCCACTTTGATTTTTCTCCTCTTTTCTTTTTTATACCTGTACGAAGCACGTTGACCACGATCTGTGTGTACCCAGTGGGCCCCTGCCTGATCGTCTTAGTGACTTAACCATCGTACGCTTCATGTCATGCTGGGTGCGTTGACGCAGGATGCTGCTGCGTCCACTCATCAGCTACTTGAAACATTAATATGAACTACAGCGTCGACCCATTGAGTTGCTGCGTCGACTCTGCCAAGGTTCTTCAGAAGCTTTACTTCAGATTGTTTGAACGGCTGCGTCCACACTGCTTGTTCGTAGCGTTGACGCATCAATGCATTACAGAAGCTGCCTTGTACTGATTATTGAACTGTTGCGTCCACGCTGCTTGATGATAGCGTTGACGCACTCGTTAGCACTTTGCCCTGTTTCAATCTTACTTCAAGAAACACAAATACATTTAGCATACATCTAATCATGTTTGTCATCATCAAAACCAGGAGGACAACAATCTCCCCCTTTTTGATGATGGCAACACTAATATGATTTAAGGCATACACATGACTATTTGACATCCAAAATCATAGGTATTATCAACATTTCACTATAGAGACATCACAAAAAGAAATTACTTCATGTACTCAAAATTTCATGTATGCTTAAGTTTCAAATTCAAGTTTCTTCCATATTCCTCCCATATTCAAAAATATTCTCCCCCTTTGACATCAACAAGAAGGGGGCAAAGCAAAAGAGAACATCGACCATAAGACCTCAGTGAAAAAACCGGTCTGGTCGAGAAGAGGAACCACGAGCCCTGGGTGTGTGACTGTGAGGTCGATCTCTGGACAGCAAGGAGCGAAGTTCTTGTGATATCTCAGGAAGCTGGATGTTCAGTGAATTCCTCATATGAGCTATGGTAGAAGACATTTCATCTTGAACAAGTTTTGAATTTTCTAGTTGTTTGCCAATGGAGGAAAGTTCAGCAATTACTTTGTCAATCTTATCAAATATAGTTGTGATGCTATGAGGCAGTGAATTAATTTGTCCTTTTAATGTTTCAACTGCAATCCTGACATCATAGTATACATCAATGATCTTGGCAAACGACTGAAAGAATGAGGGTTGATTGCTATGCAAATCATGCACCAAGTTGGCCATTTTTTCTAGGAGGGTGGATATACCCTTCAGTACTTGCCTGGAAGCCTGGTCAGTTACCATCTTGGTAAGCAAAAATTTCTGCCACTCAGATAACACTGAAACTTCAAATTTCAAAATTCTAGAATGCAATCGGTTGATATGAAAGTTTGTGAACTCCATCAATTTGTCCATCTTAGCATCTTGCCGTTGCATCATCATAGTTAGATTAACAAACATTTCTTCAACGGTTGCTGGAATTGGAATTTCACTAGAAGCTGAAGAAGGTCTGCTGCAAGATCCAAGAACTCTGCAAATATTAGGTTCCTCTGTGGGTGCAAAGCTACTGGGTTCACCAGTTTCCATTTGAGTTCTTGAAGACCTTTCACCACTTTTTTCTTGTGAAGTTTGCTCCGCAGAATGTGCCTGAACTAGAGGTTCCCTCATAGGAGAATGGATTCTTACATTACTATCTTCTGCTCCTACATCCTTGACTCTAGAAGAAAGTGGTGCCTCTGTCCTTGTTTCCTTACTTGTTTCCAAGGGGGCCGTTTTCTGACTAGGAAGAATTCTGACAGGTTTTCCATCGATAATTTTAAATCCCATAAGTTTCTGAACATAATCCAAAGAATACAAGTTGCCTCTGGGAATTACACATTTTTTCTCAGTTGACAAATTCACTCCTACTGTTCTAAATATAGAAGTAAGGTGTGCTGCATAAGGTAAAGTTCTAGAATGGTTCAAGCACGTACCCATTGTCTGGATTACTACATCGATCAATGAAATCTTGATCTCCTTTATCATGCAATACAGCAGGAATCTTTGCATTTCTGTAACCCTCTCCCATCCACTGCTTTGAGGAGTGATAATAGATGTGCATATGTGATGCAACAATCTGATAGATGGCGTAAACCTATTTGCTTTCAAACTTGACAGGAAAAGCACAAATGGTTATTGCCAATTTTTGGGAGGTTGTTTGATTTCTTGGGCTTCCAAGAAGCAACACTCAGTAGCACTATCCACTACAGAGGCAGAATATGTCGCTGCAGGGAGTTGTGGAACTCAAGTGTTGTGGATCAAACACCAACTCCAGGATTATCAAATTAATCTTGGATGTGTCCCAATATCGTGTGATAACACAAGTGCCATAAACCTGGCCAAGTTTGCATCCAGCATAGTCTGCATCCGAATAAGATACAAGATCAAAAGAGCAAGATGCAGGATACCAAATCCCTAAATCTTGAGTTCCAGCAAGATATCGAAAGATACGCTTGACAGAACTTAAGTGGGATTCTCTAGGATCAGATTGAAAACGAGAACACATGCACACACTAAATTGAATATCTGGTCTAGATGCTGTAAGATAGAGGAGTGATCCGATCATACCTTGATAAGTTTTTGCATCTACTTGGTTACCTTTCAGATCTGCATCCAAATTTCTGTTAATGCTCATTGGAGTGCTCATGGCCTTCAAGTTTTCCATCTTGTATTTCTTCAACAATTCGGAGATGTATTTTGCCTGACTGATAAAGCACCCTTCCTTGCTTTGAGTAATCTGTAGACCTAGAAAGAACTGAAGTTCACCCATTAGACTCATCTCAAATTCAGTAGTCATTAACCTAGCAAATTCCTCACACATACTAGATTCAGTGGCTCCAAAAATTATATCATCAACATAAATTTGAATCAGAATTATGTCTGAATTTCTTACCTTTGTGAATAAAGTTTGATCCACTTTACCTCTTGAATACCCATTTTCAAGGAGGTATAAGCTGAGTCTATCATACCATGCTCGAGGTGCTTGTTTGAGCCCGTAGAGGGCTTTATTCAACCTGTACACATGGTTAGAATTTTCTGTGCATTCAAATCCAGGGGGCTGTTCTACATACACTTCTTCTCTTATTAGACCATTCAAAAAAGCACTTTTTACGTCCATTTGCTACAACTTTATTCTATAACTGCTAGCATAAGCAAGAAGCAATCTGATAGCTTCTAATCTAGCTACTGGAGCAAAGGATTCTTTGAAGTCGACTCCAAATTCCTGATTGTATCCCTGTGCTACCAGTCTAGCTTTATTCCTCATAACAATTCCTTTTTCATTTTGTTTATTTCTAAAGACCCACTTAGTCCCAATCACAGCATGATCCTTTGGTCTAGGTACAAGATGCCATACATTATTTCTTTCAAATTGATTTAGTTCTTCATGCATGGCATTTATCCAAGATTCATCTTTTAAGGCCTCACCTACATTTTTAGGTTCAACTTGTGAGACAAGAGCTAGATTGTCCATTTCTTCAATATTCTTAAAATGTGATCGAGTTCTTGTAGGGTCATGCAGATTTCCAATAATACTTGATAAAGGATGATCCTTTAATGTTCTAACATTGATTAAAGGATTACCTTCATTTATACTTGCATTGCCTCGGTTACTCGATTCCGCTTGGTCTTCATTTGCTCTTGACTCTTCCTCTTGATGAACTTGTTCTTCTTTCTCTTCAAGAAATTTTCCATCATCCTTGTCCATGCAATGTTGCTCGATTTCAGATTTTTCATTTAATTCATCAAATACAACATGAGGTGATTCTTCAACAGCTTGTGTTTTTAGATTTAAAACTCTATAAGCCCTAGAGTGAATAGAATATCCTAGAAATATAGCAGGTTCACTCTTAGGTTCGAATTTGTCCAAGACTCTTTTATCATTATTTTGCACAAAACATTTTGATCCAAAGACTTTGAAATGTGCGACAGACGGTTTCTTACCTTTCATTAGCTCATATGGAGTCTTTTTGGACTTAGATCTTACCATTGCTCGGTTCACTATATAACAAGCTGTATTTACTGCTTCTGCCCAGAACTTCCTTGGGAGTTCCCCTTCAATCAACATGGTTCTGGCCATCTCCACAAGAGTTCTATTTCTTCTTTCCACAACTCCATTTTGTTCAGGAGTTCTTGGAGAAGAGAATTTGTGTGAAATACATGTTGCTCTGCAGAAATCATCAAATTCAGAGTTATCAAATTCTCCTCCATGATCTGATATGATTGATGAAATGATAAACTTACCCTCTTGCTTTACTTTCTTAAAGAAGACCTGAAATTCTTCAAATGCATCATTCTTGTGAGTTAGAAAGAATACCCAAGTAAACCTAGAAAAATCATCCACTAAAACAAATCCATATTTGCTTCCATTTACACTTGCTGTTCTAGTGGGTCCAAACAAGTCCATATGAATGAGTTCAAAAGGTTTAGAGGACTGATTTTCAAGTCTGGACTTAAATGACTTTCTAGTATGCTTACCTTGAGTGCATGCATTGCAGATTTTTTCATTTTGTTTAAATGATACATCTGGCAGACCATTCACCATGCTGAACTTTACTAACTTATGCATGACACTATAGCTAGCATGCCCTAGCCTACGGTGCCAAAGCCAAGCAAGTTCATTTTTATTCACAGCAAGATAGAGATTATTATGCGCAGGATCATCTAAGTCCACCATGTACATGTTGTTTATTCTTTTTCCAATGAACTTAATTTTTTCAGACTTCATATCAAGAATAGTGCAGACATGAGATTCAAACACAACCTTATTTCCTTTATCACACAGTTGGCTGATACTTAGCAGATTATATTCTAGTCCTTCAACAAATAAAACATCATCAATAGAGTTCGAAGGATTGTTGCCAACTTTACCTTTTCCAATGATTTTACCTTTATTGTTACCTCCAAACGTTACATGACCTCCATCTTTTTCAACCAAGAAACACAATTTATCTTTATCGCCCATCATATGTCTTGAACAGCCACTATCGAGATACCACCGGTTGTGCATGGCTGCAAGGCATTCCTGCAATTCATTTCAAACAAGAGATTTTGGAACCCAAACACTCTTGGGTCCCATGAAACCACATGATTGTTCCAAATAGGATAACAAGCTCTTAGGAATCCATGCTTGTTTATATGAATGTTCTGGATTATGAACTTTCTGATTTCCTTGAAATCCTTTTTGATATGAGTTTATTGAACCTTTTCTATTATTATTGAAATGTATGTTATTGTTTGTATTCTTATTCCAATTATTGTGACTGGCCCATGAAGTATTAGACCATTTAGGCCAACTGATATGCATGGGATGCGTAGACGCACTATGATGATTGCGTTGACTCCTCCACCCAGTATTCTCATAATACATGTTCTGATTTCTCAGATGCGTAGACTCTCCAAACCAACTGCGTCAACTCTTCCATCCAACGTTCCTATTGTATAGACTTTGATTCATGGACAGCGTCGACTCACCATAGGAGCTGCGTTGACTCTTCCGAGCATCTCTACCGGGATACCCTTTCTGTAATGCAGTATGTGTTGACTCAGTGTATACATTGCGCTGACGCAGTTGATTTACACCAGACTTTTGACTCTCAGATTTCCTATATGCATGCTGGTGTGATGATGATGATGAACTGAATGAAGATTTGTGCGTGTCAGATGTTATTTTCTCCTTGCCTTTTCCCTTATTAATTTCACTAATCTTTATAGAATTTTCTTGGCTTTTCTCAGATGTGTTCTGTTCTGAAACAAATGTGATAAGTTTGGTTCTTAGAGCCTTTTTCTTCATTGGATTAAACCCAAGACCCTCTTTTCCAACATTAACCTTTATCCCCATGACAGCTTCAAGATTGTCCTTTCCTTGGGTTAATTTCTCAAGTGAAGCTTGTTTGTCCTGATTTTCATCTTCCAACTTCTTTAAGCTTTCCTGGAGTTCCTGGTTCACTCCACAAATAGCTTCATACTTTTCTTCAGCAATTTTAACATCACTTTCCAATTTTTGCATTCTAAGTTTTAATTCATCATGCACTTTTAATAAAAATTCATTTTCCCTCTTCATCTCAATTAATTGAGCCTCGCTTTCTTCATTTTCTTCTAGAGTCTCTTTTAAATGAGTAATTTCAGCTTCAAGGTTTTTAACCTTCTCACTCAATGAGGTTTCCAGGTTGGTTTGACTTTTCTTTTTCTTGAGGGATTTGTTCTCTTTCTTCACATTTTCATATTTATCTAGAAGTTCATTAAAAGCATCTTCCCAATCACTACAAGTAAAATCTTCAAATGGAGATATTACCTCATCTTGGTCATCTCCTTTTGCCATGAAACATAGCTTTATGTCACCTTCATCTTCGGATGAACTGTTCTCTTCACCTTCATCCTTTTCTTCATCGCTCCAAGTACTTATCATAGCCTTGGGCTTATTGTTCCTCCATTTTGGTTGACTTTTCTTTAAGTTCTCAGGACATTCAGATTTGATGTGCCCCTGCTTCCTGCATTTGTAACACACTACCTTGTCAGATTTTTTAAAGTTTTCTGATTTAACTCTTGAATTATTTCTTACCTGAGTTCTGCTACCCCTTACAAATTTACCTTCCTTTCTTAGGAATTTCTTGAATTTCCTAGTGAGCATGGCAATTTCACTTGAGTCATCTTCGGACGAGGAAGATTGACTGTCATCTGAGTTCTCCATGCTACTAGGACCTGCCTTGAGAGCAAGAGGCTTCTTCTTCTTGAAATCTTCATCAATTTTTCTAAAATTTAACTCATAGGCCATTAGTGACCCAATAAGCTCATCAGGAGTTGTTGTGGGAAGATTCCTGGATTCCTCTACAACAGTGGCCTTAGTATGCCAAATTGGTGTAAGGGATCTAAGAATTTTCCTCACCAATTCATAATCACTATAGACTTTTCCTAGTCCTTTAAGGCCATTTTCCAGCACGGTTAATCTAGCATACATTTCAGATATGTTCTCATCAGGTTTCATTCTAAAAGACTTATATTCAGAAATTAACATGTTTGCTTTAGTTTCTCTTACCTCTGAGGTACCTTCGTAGATAACCTCAAGTCTGTCCCACATTTCTTTAGCACTGGCACATGATGATATTCGAGAAAATTCCTTTGGATGCAATGAGCACTGCATAATATTCATCGCTTGCCAATTAATATTGGATTTGCGAATCTGCTCTTTTACCCATAGCTCCTCATCTCCTTCGATCTGATAAGGTCCCTTGCTCACGACCCTCCAGATTTCGTGATCCTGCGCTCTTAAGAAAACTTGCATTCAATTTTTCCAATAAGAATAGTTAGTTCCATCAAAAAATGGTGGTCTATTAATTGCATATCCCTCTGGTATGAGACCTCTATTCTCCATTAAATCTCTCTAGGTGGTTAAGCCAATATAAGAGAGCCTGGCGCTCTGATACCACTTGTTGAGCATAGAGGATAGTCAAGCTAGAGGGGGAGGGGGTGAATAGATTGACTTTCACAAAAGTTTATTATTAATCGGAACAAAAGAGAATAACTAGATACAAATTTGATCAATTGAACTAATTCAATCTGATTGCGCCAATTTATAAACGTTCCTATTCATGCACCTAGCGTTGAGCTAAACGTAAAATCAAATCACACCACAGAAGAACACTAAAGTTTTAAGGTGGTTCGGTCTCCTTGCAGAGGCCTACGTCCACCTCCTCACTAAATCAGTGAGGAATCCTACTGAGCGTTACAGCTTGGATAAATTGAGGATCAAACTCCTCAACACAGTTGAGTGATCCAGCTCAACTACACTAGGATCTAAATCCTGAACCGCTGGCGAACAGCTTGAAGGCACAAAGGCCTGTCCACTTCTGATCTCAGCACAATACGCTAGATCAGAAAAACCAACCTCTCTCAACAGAACAATCTGAGAGAAATAATTGTCAAGAGACTGAGCTCGACTTAAAAACAAACAACCTAAAACAAAGGATTCACACAACGATGAAAAGGAAAAGTTGATCTTCAGATCTGAGACACAATATACTCTTAGAGCATGCTTGGATCTCTGGAGGAAATCTCTTCTCAGCAGATCGATCTTTGCTTCTCAGATTCACTGGATCAGCTTCAAGTTCTTCACGATCTTCCTCGCTCCTTTTCTGTGATGCTCTTCGTCTTCAGACTCTTCTGCTCACTTCCCCCTCTATTTTTGCCACTTTGATTTTTCTCCTCTTTTCTTTTTTATACCTGTACGAAGCACGTTGACCATGATCTGTGTGTACCCAATGGGCCCCTGCCTGATCGTCTTAGTGACTTAACCATCGTACGCTTCATGTCATGCTGGGTGCGTTGACGTAGGATGCTACTGCGTCCACTCATCAGCTACTTGAAACATTAATATGAACTACAGCATCGACCCATTGAGTTGCTGCGTCGACTCTGCCAAGGTTCTTCAGAAGCTTTACTTTAGATTGTTTGAACGGCTGCGTCCATGCTGCTTGATCGTAGCGTTGACGCATCAATGCATTACAGAAGCTGCCTTGTACTGATTTTTGAACTGTTGCGTCCACGCTGCTTGATGATAGCGTTGACGCACTCGTTAGCACTTTGCCCTGTTTCAATCTTACTTCAAGAAACACAAATACATTTAGCATACATCTAATCATGTTTGTCATCATCAAAACCAGGAGGACAACAAAGGCGTGACTTCTTCAAGCTTCTTCTGTTCACAGAATAGGCGTCCACTAGAGTGGGGGCGCATTCTGAAATGGCGGCGACCTTATTGGATGCCTTTTTATCTAGATTTCATGAATTGATTCGGTCTCATGTGTCATCGTACTATACTTGTCAAGGTCCATTCTTGAATCTCTATTCTATGAATCTGCCCTAGTGTTCTTACATTCTTGATCCTTGGAACTCTTGGCCATCAAAGTTCTCGATTTCTATATCTTGCATGACCAGCATGAGCATGTTAAATTGTAATTAACTTAAAGCTAGCTTGGAGCTTGAGATAGTAAGTCCTACTGAACGTTCGCTCACCAAGTTTATTTCCATATTTTTCAGTCAATGACCCTAGCGATGACAAGACCACACAAGATGGGCAAGGGCAAGAGTGATGAGTACTCTGACATTTAGACGAACCATCTAGTCTGGCTATCTTGTGTCTTATGTTAAGTCTAGTCAAGTATCTCATTGTAATTTTTTTTTACTGAGTCTTTCATTTTATTTGGGTCCAAGTTGTAATAAACTTATATTTTGAATGAAAAGTCTATTTTGTTCAATTACATCTTATCTTATGGTTATGCTCTGATTGACTCGACTGTTTAACTGTCACATTCCGAGCAAACGAACATATTCCGCTGCTATCGGTTCGGGACGTGACAGAAGGTGGTATCCGAGCCTAGGCTTTCTAAATCCCTAAGTCATTAAGTCCAAGTTATATATCGAGTTACCCTTGTGAGTTATCCTATAGGAACCCCGTGAGATTTGGGTAGAGCTATGGGCTAATAAATAAAATATGTTCCATCTATGCTAGATAAAGGTCAAAATATGAGTAATCATCACTTTAAAACTCGTGTTGTAGGATAGAATGGTTGCCGAGCGAGCCCAATGGAGAGAGATGCAACGCACTGTCCAAGGATTAACACAAGCCTTACAACAAGTCGCACAAGGAGGGGCACAACATGGTGCTGGGGATTTGCATAGGAAGTTTCAAAAGATGAATCCCTCGAAGTTTAGTGGGTCTACCGACCCGGATGAAGTAGAGAATTGGGTGCAAAAAATAGAGAGAACCTTCAAAGTGATGCAATGCACCGACGAAGAGAGGGTACTACTAGGGACCTATCAATTAGAAAAGGATGCTCGAGCATGGTGGGAATCGGTGGAAGTAATTCTGCCCAACGGTCCAGTAACTTGGGATGAGTTCTTAGAGCACTTCAATGAGAAGTATTTCTCAGAAAGGATCCGTGAGAAGAAGGCCATGGAGTTTGCGGCTTTGAAACAACGTAGTCTATCCGTAGCAGTGTATGAGGTGAAGTTTTCTAGATTATCCCGATATGCACCACACCTACCTGCATGGAGAAAATGAGAGCAAAGAGATTTATGAATGGCTTGAATGTGGAACTTATTCCTCAATTAACTCCACTAGAAATCCAAACATATACAGAGATGGTTAGAAAAGCACAACTCTTGGAGGATGCCATGGACAGGGTGGAGTGAGTCAAAGGAAAGATCGTGAAAAAGGAGCAAGCAAATGGATCCAAGAATACGGAACCCGTTAATGGCAAGAAGAGATCAAATGGAGGTAACGGTTCTCGGAAGGACAAGAAACCCCGGAATGATGATCAACAAATTATTCCAGCCAAGGGAAAGTGCGAGCATCACAAGAAGGGAAGGCACAACCCATACGAGTTCTGGTATATGAAGTCCCGCGATCAATGGCACCCAAGAGAGGGGTGAATTGGGTGTTTACAAATTTTAATAAAACCTTTTGCCTTTTTAAAGAATGTGATAAAATGCTAATCAAGAGGTTCAAATCTATTTGTTCACGGATTGGATTTATCAAACTTAATTTGATGATGATATGGATTATGCAAGATATATATGGATGAATCCGGAACAATAATTTATACTAACACTCACGTAGAATGGAGGTAGAGGAAAAGGACCAAATCACACAGTTCAACACACAATGCACATCGATTTTTAAGGTGGTTCGGATGCAACGATAGTAATCCCATGTCCACCCCTCACCAAACACGGTGAGGCTTCACTCGGGGATAAATTCCCAAACGGAGACGACGCTCTAAACAGACATGGGGCGATGCCCGTACACACACGAGGACACGCCCCAACACACAAGCACACACACGGTGACGAGGTCTCCAACCTGATCCGACAACCAGATCAACAACACACACACATGCTACGACAGATGTAGCACTCCACACACTAGAACGACCGGATCTAGATAGATCCACACACACACGTAGATCTAGGAAGATCCACGCACACACACGAATCAGACACGACACACACACACGACCACGAATCAAAAAATGATCCACACACCCACAAGTGCTTACAGTTTATGAGAAACATAAATATAACACCCAAAACATAAAGACATTGAGGCACAGTTTAGAAAACTCTTGATTTGGCTTCCCTTTGAATATATGCTACTGATCTTTGAATGTGGCTTCAATCTTCACTTGAGCAGAGCTTGAAAGACTTCAGATGGATCTTGAGAAGCAATATTCTTTCACCTTTTAGCAACCTACTCTCGAATTCATGCTTGCTTGCTTCTTCTTCTTTCTCCCTTGGGTGATCTTCCTTTTGAATCCTTGCTTGCTTGCTTCTTCACTTCCTTGGCGGTTGCTAGCTTCAGAATGAGCTTGAATCACCTTGGAGATGGATGATGAACTCTTGCACGAAGTACTGTTCACGGAGTTACAGTACACTTCTTCTCCCTTGGACAGCCTCTCCTTGAAGCCCTTGGAGTTGTTAGGGTTTATGACCCCAATGAGATCTTTTATAGATCTTGGAAGGTTAGGAGACAACACCCAGACCAGATCCACAAATCCCTCCTTGATTGGGGGTAATGGGATTAAAGAAATGGGGAAGGGAATCTCTCTACGAGCTGGAAATATAAAGTCAAAAATGGGGGCTTCAGGGCTATCAATCGACCGGAACGCCTGGGTCGGTCAACCGAAAATCTGCAGACTTCATATGGTTGCATTCTACCAAAACCGGTCGACCGACCCTATGGCGGCGGTCGACCAAAAATCTGCAGAGATGGGATTTTTCGGTTCTGTCAATTCTGGTCGACCGGCCAAGGTCCGTTGGTCGACCGAAGTTGCCCAAACCTGCAAAAATGAATAGTTAGCCCAATGAAACATATCCAAAAGTCAAAGGCTTCATGTCCTCATTCATTTAATGCATTTTGGGATTGGATTTAACTTGGTTTATGCATTAGAAAAGTTTAGACCATTTGAGCATTTAACAATGATTGGAATGAAGAACTAATGCATTTGAAGAACTTATGCATTCAAACTAAACTTGCAAGTTATCAATCCATGCAATCATTGTGAACCTCAATTACAATGAATGAAGTCTATAAATGAGAGGTATATGAAATACCCATGGTGAGATCAATGCTATAACAAGGTAAGAATTTTACCAATGGTTCTTGACAGTAAATGACATATACCACCTCTTTTGAAATGTAGAGAAGCAAGGTGCTTATCCACACGTTAGGTTTACCAGGCGATTGCCATGAGTTTGATCCTACAAGTCAAAGTAGTCAAGGTTAATTCATCATGAATTGCAAGGGACTTTGTTCATTCAGAGTCGGCTTGAAACCTCTTGTAGAACCAACAATTTCAACCAAGGGTCAAAACCGTATTGCAATGCATCTAATCAACATGTTATAGCAAGGAATCTAATCAACATGTTTGAGCCTCAAAATCCATTTATCATCTCAACCATAGTTCAATCAACATGAATGCATACTGTCATCAGGAACAATACAATCAATCAAATATTAAGTTTAGTTATCATTAAAAGCATAACAATAAGTTTGGTTATCATCAAAAACATAACACAATAATTTCCCCCTTTTTGATGATGACAAACTTAATGATGATACAACAGAATGACACAGATATTCTTCTCCCCCTGTCACATACAAGCATCAATCTTTCTCCCCCTTTGACATTATCAAAAAGTGGGATAATGCAAATCTCTCTCCCCTATCAGCATTATCAAAAGGTGGGAAGAAGCCAATGAAGAAAGAGCAAATCTTTCTCCCTCTTTGAAACAGCAATAGCCTAGAATTCAGATGAAGCAACAGCAAATTATTGACAAGCTGGTTCATGGACAAAGGCATAGACACCAAATTATTTTTTGTTAATTTTCATGGTTGCAGATTTTATTTGTCTTGTGATACTAATGGGTGAATTATTTTGTCATGGGAAGATGAGTAGACCTGAGACCAACAAAATATTATGATTCCAATCTTTCTCCCCCTTTGCCATTCAATGCCTAAAGCTTATTGAGCAAGTGTGAAGTATTTGAAGTCTATTCAATTTTTAAAATTTCATTATTTTTTAGATTTTTAAATTTTAGTTTGAAATGCATGAAATACAACACATGCAAGTGATGACATATGAGATACACAATCAAACAAATATGTATATATATATGCAACACAGCTCCCCCGTACTTATTTAAGAGATGATAGGTATAGGAAGGGTGCATGAGGGTCATAACAACGGGAATGCTCATATATAACACCTAAGAGATTGTGCAATCATATAGGAAAAGCCATGCAATAGTCAATGCAGTCAATCAATTTTTTGAATACATATTAAATCAAATTTTCAAATGTGTAAGTGAATAACATGAAAATTGATTATAGCCATATAGATATTTAATTTTTCAAGTCAACACAGTGAGAGATTATACCGACTGCATTTCTATTTATGAGAATAGCGTATTGGAGCTACGCTCTACCTCATCAAATTTTAACATCAAATTTTTCAATAAGTGCAGAATTTTTCAATGAATGATCAACTTTAAATCATTCCTTTTTACGCGAGGAGACACATGGAGCTTATGCCAGAATCCCCAGTTACTCAGAATATTGAACCGTTTCATTTCTTTCTGAACAGAGGTACTTTAGTGAAACACCTTTCAGAAATGAACCACATCACGTCTCACATGATGTGCATCTAATTTACTCAGTGAAACTAAGCATTGCTCTGCCATTGATTTTCATTTCAAATTTTTCAACAATGATAGGTAGATAACTTTTTCCTCAACTGCCTCTTCAACATACATGCAACAAGTTTAATATCTCTAAAGTGTTGAAAGGAAATACCTATATCCTTATGTTTAACACTCATTTTCACATTATGTGTAAAAATGTGTATGAATTTGATTCAGCATGTATACCAAAAATATCATGAACGCATGGTAGTGCAACTCCCCCTAAATAGATGCACTTATGAAGTATGAACTCTCCCAGAGTATATGACATGAGACATACCAATAATGACTCAAATACAACATTATTTATCAAGAAGTCATAGGGTCATAGAAATTCCAAAGAATGGGGGTGAATAGCATATAATATCAAGCAAGCACACAGAGGAAATGTATGCAACATGCAATGCAAATGTGTAATGTATTACAAAATTGTTGATACCAATTGAATGAACTTAATGCAGCTAATGTATGAGTTCCAATGCAATGCAACCTATGAGCATATAAGAATGCACTGCAATATGCAAAGGCAAGATGCAAGAGCTTGATTTTCAAACCAGTGAGACAAATTTCTCATGAAAGTATTCACATTCCATTAATGTTTCAACAACATTTTTTCATGACATGACCTTTATGAATAAAGGTGATCAAAATTAAGCAAATCAACCTAATTTTCAGAAGTCTTTCACAAGTTTTGAAATGAGAAATCATCCAGAAGCCAAATGTTTGAATCATTTGATCAAAAATATATTTTCAATTTAATTAACTCAGCTCAAGGATTCATTCACAAATCAACCAATCACAGGCCAGTCAAATTTTTCAAGATCTGGTACGGGGTGGATGTTTTAGTCCGAAGACCCAGCTCGACGCATAAGGAATGCTTCCAAGTGGACATAATCCCCTCCTCCACAAACGCCATTTGATATACCAGATGTGCAGTTCAATTCATGTGTGATCATGCAATTCAAATTGAGAAATATTCAATAGTCAATCACTTTATACACATTTCTCAAGATCATCGATTTGGTTCAACCAGTTTGACAAGTTTATCACATCAAACTAGATTCAACCAATTTGTCAAGTTTTCAGGTCAAGTTTTCAGAATTGTATACTTGAGTCGGCAGACCTGTTGAGAGGTGCATTCCATAATCTTCCACATCCAAATGTCAAGGTTCATCAACAATGTATATGCATGAAAATGGATATGCATTCTAATATTGAAACTGGTTTTTTTTTATTTTATTTATTTTCATTCATGGAAATATGGTTAAAACAAATATGGATTTTTCAAACAGAGGTCAGAAGTTAATTTTCAATACTTGTGCCTTGAGCATCCATCATCTTTCATGTCTTCCACCTACAATCCAAAGAAGAATAGAATTTAGTTCACCCACTAAGCCTACTTTGAAATCTCTTTGCACAATCTCTGCAAATTGTTCATAAAAATGCATTATTAGTAGCTTTCAAAATTGATATTATCCACATGTACTTTAACCATTAAAATACCTTTACCTGCTTACCTCGTGAAAAGTGTTTGATCAACCTTACCTATTGAGTTCGTTCTCAATCAAAACGATGTAAACCTCTCATACCATGCCTTGGATACTTACTTCAGCACGTACAAGACTTTCACCAGTTTGTACTTAAATCGATCCTAGAGATTGTTCAAGTTCTGGTATCCCATCTCCTGGTGGCAATTGAGAAAGTTCTCATCATTTTTCATCCTTGCAAGGTATTCCTTTCATTGACTCAAGCTTGGCCATGGCTAGCCCATCATCATTTATATTTTGGGAGTATAATCTGCATCCAAAGATAAAAGGACTTGATTTGTCAATTTTGATTCAAATTTATTAATCAATGACATGAAAAATTCCTTTGACAACCAAACATCCCCTTAATAAACTCCAGAGTTGATGCATGAGTCATATGTGAACCTAACACTAAGTCTATATGACGAATGTGGTTGCTCCCCCTTAGTGTGTGCATGAATACAAGATGTTCAATAATCATTCTAATACTAGATGCAGTCATGGATGTGATGAATGCAAATGAATTGCAATACATTATTGCAAGAGTTCACAAGGGTTAACTTCGACATGACAGGATGTGAAGACATATGACACATATGACAAACTCAGTGTGTGTGGTGGAAGTAAATTTGAAGGTTTCCAAATTCCCATAACAATATGCTTATGTGACAATTGACATGCACAAGAATATGCAACTGACTATGAATGAGATGCATGTTCAGACATATGCAAGATTACATGACTATATGACACAAAATAAATCAAAACATGACGCAATCATTGGAGAGAGTAGGATGGATATCACCTTAGTGTTCAGATTTCAGTTTTGATTTTTTTTTTAACCTTGCTTGAGTCACTTGACTCGTGTACCTTACCTTCTTGATGAGAATAGATTTCTTACTTTTCATTTCCATGGCACACCTGAAAACAGATTCCTCAATCTGCATTCTTAGGTACCCAAACCATTTTGGGTCCTTGTGGGTTAGCAGAAATATTGACATGTAATTTTCACTTTTTGACAGCATTCAATTAATCACTTTTCTTTAGAAAATAATCATGCTTAACATTCCCAGATTTGCCAAAGTGATGGTAGAAGGCACGTGGCATCATATTCTTTCTTCTCATTGGGACTGCCAATTTATGTGTGTGAGCATGATGTGTTGAATGAGAGTTCTTTTTCTTCAACAGTTACCAACAATGTGAAGTTGTATGACCCCTTTTACCACAGTGATTACAATACATGAAAGGTTTTGTGGTGAATGCTTTCTTTGCATTTTTCAAACCAGCTTGGTTTCTACGTGCTCTCAAGTCATCATTCTTCATAATGAAACAATTGTGCATGGCATGTCTATGTCTTCCATAGTAAAAGCATGAGAGTTTCTTCATCAGTGGGTGTGTGTGTGTGTCAGAATTATGCTTAACATGCATAGTAATGCTAGCAGCATTTTTGGATTTTTGATGTAAGGTGATTTTCTGATTTTTTATTTTCTTTTTGAATCTTTTGGACATTCGCACTATTTTTCGAATCTGGTAGAGTTCTTGACATGGTGTGTTACTGGGAGTGAGATGTAGAGGTGTTGGGTGCACAAGTGGTATGAACAAATGAAGTATGTAGTTTACTTTCAAATTTCTTTTTGTTCACATGATTAAACCCCAACCTTTCTCTTTGAAAGTTCACTTTCATTCCCAACAATTTGTCCAAGTTTTCTTGACCATTCACAAATCTAGACAATGAAGCATTCAAATCAAGGATTTCCTTTTCAAGTGATGAAATGTGCAATTCATAGGAAGCCATCTCATTTTCACACGAATTGACTTGTTCATGTAAGGTAGCATTGATGGTTTTATGACTTTCAATTTCTTGCAACAAAGTATGCATTTTTTCAGATTCATCAATATTCACAGATTTTCCTTTTTCAAAAGTAAGCAATCTTTCAGAAATGGCTGTGTTCAATTCCTTCAATTTCTCATTTTATTTTTCAAGCTTTTTCTCATGAGCAAATTTATTTTGGCCATTGTTCATCAGACTTATTCTCTCTCTCAACTCTTTATTTTCATTTCTCAAAGAAGAAATTTTATCTTTATGAATTTCAAGATCGAACACATGAGACTCAATCAATTCCTCTAGATGCAAGCATTTTTTACAAGAGGAATTGCACTTATTTTGTCCAACATCCTTTTTCAATTTTTTGTTTTCTGATTTTAACTTCTTGTATTTATCAGCAAGCTCATCATATGCATTCAACAACTCTTCATAGCTAAATTCATCTTCATTATCAGAATTTACCTTTGCGCTTGATCCAGTTTGCTGATCACTCTCTTGATCACTCGTGCCCGCTACAAGACATTGGTCTTCATGCTCTTCCTGGACTCCGACCAAACCATCTAGTATTTCCTTTGCGGAGCTGCAACGGGAGACAAAAGGGAAATGATTAGAATCAACTACGGAAGTAAGCAACTTTAAAGCCAAGCAATTTTGATCATGTTTAAACTTATAATTTGCGGTCCAGACAGATTTGTCTTTAGGCAACTCATAAGGACCATGTGAGATAAACTTCTATAGCTTAGGATCATATGAGTTGTCTAGACTACACATTCTTCCTAACCACAAATCAAAGTTACAACTATCAAACACTGGTGGAGAATTCAGGGTGTACATATTGGTAGTCATTGATCTGGATCTCTCTAGATAGTTAGATCTATGAAAAATAGAGTCTTAGCTCTAATACCAATTGAAGTCCCGCGATCAATGACACCCAAGAGGGGGGTGAATTGGGTGTTTACAAATTTTAAGAAATTTTTTGGTCTTTTTAAAGAATGTGATAAAATGCTAATCAAGAGGTTCAAATATGTTTGTTGACGAATTGGATTTATCAAACTTAATTTGATGATGATATGGATTATGCAAGATATATATGGATGAATTCGGAACAACAATTTACACTAACACTCACGTAGAATGGAGGTAGAGGAAAAGGACCAAACCATACAGTTTAACACACAATGCATAACGATTTTTAAGGTGGTTCGGATGCAACGACGGCAATCCTACATCCACCACTCACCAAACACGGTGAGGCTTTACTCGGGCATAAATCCCCAAACAGAGACGACGCTCCAAACAGACACGGGGTGATGCCCATACACACACACGGGGACGCGCCCCAACACACAAGCACACACACGGAGACGAGGTCTCCAACACGATCCGACAACCGGATCAACAACACACACACACGCTGCGACAGATGCAGCACTCCACACACTAAAACGACCGGATCTAGATAGATCCACACACACACGAATCAGACACGACACACACACATGACCACAGATCAAAAAATGATCCACACACACACAATTGCTTACAGTTTATGAGAAACATAAATATAACACCCAAAACACAAAGACAATGAGGCACAGTTTAGAAAACTCTTGATTTGGCTTCCCTTTGAATATATGCAGCTGATCATTGAATGTGGCTTCAATCTTCACTTGAGCAGAGCTTGAAAGACTTCAGATGGATCTTGAGAAGCAATATTCTTTCACCTTTTAGCAGCCTTCTCTCGAATCCATGCTTGCTTGCTTTCTTCTTCTTTCTCCCTTGGGCGATCTTCCTTTTGAATCCTTGCTTGCTTGCTTCTTCACTTCCTTGGAGGTTGCTAGCTTCAGATTGAGCTTGAATCACCTTGGAGATGGATGATGAACTCTTGCATGAAGTACTGTTCACGGAGTTACAGTACCCTTCTTCTCCCTTGGACAGCCTCCCCTTGGATCTCTCCTTGAAGCCCTTAGAGTTGTTAGGGTTTATGACCCCAATGAGATCTTTTATAGATCTTGGAAGGTTAGGAGACAACCCCCAGACCAGATCCACAAATCCCTCCTTGATTGGGGGTAATGGGATTAAATAAATGGGGAAGGGAATCTCTCCACGAGCTGGAAATATAAAGTCAAAAATGGGGGCTTCGGGGCTGTCAATCGACCGGAACGCCTGGGTCGATCAACCGAAAATCTGCAGACTTCATATTGTTGCATTCTACCAAAACTGGTCGACCGACCCTGTGGCGGCGGTCGACCAAAAATCTGCAGAGATGGGATTTTTCGGTTCTGTCAATTTTGGTTGACCGGCCAAGGTCCGTTGGTCGACCGAAGTTGCCCAAACCTGCAAAAATGAATAGTTAGTCCAATGAGATATATCCAAAAGTCAAAGGCTTCATGTCCTCATTCATTTAATGCATTTTGGGATTGGATTTAACTTGGTTTATGCATTAGAAAAGTTTAGACCATTTGAGCATTTAACAATGATTGGAATGAAGAACTAATGCATTTGAAGAACTTATGCATTCAAACTAAACTTGCAAGTTATCAATCCATGCAATCATTGTGAACCTCAATTACCATGAATGAAGTCTATAAAGGAGAGGTATATGAAATACCCATGGTGAGATCAATGCTATAACAAGGTAAGAATTTTACCAATGGTTCTTGACAGTAAATGACATATACCACCTCTTTTGAATTGTAGAGAAGCAAGGTGCTTATCCACACGTTAGGTTTACCAGGCAACTGCCATGAGTTTGATCCTACAAGTCAAAGTAGTCAAGGTTAATTCATCATGAATTGCAAGGGACTTTGTTCATTCAGAGTAGGCTTGAAACCTCTTGTAGAACCAACATTTTCAACCAAGCGTCAAAACCGTATTGCAACGCATCTAATCAACATGTTATAGCAAGGCATCTAATCAACATGTTTGAGCCTCAAAATCCATTTATCATCTCAACCATAGTTCAATCAACATGAATGCATACTGTCATCAGGAACAATGCAATCAATCAAATATTAAGTTTAGTTATCATCAAAAGCATAACAATAAGTTTGGTTATCATCAAAAACATAACACAACAGTATAAACTCGGGAAATGCATCCGTTGCGGAAGCAGAAATCATAAGATCGCCCATTGTCCACTTTTAAAGGAAGAAGCATCGCAAGCATTAGAAGGTAACTCTATAAACCTATCTTATCCATAATTGCATTGGATATGGTGATCTTTTAGTACTTAGCATGTTAGGAGAATGATCTAGCTAGAATACATGTTTTGGAAATGGTGATTTTACCCTACTGCTATGGAAGAAATCATGTGAATTTGGGGACGAAATTCTTGTAAGTGGGGGAGGGTGTAGCACTCCAGAAATTTAAATATAGAATACTTGAAAATAACTATAACTATTAGTCATAGAGCATTATGGGAATTAAAATTTCGATAACGGAAAAGCAATAATTAGGCAAAATAGTTATGAGCCTAAATGCTTATCAATGGGCCTTAATAATATATGATAGTCTTTAAATTAAAACCCAAAGAAAATGTATATAAATATATATATATGAGGATCCTACGATAAAAAGCCAACTCCCACCTCTTGAGTTGGGGCCATGCGTTGTTAATAATTGGGCTAAGACACCCACACACACACACACACACACACACACACACACACACACACACATATATATATATAAAGCATGGGCTTCAATATGAATTCCACATGATAAGGCCATGTAAACCCACAATGGACTCCACTAAGAGAAGCCAGGAGCCTCTTACCCACATGATAATGGGCCTTAACATAAACGAAATAATATAATAGTTGAGGCATGCGTATGCACGTGATAACACAACCCAATAAGGAAAAAAAAGGGGCATGGGCCTTGTATCACCCAAACCAAACCCACACTGCCATGCATCGAATGTGCATGGGGTGGAGCCTTAGGGTTTAGAACAAAAAACTCGGCAGGTGGCTGTAAGATAGGAAGGGTGAGATCGATCGTGGGGAGTCATACACCTAATAGGAGTGTAAGTAGGGGAGGTTGATTTACGATAGGAAAAGGGTTTCGTCCTTATAAATACACGTGATCCGAGTATCGGCGGAAGCTTCATGCTCCTGCGTGCGTTGCCCTGCATCGATGACTCCCCCTTCACCCTGCCGGTGCTGCGTCAACGTGCGTGAAGGGTGACGTCGTCCCTCTTCCTCTTGATGCGGCGGCTGCACATGGGATGCTCCTTTTCCCATCTTCCAGTTGCAGTTGCAGTTGCAGTGCGGTTGCAGCGCTCTGCCATTGCAGTGCTGCCACTGCATGTTGTTGTTGTTGTTGTTGTTGTGAAGACAAGAAGCAAAGGCTTCTTCCCCTATCTACTTCTTCCTCTGTTGTCGGACGCACCGCTGTGTTCATCATCATTTTTCTGCTATTTTGTTCTTCGTCCGTTAGAACACCAAAGGTAGGCAATCTCCCAAGCAAAACCAAAACTAAGATTGCATGCTAAACGATAGTGCACGTAGCATTGTTCCATGATCCCTGTTGCGTGTTTTGTTAAAAGAAAACATGAATCTTTTGTGTTAGTTAATAACTGTGGTAACGTTTAAAATTTTATATCTAATGAACCATGTTTAAAAAAATAGTAAAGTGCATGTTTTTATGATCCCTAGATTTTTCTGATATTTTTCATGATTTATTTTTATTAAAATCATGTTGGAATAAAAGTGACCATGTTTATTCTATTAAAATATTATTTTAACTTCAAAATTTTATATATAGTAAACCGGACAAGATAAGATCTTGATATGCATATGATTAAAATCCCTATATTTTTTTCCTATTTTTCATATATTTTATTTCATAAAATTCTTGATAAATTAAAAGTGTCACTATTCATCCCATTGTTTATGTTAAAAGAATGAACGACCAATGCTTGGTCGTTCATTCTTGTGAAGGTTTCTCACAATCCGCCTAAAAAGTATCATATTGTCTTTATGCCCTATCTGATTTCCCCTCTTATCTTTATTTAACTTTCTTTCCTTATTCTGTCAAAGAAATATATGTATAATAACATTTAAGAAATGCAATAGGCGACCATGACTGGGTCACATAATTAAAGAACGCCCTTGTGCAAAAGCGTTATTTTCCTGTAATCGATATATGTATATACAATGAGGTGCATCTGTGACTTAGCATGCATGCATAAAACACGTTTTCACGTTATTATATTTATGTGAAAGTTAACACATGGTTAAAGACTTATAATCACGCAACCTTATGTCAATTTTTTTTGATAAATATAATTTTGAAATTCTCACATTTTACTCTTAATTTTCATGTATTTAGATACATGAAAAGATTTAAAATTAGAAAGTGGCACTGTTCATGGGTTAATTTACCGAAACATCTTTGATGATTTTTATCTTTTAAATCAGATAAAATTAAATTATGATATTTCAGGGTTAAGATCCTTGAATTTTACTTTTATTTTTCATATAATTTATTTTATTAAATTCCTCTTAAATAAAAGGTGATACTATTCACTTAATTGTAACATGTTAAAGAAATAACTACAAAGTGCATTGTCGTTAATTCTTGAAGACTTTTCCACCAACCTTGTAAAACCCATATTGGCTTATATACCGTAATGCATATATATATTTCCCCTTCTCTTACTTATAATTTTAAAAGACCCCACCTTCGTCGTTTATTCTTTCAAAGGAAATATATATATATATATATATATATATATATATATATATATATATATATATAGAATACACGTCCACAACCACGACATCAAATTTGGATAAGCATCCTTTTAAAGAAATGTTATTTTCTTAAATCATAAATTAAATAGAAATTGACGTCTGTTCAAAGAGACATGGATTCTTTATCTCATAATTTATCTAGTTTTGACCCTTATCGCGGGATCTATTGGCACTCTCATCTCAGTCCGTAGATGGAGTCCCTATTTTATTTTCTATCGCTTACACACTCAATTCTTGGTGATGATTTGACCCTCCGCAGGATATTCCTTCCTTCGGACTAGTGCTTTCTTCATTGGGACCTCCATAAGTCTCCACGTAGCCTTGGATTCCCTCAAGGCCGTCTGAGTTGATTGTTCCATCAAAACCCTGAAACCCTATTAGTCATGTTACTCTAAAGAAAACATAACACCCGGCCCTCATAGAACACTATTCTAGCGATTCTGTGAGAAATGTGTCTATCTGAATGGGCGACCAGTTGTCATTGAATGAGCGACCATCAATTTGGTCGCCTTTTCTGAAAGCTTGTCCTGTGCTTGTGAATTGTGACCTTACAAATGGGTGCTTATTGAAAGAGCGACCGTCCGATAAGGCGGGACTTCTTCAAGCTTCTGCTGTTCAAAGAATAGGCGGCCACTAGAGTGGGCGCACATTCTGAAATGGCGGCGACCTTATTGGATGCCTTTTTACCCAAATTTCATGAATTGATTCGGTCTCATGTGTCATTGTACTATACTTGTCAAGGTCCATTCTTGAATCTCTATTCTATGAATCTGCCCTAGTGTTCTTACATGCTTGATTCTTGGAACTCTTGGCCATCAAAGTGGAATTGGTCTAGATATTGTCGGGGCTATGGGTCCCAAACAAATGACATTTTAATGCTAGTGTTTAAGAATAAGGGGTCCTGATCTTATCCCATGGGCGAGGTAAAGTCCAAACGTATACCGGTATCATGAATGATCGGATGTTGGCATTCACCAAATATAGCAAAATCCGTCTACGACTTATTTCCATTTGGGGTTGTCATATTGTTGTGATGTCCCTAGTGTATTGGCCAATCCTACATAGTGCTAGTAGAAGTGATTGTACTTCTATACTTGCTAATGTTCACCATGATTATTCTTGAATTGCCTTATTGAAAGTACTTGTTATCTCGTCATGAAAGCTCTTGATATATTCTTTCATCAATCTACTTGTTCTTATATCTCTTGAAAGTGTCTATCATCTTTTCCATTCATATAGTTCTTGAATTTATCTTGTGCCATTATAGTTCTCAATTTCTATATCTTGCATGACCAGCATGAGCATGTTAAATTATAATTGACTTAAAGCTAGCTTGGAGCTTGAGATATTAAGGCCTACTAAGCATTCGCTCACCCAGTTTATTTCCATATTTTTCAGGCAATGACCCTAGCGATAACGAGACCACACATGATGGGCAAGGGCAAGAGTGATGAGTACTCTGACATCTCGATGAACCATCTAGTCTGGCGATCTTGTGTCTTATGTTAAGTCTAGTCAAGTATCTCGTTGTAATTTTCCTTTACTGAGTCTTTCTTTTTATTTGGGTCCAAGTGGTAATAAACTTATATTTGGAATGAAAAGTATATTTTGTTCAATTACATCTTATCTTATGGTGATTCTCTGATTGACTCGACTGTTTAACTGCCATGTTCCGAGTAAACGAACACGTTCCGCTGCTATCGGTTCGGGGCGTGACACCTACTCTGCATCTCCTGCTATTTCTCTTCATAGTTTTTTATTTTTCTTGCATTAAAAGAATAAGCGACCATGTGCATGGGTGCAGATTCCTGGATTCTGTGAGTTCATGCAAGGGCGCTCATTAATTAGATACCAGTATTCATGTCGCCAATTTATTTGGTCAATTAATGATTACATCCTGTTAAAAATTTAATAACTATGTAACCTTACCTCAAAAATTCATGCTCTGCATATATCTAGATTCTCTGTATTTTTCTCTACTTGTTCACATCATCCGTTTCCTGATTATATAAACTGAAAGGAAATGAACAATGTTATGTGTCTAGTATCGCACATGCCTGATGCGCATCATACTTAAAGAATGGACTACTGTCCCGCAGTCGCTAATTTATGAATGAACGCCCTAGTAAAAGGGCGTTGTTTTGTAAAATTCCAATAAGTAGAAAATATATTAAAAATCAAGAATATGCGACCTAAATCATGATGCTATTTAAAGAATGAACGCCATCATACACAGTTGCTATTTAGAATTATAAATATTGATTTCTGGAAATCTCTAGAATTAGCGCCCGTGTACAGAGTCACAATTCTTAGTGTTATCACAAAATTCGGTTTAATTATGTAGTGTTCGACACTTCACACAGACGCACATTAAAGAATGAACGCCTGTCTGAGTGGACGCATATTCTTGGTCTCACAGTTTTTTTCAGATTTTCAGCCCATACCGAGGGTCTTTTGGCACTCTTATCCCAGTCCGTGGATAGAGTCCCTATTTCTCACGTTGTTTTACGCTTACACCTCAATTCTTGATGTCGATTGGACCATCCACGGGATATTCCTTCCTTTGGACTAATACTTTCTTCATTGAGACCTCCGTAAATCTCCGCAAGCCTTGGATTCCCTCAAGGCAGCCGAGTTGGTTATACCATAAAAACCCTAGAACCCTTCTAGTCATGTCACTCTAAAGAAACATGACAAACTATCCCCCATAGAGTGCTATTCTGGCCTCTTTTGAGAAGTCTGTTCTGTCAGTAATTAGCGACCATGCCTTGGGGGCCAGAAGGAATTGGCGAACAGGCCACTGGCGCTATTTCACTGATTTAGCGACCTGAACCTGGACGCTATTTCATTGAGCATGTACTATTCACAGGAATGAGCGACCTCGCATGAGAGCGCCATTTCTAAAATTGGTGGTGACCTGATGGACGCCAATTTCCTAGTTTTACGACTTGTCATGGTTTTCATGCGATTTATTGTTATGTCATCCTTGTAGAAGTTCTATCCTTGAACTCTGTATTCGATGAACTCTACCTTAATATTCCTAGAAAGGCTTATTTTCTTGAAACTCCATTGGCTATAAACTATATTGGATGTCTAAATATTACATGACTCAATGCTTGCGCATATAGGGCTCGATCTGGTCCTAGGAGGAGTACCCAAAAGTACTTGTGCCCATGGGAGTTGATTGATCATGGTGTGGCATTGCACCGAAGTGCATGACTAGCTTGATTTATGGCATTCCACAATCTTTAAAAGTGTACATGACATGACTTGAATTGTGTGGCCTAGAATGGATATTTACTTACTTGAATTAAATAGCCAATATCTCATAACTTGACTTGATATTACATGACTTGGTACTTGCAATCTCATGAAATACTTGTTTATCTAGCAAACCCTTGATATTCCTTATCAATATTCTCTTACGTTCTTGCATACATGAGCATGCCACTATATCAACTGGTTAATTACTTTAAGAGATGTATGGAATAGAGATATAATTCCTACTAACCGTTCGCTCACCCTAGTTCCCTCCCCCATTTTTCAGGTAATTCCAATGACGAGGATCACTCGGATGGGAATGGGAACGAGTAAAGAGCGTAGAGCCACCTAGTCATGGAACTGTCTATCTAGTCGTGTCTTTTTCCCTATTTTCTTGAGTCTATCATTGTAACTTTCCTCTTTATTACGTCTATGTTTGTCATTTAGTATTCTCCTATTTGAAGGTCATGTAAGACTATTAGTGTTATTAATAAATAAATGATTTAGTTTATTATCTAATTTTGCGCACTCTGTCTGTAAGGTCGAATTCCTTATGCTCTGATTGACATGAATGATATAAACTCGTCACGCGTATCGGGTTCCTTCCACGCTCGGGGCCTGACAATTTTTGTGGTATCAGAGCCGAGGATATTCAATTCCTAGGAAACCAAGTCCAAGAATAGGTTTATACCATTACCTGGTGAGATTGGGTAGAGCCATGGGTTAAGTTAACTTAGGAAGCTTAGACCCTTGGATTAATCATATATTGATATAGTTATTTAAAATCTTGTAGGATCATGGCCGCCGAACGTGCCCAATGGCGTGACATGCAACGTACCATTCAAGGTCTTATCTGTTGAAGTTAGATGGAAGGCTCTATCACCACAGGATGTGGATCTCGAGGGGGGGTGAATAGATCAACTGGCTATTTTATTACTTAGGCCTAGAATCAAATGCGGAATTAGAAGAACACTAAACGAACACAGCCAATGCACCGAATGAAACACATAAGATCTGCTGAACAAGCAATCAAACACACGAGAGGCACAAGGCTTTTAGGTGGTTCGGTCAATTCGACCTACGTCCACCCCACATTCAACTCGAATGTGGATTACTGCTGATACACAGCTTCAATCTGCTAGGCTCTACAGCTTGCCAACAACGGCTGGGGCTTACAGCTTATCCCGACCAGAGGAGCACCCTCTGCAACAGCTGAGCATCACAGCTTGCTCTGCTGGGCTCTACAGCTTAGCCGACCAGAGGAACACCTCTGCAACCCGCTGCCTCACAGCTTGAAACCGCTGACTAACAGCTTGATAGAACAAGAGTATTCAAAGAGAAAATAGCAAGACTGAAAATAAACAAAACAGGCAATCGAATTGAATAAAAACCAAAACGACTGTAGCTCAAATTTGAGCAATATCAGCTCTGGTAACTGGACCACGAGACTGATTCACAAGCTCTCACAATAACTCTCTCAACTCATCTCCTCTCTCTTTCTTCTTCTCTCCTTTTCTTCTTCTCTGCTTTTCTTCTCTCACAGTGGATCTCGGTGGCTGCTGCTTCAGACTGGATGTATATACTTCGCCAACTTCGATCAGCCTTTACAGAAGATGAAGACTGATATATATAACAGCAGCAGGTGGATAAGGGCGCGTGGCTTCCACGTTTTCCCGCCCAAGGAATTCTCCAGGTTCGAGACAATTCCATCCACGTGTCAGCATCTACACACCTCGTCCTCCTGGGATCACAAGCCATGTCAGCAATCTCAGTAGAGAATCCCTGTCAGACAGAGTATCGGATGATCAGATTAAATAACACTCTCTATAGACTTATGAGAAGAACTGCGTTGTATAGACTAAGTGAAGATCAATGCAATGTACAGACTTCGCAAATGAAGGTGCAATGTGTAGACTTCATGAATGAAGATGCAATGTGTAGACTTCAGTAAGAAGATGCAATGTGTAGAATTCAGTGAGACTCAAATGAATACAAGCGATGCATAGACTTTGCCAGGGCATGCACAATGCAATGCGTTGACGCTTCACTACATGCCAATGCACTGCGTTGACGCAATACAATGTGACTTTGCCAGGGCATGCACAATGCAATGCGTTGACGCTTCACTACATGCCAATGCACTGCGTTGACGCAATACAATGTGACTTTGCCAGGGCATGCACAATGCAATGCGTTGACGCTTCACTACATGCCAATGCACTGCGTTGACGCAATACAATGTGACTTTGAAGGCTGTGAACAACAAGGCATGATGTACAGACTTTGATATAAAGCATGTAATGCAATATGGACAATGTATACACTTAGCCTTTGAGGAACGATGTATAGACTTAGAACGTGAAGACAGGCTGTATATACTTGAAGAATAAGCTAGTGTATAGACTTGAAACATCTGAACCAATGTACAGACTTGTAGATGCAAAGCCAATGTATAGACTTGTAGATGTGAAGCCAATGTACAGGCTTTGAGCTTCAAAGCACAATGTGCAGACTTTACCACTGTATAGACTTGAGGCTCTGAACGTAGGTAAAGACTGGCAGTCCAATGTATAGACTTTCTGAAAGAACGTCTGTATAGACTTGAAAGATCAAGACGCTAAGGAAGACGGACAATGTACAGACTTGCTGTAACAGTCTGATGTACAGACTTCATGAAACTCTAGACACTGAATGCTGTACATACTTAGCCCATGCAATGAGACGCTAAATGAGACGGTGAATGAGACGCTGGACTCTGTACAAACTTTGCCCAATGCCTGAGACGCTAACAAAGACAGACGATGTTCAGATTTGCTGAAAGACCGATGTGCAGACTTTGCCCAAATGCATGAGACGCTAACTAAGACGCTGAACTTTGTACAGACTTGAGCGATGTATGGGCTTAGCTTCGTGCAAGCTACAGTCCAATGTATGGACTTTGAAGTTCAACTGGTGAGTGTACAGACTTCACCAATGAGACGCTCACTGTACAGACTTTGCCTTAGACTCTAAATGAGACAGACAGTGTATAGACTTGGCCAATGCACTGTGGATGTATGGACTTTGACGCCTGCATGCTATGCAGTGCACACACTTGGTGACTTCGCATGTTGTGCAATGTGCAACCAGTGTATGGACTTGTCGTGCCTACACAGGGCGTTGTACACACTTGCTGCCTGATGCTCATGTGCAGACTTTGATGCCCAACAGCGATGTATAAACTTTGAAACTTTGAGTGTGTGTTCAGTGTGAAAACAACATAAAATGCATATTACACACAGACAATCTGATAAAATAATTTCATCAAAACATAAACAGTGTTGCCAATCAATCAAAACAATGTGTTGCCATATGAAGTAAAGTTACATGTCAACACCATCAACACATAGGAGTCACAACAATCTCCCCCTTTTTGATGATGGCAACCCCCTATCATGTAGAGTAGCAACATCCTATCATACAGATGCAATTTTTGATGAAGGACATGATTTGTTATTCAGATTGTTATGCAGATGCATATAGATGCTATGAATGACATGCTGCATGCTACAAAATGTAAGCAACTCCCTGCTAACAAAAATTTCCCCCTTTGCCATACCATGATGCAGATGCATACACTCCCCCTGAATCAGAATTCTCCCTCTGAACTGAATATTCTCCCCCTTTGCCATCAACAAATAGGAGGGAAAGTGAGTGTAAGTGAAGGAAAAAGAAAGTTCAGCTGACTGGCATTCTTAGTAAGTAGTTTAGAAATTAAGCAGTTAAAGCATAGAACCTTCAGTCAAATGAACTGAGAAACGGCTTAGAAATTGAAATTCTGGTTTAAAGGTTTAAATGAGAGTTCATGCACTACATTCATTGGATAAGGTAGATGTGCATGATAAAATAATAAACCAGAGTCATATTTACATGAGAGATTCAGTTTCAGAATATCTTACTTTCATAGACTCAGTAAAATGTGTTAAGAGAAACTATGTCATGTATTGTAATTAAACAATTGATATCCATGAAATTTCTTTGCAGGAACATCATTTTTCAATATTATTTCATTTAGGGCATTCAGGTACCAAAAGTCTTTTTGCGTAAGGGTATACGTTTATCAGATGCCAATACCCCTAGATACTCAACATGATGGACCATCTTGCCTATGATCATATTCAATAGAATTGATTGACACCTTTTTGTGTGAGGGTACACATTTATTAGATGCCAGTTACCCCCAGGTACTCAGTGAAAACAACCTACTGTTTTGATCATTTTATACAGAGATAGTTGATACACCTCATGACATGAGTGGTGTCCACTTCTTTTATGGATCACTCAGTTTCTCAATGATTTACCAGTCATTGCTCTGTCAATGCTATTTTTCAAATGATTTTTAATGTTTTTCAATATCTTTCTTAGCTGCCCTTTATTTGTTTCAGAATGACTTGTTTAAGGACAATACACATACCTAGCTTCTCTAACATGATTTCAGATGAGTTTTCATATTTCAGATATAATTAGCTTTGTCTGACATGAAATAAGATAAGGGTTGAGAGCTTTATCAATTTTCAACATCCTTATTTACTGATTGTAGTCTTTCAACTCTAAAGATTATAAATTTTAAACCATTAAGTCAGTCTTTAAGCAATTAAAGTTCTTATGAAAGAAGAAATCTATTTTCTATAGCTTAAGATTAGAACTGACTAAAAGATTGCCATACTATCAGACTCAATCATTCAGAGTCAAGAATTGAATAGACAGCGTCGACGCTGGGAGTTCAAGACGTCTACGCATCAGTTGAAGAGGCAACAGTATAAGACACTGAGATAGTGTCAGTGCGTTGACTCCATGCTATTGCAGCGTCAACTCATCAGAATAAAGATACAGAGATATTCACAGATCTAGTTCACTGCGTCAACGCCACATTATAGCAGCGTCGACGCAGCAGTTCACCTTGAAATTACTGATAAGACTCCCCCTGTCTATATGCATGCAATTTTTGTAAAAGATGACAGATCAGATGATTTTTTGAAGTTCATGCTTACTCAGACTATCTTATTGTGCAGTATGACCCATGCAGAAATATAGACATATCATGCATCTAGACATATATATGCGATGATGATCATGAGTGCAAATAAAAATATGAGAGTCATGCATTATCATAAGTCTGTTTCACAAAAATTTATGTCTATTTATTCAAAGCAGCTCAAAAATTTTATTCAAGTCAACAAAAAGTTCATTCATTATGCTGAAATTTACACAAGCCAAGTTCTCTTCTAAAAAATTTAAAATTTTCATTTCCAAGTGGCTTAGTAAAGATATCAGTAACTTGTTTGTCTGTTTCAATGAAATCCAGTTCAATTTCCTTTTTGTTCACAGCATCTCTCAGAAAATGATGTTTTATTTCTATGTGCTTAATCCTAGAATGATGAACAGGATTTTTAGCAAGGCATATGGCACTAGTATTATCACATAGAATTGGAATACATCCAGTCTTATCTGATAATCATCTAGTTGGTGCTTAATCCAAAGTACTTGGGAGCATAATTACCTGCTGCAACATATTCAGCCTCAGCTGTAGACAAGGCTACAGTGTGTTGCTTCTTAGATGCCCAAGATACTAGACAGCCACCAAGGAATTGACAGTAGCCACTAGTGCTTTTTCTATCTACTCGACACCCAGCATAATCAGCATCAGTGTAAGCTAGAAGCTCTAACTCACACCTAGCAGGATACCATAATCCTAGCTCTTGGGTGCCTAGCAGATATCTAAAAATCCTTTTCACTGCTTTAAAATGATTTTCTTTAGGACTGGCCTGAAACCTAGCACATAATGCTACAGCGAATTGAATATCAGGCCTAGATGATGTTAAGTAGAGAAGGGATCCGATCATACCTCTGTATAACTTCTGGTCAAATGGGTTACCTTTAGTGTCTTCATCCAAGCTTGTAGAGGTACCCATTGGGGAAGCTATCTCTTTAAGGTTTTCCATCTTGTATTTCTTGAGTAGATCCCTTGTGTACTTGGACTGAGTGATAAACATTCCAACCTTTGTTTGTGTAACCTGCAGTCCAAGAAACAATTTGAGCTCACCCATTGAGCTCATTTCAAACTCATTAGTCATTGTTTTAGAAAATTCCTCACACAATTTGGGGTTAGTTGACCCAAAAATGATATCATCCACATAAATCTGTACAATAAGAATTTCAGAATGACTCACCTTTGTAAACAAGGTCTGATCAACTACTCCTCTAGTGAAATTTTGATCAGTGAGAAACTTGCTCAACCTGTCGTACCAAGCTCTGGGAGCTTGCTTAAGATCATAGAGAGCTTTATTTAATTTATAAACATGATTAGGAAAATCTAGACGTTCAAATCCAGGGGGCTGTCTAACATAGACATCCTCATTAATTTCCCCATTCAAGAATGTAGATTTTACATCCATCTGCTGGAGGATTATACCTTGGGAACATGCATAAGCTAATAAAATTCTAATAGCTTCTAATCTGGCTACAGGGGCAAATGACTCTTCAAAGTCAATACCAAACTCCTGGTTGTACCCCTGAGCAACAAGTCTGGCATTATTTTTAACAATATTCCCTAATTCATCAGATTTATTCCTGAAGACGCACCTAGTCCCTATGACTGTTCCATGATCAGGAGGTGGGACCAAGTGCCACACCTTGTTCTTGTCGAACTGATTGAGCTCCTCATGCATGGCATTAATCCAATGCATATCCTTGAGGGCACAGTTAATGGACTTGGGTTCAATTTGAGAGACAAGAGCATATGCATTTAATTCATGTTGAATTCTCAGGTGGCCTCTAGTCCTAGGGGGGTCATGCAGATTTCCAATTACATTATCTATAGGATGATCTTTAAGATATCTAATGTTAACAATTGAATTGTCATGTGTTTGATTTACCTCCCCCTGAACTGTAGGCTCCTCTTCATTAAGTTCTGTATGTCCTTCTTCATCCTCGGATTTGTCTGCAGGATCTCCTTCCTTCAAGATTTCACCATTGTCTTCATTCCTGCATTGACCAACGTTAGAATTTACTAAGGATTCATCAAAAATTATGTGTGGAGATTCTTCAACAGTTTTAGAGTTCAGATTGTACACTCTATATGCTCGGGTGTTTTCAGAATAACCAAGAAAGATTCCTGGTTCACCTTTAGGTTTAAATTTATCAAGGTCTCTTTTATCATTTATATGAATAAAACATTTACAACCAAAAACCTTGAAATGAGCAATAGAAGGTTTCTTACCCTTTAAGATCTCATATGGTGTTTGCTGGGTAGAAGGTCTTACCATGACTCTGTTAATTACATAACAGGCAGTGTTCACTGCTTCAGCCCAAAATTTCCTTGGTAGACCACCTTCAACAAGAAGTGTACGACCCATCTCCACTAGGGTTCTGTTCCTTTTCTCCACAACCCCATTCTGCTCAGGTGTCCTTGGTGAAGAGTACCTATGGTTGATTCCATTTGACCTGCAGAGTTCATCAAACTATGAGTTTTCAAACTCACCTCCATGATCAGTCAAAATGTTTTCAATTTTTTGATTTATTTTAACATAGAACTCCTGAAATTATGAGAAGGCATCACTCTTATTAGATAAGAAATAAACCCAAGTATACCTAGAAAAGTCATCTACCATGACAAACCTATACCTCCTTCCTGATAAGCTGACAGATCTGGTTGGCCCAAAAAGATCCATGTGTATCAGCTCATAGGGTTTTGAAGACAGATTTTCAGTTCTAGACTTAAATGACTTTCTAGTTATCTTTGATTGAGTGCATGCATCACAGATTTTATTTTCTTTCTTGAAGGAAACTTCAGGAAGTCCTCTAACCATGCTATGCTTGTTTAGTTTGTGCAAAATGGTATAACTAGCATGGCCTAACTTACGATGCCATAAAAATGCTAAATCTTCTCTATTGGCAGTAAGACATAGGTTAGAATGCTGAATATCATCTAGATTTATCATGTATGTGTTATTTATTCTTTTTCCATAGAATTTTACAATTTCTGAATCTTCAGTTTCCATGCATCAATTTCATTGTCTAATCTCACATTTTCTTCCTTAGAAATTTTCAGTTCTTTATTGATTTCTTCAACTTCAGAACATGTGAGTTTCAGCTTACTATTCTCAGTTTCTAAGCAGGTAATTTTATCAGACAATGAAGTATCATTTTGCATGATTTTAATTTTTCTTCGTAGATCCCTGTTTTCTTTTTTGACCTCATCTACTCTATCAGAAAGTTCATCATAAGCAACCATCCAATCAGTAATAGTAAAATTTTCATAGCGAGAGGATACCTCATCAGATTCTTCCTCTCTATCTTCTGAGCTGGTTGCCATGAGACAGATTAGCTTCTCAGCTTCAACTTCACTGTCCGAAGTGACACTCAAAGATCCCTCATCCTCATCACTCTAGGTACTCACCATAGCTTTCCCTTTTGTGTTCTTCTTCTTGGACTTATCCTTGAGGTTCTGATTTATCGGACATTCATCTTTAAAGTGACCCGCCTTCCTGCATTGGTAGCAAACATTAGTTTCAGCTTTGTTTACAGGGTTTGATTTATACCTTGTGTCTCGGCGGCCACTGTTGGGATTTCTTCGGCTGAATCTTCTTCCTTCCTTCTTGAGAAATCTCCGGAATTCCCTAGTAATCATGGCAATATTAGCATTTGCCACTTCTTCTTCAGACAAGCTCTCTTCAGTTGATGATCCGTTGGGGCTGGATCGACTGGATCTGCTAGCACCAGCCTTCAGAGCTATAGGCTTCCTCTTTCTGTCAGCCTACTCTATCTTCGGCATATTCATCTCATAAGCCATTAGAGATCCGATCAGCTCATCTGCCTTAGTATTATGCAGATCTCTTGACTCTTCTATAACTGTGGCCTTGGTGTGCCAAATTGGAGTCAAGGATCGCAAGATCTTCCTGACTACATCATACTCAGAATATTTTTTCTCGAAGCCTCTGAGACCATTTGTGATAATAGTCAGCCGAGCATACATTTCCTTGATCGTCTCATTAGGCTTCATCTTGAAAGCTTCATATTCTGAAACCAGTAGATTAGTCTTAGTCTCTCTGACTTGTGAAGTTCCCTCATAGATGACTTCAAGTGCATCCCACATTTCCTTCACTGAGGAGCAGGCAGATATTCGTGAGAACTCGGTGGGATGCAGAGAGCACTGGATTGCATTGATTGCACTCCAGTTGAGCGTCGACCTTCTAATTTCCTCCTTGGTCCATACATCTTCATTTGGGGACAGCTCGAAAGGTCCCTTGCTAACCACCTTCCAAATTTCATAATCTTTAGCCCTCAAGAATACCTGCATACAATGCTTCCAGTATGCGTAGTTGGTTCCATCGAAGTATGGGGGCTTGGATGTGGAGTGTCCTTCAGCTATCATCCCTCTTCCGTCCATCTGTGCTTATCCTCTTCGGGCGGTAAGTCCCTGTAGAAGAGTCTAGCTCTGATACCAAATGTTGAAGTTAAATGGAAGGCTCTATCACTACAGGATGTGGATCTAGAGGGGGGGTGAATAGATCAACTGGCTATTTTATTACTTAGGCCTAGAATCAAATGCGGAATTAGAAGAACACTAAACGAACACAGCCAATGCACCGAATGAAACACACAAGATCTGTTGAATAAGCAATCAAACACACGAGAGGCATAAGGCTTTTAGGTGGTTCGGTCAATCCGACCTACGTCCACCCCAAATTCAACTCGAATGTGGATTACTGCTGATACACAGCTTCAATCTGCTGGGCTCTACAGCTTGCCAACAACGGCTGGGGCTTACAGCTTATCCCGACCAGAGGAGCACCCTCTGCAACAGCTGAGCATCACAGCTTGCTCTGCTGGGCACTACAGCTTAGCCGACCAGAGGAACACCTCTGCAACCCGCTGTCTCACAGCTTGAAACCGCTGACTAACAGCTTGATAGAACAAGAGTATTCAAAGAGAAAATAGCAAGACTGAAAATAAATAAAACACACAATCGAATGGAATAAAAACCAAAACGACTGTAGCTCAAATTTGAGCAATATCAGCTCCGGTAACTGGACCAAGAGACTGATTCACAAGCTCTCACAATAACTCTCTCAACTCATCTCCTCTCTCTTTCTTCTTCTCTCCTTTTCTTCTTCTCTGCTTTTCTTCTCTCACAGTGGATCTCGGTGGCTGCTACTTCAGACTGGATGTATATACTTCGCCAACTTCGATCAGCCTTTACAGAAGATGAAGACTGATATATATAACAGCAGCAGGTGGATAAGGGCGCGTGGCTTCCACGTTTTCCCGCCCAAGGAATTCTCCAGGTTCGAGACAATTCCATCCACGTGTCAGCATCTGCACACCTCGTCCTCCTGGGATCACAAGCCATGTCAGCAATCTCAGTAGAGAATCCCTGTCAGACAGAGTATCGGATGATCAGATTAAATAACACTCTCTATAGACTTATGAGAAGAACTGCGTTGTATAGACTAAGTGAAGATCAATGTAATGTACAGACTTCGCAAATGAAGGTGCAATGTGTAGACTTCATGAATGAAGATGCAATGTGTAGAATTCAGTGAGACTCAAATGAATACAAGCGATGCATAGACTTTGCCAGGGCATGCACAATGCAATGCGTTGACGCTTCACTACATGCCAATGCACTGCGTTGACGCAATACAATGTGACTTTGCCAGGGCATGCACAATGCAATGCGTTGACGCTTCACTACATGCCAATGCACTGCGTTGACGCAATACAATGTGACTTTGAAGGCTGTGAACAACAAGGCATGCTGTATAGACTTTGATATAAAGCATGTAATGCAATATGGACAATGTATACACTTAGCCTTTGAGGAACGATGTATAGACTTAGAACGTGAAGACAGGCTGTATATACTTGAAGAATAAGCTAGTGTATAGACTTGAAACATCTGAACCAATGTACAGACTTGTAGATGCAAAGCCAATGTATAGACTTGTAGATGTGAAGCCAATGTACAGGCTTTGAGCTTCAAAGCACAATGTGCAGACTTTACCACTATATAGACTTGAGGCTCTGAACGTAGGTAAAGACTGGCAGTCCAATGTATAGACTTTCTGAAAGAACGTCTGTATAGACTTGAAAGATCAAGACGCTAAGGAAGACGGACAATGTACAGACATGCTGTAACAGTATGATGTATAGACTTCATGAAACTCTAGACACTGAATGTTGTACATACTTAGCCCATGCAATGAGATGCTAAATGAGACGGTGAATGAGACGCTGGACTCTGTACAGACTTTGCCCAATGCCTGAGACGCTAACAAAGACGGACGATGTTCAGATTTGCTGAAAGATCGATGTACAGACTTTGCCCAAATGCATGAGACGCTAACTAAGACGCTGAACTCTGTACAGACTTGAGCGATGTATGGGCTTAGCTTCGTGCAAGCTACAGTCCAATGTATGGACTTTGAAGTTCAACTGGTGAGTGTACAGACTTCACCAATGAGACGATCACTGTACAGACTTTGCCTTAGACTCTAAATGAGACGGACAGTGTATAGACTTGGCCAATGCACTGTGGATGTATGGACTTTGACGCCTGCATGCTATGCAATGCACACACTTGGTGACTTCGCATGTTGTGCAATGTGCAACCAGTGTATGGACTTGTCGTGCCTACACATGGCATTGTACACACTTGCTGCCTGATGCTCATGTGCAGACTTTGATGCCCAACAACGATGTATAAACTTTGAGACTTTGAGTGTGTGTTCAGTGTGAAAACAAGATAAAATGCATATTACACACAGATAATCTGATAAAATAATTTCATCAAAACATAAACAGTGTTGCCAATCAATCAAAACAATGTGTTGCCATATGAAGTAAAGTTACATGTCAACACCATCAACACATAGGAGTCACAACATTACCTAGGCGCTACAACAAGTGGCGTTGGGCGGAGAACACCGTGGAGAGGGAGATCTCCTCCAAAGCTTCCATAATATGAACCCACCAAAGTTTACCGACTCGCCCGACCCCGACGATGCCGAACACTAGATCAGGAAGATCGAACGTATATTTCGTGTCATGCAATGCACGAATGAAGAAATGGTCTTATTAGCAACCTACCAACTAGAGCGGGACGCTCATTTTTGGCGGGAATAAATAGAAGCTACCTTACCCCATGAGCAAGTTATGTGGGGCAAGTTCTTGGAATATTTCAACAACAAATATTTCTCGGACAGGATACAGGAGAAGAAAGCCGCAGAATTTGCCGCACGCAAACAAAGCACTCTATCTGTAGCCGAATATGAGGCATAATTCTCCCATCTGTCAAGGTACGTACCGCACCTAGTGGGTATACCGAGAAGATGAAAGCTAGAAGATTTCTCAATGGGCTTAGGCCGCAATACATTACCCAATTGGCCCCGATGGACATTTAAGTCTATTTGGAGATGATAAGGCGAGCCCAGCTGCTAGAAGATGCCACGGAGTTGTCCGACTGGATCCGTGGGAAAGATAAGAAGGAACATGTTACAAGCTCTGGCACTTTCAAGCCGACCTTCAATAAAAAGAGGTCTAGCAACGGAGGAGATTCCTCCCAAGAGAAGAAGTTCAAGAATAATAGTAAGCCCTTCTCCATTACTAACATACCTTCCAAAGAGGTGTGTAAACATTACGACAAGGCCGGTCATAAGGCCGAGGAATGCTGGAAGAGATTGGGAGCTTGTCTCCATTGCGGGAACCGTGATCATCGAATTCTCGACTGCCCCCTACTTAATGATCAAGCCGGAGATGAGAAGCGCTCGGTGAAGAAGCAAGCACGTCTCCAAGCTCTTCAAGAGGTGGAGCAATATGAAGGTGGACTTGTGGAAGGTGTTGAGTAGTGGACAACGGATCTAGAGGAGAGGGGTGAATAGATCTGCCCCTCTTTTCGCAATGCAACCCTCTATATAGCTAGATAAAATAAATTGCAGTGAAATATAACTAACTTAACGAAGGACACAACGATTTGCTTAGCAAGATGATTACGCAATATAGAGATTGAACCTAAGCATGCATCTAGAATGAAGCAATCACATAAACAAACCACAACACAAAGGATTTTAAGGTGGTTCGGACTGAATCCCCAGTCCTACGTCCACCCCTCACCAAATCCGGTGAGGCTCCACTAGTGCCACGCACTGAACCGCAAATCGGAAAGACCACCGATTACCTTCCTACTAACCACCGGTAGGAACGTCAACACCGCAGATCGGACAACTTCCGATTGCCTTCCTACTAACCACCGGTAGGGACGATCTTCAGTTTCAATTGTTTGAAAGAAATGAATAGAGAACAAATACGAAATAACTCAAACAAGATATAGAATATGCTCAAAGTAGAAAGATCTTGTCTGAGTTGCAGGAGCTTGAATCTGATACTTTGATGGTGTCTTCTTCCTTGAGAGATGGTCTTCCTTGAATCTCTTCTAGTTGATGAGGAAGACTATGGATGTAGCTTGGATCTTCCTTTTGATCTTCTTGAGTTGATGAAGAGGTTTGAGGATGCAGTTTAGATCACCCTTGAGATGATGAAGAGGATGAAGGATGCAGCTTTATCTTCTCTTGGCTTGGGCTTGATCTCCTCTTCAAGTAGCTTGAATCACTTGATGATTTGATGAAGAACTTCTTCCCGGAGTACTATTCATGGCTACAGTACTCGAACTCCTCTCACCCTTGTAGCCTCCTTTGATCTCCCTTGGATTCACAAATAATCAACTCGGGTTTCTGACCCTCTTGCATGTGTTTTATAACCTTTGAATGGTCCTTAGACATCCCCTAGACCAGATCCACAATCTATGGAATATTGGGTGACTTTGGGGTTAAACAAATACAAGGAAAGGGGCTCTTCTCGAAGTGGAAAACAAAGTCAACATTGAAGGCTCGGGGCTGGCGGTCGACCTGCAGCTTCTGGCGGTCGACCACTACTGAGAAACCTGCAAATGGGTGGTTCTTGGAAATTTCGGTCGACCGCTACTGGGCTGGCGGTCGACCACCACTGAGACTCGTGCAGACTGGGAGTTGCTGGCTGGGGCGATCGACCGCCAGCTGGGCAGACCCCGGGTCTTCCCGGTTCAGTATGTTAACCCCTTTAGCTCAGTCGCTTGAGTCCTTTAGCAGTCCGTTCTCATTTGTGGCATCAACCATGACTGTCTTGAAGTTTTATTACTGAGTCTTCATTTGTGGCATCAACCCGCAAGGGGCGCTGCCCCCTTGACCCCCGCGACCTGACCGGGCAGGTCGATCCCTGCGACCTGACTGCGCAGGTCGATCCGCGTGCGAGGGCGCAATCATTGAGCTTTCACTTTTGCCATTTCTACTCAATTCATTGTCCATTCATTGGCATATCTGTCATGAACAAAACATCACGTATGTCAGTCATATGAGAGTGGAAAATAATAATGACTTATAGTGTTTAGCTATTATCAAAACCAAGAATATCCAATAACTCAAATGACCACAAGACGATGTCGAATGACCCAAACCACAGGAAGACTCAAATGATCATAGGGGCACAACAGAAGGTACATTTAAAGATTTGTTCCAAGTCTGCTCGTGTCTTTTTTGATATCGACGCAACACATTCTTTTTTTTCTGAGTAATTTGCTGATCCATTACCTATGGAACCGGAGTGGATAGATCTAGTTATTTCAACTCCTCTAGGAAATGAATCTGAGATTTCACACCATTATCTAAATTGTGAAGTTATAATAAAAGGAAAAAATCTACCTGCCAATCTGATATGCCTAGATATGGATGGGTATGATGTCATACTAGGAGCCGATTGGCTATCCACACACAAGGCAGTTGTAGATTGCTGAAACAGCAAGGTAACTTTTAAGGATTTCCCAGAACTTGTTTATACTAGTCCTCGGAGTCGAAACAAGTCACACCTTATTTCGGCCCTCCGAGCTAGTAAGCTCTTAAGAAAAGGATGCGTGGCTTTCATAGCTTTTGTGACCAAAACGGAAGTTAAGGAGTCCAAGATTGAAGACATCCGAGTGGTTTGGTAGTTTCTTGATGTATTTCCGGAAGATTTACCCAGATTACCCTAGCAAAGAGAAGTGGCCTTCACCATCGACTTTGTCCCTGGTGCTGGCCCAGTTTCTAAGGCACCTTATAGGATGTCCCCTGCCGAGCTCAAGGAATTAAAAGAGCATTTGATGGGGCTTTTGAAGAAAGGATTCATCAGGCCAAGCACTTCCCCGTGGGGAGCGCCCGTACTATTTGTAAAAAAAGATGGATGGATTGATCAGACTCTGCATCGACTATCGGTAGTTGAACCACCTTACTATCAAGAACAAGTACCCACTACCGAGGATCGGTGAATTATTTGATCAGATATCTAGAGCCAAGTATTTCTCGAAGATCGATCTCAGGTCGGGATATCATCAATTGAGAATAAAAGATGAGGATATTCACAAGATGGCATTCCAGAGCAAGTATGGGCATTACGAATTTACTGTTATGCCTTTTGGACTAACAAATGCCCCTACAGCCTTTATGCAGTTGATGAACAGTATATTCAGGCCTCACCTAGATCAATTTGTAGTGGTCTTTATTGATGATATATTAATATATTCAAAGACCGAAGAAGAACATGAAGAGCATTTGAGGATTTCATTACAAATCTTAAGGAAGAATCAACTCTATACCAAGCTTAGTAAATGTGACTTTTGGCTCGAAGAAGTATCTTTCTTAGGGCATGTAATATCGAAGGATGGAATTTCTGTGGATCCGTCAAAGGTCGAGGCTGTGAAGAATTGGGAAAGACCTACAAATACAACTGAAATCCGAAGCTTCTTAGGCCTAGCTGGCTATTACAGGCGATTCATCAAGGACTTTCCAAGATCGCTGTTCCTCTTACTAGGCTGACCCGCAAGGAGATTCCTTATAAGTGGGACAAAGACTGCGAGAAAAGTTTTCAAGCCTTCAAGAATCATCTGACAACTGCCCCAGTCTTGGCATTACCTATTGAAGGAGAGAAGTTCGAGGTATACACCGATGCGTCTGGCATTGGCCTCGGATGTGTGTTAATGTAACAAGGGTGAGTCATTGCTTACTCTTCCAGACAATTAAAGAAGCAGGAGGAGAACTACCCGGTGCATGACTTAGAGTTGGCCGCGATAGTATTTACTTTAAAGATTTGGAGACACTATCTCTATGGAGAATAATTCACCATGTACTCCGATCACAAGAGTTTCAAATATCTATTCTCGTAAAAAGAATTGAATATGAGACAAAGACGTTGGCTAGAATACCTCAAGGACTTCGATTACACTATACAATACCATCCTAGAAAGGGTAATCCCGTAGCCGATGCCCTTAGTCAAAACCTGAGAGCGATATTGGCCAATTGTATCATCCAAGAATGGAAGATGCTAGAACAATTCACTAAGCTTAATATAAGCATGGACTAGGAGAAAAGGTGTATTACTCTATCACACATGAGGATACAACCGGATTTATTCTCCGAGATCAAAGAGCTTCAAGATAATGACCAGGTGCTAGTAGAAATAAAAGGCAAGTTAGAGGAGCAACCTAATTTCAAGCAAGCATTAGATGAAAAGTTATTGTTCCGAGAAAGGACTTGTGTACCGTATTGCCCGAAATTGAAGAAGAAAATTTTAGAAGAAGCTCACCGATCAAGGTACACAATTCATCCCAGATCTACCAAAATGTACCAGGACTTGAAACGGACATTTTGGTGGCCCAACATGAAAAGGGATGTAGCGAACATCGTTTCTCGCTATCTCACCTGCCAACAAGTCAAGGCGGAACACCAAAAGCCTGCCGGTATGTTACATCCTCTGGATATTTCCAAGTGGAAGTGGGAAGATATTGGCATGAACTTTATAATGGGTCTGTCTAAATCTAAAGGAGGACATGATGGAATATGGGTCATCATAGATCGATTGACCAAGTCAGCTTACTTCTTGTCTATAAAGAGCCGATGGTCAGTTGATGTTCTAGTTGTCTTGTACATCAAAGAAGTTGTCAGACTACATGGAGTTCCTATTTTGATCGTGTCTGACCGAGACCTGCGCTTCACTTCTCATTTCTGAAAGGGTCTACAACATTCGTTGGGGACAAGACTCAACTTTAGTACAGCCTTTCATCCTCAAACAGATGTTCAGACCGAGAGAACAAATCAAGTTGTAGAAGACATGCTACGAACTTGTATCATTGATTTCGGTGGAAGATAGCATGATCACTTGCCCCTGGTCGAGTTTGCATATACCAACAGTTACCAGGCAAGTATTCAAATGGCACCTTTCGAAGCGTTGTACAGAAGGAGTTATCGCTCACCACTATGCTGGGATGAAGTTGGTGAAAAATAACTACGAGGCCCGGAGATGGTAAGGGATACCACAGAGAAGATTCAACTCATTAGAGAAAGACTCAAGATGGCCCAGTCTAGATAGAAGATTTACGCTGATATTAGAAGGAGATACCTCGAGTTCCAAGTCGGAGACCACGTCTTTCTTAAGGTTTCCCCAAGATGCGGTATTAGAAGATTTGGTGTTAAGGGCAAGCTTACAACAAGATATATCGGTCCCTTCGAAGTGCTAGAAAGGGTTGGCGAGGTTGCCTATCGGATCGCGTTGCCACCGTAACTATCTGAAGTACACAATGTATTCCACATTTCTATGCTCAAGAAGTATGTTCATGATCCATCCCACGTCATAGATCATGACAACCTGGTGATACAAAAGGATCTCACTTTTGAACAAAAGTCTTTGAAGATCCTTGATCGTGAGGTTCGTCACTAAGGAACAAGACGATCCCCATGGTAAAGGTACAATGGAACAAGTGCTCACAACAAGAAGCCACAAGAGAGATTGAAGAATCTATGAAGAAAAGGTTCCCTAACTTATTTCAAAATTGTAAGTATTCTACACCCTCTATATTTATATGCAAATTAAATTTGAGGACCAAATTCTTTTAAGTGGGAGAGGGTGTAGCAACCCATATAAAATGTTATGAATAAGATTTTCCTAAATAGATAAATCCCCCAAGATAAAACAAAAAGGTCTAAAGCCCAAACCCCAACCTAACCTTTATATCCAATGGGCCTTAACCCATACACCCTCAAAGGCTTTAAGATATATTAATATATATATATATAAAGGGGCTAAGAATATATATATATATATATCCCCAAATATTAAACCCAAAATTAAAACATTTTGGTTAAAACCCAACCCAATAAGCCTAAACTAATGGGCCTTATGATGGGCTATAGGTATATACATAAATACATCAAAACTTAAGGGGTTTTGGCAAACACTAAAATCTTTATCTCCCTCACATTCGAAGTTGTTTTTGAATTGGAATTTAGGGTTTCAAGGGTGGGGCGGCTGTAGATATGGATAGAAAAGATTAGTATGGGAAACTTTGGATCCATTAGGATTCTTTACGTGGAAGCTCCAAATCTATTAGGAAGTTTAAACCTCAATCCTATAAATAAACCTCCCATCGAGCATGCAATCCCTATTACTGCTATTACGTTTGAAGGAGTTCCTACTGCCGTCGTCGTCATCCCTCCGCTGGCTACGGTTGCACCCTCTACACTCGTTTGCCATCGTGCCTGAAGGAGGAAGGCTAAACCTTCTTCTTTTATGGGCGTTGTTGTTGCTGAAGAATCCTGTGGCTTCTCCTCCTTCTTCATAATCTTGCGGTTGCTGAACATGGGACGTGAAGAAGCCATGCTTCTTCCATCTTATTTCCTCTGCCATTCGCACTGCCAATGTCTCAAGCTGCATTGTGCTTTTCTTCCTTGACATAGCTGCAGTTGTAGTTGCTACTACTGCCTGTTATGTTTTTCTTCTTCTACGTCTGTCATCCAGATCAACCAAAAAAGGTAGGTGTTCTCTAATCCTAGATTAAACCCATCTAAAAACTGTAAAACATGGTTACATGATCATGCATCTCCTGTTCTCCATCTCTTGCAAGTTCTCTGTGAAGTTTTTAAAGTTTTCCAGCATTAAAATAATAAGTGAACGTTTGCATGGGCGCAGATTCCTGGATTCTACGACTTCATGCAAGGGCGCTCATTAATTAGATTCCGGTATTCATGTCACTAATTTATTTGGTCAATTAATAAATTCATCTTGTTAAAAATTTAATAACTATGTAACCATACCTCAAAAATTCATGCTCTGCATATATCTAGATTCTCTATATTTTTCTCTACTTATTCACATCATCATTTTCCTCATTATATAAACTGAAAGGAAATGAATAGTGTTTTGTGTCTAGTATCGCACTTGCCCGATGCGCATCATACTTAAAGAATGGACGAATGTCCCGCAGTTGCTAATTTATGAATGAACGCCCCGGTAAAAGGGCGTTGTTTTGTAAAATTCCAGTAAGTAGAAAATATATTGAAAATCATGAATATGCGACCTAAATCATGACGCTATTTAAAGAATGAATGCCATCATACGCAGTCGCTATTTAGAATTATAAATATTGATTTCTGGAAATCTTAGGAATTAGCGCCCGTATACAGAGTCGCTAATTCTTAGTGTTTTCTCAAAATTTGGTTTAATTATGGAATGTGCGACACTTCACACAAACGCGCATTAAAGAATGAGCGCTTGTCTGAGTGGACGCATTATTGATCTCATAATTTTTATCAGATTTTTGGCCCATACCGAGGGTCTTTTGGCACTCGTATCTCAGTCCGTGGACGGAGTCCCTATTTCTCACGTTGTTCTATGCTTACACCTCAATTCTTGATGTCGATTGGACCATCCACGGGATATTCTTTCCTTTGGAGTGGTACTTTCTTCATTGAGACCTCCGTAAATCTTCGTGAGCCTTAGATTCCCTCAAGGCAGCCGAGTTGGTTGTACCATAAAAATCCTGAAACCCTTCTAGTCATGTCACTCTAAGGAAACATGACAAACTAGCCCTCACAGAGTGTTGTTCTGGCCTCTTTTGAGAAGTCTGTTCTGTTAGTAATTAGCGACCATGCCTTGGGTGCCAGAAGGAATTGGCGATCAGGCCACTGGTGCTATTTCACTGATTTAGCGACTTGAACCCGGACGCTATTTCATCGAGCATGTACTGTTCAAAGGAATGAGCGACCTCGCATGAGGGGGCTATTTCTAAAATTGGTGGCGACCTGATGGACGCCAATTTCCCAGTTTTACGACTTGTCATGGTTTTCATGCGATTTATCGATATGTCATCTTTGTACAAGTTCTATCCTTGAACTCTTTATTCGATGAACTCTACCTTAATATTCCTATAAAGGCTTATTTCCATGAAACTCCAATGGCTATAAACTATAGTGGATGTCCAAATATTACATGACTCAATGCTTGCGCATATAGGGCCCGATCTGGTCCTACAAAGAGCACCCAAAAGAACTTGTGCCCATGGGAGTTGATTGATCATGGTGTGGCATTGCACCGAAGTGCATGACTAGCTTGATTTATGGCATTCCACAATCTTTAAAAGTGCTTGACTTGATTCATGACATGACTTGACTTGCGTGGCCTGGAACGGGTATTTATTTGCTTGAATTAAATAGCCAATATCTCATAACTTGACTTGATATTACATGACTTGGTACTTGCAATCTCATGAAATACTTGTTTATATAGCAAACTCTTGATATTCCTTATCAATATTCTTTTACGTTCTTTCATACATAAGCATTCCACTATATCAACTGGTTAATTACTTTAAGACATGTCTGGAATAGAGATATAATTCCTACTGACCATTCGCTCACCCTAGTTTTTTCCCTATTTTTCAAGTAATTCTGATGACAAGGATCACTCGGATGGGAAGCGTCTATCTAGTCGTGTCTTTTTCCTATTTTCTTGAGTCTATCATTGCAATTTTCCTCTTTATTGTGTCTAAGTTTGTCATTTAGTATTCTCTTATTTGAAGGTCATGTAAGATATTGGTGTTATTAATAAATAAAGGATTTAGTTTATTATCTATTTTTGCGCACTCTGTCTATAAGGCCGAATACCTTATGCTCTAATTGACATGAATGATATAAACTCGTCACGTGTACCGGGTTCCTTCCACGCTCGGGGCGTGACATTACTCCTCGGGGAGGTATTCACCTTCACTTTATAGTCCCTTGTGTGTTTTCGAGGAGTGGTTCAATTAAGGCAGGGGTTTCCCCCTCCGACGTATGAAAAGGTCCCAAAGGGTGCCTCTTCCTCTTCACGCTGAAACAGGGGCTTTGCTGAGTCTCTTGCTCTTCTTTCTCTCTACGGTGAAAACCGATATCACCTTCTCTTCTGTTGCCATCCTCTGGTGGAATACGGAGGCTGACGTTGACCAAGGCTTTGGCGGTGGCGTCTGAGTGACTTCGACGTGGAAGAATGGTGGGCGAATGGTGGGCGGCGTGCAAGAATGGCGGGCACATGGCGACGTGCTCTCTCCCGACCTTTGCGCCGCCACCCCCTCTTTACGAGGAAGGTAGAAGCGGGAGGAGTCCTAGAGAGGGAGGACGTGTTAGCGCTATGGCCTTGCCCTTCTCCTTCCTCACCTCTTCCGCTCCTCCTCTTTCATTGCTCGCACCACTCAGATGGTGCTTGATTTCTGTTTCATTGTTGTACTAGTTTCAACGGTGCATTTCCGTCTCCTTGGGAATGCCAAGGAGATCCTCGTCAGACTAAGCAAAAATGTGCACATACTCCAAAAGAAAGTCTTTGTATTTAGTTTGTAATTCGGGTCGTAGATCTGCCCAGATTTTTACTTCGAGGGCCAGATCGTTCCTGAGGAAAACAGATAGTAGCTCTCCCCCGGGTTTGCTTACATTTTTATCTTCAATCGTTCCGAGCTCTTTGCCCTGGTCCTCTGGCCATACGGTTTCCACTGAGATCATGTAGCACCTTCTAGCCATTGCCTGATTACCTTGGATTTCCCCGGTGCCGTATTTGGTTGGAAACTTCATTTTTTGGGGGTATGTGGAGGGCACTGCCTTTATTCGGCCGAGGATGCCTCGACCGAAAATGGCAGTATAGGCCGATATCTCCTTGGCCACTATGATGTTTGCCATAAAGGTTACGGCTTTGGCGGGGTACCGAGGGTAACAGATAGGCTTAGGGCTCCCTCAGGATAGGTCACATGGCCATTGAACCCATAGAGGGGGGTTCGGATCGGACGCAGTTTTGACGGGTTTTCACCCATCTTTAGCAAACAGTCGTACGAAAAAAAGTCGGGGGCACTGCCATTATCCACCAAGATCTGGTCCACATTACAATGGTTGATCATGGCCGAGATAACAAGGGCGTCATCATGTGGGGTGACTACTCCTTCGAGGCCTTGGTCCGAGAAGACCAAGGCATGCTGGTCGGTCACCTAGGGCGGAGCTTTAGGTGGCTCGGAAGCTCGGCTGGCTCGCTCGGCATGACGCTTTCTTCCTCAGCTGCTATCTCCACCCGACGCTGATCCATCTGAGATGACGTTTATGTGGACCCCTCGGGGGTGATTTTCTATTTCTTCGGGAGGGATTCTGCGGTCCTCCCTCTGCTTAGTCACGTACTGGGAGAGGTGGCCGTGGCGGATAAGACTTTTAATCTCGTCCTTGAGCTGGTGGCAATCTCCCGTATAGTGGCCATGATCGTCATGGAACTGACAGTGTTTCTGACGACTCTGAGGCTTCGGGTCGGTCCTCATCGGCTCGGGGCGATGGAGTAGTCCTGAGTCCTTTATTTCTTGATAAATTTGATAGACCGGGGCAGATAGAGGAGTATAGCGCTCGAACTTGCGTGGGGGTTCCTTTCGGTCTCCCTCTTGATTCCTCTTCTTCCCCTACCCGGAAGATTGGTCGGACGACCTCTTTCTTTATCCCTCTCGCCCCGAGCTTGCGGGATCTCCGCAGGCGTTGAGGACCTCCTCGCACTCCGCATGACGTAGAGGTAAGGTCATAAGGTCGGCAAGGGAGGAAGGAGGGTGGAGCACCAATTCTCGCCAGAGATTTTCATTGTGGGTGCCTCCGGTCAGTGCGGTGATGGCAGAGGCCACATCCAGGCGGGGAATGCACAGAGCTTCTACTTTGAAGTAGTTAATATAAGCCCGTGGCTTTTCCCCTTGCGCCTTCTTGAGGGCTAGAAATCCCGCTATCGACCTTGGAGGGCCTCTACCGGCGAAGCTCTCCTTGAACAGTCGCACGAATTGTCGGAAGCTGGTGATGCTTCCAGGGAGAGCACTCGGAACCATGCCAGTGCGTCTTGGACTAAAGTAGTCATGAACACTCAGCACTTGACCGCGTCGGACGCCCCATGCAAGGTCATCAGGGTGTCGAAGCTATCATAGTGGTTGGCCAGGGTGCCCTGGCCGTCGTAAGACTTGAAGGTCGGCAGAGAGACTCTGGGTGAAATATCTACCTCCAATATCTGGTCGGAGAATGGGGATCGCTCCTCATCCTCCTTGGTGTTCTACTGGAGGGTGATGAGTGTGCATTTTTACACGTTAATTTATGTTACACACACTTTTTAAGATCTTTAACCATAGTAAATATGCACTTATCACACTTAATCACGATTTCATATTAAAATGTCCCGTTTGATAGAATTAATTAAATTTTGAGCAATAAGCTATGCTTTTGGCAGGTACTCGATCGAAGAAGAAGACGGCCAGGGATCTACACAAGTTTATACAGCAATGGGCCAACGAAAAGAAAAAAAATGAAAACTTATACACATGAGCCAAAGGCCCATAACCGAAGCCCCCTTCGCAAATGGGCCAAAGGCCCATGATCAATTATGTTGGTTTCAAAAAAAAAGAAAAAAAATATACAAAAAAGGGCCAATGGCCATGCACGAATGGGCCAAAGCCCATTCGCACGGCCCATTCACACGATGTCGGCAGGCTTCCTCACGCGAGCGAATGCCGACAAGGGGCTGGCGGGCGCGGCAGGCAATCAAAGCGGCCAGCCAACGCAGGCGACGACACGGGCGAAGGCGGGCGAGTGCGGTGTCAACGCGCACGCGGGCGCGGACGGAGGGCTGGTATGGGCGACGATGGCATGGGTGCACGCGGGCAGAGGCGGAAAAGAGAGGGCATCGACGCGGTGGAGAGAGGAGAGAGGAGAGAGAAAGAGAATAAAAAGAATAAAAAGAAGAAAGAGAGGAGGAAAAGAAAGAGAGAAAATTCATAAAAGAATGTGTGCAACACATGGTTGCACACATTCCCAAGTCAAAAAAATGCAACAGAGGTGTTCACATGGTGAAAGAAACGGGTTCACTTGAGCCCTATGAAAGGATGGCATGGGAAGGGTTTGTCCACTCCTCTCCCACTCATACGTAGATAGCAAGCTTTCATTGTTCTCCCTTTTCACTTCTAGTTCCTTAGTGTTAGAAGTAGGATCTCTCTACCTCTCTATCTCCCTTTCTTATTGTTCTAGCCTTGTTGTAATTTATTTTGTTCTTGTTACAATTTGTATGCATCTGTGAGTTGGTTTATTTTAAGTCTAATTCGAGTGTTAGTTTTATTCAATTCTTCATTTTGTTGCATAATCTTTTTCCATCTCTCTTTAATCTCTTTCAAAAATTCTTTCTTGACAATCTTCTCAATTTCTTCCAAAGACGGTCAAGAGAAGCGGTTCCGATCCGATCGAGTGTACGTGGTTGTCCCCAACAACGCGTAAATCAAAGGCTCGAGGAGACGACGCTGTTATCATACCACGGCTGCAAAACTATCCCACTTCATCTATTTTTATTTCGCATTTAATTTTCTCTCTCTAGATTTCTAAATTTCTATTTCTTAATCCTCCATATTTCTTTAAATAAATTTCATGTTCTTTAAATTCTAAAAACCAAAAAGAAAACATTTATCCATTTTTACTCTAAAAAAAATTCTAAGTTTTTAATTTCAAAAGTCCTCTCTATGGATTCGACCCGTGCTCGTCAGTGTACTACGGTTTTTATTCTGTTGCGAGTTCGGTATTTTGATTGATTGCCGCATGTTTTTAACGACAGACATTTCGACATGTCAATTTTTTGACGCCGTTGCTGGGGAGGTTAGTTTTGAGTTGAAAACTTTATTTTTCTTTTGTATATATTTATACTAAAAAAATAATTTTTTTTGAAATATGTCTATGCTTTTTACATCTCCTTAAAAAAAGAAAAAAAGTAACAAAAATAAAAAAATAAAGGATGAGGGGTCACGATCCAAGTAAGTATCTCAATCTTCCCTCTTGTGATTTAGTTTGTTTTCTGCATTTTGTTAACTTTTATATTTAGAAAATCTCAAAAAAAAAATTTGTGTTGGCTAGTTAGCTTCATTAACTAAAAAAAAAACTTGACCACAAAAATAAAAGACTTCATCTCAGATTAGGAACCACACCATCCATGTTTAGGTCATGCATCATCTAGAATAGAGTTATCTTGTTTAAATTCTATCATTGCATTTTGGAGATTGCGAGAGACAAGGTATGCTCTACTTATCTTATCTTGAGCACGCATGATTGCATAAGAACACCTTGTTTTTAAATTGTGGTGAGCATTTCATTCTGAAAAAAAATCTAAATGCAACACCCATAATCACATAAGGTGGGGATTTCATCACCCTTCCTTAGCCCACAAACCATATTTCCCTTTCATCTTTGCATGACCTAAGCCTTAAATAAAATTTAGTAGACATTGGCCCTAGGTTCACACTGTGGTTCTTGTGTTATTTAGGTTTATCATCTTGTGAAAATCGGTGTCTAAGGCAAGACGGTCAGATGGCAAATATCTTAAACGGGCTAGTGGTTCCTTAATTAGGTCCCTACGAAAGTAGGGGGTGCCTCCCACTACCCCACCCCTTACCTAGCTGGTGGAAACATTGAGAGTGAACTTAAGTTACACTTTAGCCATTTTGTGAAACCCCATTCGTAGGTCCAAGCCATATCTATGTCATTAGGTAATTTATGTTAACTTATTCGTGTTTGCATAAAAAAAGGGAAAAATAAATAAAAAAAAGAACAACACAAAATCCTCCTCTCTCTCTCTTCGTCGTAGTTATCTTTGCAAAAAAAATCAAAACAATCACAAATAAACTTGATGGGTTTCTAAAAAAAGTAAATAATAAAATAATAATAAAAATAAAAATAAAAATAAAAAATAAAAAAAATAAATAGGAGACGAATAAAGGGAGAGAAAATAAAAACTAAAATAGTTCAAAAAAATAAAATTAAAATAATGATTCAAAAATAGTAAAAAAAACTGGTGAGAGAATAATTCTAATCTATGGATTGGGCACACAAATTAGATAAGTTTGACTCATTGGCTCATACATTTGATCAATTTCTAGCCATGGATCAAAATCCCTTCATGCCACCTAATCACCATGACAATGATCACATATGAGCCAGCCTGGTCCATTATGTAGGTGGTTGCCCAAATCAAATCTCATCTCTCACCCAAAATAACCCGACCTATTATGAAAGTCCATACTCTTGGTCGGCCCAAAATGAGATCCCGTCATCTATAGCGGCCTAGTCTTCATTCTTTACCCAAGACCAGGCCCAAATATCTCAATTCTTTGACTATGGGGCTCACGATCCATTTGTTATCGAAGAGCGAGTCCAAATGCCTCAAGATTTTTCCACTCCTTATGATTCATTCCCATCTACATTCACTTCTAGATGGGAAAATCAACCACATGCCTCTTGGGAATCTTACCATGGCCGATCTCAAAGTCCTCCGGACCAAATTTTTCCAAATTGGGCTCAATACCCAAACGATTACTATGATCAAGCCCAATGTGGAGGACAGTTCATATACTCTCCGCTACCTCAATATCAGACTGATTACCCATCAGATTGCTATCTGTCATAGTCTGATCCTCAACCAGCTTATCCATGTCCTCCACCGATAAATCTTAAGGAGGACAAGTTCAATGAATTGCATCAGCTCATCATGGCCAACCAATAGACTTTTGCCAAAATGGAGGCCCATCTAACGCAGCTTAACAAAACCACCATGGGTATGGAAATGGACTAGCTGTCTATCTATCCCACTGTAAGCCCTGAATGTCAACTTCCTGAGTTTGATCAACCCATGATTCCCCAATCCACAGATGATATCATTCTTGAGAAGATTATGGAGTCATACCAGGAAAACAAATTAATGGGAGGTGATAGCAGTCTTGGTGTTAGCCTTGAGGAGCAGCCTAAGGAGCCCAAGCCCACTTCTATTTGTGAGGAGGGTAATGATGAATTTGTTAATCTTAAGCTGGGGGGAGAGGAAAAGGAAGAGGATGCGCTGGTTGATCAAATCCCCTTAATTTCCATTCCTATATTTGAGGAGCCCTTGTTTCAAGTGCAGAATAAGGAAGATGACATGGTGGAAAAAGAATTGAGTGTTTGCATGCATCAATCTTTTTGGGTCAGGGAGGAGCCAGATCCTCTGCTTGAAATCCATTCTAATTGGGCTTCTCATAATTTTGGGGAGGATCTTGATCTTTTACCTGTTCCTGACCTCGGCACTTAAATACAAATCCCCTACATCCTGCAACTAGCCGATTGGTCGATTCCACTTGAGTTTCATGATCATCCGTGTGTTGAGGAGCACATCTATTTCACTACCCCTTGCCTCCTAGACACTAACCCTTTCATGGAATCCTTCGGAACTCCTCCCACTCCCACTCTTCCTCACCTCAACATTGTGCTTGAAAATTTTAAACTTGAGGTTGGAGAAGAAGAAAAGTTAAGAGAAATTAAGGTCCGCATTGATGTGTTTAATACTTATAAAGACCTTAAACATATAGAGGAATATTTTATAATTGAACATATGATAATTCCTCCACCATTCTCTGACCGAGGGGGTCCGTCTAGATTACTAGACCCACCTTGGTATGCTTCTAGCCTAGATTTGTCGAGGGTTAATCTTTTTCCTCCAATGGTATAAGGGCTGGAATTATTCGGAGGATAAGATCACTTAGTAGCTCATTTTGAATGCCACACGTTGGTTAGTGAGCTACATTATGTCTGGCTGAAGAAGTAAAATTTAGCACTTTTTGGGAGGCAACCCAAAGTTTTAGTAATTTTCGGGTGATAATAAATGCCTTCTTGGGAGGCAACCCAAGTTTTTATTGTGGTTTTATTTTTATTTTACAGGTATGAATAAAGGATAAGTTGGGGGGAAAGGAGATTGTTTACACCTCTGCCAAGCCGTCAAAAGCCCAGCCTATCGAAGTTTACTTCCATCAGGTTGTACTGTTCCTTCACAAATTTCATGTCTATAGTGTTCTATTATTCCATAATGTTTATGTCATTGAGGACAATGTCATTTAAATTGGGGGTGATGAAAATCATGTTGCATATGTTGCATCATGTTGCATATGTTGCATTCTCATACAACCTATTTTTACTCCAAAAAAAAACACATGATAAAGCTCAACCAAAATCCCAACTGCATTTTTAAGCTTCATGCTTTCATGAAAGAAAATCCGGAATGGAAGAGACTATGGAAAGGGATGATGAAAATTATTTTGTAAATTAGTCAAGGAAAACTGACTTAGAATCTTCTAAAAGTCCATTAGCACTGACAAAAAGATAATCACTTACACACTAATGAAGCAAGTAGGGCAAGCCTTCTGTTATTTAAGTGTGGTGTCTGATAGTTTACATTTTTCAGTGAAGAAATCTTTTAGAAAAAGCTACCTCCCAAATCAAGTGTGAAAATCACACATTTAAAATAATCATGGAAAATACCCTGGAACTTAGTAACCGGGCCTGCTTCTCCTAAGATAAGAGATGATGTTCACGTCAAACGGTGAAGGAATGTGCAGCACCATGTGTTTGAAAAAAAAAAAGAAATAAGATAGAGTGAAAGCTACCATGCTCAATGTTCCAAATTAAAAACTGTAGAATTGAATGACACCTATCTAAATAGCAATATGAGGGATGCAATTGTCTGGTTGTGGATTTAGATTTCACTAGCACGAGTGTTATCGAACTTTGGGTTTATTCTGAGTTATGTCCATTAATATCTCATTTAAGGCTAGTATGGTTAAATGATTCGAAAATCCTGCTCCTAAGTCAATTCTATGAAAGATGATCTGGAAATGAGGTCTGAATATTTTAAACTCTTGTTGTTCCTAAATTTTAAAAATTATTTGCATTGCTAAGGGACTAGCAATGAGTAAGTTGGGGGATGTGATGAGTGTGCATTTTTACACGTTAATTTATGTTACACACACTTTTTAAGAGCTTTAACCTTAGTAAATATGCACTTATCACACTTAATTACGATTTCATATTAGAATGTCACATTTGATATAATTAATTAAATTTTGAGCAATAAATTATGCTTTTGGCAGGTACTCAATCGAAGAAGAAGACGACCAGGGATCTACACAAGTTTATGTAACAATGGGCCAATGAAAAGAAAAAAAAATGAAAACTTATACACATGAGCCAAAGGCCCATAACCGAAGCCCCCTTCGCAAATGGGCCAAAGGCCCATGATCAATTATGTTGGTTTCAAAAAAAAAAGAAAAAAATATACAAAAAAGGGCAAATGGCCATGCACGAGTGGGCCAAAGCCCATTCACACGGCCCATTCACGCGACGTCGGCATGCTTCCTCACGCGGGTGAATGCCGACAAGGGGTTGGCGGGTGCGGTAGGCAGTCAAAGCGGCCAGCCAACGCAGGCGACGACGCGGGCGAAGGCGGGCGAGTGCGGCGTCAACGCGCACGAGGGCGCGGACGGAGGGCTGGCACGGGCGACGATGGCATGGGCGCACGCGGGTAGAGGCAGAAAAGAGAGGGCGTCAACGCGGCAGAGAGAGGAGAGAGGAGAGAGAAAGAGAAGAAATAGAATAAAAATAAGAGAGGAGGAAAATAAAGAAAAAATTCTTAAAAAAAATAAAAATGTGTGCAACACGTGGTTGCACACATTCCCAAGTCAAAAAATGCAACAGAGGTGTTCACATGGAGAAAGAAACGGGTTCACTTGATCCCTATAAAAGGATGGAATAAGAAGGGTTTCTCCTCTCGTCTCCCACTCATGCGTAGATAGCAAGCTTTCATTGTTCTCCCCTTTCACTTCTAGTTCCTTAGTGTTAGAAGTAGGATCTCTCTACCTCTCTATCTTCCTTTCTTATTGTTCTAGCCTTGTTGTAATTTATTTTGTTTTTGTTACAATTTGTATGCATTTGTGAGTTGGTTTATTTTAAGTTTAATTCTAGTGTTAGTTTTATTCAATTCTTCATTTTGTTGCATAATCTTTTTCCATTTCTCTTTAATCTCTTTCAAAAATTCTTTCTCGATCATCTTCTTAATTTCTTCCAAAGATGGTCAACAGAAGCGGTTCTGATCCGGTCGAGTGTACGTGGTTGTCCCCGACAATGCGTAAATCAAAGGCTCGAGGAGACGATGACATTATCATACTACGGCCGCAAAACTATCCCACTTTGTCCATTTTTATTTCACATTTAATTTTCTCTCTCTAGATTCCCAAATTTCTATTTCTTAATCTTATATATTTCTTTCAATAAATTTCATGTTCTTTAAATTCTAAAAACCAAAAAGAAAACATTTATCCATTTTTACTCTAAAAAGAAATTCTAACTTTTCAATTTCAAAAGTCCTCTCTGTGGATTCGACCCATGCTCGTTAGTGTACTATGTGTTTTTATTCTATTGCGAGGTCGATGTTTTGATTGATTGCCGCATATTTTTAACGACAAACATTTTGGCACGTCAGAGGGCACGAAGGGCACGCTCCTGCTTGGCAAAACGTCACTCTAAGTTTCACAGCTGGAGAGATAGTTCACCCTATTGCCAAGATGGGGCCGGGGGGCTCCGAGTGTTTCCCTAGCGCTCCGAGTCTGGAACGTCCTCCTTGGTGCGCTGTTGATTGAGCTCGGACCTCCTCTTTCTTGGGCTGGAGGAGGCTTCTTGCTCCGGAGGTGGGAGCTGCGAAGTTCCGCCCCACTCACTCCGGACAATGCGTCCTTCTTGAAGGATGAATCAGCCTCCGGCCGTCATCCAAGAGGCCCCCGCGTGGGGTTGATTCATCCGAGGAAGCCGCAACCTCTCCTCCAGCTATCTGGGTCCTCATCAAGTCTACGAGGACATCCATTTTAGCATTGAGGGTTTGGAGGGCATCTGGGTTCCCGGGAGCGAATTGTTCCCCATTGACCGACGGAGTTGGGTTGTTGGCTTGGTCGTTAGAGGGGGCACCCGTCGAAGGGTGCGGGCTCTCTCTCTTCGACTACTGGTGCCTTCCCTTTTCCTCCGGTGCTTCTCCTACTGGAAGTTCTTCACACCATATTGGCTCTTTGTTCATATCCCACAGACGGCGCCAGATGAAGAGGGGTGATCCCACGCTGTGTCCTGAGCCACACGATCTTGGATGAACTTGTGTCGTTGTTACCACGATTGAGGATCTGCAAATAGGGAAATGGGTCATAGGAGCTCAGGGTTGAGACCCTGGGGAAAATCCTCCGATGCTTAAGTCAGCAAAGTGATAGAGCGTAGGTGGAAAGGGAGTAGGAGACAAGAGTGAAAAGCACGAGATCGCTCTCCACCAGTGAGTGTGGTGTTGGGTACTCAAGATCACCTTCTGATTTTATCAGAGGGTTTACCTTGGTTTATATAGTGCTCTCCTCCGTTAGGGAGCTCGGAGAAGTCAGAGAGTATAGGGGGCTGTTGTACCCAGATAATTACCCAGCAAAATATGAAAGGATAAGGGTTTGGGAATTTCCCTAAACACCTTTAATGCATGACATACCCAGCCTCTCCTGTAACTTGCTCAGCCTGAACAAGGGTCTCGACTAGCTAGCTATGACATACGGCGACATCAATAACAAATTGGGCCTACTCCCGATCACTCAGTAGCGGGTGTTTCCCGCATCTACACTGCCACCCGAGCCAACCCGGGGGTGCCCCGACTATAAGTTGTGCCACGTGGCACTCAGCAACAAGGATGGGGCCTACGCCCCAAGACGCCTTCTTCCAACCCTCTAAGGTCAAAGGGAGACCTCACTAAGTCAACCACAGGCTTTGGAGGCCCGCAGCGCCTATATATGACTCACACGCATATGTTGGGCATATTTCTGAACACCTTGTAGGCGTGTATGTCCCAGCCCTTCTACAACAAATCATGGGTTAACCCATGACTCCAGCACACCAGTTAGGTCCTACAATGACCCTCCAGCAAGTCGGGACCGCACCTGACCCTCAGACACGCGGCGACAAGCCGCTTACCTTTAGCTTCCGAGCCAACCCAGGGCTACCCTACTAGCCCACCGTGCAACACGACACACACCCCGAGGCCAGGCCTACATGCCCAAAGTGCCTCCTCTTAGCTCCCACGAGCTTATACCCACAGCCCTGGTCCAAACCTAAGGCCTACTAGTTATTCACCTAAGCCGATCGACAACCCGAGGTGTATCGGGCAATTACACGAACACCTTGCGAGCAGCAACTACGACTTCACAACAACAGCCCCCATGGGCTAATCCCAACATCTCAGAACCCTTTTTCCTTCAAAGGACACCCCCAGACAACAAAAGAAGAGCTCGAGGGCCATCCCTTAGGGCCGCGACTCGCCCGGGGGGAGTTCGCCCCGGGCACGGCCACGCCCCGGGGAGGGCGAACTCCCTTGTGGAGCGCACCCTCCTCCCATCCCAGTGGCCCCACAGCCATCCCCAGTCTTGGCTGCTCTCAGTTCATATTCCCCGTTCGTGATATTAGTGCAAGGTTCTTTAGCGTACTCGTACATGAAAAGGAGTCGCGAAGAACGAAGCCCGAAGCCACGCGGAAGCACGCAAGTCAACGTCCATAGTCTCCAGCCAACCAGTTCGAGCCACGTATTGATGTGGCATAGCCAAGTATGCCATGGGATAACACGATGCACCTAGGACCTATATTTGCAAACACCCAAGGCGTAGTAGTAGACTGGATATATCAGGTCACTCACGCGGTGCGCACTATCTGCCGAAGGTGACTCAGGATGATCGTGAGGGTCCGGGGCGGGACCTCGCTGTTCCGAGGGCTTGGCTATGCCAGGGCTGACCCCCTTGAGGTGTTGGGACTCCCATGTTCGTGGGTGGCCAACACACCGAGGGTGTGGGTTAGTGGGTGGCACTCGCAACTCTCTCTGCGGTGGGCTGCACGTTGGAGTGGAACGGAGATCGGGCACTCACTCACCGTCCAATGGGCAGTAAGATATGATACAAGACAAGCAAATGAAACGCCAGGAAGGGTAACCAGGCGCTCACCTGATCAGTTTGAAGAAACCGATCCTAGCCAGAGATGAGGGTGGCAAGGAAGCATGGGAACGCCACACGTACGCTGCGTCGGGGAAGCTTAACCTGTGATATTCGGTTACAACACTACACCTCACGTAAGAGGGTTGATAACGAGTTTTAACTTAATTACAATCAAATTGTACCTCTACGTAGGGAGGGGCTTTCAGCCGGCCAGGCGTGGGATGGGGATTGCGTGGGAACCGGTTCTGTCCGGACTGATCCTATGGGACAGCAAGTCGATGTCGAAAGCGCCACGGGCTTCACCGAGTGCTGTAGGAGGTAGGGCTGGAGCCGACGTGTCCAGTGACAGCCGAGGAAAAAGGTCGGACGGGGGTGCTCCAGTGGCCAAAGGTCTTCCTCCTTCCTGGTGTGAGAAGAAGACCCATGGAAGATCACCTCAGTTGAAGGGCGCGCCAGGAAGCTTGAAGGGGAGGTCGTGGTGGCCTCTGCAACTTGCCTCTAGTTGTCTATCGGAGTCAGCTTGCGCAATCGTACGGGAATAGCTCTCCCGGTCAGCTCCAATGTCGGATGAGGACAGTTGAGCTATCGTTGCGAAGATGACTCGAAGAATAATCCACTAGTACCAATTTTGTTGACATAAGCTGCACTGAGAAGATGGGGGCAGCTCTGTAACAGGGCGGGTAGCCCTGCTGCTACTACTGTCCAGACAACAAGTGGGAGATGGGGAGGGAATGAGAAAGAATAGAGGGAGGGGGGAGTGGGAGGGGGATTGGGAGTCTTCCCTAGTGTGAGGGGAGGTGGAGTAGGAGAGGGGAGAAGGAGGGGGCAGGTGTAGTAAGAGGGTGCTAATGGAGGGGGGGTTTTCACAAGGAAGTGGGGGCAAGATGAAATTCAAATTTGAATTGGGGATGGAAGGGGAGTTAATGGGTGACCAGGGAAGGGTGGAAGATGAAATTAAAATTTAAATTGGGGATGGGAAGGGGAGTTAATGGGTGTCTAGGGAGGGGTGGGTTTGAAATTCAAAATTTGAATTGGGGATGGGATGGGGAGTTAATGAAGGTACTAGAGAAGAGTGGGGGATGCCTTGGGGAGAGGGAGGGGTGTCTTGGGAAGTGGTAATGGAGGGAGATACAAATTGGAATTAGTCTTGGGGGAGGTGATGGGGAGTAAAGAAGGGCCTAGGGAAGGGTGGAGGATGCCTTGGGAAGGGGGAGGGATGCCTTAGGAAGTGGGAATGGAGGGAGATACAAATTCAAATTAGTCTTGGGGAAGGTGGTGGGGAGTAAAGAAGGGCCTCGAGAAGAGGGGAGTAGAGAGAGAGAGAGAGAGAGAGAGAGAGAGAGAGAAGGAGAGTCACACTCCTAGAAGGGAGGGAGAATTCACTCAAAGTGGATTTCAATTTCTCAAGCATCAATCCTCTCAAATGGAGGGGCGTTGGGTCCTATTTATCGGCACCCAACTTTTACAAGACAAAAATGTCATTGACATTCACACAAAAGACCGAGGTTGTCCTAAACAACAGATATGGGCCCAAACTAGGATACTAAGGCCCAATTAAACACAAACACGAGAAAATTGGACACATGTCCACATGACTCAATAAAGAAAATACATAAATAAGACTAGAAATACAAATAACATGAAATAATTGTCGCCGAGCTTCCTCAAGGATGTGCAGGCGACCCTAAACATAGGGAGTGGTGCGAGATGTCCCCATCAAATCTCCCGAGGTGAGAAGATCTCGACCCCGTCGAGTATGGGTCCACCTAGCTGTGGTAGCGCTCCAAAACGTCCGGGTCCAGGCGCAGTAGGTCCTCCCGGCTCAACCACATGTCCTCAGTCGGAGGAAGGTTCTTCCACCTCACAAGATAGCGATGGTGCACCCTATTCCTGGTGACAGTGCTCTGCTCATCCAGTATCATCTCTACTTGCTCGCGTAGGTCCCGCAGGCTGATAGGTGGATTCTCACCGGGGGTGTCTCTCGCAAGGGCAGTTACAGGATCAAGATTGTCACTAGGTGCCACCGCGGGGCCCTTATAGGGTGTTAGATTTGCCACATTGAAAGTAAGATGTACCCCATAGCCCTCCGATAGGTCTAGCTCATAAGCATTGTTGCCAAGTCGTCTTAGAACTTGAAAAGGACCCGACCCTTGTGCCCTCAGCTTGGAGGCGACCCCGGGGAAGAGCGACTCTATCTTTACCATCACAGAGTCACCTACTTGGAATTCTAAGTGGCGCTTGTGAGCATCTGCCTACTTCTTGTAAGCCTCATTACTCTTCCCTATGTGCTTGAGAATGTCATCATGAAACTCTTTGATGTGTTGTGCAAATGACTCGACAGAGATAGACACTCTAGCATGCGAGGGAGGAGAATAAGGTCAGAGGGCTTCCTAGGTCTATAACCATGGACGACTTCAAATGGACTCTTGCCTATTGACCTATTGACAGAATCATTGTAGGGAAATTTGGCTTGGGGTAAGAGAAGATCCCAATTCCTGGGGTGGTCCCCGATTAAGCAACGAAGTAGATTCCCTAGGCTTCAGTTGACGACCTTAGTTTGGCCATCTGTTTGAGGGTGGTAGGCCGTGAAGAACTTGAGGACCCATTAAGTGCGAGAGGGTCTTCCAGAAGTAGCTATTGAATTTCACATCTCGGTCAGACACAGTGATTTTAGGTAGACCATGGAGTCAGACTACTTCATCAAAGAATAAGCGGGCTACCCTAGAAGCATCTGTGGTCTTTGAACATGGGATAAAGTGAGCCATTTTGGAGAACCTATCGACCACCACAAAGACAGAATCATGTTTGTGAAGGGTCCTTGGTAGGCTGAGGACAAAGTTGTTGGACACGGATGGACGCTAAGATCTAGAGGGGGGGTGAATAGATCTACCCCTTAAAAACACAAGTAAGAAAACACAGCGGAATAAAAAGTTCTTCTATGAAACAACCGAATAAAGCTGAACCCACAAGCTAATCTTATGCATTCATCTAAGAAAGAAATATGCAAATAGGATTTGAACATGAGCAACACAAGCAAAGACAAACACACAGAGACACCATGAATTTTTAGGTGGTTCGGCTTTCACCTACATCCACCCCACACTCAGACTGAGTGCGGATTACTACTAATTCACAGCTTCTATATGCTGATCCACAGCTTCGGGGATTGGATCCCTAAAACCCACCAATCCACAGCTTTGGGGATAATATCCCAGACCGCTGAGCCTCACAGCTTGCAAGCATTGAGCTTTACAACTTGGCTGACCGAGGACACACCCTCGCACGCTGACTCACAGCTTGACAAAGTTCAAAAAAATAAAATGAAAGATAGAAGTAAGCAATGTATCTCTTCAATGAGTAGATTGACTCTGGATTTGATCCACGAGTCAAGTACAAGAACCGATGCTTTGAAACTATCTTCAATCTAAAGCTTTCGATCCTTCTCTCCCCTTCTAGCTTCTCCTCTCTCACTCTGGCTCTCTTTAGGTTGCTCTCTCTTTTCTCTCTGGCTTCTCGCTCTTTTCTTTTTCTTTGCTCTCTTTCTTTTTTTGATCTTCAGAGGGGCTTATATATGTCTTCTATCTTCAGCCCTAACGAGCTCACGCATTGGGCATGTGGAGAGCTCGTTCCCGCCTTCCTGAAGATGACACGCGTCAGGACTAGATTGGTGAACATATCCTTGTTGGCAGAATCTTCTGGACGTGTCTACCTCGGATCATGTGTTCAATCATAGGCTTCCATGATGCACTCACTTTACCCTACAATTTAGATAAGAGTTAGTTAAGAAAAAGGATTGCACCGAGTTTGACTTGGCATAGAATAGGGTATGCACAGACATTCCAGACAGACATAGTATATATACACAGACCCTTCTAAGCCAATGGCACACCCTGTACTGATGTTTTAAGTCAATGCAAGATGTGCACAGACTTTCCTGTACGTTCAACAAGAAAACGTGCACAGACATTACATACACAATGATAATGATGCACTGACTAAATCATGCATGGACAAGGGTGCACAGACCTTTACCTTCATATGCACAAGAACATGCACTGACTATATGTGCAAATGATGAACAATGCACCGACCTTGGGAGAATAGAGACAAAGAATGCACCGACGTTTTATGTTCAAAGCAGCAAAGTATGCACCGACCTAGCCTCTTGTGAAAGGACAATAACTTGCATAGACTTGTTTGTGCAAGACTAGCTATTATGCACAGACGTTTATGCACAATGAACATAATGCACAGACCTTGTAACATATGCCGAGCAACGTGCACTGACCTGAGTTGTGTGCGATGCAAAACATGCACATACTTAGTGAACATATATGCACAGACCTGTATGCGTGAGACTCGGCAAGCACCGACCTTTGGTAAGCATAGGACAAAAGATGCACCGACTATATGGCAATGTAAAATGTTCACAAGTGCACTGAATTTGTGTACACACAAGGCAAATGTGCACATGCCTATCCATGCATATGTCAAACGAATGCATCGACTTAGTTAAGCGTAAACTAAGACATGCACTGACTTTCATGAACAATACAGCCCTTGCACAGAGCTATATGAATAGACTATAGGAACTTGCATCGACTATGTTTTGCCTAACGAAAGATATGCACAGACCTCAACGTGTGCGATGCAAAACATGCACTGACGTTATGTGTAGAGGTAAACACATGCAAACATATGCACAGACATTATGAAGCTCAAGGAAGAATCTTGCACAAACCTTTTGTGAACGCGGGACAAAAGCCTGCTCAGACCTGTTAATTGCGTAGGGCAGAACTTACACAGACCTTGTATACACTAAGCAAAAACATGCACTAATGTTATCTACTTCCTCAACGAAGAATGCACAGACTCTTTTACGTTGTATGCTCAATGACGAAAGATGCACAGACTCTATATGCATTAGACATAGACATTGCACAGACAATGTCAACTTGATCAACGAAGGTTGCACAGAGTCTATACTCAAGAAACAAACAATGCACAGACACAATTTGTGAAATGCATATGCATTGACTTATTAAATGCTGGCATTTCTGAGACTCAATATTTATTAACTTCAAAGAGCTGAAAAGTAAAATGAATTATTGCCTATCATGTTGTCAATAATGTTTGCCAATCATCAAAACTAAGTGGGAGACAAATGCATAGAATTCTTATGCTCCAAACATACATGACATCATACAAGTATGAGTCATAGAATTTGACATCATCAAAACACAACATCCACAGCAAAAGTCCATGCTCAAGTCTTGCCAAGGTTGGTCGGGGATGGGGAGGGGTGTGTAGAGACCGGTGTTTTTCCTTACCTGCTTGGCCGAGGCACAAGTGCGACACTGACCCACGATTTTGGTGACGTCCCTCTTAAGGCTTGGCCAATAGAACTGCCTCTCAACTAACTCAGTGGTCTTTTGGACTCCAAAATGACCAGCAAGGCCACCACCATGTAGTTCCTAAACCAAAAAGTCACGAAGTGAAGTATGAGGTATACACAGCCTAGCCCCCTTGAAGAGATACATGTCCTAGAGTAAAAATCCCTCATGCTCCTTGTTGGGATGAGTGGATAGGGTGGTGTAGTGGCTCCAAAAGTCGGGGCATCACGGATACTCTTCTTTGACTCGCTCAAACCCTATGACCTCCACTTGGACAGTAAAGAGTAAGGCTACCCGTCTACTTAGCGCATCGACGGCGCGATTCTCACTACCTGCTTTGTACTTTAAGACAAAAGTGTAGGTCTGGAAGTACTCAACCCAGCGGGCATGACGGGCATTAAGTTTTTGTTGGGAGTTGAGGTACTTCAATGCCTCGTGGTCTGAAAAGATCACAAACTCCTTGGACAATAGGTACTGTCTCCAATGCCAAAGGGATTGGACCATAGCGTAGAATTCCTTATCGTAGGTTGAGTACCTCATTGTAGCCTCGCAAAGCTTCTCACTAAAGTAGGCTACGGGATGGCCTTCTTGGCTAAGGATGCCTCCAATCCCTACCCCTGAGACGTCACAAGTGACCTCGAAGACTTTTCAGAAGTCGGGGAGGCAAAGGACAGGGGCTTGGGTCATCTTCTCTTTGAGTTCCTAAAATGCTTTGGAGGCTGCCCTAGTCCAAACAAAGGTTCTCTTCTTGAGGCAATCCATGATAGGGGCGGTCACAGTGCTAAACCCACGGATCAACCTTCTATAAAAGGTGGCTAGCCCATGAAAGCTTCGGGCATCATGGAGAGTCTTGGGCTCGGGCCAATCAAGGATGGCTTGGACCTTCTCAGGGTCCATGGATATGCCTTGGGCTGAGACAATGAATCCTAGGAAGGCAAGTTGATTGGTCATGAAGTAACACTTCCCAGGATTGGCATAAAGGCTTTCTTTCCCAAGAGTGGTGCAAACCAGTCTGAGGTGATCAAGGTGGGCTTCCTCGGATTGGCTATAGATGAGGATATCGTTAAAGTAGACGACAAGGAAGACACTGATGAAGGGGTGGAGGACCTCGGTCATGAGGCGCATGAAAGTGCTTGGTGCATTGGAAAGCCCGAAGGGCATGACAAGCCACTTATAGAGACCATCCTTGGTCTTAAAAGCGGTCTTCCACTCGTCCTCGGGCCTAATCTGAACTCGATGGTAGCCACTTTTGAGGTCAATCTTGGAGAAAATTGTGGCTCCAACAAGCATATCTAGCATATCATCTAGCTGGGGGATGGGAAACCTATATTTGATAGTGATTTTATTGATGGCCCGACTATCCACACACATGCGCCAAGTTCCATCCTTTTTGGGTGTGAGGAGGGCTAGGACAGCACGTGGGCTCTTACTGATTTGGAGGAAACCTTCCTTAATTTGTTCCTCAATTTGCCCCCTAAGTTCGGCATGGTCAGTGGGGTTGAGACGATAGTGAGAGAGGTTGGGTAGGGTGGCTCCGGGGACAAGGTTGATGGCATGTTGCACATCGCGCATGGGTGGTAGTCTATTTGGGAGCTCATTGGGGAACACATCATGGAACTCTTCAAGGAGGTGTTGGATTTCCACCGAGTGTTGGTCCGTTGGGGTGGATTCTCTGAGACAAATGACAATGGCGCACACTTGGGGCCCTTGATTGATTTCTTCGTCTAGCTCTTGCTGGGTGATGAGGTGTAGGCTCCTAGTAGTCCCAAGGGTCAAGTTTGGGCTAGGACTCGAGGGGGTGGGGTTTGGTGAGGGAGTGGGTGAAGTTGGGATGGAGGTAGGGGCAGTGGGCCCTTCAGGGGAGGGTGGTCCCCTTTTGGGAAGAAAACAGGGAGGTGAAGGGTTGAGTTGGATTCTCTTCCCTTCATGGGTGTTACAAGTATTTGTCCTTCCAAGGAAGGTGGCATCTACATCATATATCTAGGGCCGTCCTAGAAGTATGCTCCCTACTTCCATGGGTAGAATGTCACACCAAACTTGGCCATGGTAGGATTGGAAGGTGATGGGGACAAGGCAACGAGTGTTAACGGGTATAGTTGTGGTATAATCCAAGCTACCCGATATGGGCTCGAGTGTGAGGAGATGGTTAGGCCTAGAAGCTTGATGGTGCCGAGGGATACCATATTCACACTACTCCCATTGTCCAAGATGACCTTCCGGGCATGGTCTCCTATCCAGATGAAGGTGTGGAAGATAGTGGTTCTTCGCCAATCTTGGCCTTGGGCTTGGGTGAGGGTGCACCTAACCACACCTAGGCGGGGGTCGAAAAATTGGAGGGGTTGCTCTTGGTTGTACTCAAGATATTGTTGAGTAGTGGACAACGATCTAGAGGGGATGGGTGAATAGATCTGCCCCTGTTTTCGCAATGCAACCCTCTATATAGCTAGATAAAATAAATTGCAGCGGAATATAACAAACTTAGCGAAGGACACAACGATTTACTTAGAAAGATGATTACGCAATATAGAGATTGAACCTAAGCATGCATCTAGAACGAAGCAATCACATAAACAAGCGACAACACAAAGGATTTTAAGATGGTTCAGACTGAATCCCCAATCCTACGTCCACCCCTCACCAAATCCGGTGAGGCTCCACTAGTGCCACGCACTGAACCGCAAATCGGAAAGACCACCGATTACCTTCCTACTAACCACCGGTAGGGACGTCAACACCGCAGATCGGACAACTTCCAATTGCCTTCCTACTAACCACCGGTAGGGACGATCTTCAGTTTCAATTGTTTGAAAGAAATGAATAGAGAACAAATATGAAATCACTCAAACAAGATATAGAATATGCTCAAAGTAGAAAGATCTTGTCTGAGTTGCAGGAGCTTGAATCTGATGCTTCGATGGTGTCTTCTTCCTTGAGAGATGATCTTCCTTGAATCTCTTCTAGTTGATGATGAAGACTATGGATGTGGCTTGGATCTTCCTTTTGATCTTCTTGAGTTGATGAAGAAGATATAGGATGTAGCTTGATCTTTCCTTGAGTTGATGAGAGGTTTGGATGTAGCTTTGATCTTCCCTTGAGTTGATGAAGAGGTTTGGATGTAGCTTTGATCTTCCTTTTGATCTCCTTTGTGAGCTTGCTTGCTTCTCTTCTTCCTTGGAGATTGAGGGCTTCAGATGTAGGCTTGAATCCCTTGGATTGGATGTAGAACTTCTACACGAAGTACTATTCACGGCTACAATACCTCTTCTTCCTTGGAGCTCCTCTAGCCTCTCTTCATCTCTCTTTGCTCCAAATGATCAACTAGGGTTTCTAACCCTCTTGTGGTGGTTTTACATCTCTTTGGATGGTCAATAAACACATCCCAGACCAGATCCATATTTTATGGGTGATTAGGTGACTTTTGGATTAAAGAAATCCATGGGGAATGGCCTTTCTCGAAGTGGAAAACAAAGTCAACATTGGTTGGATCGGGGTTGGCGGTCGACCTGCAGCTTCTGGCGGTTGACCGCTACTGAGAAACGCTGTAGAAGATTAGTCCCTGGAATTTCCGGTCGACTGCTATTGGGCTGGTGGTCGACCGCCACTGAGAAGACTGCAGACGGTGAGCTGCTGGCTGGGGCGGTCGACCACCCCTGTGCTGGCGGTCGACCGCCAGCTGGGCAGAACCCGGGTTTTCCCTGGTCAGTCCGTTAACTACTTTAGCTCCGCCGCTTAAGTCCTTTAGCTAACCGTTCATGTCTGTAACATCAACCTTGACTATCTTGAAGATTTCTATTGATTATATCGCTCCTATAAGGGCGCAACATTGAGCTTTCACATTTGCCATCTCAACTCCACTCCTTAGATTATCTTGTAGCATGCTGTCAAGAAGTTGCACCGACTTTGAACCATCCATAAGGCAAGACATGCACTGACTTTGGATTATCTCTTGGTTATGATTTCTGTGCTTGAAACATGCTAGATTTTCGTGCATCCAATATAGTCATATGCATTGATATCTGTGTATCCAGTTGCCTAGATTTGTGTGCCATTCTTGATCTTTTACACTAGAAGTATAATGACCACCAATATTGTATTGTCATATGCCTTGATATCTGTGTACTGGAAGTATGATGACCTGAAATGTATGAATATTAACATTATCAAATGCAGGTATAGTTCATTAATGACTACAGAGGCAGACATCATCAAAACCATAAAATTAATCATATTGCACACATGTTCAACAGATATTGGGCCTCATACTCCTACCAATCGGGAGAGGCCTCATGCACCTCAACTTCTTCCTCAATCTCAACTTGGGGCAAAGGGTTAGTCTCCTCTATGAGCAAGCTAGACAATCCTTTGGTAGGACATTGGTTGGCGAAGTGCCCATATCCAAGGCATCTAAAGCATTACTGCCCACTATTGCGGTTAGGGGTAACTTGAGCTGGAGGGGGAGTCGCTCTCGGGTTGGATCGGGTGGGGGTGATGTTGGGAGGGCCACTTGGAGGCCAGGTGGGAGGGATCCCACTAGGAGGGGCTGTTCAGACGAGACGAGTCCCATTGGGATTGGGAAGGAGGCCCTATTGAGGGGGCGGTGCGTTGGTCTGAGAAGCTATGGGCCTGGGGTCCGTCACTCGAGGGGGAGCAAATCGGGGGTAACGAGAGAATTTCTCGGCATCTCAGGCTATTTGATAGGCATGCTCTAAGGTGGTGACATCACGCATGAAGAGCTCCTTTTTGATGTGGAATTGGAGCCCATTCTAAATCGAGATAGCGTGACAGCATGGTCCTCCTGAACTCTGCATTTGAGAAGATAGTAATCAAACTTCTGGATGTACTCCATCACGGTCTTCCCTTCTTGGGTTAGGCTTTGCCACTCATATAGGAGGGTTTGGTGGTAGGAGGGGGGGACATATTTGATCCTAAGTTGCTCTTTCATGTCATCCCATGTGGCGATGGGAGCTTGTCTTCTAACTACCCTCAATCCTTCAATATTCAACCAATGGGTCTTGGCTAACTTAGTGAGTTGCATTTTGGCTAGTCGGATTCTCCTCTCTTCAGACATGGGATACCAATAAAAGTATTGGTCCATGGAAGCTTCCCAATCAAAATATATACTAGGGTTGTGGGATCATCAAAGGTCGGGGCTTCGACTCTCACGAGCTTCAAGAGGTGGTCATCCAGATTGTCCTGGGGGCACCTATCATTTCTCCAAGGGCGTGGATCCCTTCCATACTCAGGTGGATGGTTGGGATTTAAGTCTTCCATGGCTGGTTCCTCATGAGGGGGAGGTGCCCTCCTATCATTTGCCCTTTGTGCAGGCCCATTTCCCCTAAGTTGGCCAAGTTGGATAGTTATATCATCAAGCCGCCCTAAGACGGTGGTGAAGGCCTCCATGAGGAAGTTGACGCGACCTTGGTGGCCATCCTCATTGGCAGCGGGGTTATCTTGGAGATTGTGATCCATTGGGGAAGTCGAAGAAGAGGGATCGGGTTGGTAATGGGTCCCTCTACGTGTGGTCATGCAACAACGGGTTGGTTATGCACGGGTGTGAGCCTATTTGCGACCTAGTGCAAGTGTGCCCTAGGACTAGACTTGTGAGAACAAGTCTGTAACTTGCTCTGATACCACTTGATGTGGCACAACCAAGTATGCCATGGGATAACACGATGCGCCTAGGACCTATATTCGTAAACACACAAGGAGTAGTAGCGGATTTGATATATCAGGTAACTCACGCGGTGCGCACTCTCTGCCGAAGGCAACTCAGGATGATCGTGAGGGTCCAAGGCGGGACCTCGCTGTTCCGAGGGCTTGGCTATGCCAGGGCTGACCCCCTTGAGGGGTTGGGACTTTCACATTCATGGGCGGCCAGCACACCGAGGGTGTGGGTTAGTGGGTGGCACTCGTAACTCTCTCCGTGGTGGGCTGCACGCTTGAGTGGAACAAAGATCGGGCACTCACTCACCGTCCAACGGGCAGTAAGATATGATACAAGACAAGCAAATGAAACGCCAGGAAGGGTAACCATGCACTAACTTGATCGGTTTGAAGAAACCGATCCCGGCCGGAGACAAGGGCGGGCGGGGAAGCGTGGGAACGCCACCCGCACGCTACGTCGGGGAAGCTTGACCCGCGATATTCGGTTACAACACTGCACCTCACGCAGGAGGGTTGATCACGGGGTGGGGATTAACTTAATTAGAATCAAATTGTACCTCCACGTAGGGAGGGGCTTCCAGCCGGCCAGGCGAGGGATGGGGATTGCGCGGGAACCGATTCTATCCGGACAAATCCTACGGGACAACAAGTCGATGTCGGAGGTGCCACGGGCTTCACCGAGTGCTGCAGGAGGCAGGGCTAGAGCCGACTTGTCCGGTGATGAGTCTAATTCACGTGGTTGAAGACGAGGATCCCAGAAAAGGTTGGTGGTGGCTGCAAAGATCAGAAGAGTTGGGAAGGGTCCAACCCGCACTTAGAGAAGATAGATTGCGCGTGTTGGGGAAAACGGCCGGACGGTGGTGCTCCGGTGGCCAAACGACTTCCTCCTTTCTGGTGTGGGAAGAAGATGTGTGGAAGATCACCTCGGTCAAAGGGCGCGCTAGGAAGCTTGAAGGGGAGGCTGTGGTGGCCTCTGCAACTCACCTCCGGTTGTCTGCCGGAGTCAGCTTGTATAATCGGACAAGAATAGCTCTCCCGGTCAGCTCCAATGTCAGATGAGGACGCTTGAGCTATCATTGCGAAGCTGACTCGGAGAAGAACCCACTGGGACCCATTTTGTTGACAGAAGCTACACAGAGAAGATGGGGGCAGCTCTGTAACAGGGCGGGTAGCCCTGCTGCTACTACTGTCTAGACAGCAAGTGGGAGATGGGGAGGGAATGAGAAAGAATAGAGGGAGGGGGATTGGGAGTCTTCCCTAGTGTGAGGGGAGGTGGAGTGGGAGAGGGGAGAGGGAGGGGGCAGGTCTAGTAAGAGGGTGCTAATGGAGGGGGGGTTTTGGCAAGGAAGTGGGGGCAAGATGAAATTCAAATTTGAATTGGGGATGGAAGGGGAGTTAATGGGTCTCTAAGGAAGGGTGGAAGATGAAATTCAAATTTAAATTAGGGATGGGAAGGGGAGTTAATGGGTGTCAAGGGAAGGGTGAAAGATGAAATTCAAATTTGAATTGGGGATGGGAAGGGGAGTTAATTGGTGTCTAGGGAGGGGTGGGTTTGAAATTCAAAATTTGAATTGGGGATGGGACAGGGAGTTAATGAAAGGCCAAGGGAAGAGTGGGGGATGCCTTGGGGAGAGGGAGGGGTCTCTTGGGAAGTGGGAATGGAGGGAGATACAAATATGATTTAGTCTTGGGGGAGGTGATGGGGAGTAAAGAAGGGCCTAGGGAAGGGTGGGGGATGCCTTGGGATGGGGGAGGGATGCCTTGGGAACTATGAATGGAGGGAGATACAAATTTGAATTAGTTTTGGGGAAGGTGGTGGGGAGTAAAGAAGGGCTTAGGAAAGGGTGGGGGATGCCTCGGGAAGAGGGGAGTAGAGAGAGAGAGAGAGTGAGAGAGAGAAAGAGAGAGAGAGAGAGAGAGAGAGAGAGAGAGAGAGAGAGAGAGAGAGAGAGAGAGAGAGAGGAGTCGCACTCCTAGAGGGGAGGGAGAATTCACTCAAAGTGGATTTCAATTTCTCAAGCATCAATCCTCCCAAATGGAGGGGGGGTGGGTCCTATTTATAGGCACCCAACTTTTACAAGACAAAAATGCCGTTGACATTCACACAAAAGACCGAGGCTATCCGAAACAATAGATATGGGCCCAAACTTGGATACTACGGCCCAATTAAGCACAAACATGGAAAATTGGACACATGTCCACATGACTCAATAAAGGAAAATACATAAATAAGACTCAAAATACAGATAACATGAAATAATTGTCGCCAGGCTTCCTCAAGGATGTGCCAGCGACCCTAACCATAGGGAGTGGTGCGAGATGTCCCCATCACCTATCCTTTTGTCCTCTTCTTCTTAGCCAAATTAGGATAAAAAAATAGGAAAAACCCAATTTTTATAGAGGTGGGAACGCCTGTTGTATCCCTGTGGGTTTGATGATGACAAACACCATAAGTCAAATGCCAGACACCACAAAAAATCAAACACCTTAAGTCAAATAGAATATGTCTGAAGCATTCATGAGTCTGTGCTTTGGTGTCGGTGCATATTGTCACCCTGCATAACCAAAGTCAGTGCAGAGTTTAGCCTTGCGCATACAAAGTCGATGCATATTCTATCTTACGTGTGTAGATGGTCAGTGCATTCCTTGTTCAATTGCTTATCAAGTCAGTGCAGCTTTCGCCTTGTACATACAAGGTCCGTGCATATCTGCATTTAGCATAAAGAAGGTCGGTACAACTTTCGCCTTGCACTAACCCAGGTCGGTGCACTATTGCAAGATCACATATAAGGTTAGTGTAACATTTCTCTACTACATATAGGTCGGTGCATGCTTGTGCTAACTATCTAAGGTCGATGCGTGTCTTCCAGACCGCATATGAGGTCGGTGCACTTTCATGTCTGTTCGTTAGAAAATCGGTGCACACTCTGTTCGGCATAGAACGTCGGTGCACATGCACCTTGTCTTACTAAAGTCGGTGCACACTATGCCTTTGTATATAGAAGGTCGGTGCAAGTTTTGTCATACGCATGCTAAGGATGGCACATACCTTGCCTACGCATATAGAAGGTCAGTGCAATGTTTGCATCAGGTCTGTGCATGTTTTGCGATACGCATGCATGAGTCGGTGTACACGTTAGCTCTATGAATATAAGGTCCGTGCACTTCACTGTTTAGAGTCTGTGCACAGCTCAGGCTTCGAAAGGTAAAGTGAGTGCTAAACTTCATAACTGTGTCTTTGCCATGTGAGTCATATGGTCGAGCATCTACTGAGCAACCTGCGAACTTACCTCACGTGGAATCTAAAGTACGAAGTCGATGGCACGTGATCCAAGGTAAGGAGCGGACCAGATGATCCTCTCACATGGACTGCTATAGTATCACGATTCTGACACATGGAACCTCAAAGGATCAGATCTGCATGGAAGTTTGGGCGGGAAACGTGGTACCCACGCTCCCATCGTCTGCCTATAAAAAGGGATCGAAGGCTGGGAGAAGAAGGTGAGAGAGTGGAGCTGAATAGAGCAAAAGAGAGAATATCTGAAGTCACTGCCAGTGCTAAAATTCCTCCCAGGGGAGACGAGAGAAAAGCCCAGGAGAAAAGTCAAAAAGAGAGAGAACCAGTTCAGAGAGAGAAGAGCCTAAGTCATCGCCAATCATGAGTCTGAAAGCCTGCTTCTATGGAAGCTACATTGTTATTGTGTTTGGGCGATTATTTTTCTTATTTTTCATCTTCGAGTTTTTTCACCTTTTCAATTCCATTCTGTTACCCTCTAAGTTCGCTTGGAGGAAGGGAGAGGTACTCCGATTTCCCTCCATCGTGGTTGGAGGAAGAGAGGAACGATCCTCTGGTTCATGAGTTATTAGTAGCAATTCATGGGGTTCCCTTTGCTGATTGTGAAGGAAGGGAGGTTGGACCTCCAGTAATTCTTCTGGTCTTCAGAAGAGCGAGGAGAGTGTTCCTCGGGGCAAGTTGTAAGGCAGCGGGTGTTAGCAGACTGAGTCTGTTGTTCTTAATTACTTAGTGAAAGGAAGCCTTTGGTAGAGTAAGGGGTGGATGTAGATTGCGAATAGCAATCAAACCACCTTAAAAATTCTCTGTTCCATCTGTGTGGATTGCTTGGCTGTTCTCTCGATTTGGCTCATGAACGTCAGCTGTTCGTTTATTGGTTCATCTTAACTTTGTCTCTCGATAAGCTTCTATCTATCTGTCTGCCCCGTGGCTGATGTGACACCACCTTGGGGTGATAGTCACAAGACCGAATGCCCTTGGACCTACAATTGCAAGCAAGTATCTTGGAGCGGCAGACTTACTCTAGCGAACTCACTCGCGTGGCGCACACTAGTGCCCGTAGGCGACTCGGCGATGATGGAGAGGGTCCGAGGTGGGACCTTGATGCTCCAATGGTTGGCTAGCTTGGGGAGAACCCCAAATGGGCCAGGGATACCCAACTCACGGGCGGCCAGCACACCAAGGGTGTGGGATGTAGGGGATCACTCACAACTCGCCCGCGGTGATCACTCACATCAATGGCAATTATGGGCCGAGCTCCCACTCTTCATCCGACGAAACAATAACGATAATACTATGCTAAGCAAGGAATTTAAACCAGCCAAGAGGGGACCGAGGCTCACCTAGTCGGCATGAATATGCCGACTCCGGCCGGAGACGGGGGCGAGCGGGGAGGCCAGGGTATGCACCCGCACGCCGCGTCGATGAAGCTTCATACCTCCGACTTGAATTATTACATGAACTACACCCCTTGGAAGGGGGGGATCTCGGGTTGAGGGTTAAGTTGATACAGCCAAAACTACCTCCACGCAGGGAGGGGCCTTCAGCCAACCAAGCTAGGGAAGGGGAGAACCGGCCTAGGAACTAATTGAAAGAACGCCGACGGTTCTGTCCGCCCTCTGGAACAGCGGACAGGCAGTCGAAGATGATGCCGCTACGGCTGCTCCCGAATTTTGTTGGTGATGAGACCAGCTGTAAAATCTTCATAGGAGACTCAGGAAGTCGTCCAAATTTTGTCAGAATTTTGGCAAGTCGGTGCTGGTCGGGGCAGAGGCACGAACAGGGAGGCAGAACTCTGACTCTGTCTGCTTCATGAACACAACAGCAAGAAGATGAAGACTCCACGGACACTTCAGAGCTCAAAATTTGGCGGGGCTGGAGTCGACGGATTTGTTGTCGAGTCTTCTTCGATAAGTGACCCACGGGAACGCCAGAAGTCGTTGGAGTAGACCTGAGCAGCCTGATCAGTGAACATGTGTCTGTTCAATCCTGGAGTGGACAGAGAAGCACACTTGAGGGAGAAAATTGAGAAAGTGCCGCTCCGAGGTCGATCGAGGCGCCGCTTCTTGGATATGGAAGGTGACTCGTTGTAGAAGCTCTCGGCCAAGTGGCGCTTCAAGAAGCGGAGGAATGTGACCGTGAGAACTTCTGTAAGTAGCCTCAAGTTGTTGATTGGATCTGTCTTGCGTAGTCGGAGAAGAACGGCTCCCCTGGGCGACCACAAACTCAGAAAGGGATAGGACCACCACCGTTGAGAAGTAGACTGGACGACGACTCCATCGGTATATGGTATTCCCTATGAAGCTTCCAGGTGAAGATGTGGCAGCCTCTGCAACTGGGCACTCCTCTGCTTCCTGCGAACTGAGAACTGTAGGTTGAAGATGGTGGGGGGGGAATGGGGTATATAGGAGGGGAAATGGAGGTGGATGAGTGTGGGGAGAACCCTGGCTGTGAGGGGGTCTAGGAGGGGGTGTTCCAAGGTGTGGGAGGGGAAGAATGGGGTCTGGAAGGGGGTCTAGCAGGTGGTGGGAGGGGGAGCTGCGAATTTGGGATGGGTGGGGGAGAGGGAAGGAGAGTTCTCTCTCCAAGGTTTGAAAATTGACTAATGGGGTGGTTAATGGGATTTTGGGGATGGGAATGGTTGTGTTGGGGAATGGAAGGGGTGCTTGGGAAGTGGGGAGTTCTCCCTTAGGAGATGAGAGGGTGGTTAGGGAAGGGGATTGGGTAGTTGGTGGTTGGGTGGTGGAGTATGGAGTGGTGGAGGGTCTCTTGGGACTAGGGGTGGAGTAATGAGGGTTGGGGTAGTTGGGAGGATGAGTAATGAGGGGAGGGGAAGGGTTGATGATGTGGAGGAGAGAGAGAGTGGGGAGGAGAGAGAAAGGGGCGCCCTTCTCCTTAGAGAGAGAGAGAAGAGAGAGGAGAGGGGAATCCACCCCTTAGAGAGAGAGAGAGAAGTTTGGAGAATCCACTCCAATAAGAGACTAGAACTCACTTGATTTAAATTGATCATAAAAGGTTGTTACATATGAGAGGAGTGGGGGCCTATTTATAGACTCCATACTTTTCATATGACCATAGTGACTCTGATAAACTAACTAAAGACCAAAGCAGTCCAAGGGAGGGGCGCCCCTGGTCCTAGCCCATTAGTTGGGCCCATTAGCCTATCAAACCAACAATATGACAACTAACTTAAGAAAATGACTCACTAACCTAGGTACATGACTCAAATAAAGGGAAAATTACATAGTTTATGACTCAAAGAAAATATGAAAATTACATGACTAGACTCAGAAACACATGACTAACACAATGGCGCTTGTCGACGAACAATCCGAGCCCATAAAAAATGTGGAGGGGCAAGGGATGCCCCCATCATACCCCCGGGGTGTGGAAAACTCGACCCCGTCGAGTATGGGTCCACCGGGGAAGTAGTACACCAAAATGTAGCTCCGGGCGAACCACGATCTCCAAACTCAACCCGCGTCCATAGCCAGGGAATGGCGCTTCAGCTTTTCAAAGTGGCTCGGACACACCCTCATGCTGGCAATGAGATCTTGCTTGCCTAGTATTGCCGCCGTGTGCTCACCCCGGGCTCTTAGGCTAATTTGTGGTGGCACTCCGAGGGTGTCTCTCACAAGGATAGGTGTAAGCTCAAGAGACTCACTAGGATCCACCGCGGTGCCCTTAGAGGGTGCCGGATCCGCCACGTGGGAAGTAGGGTGAATCCCAAAACCCTTTAGAAAGTCCAACCCATAAGCTGGTTTGCCAAAGCTACTCGGAACTTGGGAAGGTCCAAGTCCTCGTGCCCTCAAATTGGAGGAGACCCTATGATGGGAATCGACGTCGAGCATTAACTTTTATTTTTACATTTGAGTCCTTTTATTTACTTTTCTATCCTTGGGAAAGTATATGTACAATTGTACGGCTTTGTAAGCCAATGTGTCATTACCTAGGATTGTGTGGGTTTTTGTGCAAATGTGTAGTAGGTCCAGTTAGGGGCCCCCCTCCCCTTCCTCATTGGTCCACCTCATCCATGTGGGGCTGGTCAACCATCCTAGGTGGCCATCTAGAAGGTTTGAATGCTAATTGACCACATGGGAGACAAAGGGGTTAAAATTTTAAAGGTTGGCCACCTACCTTACCTACCTAGTCAAAGGAGTGCTCCATTCATATGTAATTTATTTTTTTTGAGTTTTGACCACATGGGGGAAGAAAATGACTTATTTCCCATGAAATTCCCAGCCCCCCACCCCTTGCCATTTTCTATATAAGCCTATGTATAGTGTCATTAGAGATTAATGAAGAAATTATGTGAAAATTACTTGAAGCAAGAAGGGTGTGCCCTCTCTCCCTCTCTCCCCTGGTGTTCTTCCTTCTCCAACCCCAAATTCTAGAGTGGTTCTATCTTCAATCCCCTCCCCTCTATCTCCGGTGATCATCGGTGCCGCCGCCGCCGCCGTTCGTGCCGCCATCACGCCGCCGCGGAGCCGCCTTCGGTGTTCTGTCCATCCTGGATAGAGGCTTCTTATCCGAATATCTTCTCTCCTCCAAGTGAATATATCAAGCTGCCATTTTTATGGTGTGTTCTAACCTTGCATCCCAAGTGCCACCTAAATTTTCAGGCCCAAAATCCACCGTTTAGTATTTTTACATTTCCGTCCAACCTGTCATCCCAGATCTGCCAGGTTTCTATCTACAGTGATAGACCCTCTGAGTTCTCCCCCTCCGACCATCTTTTTGATTTGTCCAAACCCTCCCAATTTTATTGGGAGTTCTATCCATCACTCCCTACCTCCACAAATTTTATTAATTTTTTATCAGCCTTCTATCCATTTTTAGAAATTCGTGTTCTTCCTCTGCTACAGTGTTTTCAGTCAGATCCTAGATCCGACCACCCTCCACTTCCAAAATCAGAACAAATCATCACCACCTCCAAATCCAGATCCAAAAATAGTCCTGGTTTCCTTACTTAATTTCCTACAACTTTTATGAAGAGTTCAAGGGCTGAATTTGAGGTCTTCATAGCGGTCAAAGGCAGTTCTCAGGAACGTTCTCTACAGATCTGAGTCTTCAGTTACTGTACAACAGCAGCATATAAAATTCGCCAACATAGAGTACAAATCTGGTGAATTTTTCTGAAGGCCACTAGATTGTAGTACTTCGAAGCAGCTTTCCAATGGCTCTAATCTCGTCGCATTCCGACACCGGTGCTGATCGCAGCGTCCGTTCTCGCCTGAGCGCGCGCTGAAATACAGAACCGACAGATTTTCGATCGGTTTTTTCGACCGGTGCCGAACGGAGCCGCCCGGCCTCCGGCCGGTGAACCAGCGTGCCACCAGCCCGGGGAGCGCTTCTCCAAGTGTCTCCACTACAGCGGTGTCACCGGGTCCCACTCGACCTCTCCGGACAACACGTGGGCCCCACCGTCACTAGTTCGGGTGCTGCCGAAGAGACGCGAGAAGCTGCCCGTCAACCCGAATTCGGTCCTCCCGGGCCCATTTGTATAGCCCTTTACCTCCCTGCGTGGAGTGGGCATGTTCCCATTGCTGTAATCATTGTGTGTTAAGTTTCCCGGGAGTACGAGTTTTCGGCCGGGTCCGTCTTCCCCACGCCGAGCGCGTAGAGGTATCGTTCTCGCTCCCTACACTCGGCATTTGCTTATTTTCATATATACTTGTTTATGCCGCTGCTAGAGAGCATGCTTTAGGTCCGTTAGCTCGCTATATTATCATTCACCGCTGCTACGAGAGAGAGCGTGACCGTCCCGTGACCCGATCCAGGCACGAAAGTGCGAGCCGACCACCCTAGCTCTTGCCGGTTTCTCAACCGCGCACGTCCGACACTTCCCTCGTTAAGGGATGATCGCGAGCTTGTCGTGTCCGTGTCTCGTCCCGCATCAATTTGGTATCAGAACGAGTTTGAGTCTAGGGTGTCCAAAAAAAAAAGTGTCTTTCATTAGTCATTTACGTCTAGTCATTAGTCGGTTTAAGTCGAGTCTAGGATCATCATATTTCTAAAACACAAAAAAAAGTGTCTTTTTGCATTTACATCCCTTTACTCGGTATATCAAAAGGTGTTGTCCGAACGTTAGGCTACGCCTATCGGGAAGGCCGCACACTTGCGCGAGTGACCTTCGGGTCAATTATCTCCGCCACGTACCAAGTCTTGATTTACGTCTAGGGTCCTTAGTGTGCATGCATTCCAACTTTGCATTACTTAGGGTCGTGTCTAGTGTCTTGCCCAAATGGCCTTGCATATCCATTCCTAGGGATCCATTCCCGTATTTTGGCAACTATGGCCAACCCATGTCGACCCGTCCAAGGTGATAGGTCCGTGTCCGAGTACATTCGGGCATATCATAAGTATTGGTTGGAACATGGCTTGGGAGAGGAGAGCAACACTTTCGCATTTCAGTTCCGGAGAGGTTTGCGCCTTCACTTCCAATTGGAATGTCTTATCCGCAATGCATTCTCTCTAGCGGAATCCTATTCGGTCGCTCTAGTGGTCGAACCATTTGAGTCACACTTTTCTCTGTATGGTGGCTTTCGAAAAGCATCCACCTCCCAGCCGCCTACACCATGGCCTTCACCACTCGAGAGAGTTCCAATGTCATCCATCTCTATTTCCGAATTTGATTCGGAATCCTCTCATTTGGAACCACCAAGGCCCGAGCCACCCGTATTTCTAACGGGTACGCTTTTCATAGCCGAGCCGCTTCTTAGTTGGCTCAAGGATGGCTTGGTCTCACCTCCCTTCCCATCAATGGACCCCACACTACCACTAGTGTCAAGCAACTCATTTCATACCACGTTCCGGTCTCATCACTATGTGGACACATTGGATGACCTTCTTAAAGGGTTAGACTGGCAGTTGACCTTTACACATTTATTGGCCTGAGGCTTCGACCAACCCGCTAGTCTTAGCTTCACCCATCCGACCTATGGGTCCATTACCTCCGAGTGCACCGTGGGTTGTGTCACCACAGAGATCTGTAGATTTCTTTTAAAATCCACTTAAGAAAAATATTAAGAATAAGCAATAATCAATAATGTGGAGAAAAATATGCACGAGGTGCACAAGAGGAGTTTGTGATCGCCAGAGACACGAGGCCTCAAGAATATAACAATGAAAGCATGGGAGAGATGATCGCGAAAAATACCTCAAAAGTGCGGGGATGTGAGTGCTTCCTTTCTCTTCAAATCGGCCGGCCGACGAAGAGAGTTCTTCTTTCTTGATTACCCTTGCAAAACAAAGACGAACACCAATAAAAGAAATTGAATTAGAACATGGTGAGTGTAGCATCAATTCTTAATAGAAATATGAGCATGATAAATTGATTATGAACACACCTTAAGGGTGGTTGCCCTTAAACCCCTATGCAAAAGGGTGGGAATATGAATGATGAATGCAAAATATAATAAGGGGAAAGAGTGCAAGAGTGCACTAAAGGGGAGATACTCAACGTGGTTGAGAATAATGAAAAAAAAAACAATCAATTGGAGATGGGCATGCATGCACAAAAACAAAGCAATAAACAAAAGAAATAAAAGTAAAGAGGAGGAGCCTGTGCATTGGCTCTGATGCTCAAGGGGGAGGAAGCTTCAAATAGGATGAAGATGAACCGTGGCTTCTCCTTTAGCCAACCGCAACAGCACCTGTGAAGAAAAGAAAACAGAAGAAGAGAGGAAGAAGAGAGGAAGAAGAGAGGAGGGAGAAGAAGAGAACAGAAGAAACAAAAAAACACAGAAGAAGAAGAAGAAGAAAAAACGGAAGAAGAAAAACAACAACAACAAAAAACCGAAGAAGGAGAACCGGAACCGAAGCAGGAGAATAAGAACCCCACTTAACAGAGCTACAGAAGTTCTATTAAGGATAGAAGAAGAGATAAGAAGGAAAGAGTCCAATAGGGAAAGGATAAGAACGGGAAGGTGATCAAACAAGGCAGGACTCTTGGGGGAAAGGCCGCGTTCGAGCAAGAAACGAAAGTGAAACACGACCTGGGTAAGGGCGTCAATTATAGAATTGACGACCTACCCGAAAGCGTCTTTTAAAAAACGACTTAGCTTAGGACGTTAATTCAAAAGTTCAAAATATGGCTATTTTTCATTTCTCAATATTATTTTCTCATTTTTTAGGTGAAAGTGCATCTCGTCGCCCTGATTCCAACGACTATTTTTTGCGAATTTTTCTGACACCCGGAAGCCACCAAATCACCTCTGGAAGGGGTTGAAAAATAATATTAAAATATTCAATTTGAAAGTCACGCCCTTACATACGGCGTTATTCAATTTTTGATTTTTTTTATTCTTTTTCAATTAAAAATAACGTCCATGGTTAAGGCGTTAATTCCCGAAAAATTCTGAAAAAATTCCAGAAAATCCAGAAAAATAGGAAATTCAAAGAATGGACGCCCTTTAATATAGTCGTTAATTTTTTAAGAAACGCCCATGTATAAGTCGTTATTTAAAAGACGCCCCATGTCAAGTCGTTATTTCTGAAAAATACATAAAAATAGATAAAAATGCCCAAAAAATCCAAAAAAATCTAGAAAAATAGGAAAAAATAGGAAAAAATAAGAAAATGGTGAAAAAAGGGAGAAATCCAAGAAACGCGAGAAAAACCACTCAAATAGAACTAATTTGAGGGTCAAATTGGGGCATTACAAGGCAATATGAGATGTACTCATAGTAACGTCAATTTTGGCGTGTCTACAGCTGCCCCGCCTTGGCGTCTGCTTTGCAAGGGAGCAGAGCAAACTGAAAAGTAGATGCCAAGGTGTGATGAGACATGCAATCAACATCACTTGATGAGAAATGAAATCAGAAGTACGAGATGAAGCAATCTCGAGAAATCCAACGAAATCAACAATGTTTGGATAAAATGGGGAGATGTGCACGAGGGCACGAAGGAGAATGATCAACTTCCAGCGCGGTGGAAGTACCTCAGGTCACAAACCTGTAGGTTTCACCATTGGGGAGCGGTTACCAGCCAGTGGACATGCTGCAGCCAATGTGGATCAAAGGGGAAAGTTTAAAAATAAGATGATAAAAATCCAAACAAGGAGCTTTCGAGAAAATGACCCAGAACAGCGTCAAAACGAACTGAGGACTCAATTCGGCATGGAATATCTCACATTGAAGATCAAGATCAATTTGACCCTCAAAAATAGCTTATCAGAATGATTTTTCAACAATTGTTTCAAATTCCTACATGAATGCATGCTGGGTTTAAAGGGAAAATTAAATCAAACGAAAATATAGAATAATCAAGGATAATATTGTTAAACTGCCAAGACTGGGTCAAGAAACCGATTTCGCGAGCTGATACTAAGCCGAAGCCCGTTTATCCACGCACCAATTCGCAAAAGGGAACCATCGTCCCCAATCTTGGACAGCTCAACGGCCTATCCGTGTGACTAAGACTCCTCTGGAATCATCATTATTTTTGATGAAGGGGAACTCAAATCCCAGATTTACCAAAGCCACAAGGTCCTTGATATAATCTAGTAACATATGTAACATATAGTAGAATGCATACAAGGAGATGGTGATATCAATAAGCATGGGAACTGAGAAATGAGCTGCAAGCACCGTGGGACTTTGAGTGATGATGCCCTGCCGGCGGGACCAAGAGCCTCTTCCTGCGCTCAAAAATCCATTAGCCAAGATGTAACAAGCAATGAATAAGGCATTTAATCATAGCATGCATAGCATGAATCAAAGCAACCAATCATAGCATATATCATGAACAGCATAAGTCAAATCATGGCATAGCAAAGCATCATTATTTGTTGTTTGTCATGAGGATGACAATCTGGCTAATCAAGTTTTGGAGTTAAATAATCAGGATCTGATAATGCCCATCGGCGGAGTAATCAGATGAAACGAGCAGGAGTTGATTGAAAGATTTGGAGATGAATAATCATGAGATATGATAATCAGAATGATATAGGGAGATGATGCCCCTGGGTGGCATGTCATGAGAATATTGGGAAGAATCAATAGATTGATAGCAATAAGTAGAGAGAGGACCCATCCCGTGGTTTTGGTGTCTGCAAAGCTGTTCCTGCAAAACACCATCAGAAAATACAATGCAAATTTTTGGATTTTGGAAATATGCAAATTTTTATGAGTTTTGGAATATGCAAATTTTTATGAGTTTTGAAAAAGATATTCAAATTTTTATGAGTTTTGATCAATATGCAAATTTTTGTGAAGTTTTGTAAAAGATATTCAATTTTTTGTGAAGTTTTGAGAAAGGTATTCAAATTTTTATGGATTTTGGACAAGAAATATTCAATTTTTTTGTTTGATTTTGGTTAGACATTGCTAAAGCAGCATCAAAGGGTGTTTTAAACCACTGGCTAGGGGTCCTCATTCCTTCCCTTTTTGCTAAAAATTGCCCGGAGTCGGGCGTGCATTGAAGGTGGCGCCCTATAACCGACCGCCTTTGATCAACGGTGCCCCTACCAAGGCCATACCCAAGAAACATTCGGTCTTGGAGGGAGAAGAGAAGAACAATTGGAGACAAGCTTTATACAGGATGGGAAATATCAGGACTTGAATTCCTTCCAAGGTTTAACCCTCAAAGAGGTAGTCTGTTGTGCCGGGGCTTTGTGCCTTTGATTTTTAGACCCTTGACATGCATACGACCAGGGTTTTCCCTGCGGGGACTTTGCCACTCTTGACATGCCATAATTCACAATTTTGCTTTTATCAAAATTTTGACTTGATTTTCATAATAGCCCTTTTTGGCGAGATATGTATAATGAAATTCATATTGATTTTTCTTCTGGGTCAAGACTACCCCTATTTGAGACTCCTCTCGTATTGGGATTTACCAAGGTTGGTCATCTTATCCGTCAACCTCTTGCCCCTGCATGTGGCCGAATAAAGAAGAGAAAAAGACTTCCAGATATACTCATGGCATGGTCAAGATAGCAACGGTGTTTTTTATCAAAGGAGCCAGCTAAGGACGCCGTGAAGTGTGTGGAATGCCCAGCTAAGGGTTGCTCTTAACAAGCGGGGAGAGAATGTTGAATTCCCAGCGCGGGGTTCTTATTACCAAAGGTGCTGCAAAAGCAAGCCTAAAGACTCTTTTGAGAATGATTTCAATTAAACAAAAGCTTAAGATAAAGGTTTAAAACACCACTCTTAATCTCGTTAAGAAGCACTTGATTTTGAAAATCATGCGTGAAGTAATGAGAAAATGATATCATTAAAATGCGTACTTACGCCAATATGTTACCTTGCAACCTTTGTAGAAGCAGCTGCTGCGAGGCGATGTTGATCATCGTGGGATAGTCCTCTTTGGCAGTCCATAGGATTGGAAGCAAAGGATTGAAAGTGGCTTAACAAGAAGGAGTGGTGCCAAGACCAGACTCAAATGAATAAGGAGAAAAGGAAGAGAGGCGAGGGCTAGAACTCCCTTGCTAAGGCGTGGAGACCCTGATCACATGGAACAGTCTACAGAAGAAGTGAAGAATTAGAAGGATGAGTGAGGACTAAAGCCTCGAAAGCAGTGGGAGAAAGGGTAAATGCCCAAGGCAGTGGATGTGGAAGAAGTTGGGTCAGACCCAGAATTAGGAGGAATCAGAAGAAGAAATTGGTAGATGGAAAGAGGTGGATCCGGAGGGTCCGGAGGTGGTGGAGAATCAGGAGAGGAAAAATCCGAAGGCTCCGGAGGGATAACGAAAGAAGGGACGCGATGCCCTGGGAAGAAATAGAGAAAAAGATGATGAAAAAGGAGGAAGAAAATGAAGGATGTGATATCCCGGAGGAGCAGAAAGATGAATCGGAAGAAAGATGGATGGTCCGGAGGTTCCGGAGGAAGAAAATGCCGAGGGACGCGATGCCCTGGAAGAAGATAGAAAGAATAAGATAGAGAATCCGGAGGTTCCGGAGGAATGAAATCAGGAAGGAGAAGGTGGAAAGGGGCGTCGTGCCCGGGAAAAAGATAGAGAGAATAAGAAGGAGAATCCGAAGGTTCCGGAGGGACGAAATCAGGAAGATGGAAAGGGGCGTCATGCCCGGAGGAAAAGTATGAAAGATCCAGAGGTTCCGGAGGAAGAAAATGGAAAGGGATGCGATGCCCGAGGGGAAAGTCCGGAGGTTCCGGAGGAATAGAATCAGAAAGGGCGAGATGCCCAAAGAGGAGGGATAAAATTCCTGGAGGTTCCAGGGAGATAGCAGGAAAAGGGACGCGATGCCCCAGGGATAGTGGATAAAAAGATGAAGATGAATAAGATGGGAAGTGCGGAATATCCGGAGGCGCCGGAAGGCGGGGAAGATACGGGTTTGGAGACCCGGGAAGCAGGAGGTGCAAATGCATATGAATGCAATAGAATGGACGTGATGAATGCAGTGAATGCATGAACGCAATGAAATGCAAAGAAGATGAGGAATGTGAAGGGTGAGAGGGTGAAATCCTCCTCTTTCTCCTGGGAGTGGCCCATGAAGAAAACGTGATAGACAAGAATATGGATGAAATAATGGAAGGCCTTTTGGCATCAAGATAACTGCCCCTCCACGGCAGTGAAAGTGTATGAGAAATAGCCCCTGCCGAGGCTTTAATGGTGAATGACAACTCCCTTGGAGAGTGCAAAGTAATGGTGTGAGGGAGCTGGAAAATTGGAACATGAAGCATTGCCATGCCCATTAGTTGTGGTGTATAGGAAGTGTTGAACAAATTGGGCATTCGCCCCTTGTATGGAGGAATGGAATCAAGATTTGGAAGAGGGAACAAAGGGTGCCTTGCCTGGCCCTTGGATGGCATCAATTCTTGGCATTCTTCCCTGAGCAATGGCGGTGACTTGGCCTCTGCGACCATGCTCAGCACAATAATCCGGATTGGCATCCGGTAAATGACTTCTTGAATCTTGAATCGCATAACCGTGGCCACATCTGTCTTGCCCGGCTCTTGATCACCTTCGGCACAAATACTTGCAGAAGCACTCCCATTCCGAGTAGTAAAAGGAGGTGAAGCGGAGGCGGAAGGCTTTGTGAGTGGTGGAGGTATAATGGAAAGTGTTGGCGTAAGTGGAGGCGGAGGTTCAAACACATCGAGTTTCTCCCTTTGCTTGCAAGCGGTCGGGGTTAGCTCGAGTGCAAAAAGTGGTGGGTCCTGCTCAGGATTAGCCATAGGTAAAGATGGAGGGTTAAATATTGGGGTAGGTAAGGTGGTTTTTAGGGATGGTGGTAATGGGAGGTCAATTGGAGGAGGTTCAGTGGTAGGCTCGGTGTAGGCCGATGTGGAGGTTACTGACTTAATAGGTGGAGGTTTTATAATGGAAGGCTCAGCGGTGGCTAATGGTGTGAAGGTTGATGGTATAGTGGGTGGAGGTGTAGTTGGTGGAGGGTTAATGGGTGAAGGTTTGGTGCGTAGAAAATGTCGGATGGGGCGAGCAGTGTTAGGAGTGGGAGTGGGAATGGGAAGAGACTCAATAGGCGCCGGTGCGGATGATTGGAATATCGACCCATCGTCGTAACACCAACTAGTCTCATAAACAGGGGTTGAATTGGGAGTGGTTTCCTCCTGAGCAGGGGGTTCATCGAATGAAAATGGGGAAAGCGGAAAGTTAAGGAAACTCGGAAGGGGTTCCTGCGGAGCTTCATCATCATCGTATACTGCCTCGGATTCTTCGAATGCCGGCTCTTGCTCACTTGAACCGCCGACGCCGTAATCATCCCTCCTGTCTTTCCACTCTCTCTCCATCTTTGTAATCTCGTCGAAAGCGGCATGGAGAGGATTGACTGGAGTAGGAGGAGCCGTGACCCTCTTTATTTGTTCCTCCATCAAAGTAATCTTATCAAGAAGAGATTGTTGGAGGGGTGTGACTTGAACAACCGAGGGCTGGAAGGGCCTTGAAGGAGGAAGGGCCGCATAAAAAGGCCGTGGAGGGGAATTAATGGGCCGGCCCATGGAAGAACCCGGATGGGCCGGATTGCAATGAATAAATGGGCCTTGGGGCCGTGATCGAGAGGGAATAGAAGGAGGCGGGTGATGGGCCACCCGAGTAGGATGAACAGGAGGAGATGGGTAATGGGCTACCCGATCAGGATTGGAAGGAGGAGGTGGGTGATGGGCCACCCATGTAGAATTGGAGGGAGATGGGTGATGGGCCACCCGAATAGAATTGGAAGGAGGGAGAGATGCATGAGATGTACCCTCAACGGCGGCCTTAAGGGCTTGGATCTGTTGAGGGGTAAGATGATCTAACGCATGAATGATCTGGGAGACTTTCTCATCATTGGGACGAGAGGATCCCGAGGGAGTAGTGGCTCGAAATTGAGTTGAAGGACCATTGGATTGGACATTGCCCATGGGTCGGGCATGACCATAAGAATGAGGGCGTGGCCCTTTGAAAGAATGGTGAGAATTTTGATGAACATGTTGAAATTGAGGATTATAAGATGTGCTAGGTTGATCATCCTCATGAATTGAATTAAACATGTTGTTTTGTTTATCAAAGTAAGCCATTATGCAATCCAAATAATGTGCAAACAATTTGCAAAGAAACACACAAGTTGGAATGGTTACCTTGATTTTTATTTGTTTAAACCTTGGTGAATTAATGAATTTTAGCAAAGTTTGGAATGATTCACACAAGGGGGGAACCTAGTTTCAATATGAGTTGAACTCCAATGCCAACTAGGGATCCTCTCTCACCACGCATAGGCCAACTAACTCGGGACTTCAAAAGGGTACAACCTGCCCGGCGTCCGTGAGGGAATCCACGGGTGCGGGGACTTACGGAGGCTTGGAAAAGGGATTTCCGGTCCAAAGAGACGGAATGCTCAATGGAGGGTCGTCCCGATTCCAAGAGGGTGTGTGGAATCCTAATGAAGATAGAGGAGGTCTCTCAAACCGATGTAAAGATGAATGCAGCAGGGAAAATAAGCCAATCAGCATAATATGATCAATCAATAAATATAGGCATCAATCAGCATAAAAAAAACCCACAGTAAAAACACGCCCTGGCTGGGGGCGCCACTAACCAAAGACACGACGATGTGACTGTCGTGAATCAAAGCGAGGGGCCAGGGGCAGAAAAACACGCCTTAGACTGAGGCGCTATCAATAAAAGGATGCCCCTGCCAGTGGGCGTCAAATCACAAGAAACGCCTGAATGGGAGGCGCTAATCAACAAAGAAACGCCCTGTGGTAGGGCGTTAACTCACAGAGCAGGTAAATAACGCAGGGCAATGTGATAAAGATGCCCGTGGAGGAGGCGTTAATCAAAGATAACACGCCCTGCGTGAAGGCGTTATAAATAAAAGACGCCCCTGATAGGGGCGTGAATTCTTTCAAACCTCCACGGCCAGCAACCAATGAAAACACTCACAGTCACATAAATAAGGCAATCAACAGGATATAAGCATGCTCATCAAAAAAAATTTAAATAAGTGGAAATTTTTAAAGAAAAATCAACAAACTGACAAATCACTTAGGGAAGAGTGCAAAACCAATGGAGGGTGCCCGAGGGGCACAAAAGGGAGATGCACCGAGGGTGCAAATAAGGGAGATGGCACACGCGGGTGCCTAAGGGGAAAGGGGTAATGAAAGAAGAACATAAAGTGTCCCACCGTGATCGCCAATTTGTAGATTTCTTTTAAAATCCACTTAAGAAAAATATTAAGAATAAGCAATAATCAATAATGTGGAGAAAAATATGCACGAGGTGCACAAGAGGAGTTTGTGATCGCCAGAGACACGAGGCCTCAAGAATATAACAATGAAAGCATGGGAGATATGATCGCGAAAAATACCTCAAAAGTGCGGGGATGTGAGTGCTTCCTTTCTCTTCAAATCGGTCGGCCGACGAAGAGAGTTCTTTGATGAGGACATCACTCGCGATTCCCTATGGCTTGGCACTTCCCTCCCACCCGGGAGCAGCTAGGAGGCCGTCTCTGTTCTAGAGTGGATCTCAGAATCTTTTCCTAGGTCACTATGTGATTTTCCCCTTTCATTACCATGTACTTTTGTCTTTTATTTGAGTCTTGTACCTAGGTTTTTAATTAATTGTCCTTAGTTGAGTCATATGAGTCTTTGTGCTTGTTAATGGGCCTTTACCACTGGGCTAGGCCCATGGGCGCACCCCCCCTTCCCCTTGGCTTTTGTGTTAGTATGTGAAGTGTTGAGGACCTATTTGTAAAAGGGATTTCCCTATAAATAGGGCCCCAACCCCTCCCCTTATGGTTAATGAAAAATTATTGAAAGTTTGCATCCACTTGAGTCTATCTCTCTCTCTCACTCTAATTCTCTCTCTCTCCCTCTCCAAGGGGCGAACCCCCTCTCTCCCCTCTCTCTCTCTCTCTCTCTCTCTCTCTAGTTCGAATCCCATCTCTCTCCTTACCTTTGCCACCTCATTTGCCACCTCAGCAAGCCTCTTCACCTCCCAAGACCCCCCATTACTTCACCATTAACAATCCCTCCTCCCCAAGCACCCTTTCACCTTCCCAAGGCAGCCCTCCCCCTTCCCTAAGCAACCTTCCACCTCCCAAGGACTCTTTCCCCTCCCCAAGAAGCCCCTTCACCTCCCTAGGTCGACCACCCCACTCCCCCCTTCCTCCCAAATTCGTCCACCATCCATCCACCCCCATCCATTGCTTAGGCCGCACCCTCCACCCACACACACACCCTTGCTGCATCCACCTTCTTCACCCCCCCCCCTGCAGATTTCGACCACTCCTCCCCTCCTCATCCCTCTACACACCACACAAGAGCCCCACCACTCCCCTTGGCCGCACCTCACCCACTTTCAATCACCCAAGAAGTCTTCTTCCCCGTCCTCCTAGTTTCAGCTTCGTGTGCAGGCCGACTTGCAGATCAACCTCCAGTTGCAGCGACGACCACAGCTCCATCCTGGTGCTGCTGAGGGCGTATCCTACATCCCTGGAAAGAGCTCCAAGTCAGCTTCGAAGGCGAGGTGGTTTCACCTCGTTCTGAGATCGGAGCTGCTGGCTAGGGCGATTCTCCCACAGTCGCGCAGGGAGGACTCCATCCCACACCAGAACCGACAAGAACAGGGTGCCACGATCAACCAAGGCTGAACCAGGCTCGGGTTTCTTCATAAAAGTTCTGCTCCTCTCCGTCCCCTTTCAGGATCAGGAAGCGGTTCGCCATTTGGACTCCGTGGTACAGAGTTACGAATTTTCTCCCTCACACTGTCCAGGTCAGTTTTCTCTGGCTGCATCGACCAGAGTTCACTCTTCCCAGGACCCACGTCACCACCGAACTGGGATCGTCGCCCCACCACTTCCTGCTGTTAGCTACTTCAACCACGAAGACAACGCCGCTGGTTTGGTGCCATTCGGAGTTCGGGAGAGCTCACCACAGTGTCTGCAACCTACTGCTACAGAACAGGTCCGGCCAGAGACCACAATTGCTGCCTCGGTCCAGTCACAGGTGTCGCCAGTCTCCGACTCCAGAGGCCATCAAAAATTTCAGACATCACCAGCATCAAGTCAGGGAACTCCAGGAGGTGGAATCGTCGTAATCGGAGTCCGGGCTAGCTCGGGACGGCGGCAACAGCGGCTTCCCTTCCAGAAGTCCAACCGGCTGCATCAACTTCCTTAGTTCTCTTCTACCCGCTTTGGCCCATCCTCCCCTCCCCGCTTGGCTGGCTGAAAGCCCCACCCTGTGAGGTGGTAGTGTTTGGAATGTAAAATCATTAACCCCCACCCCGAGAACCCCCCCTCCTGCGTGAGGTGTAGTTGTGTAATCAAATTCTCGCAGGTGAAGCCTCACCGACGCAGTGTGCGGGGAACACACTTCCCCGCTCGCCCTCGTCTTCGAGCGAAGTCGGCTTCCTCAAGCCGGCTAGGTGAGCCTCTAAAACCTTGCTCCGTCATTTCTGTTCATTTCATATCCGTATCATTAGTCCGCTGGTCGGTGAGGAAGAGAGCTCGATCCCGGATCCACCTTTGCCGTGTGGTCACCGTGGCTAGTGAGTGAGTGTCCTAGTGCTCCAAGGCACCCCGGCCGCCCGTGATTGTGGGCCTTCAACCTTTGGGAGGGACAACTTAGCAAGTGCTGGTCCTCTAACCGGCTAGGGGCTAGACCCACTATTCTACTCGGCATCACCGAGTCACCTAGGGAATCGGGTGCGCGCGGTGTTCGGCGTTTTATGCTTGATCTCTTATTTGTGTGTTCTTGCGAATTTAGTCCAAGGGTCTCATTTCATCTTGCTGCATTTAGTGTCACATCAATTGGTATCAGAGCAAGTTTTAGACTTGTCTCTACAAGCCTAGGTCCAAGGGCCATTGCATCCCGCCTTGTCTTAATTTTGCATGTCCACCCGTAGAGGTACCATATACCGGGCTGATCCTTCTAATTCCAACCCACCCATGGATCCCAATCTCCAAGGCAACCAAAATGACCCTAGAGGAACTCCCCAAAATCCTATGGAACGGATAGAGGCTGCCATTCTAGCCCTCACGGAGCAAATGAATGGGGTAGTCACTCGATTGGATAGGATTGAGGAAGCTAGGACCCCCCCTAGAAACATTCCCCATAGGGCCCCACCACCCCGGGTTGAGCATGAAAGGGAGGACCTTGAGAATGACTACTACCCCGAGAATGAGAGGCCCCGTCCACATAGAGCTTTGGAGAGGCGACTAAGGGATGACCCGGATGATTACCTACTTAGGATGATCAAAGTGGATGCCCCTAATTTTGATGGGTCACATAACCCACATGTGTACCTAGAATGGGAGAGTGCTATGGATCAATACTTCGAGTGGTACCACATGACCGAGGAAAGAAAGGTTAGGCTAGCCAAAATGCACCTTACTAAATTGGCCAAGACCTATTGGATGAGTGTTGAAACTAGGAAGAGAATTAGGAGGGAGGAACCCATTCAAACATGGGAGGACATGAAAGCCCAATTAAGGTTCAAATACCTTCCCCACTCCTACACCCAAACACTCTTAGATGAATGGCAATGCCTCACCCAAGAAGGAAAGTCCGTGGTAGAGTATATAGAATTGTTTGACTCCTATCTTCTTAAATGTGGAGTACATGAGGAGTTAGCCGTCACCCTATCACGATTTAGAAATGGCCTCCATCCAAACATAAAAAGGGAGTTAATTATGAGGGATGTGGATTCCCTTGAAATGGCTTACCAAATAGCTCGGGATACGGAGAGGTTCTTTAGAAATTCAAGGTTCACACCTTCCCGTCCGTTTGAGCCTAGGAACACGGGTCCACGACCCAATCTTCCACCATTGTTGAAGACTCCTACTCCTAGTGGGAATACCCCCACCCGGACCAACCCACAACCAACCAACCCTCCCCCTACTAAAACCACTCCACCCAATCCCTATCCCCGAAGAGAGGAAATCTCCAAAGGGAAGGCCCCAGAGAATAGTTCGATTAAGTGTTTTCGGTGTCATGGTTATGGCCATATAGCCACCCAATGCCCCTCCAAGGGGATGTCCAATCTTGTCATGGAGAGCATACCCACTACCTCCCAAGAATCTCATGAGAATGTGGAGGAGTACGAGGCTGCCATAGGGTGGGAAGATGAGTACGAGGAGCAATTCATTGAAGAGGGTGTAGAAGATGACCACCAAACAGCCCACCTTGGGGTAATAAGATGCACTCTTACCCAACCCCAAGAGGAGGATTGGCGTAGGACCTCCATCTTCCATACTTTCATAAAAAATTGGGAATCATGTTAGGAAGATCATCTTAGACAATGGGAGTTGTGTAAATGCCGTGTCCCCGGACACCGTCAAACTCCTTGGGCTTACCCCAACACCCCACCCCAAACCCTACCGTGTGTCATGGATCAACAACCACTCCCTCCCCGTCAGCACATGTTGTCTTATTCCCATCACCTTCTCATCCTACCAAGGGCAAATTTGGTGTGATATCATACCTATGGCCGTAGGAAGCATCCTACTTGGGAGACCTTGGATATACGATGTAGATGCTACTATCTATGGGAAGACGAACACATGCACCTTTGTGCACGAGGGGAAGGTCATCCGCCTCAACCCATCCCCACCCCGAAAGGAACCACCCACTAAGGGGATTCCTCCCATGCCCTCACCAAGCTCCAAGGGCCCGCCTACACCCACACAATCAACCTCCCAAAACTCCATCCCCGAAGTTCCCACCGGGCCGATCAAAGGCCTCCACCTCATCACTAGAAAGGAGTTAGAAGAGGAAGTTGCCCAAGGAACCCCCGTGTGCGCTGTTGTCCTTTGTTTAGGAGAGTCAACACCATCCAACCCCCATCCCGTGGAAGTATACCCACTCCTTGAAGAGTTCAAGGATGTGTTTCCCGATGAACTACCGGACCAACTACCTCCCATGAGGGATGTTCAGCATGCCATAGATTTTGTCCCGGGAGCCTCCCTTCCAAATCTACCACACTATCGCCTCAACCCCACCGAACATGCTGAGTTGAGGAGGCAAGTAGAAGAGCTTGTTAGAAAAGGCTTTCTCAGGCTTAGCAAAAGCCCCTGCGCCGTCCCCGCTCTTCTCACACCAAAGAAAGATGGGACATGGCGAATGTGTGTCGATAGTAGGGCCATCAACAAGATCACCGTCAAATATAGGTTCCCTATACCTAGACTTGACGATATGCTTGACATGCTTGCGGGAGCCACCATTTTTTCCAAGATAGATCTCAAAAGTGGCTACCACCAAGTGAGGATAAGGCCCGGGGATGAATGGAAAACAGCCTTTAAGACCAAAGATGGACTCTATGAATGGCTGGTGATGCCTTTTGGGCTTTCCAATGCCCCAAGCACATTTATGCGCCTCATGACCGAGGCCCTCAGGCCCTACATTGGGGTTTTCCTTGTAGTCTATTTCGATGACATCCTCATCTACAGCCAGTCCAAGGAAGCCCACCTCAACCACGTCAGGCAGGTCTGCACCACCCTTAGGAAGGAAAGCCTCTTTGCCAATCTAGGAAAATGTCATTTCATGACAGATTCCATTACCTTCCTTGGGTATGTTGTCTCCACCAAAGGTGTATCTATGGACCCCGAAAAAGTCCAAGCCATCATTGACTGGCCGGAGCCCCGCACTCTCCATGAAGTCCGAAGCTTCCATGGCTTAGCCACTTTCTACCGAAGGTTCATCCGTGGGTTTAGCACCATCACAGCCCCAATCACAGATTGCCTCAAAAAGGGAACCTTTGTATGGACTAAATCAGCTACTAAGGCCTTCCAGGAACTCAAGAATAGGATGACCCAAGCCCCGGTTTTATGCCTTCCGGACTTCTCCAAAGTCTTTGAAGTAACTTGTGATGCTTCTGGGGTAGGAATTGGTGGGATCCTCAGCCAAGAGGGACATCCCGTGGCTTACTTTAGCGAGAAGTTGTGTGATGCCAGGCTCAAATATACAACCTATGACAAAGAATTCTATGCGGTGGTGCAATCCCTCCGCCATTGGAGGCACTACCTCCTACCCAAAGAATTTGTCATATTCTCCGATCATGAGGCTCTAAAATACCTCAACTCGCAACAGAAATTGAATGCTCGGCATGCTAGATGGGTCGAGTACATCCAGGCCTACACATTTGTGATCAAACATAAGGCCGGGAGTGAGAATCGCGCTGCGGATGCTCTTAGCAGGAGGGTCTCCCTATTAGCCACCGTCCGGGTAGAAGTCATAGGCTTCGACCGAATGAGGGAAGAATACCCGACTTGTCCCGAATTTGGGCCCATCCACACCCACCTGACCACCCACTCCTCCCAAGAACACCATGGCTTTATTTTAGAGGATGGGTTCCTCTTCAAAGGGCATCGGCTTTGCATCCCTAGGACTTCGCTAAGGGATTTATTGGTTTGGGAGTTACATGCTGGGGGCTTAGCTGGACATTTTGGGGTACACAAAACTATTGGCCTGGTTGAGGGGCAGTTCTATTGGCCCAGCCTCAAGAGGGATGTGGCCAAAATTGTGGGGCAATGCCGCACATGTGCGACTGCCAAGCAAGTCAAACAAAACACTGGCCTATACACCCCTCTACCCGTTCCCGATCGGCCATGGCAGGACCTAAGTATGGACTTCGTGTTAGGGCTACCCCGAACCCGGAGAAAGCATGACTCCATCTTTGTGGTCGTGGACAGATTCTCAAAAATGGCCCATTTCATCCCCTGTTCAAAGACCTCTGATGCTTCCCACGTGGCCCGTCTATTCTTTGATGAGGTGGTTCGTCTCCATGGCCTACCCAAGACCATCATCTCTGACAGGGACGTCAAATTCACTAGTTATTTCTGGAAAACCCTTTGGCACCTAATGGGGACCTTACTTAAATTTTCCACAGCCTATCACCCCCAAACTGATGGCCAAACGGAGGTCGTCAATCGGAGTCTGGGGAATCTTCTTCGATGTCTTGTTGAGGACCGTCCTGGAAATTGGGATCTCATTCTGCCCCAAGCCGAGTTTGCATATAATAATTCCACCAGTAGGTCCATAGGCATGAGTCCCTTTGAAGCTGTGCATGGTTACAAGCCTAGGAAGCCTACTGATCTCATTCCCCTACCCCCTCATGCTAGGGTGTCTATCACTGCTGAGTCATTTGCCCAACACCTTAGAGAGTTGCATGAGGAAATTCGCAAGAACATCAACAAGAGTAATGAGATCTACAAAAGATCAGCTGATTCCCACCGTCGCCACCAGGAATTCCAGATAGGTGATTTTGTGATGGTGAGAACGGAGAGGTTGTTCCCTGGGAATGCCTCAAAGTTGAGACCACGTGGGGCTGGCCCCTTCCAGGTGCTGAGACGACTTGGCACCAATGCTTATGTATTGGACCTTCCCGAAAAATATGGAGTAAGCCCCACATTCAATGTGGCGGACCTGGTGCCCTACAGGGGCCCCGCGGTGACACCTAGTGAGGATATCCAGCCAGACCCATCCTTTGAGAGTAACCCCACACCACAGAGAGAACCACCCGACTTGAGGAACCAGCGTGATAAAGTGGAGCGGATATTAGATGAACAGATCACCAACACAAGGAGCAAGGCTTATGAGCGCTATCTAGTCCGGTGGAAGGGACGACCACCCTCGGACGATGCCTGGGTGAGCAGGGAAGATCTCCAGCAGCTAGATCCTGATCTGTTGGAGCGGTACCGCAGCAGGGAGAGCCTCTACTCGACAGAGTCGAGCTTTTCCCAGCCCGGGGGAATTGATGAGGACATCACTCGCGATTCCCTATGGCTTGGCACTTCCCTCCCACCCGGGAGCAGCTAGGAGGCCGTCTCTGTTCTAGAGTGGATCTCAGAATCTTTTCCTAGGTCACTATGTGATTTTCCCCTTTCATTACCATGTACTTTTGTCTTTTATTTGAGTCTTGTACCTAGGTTTTTAATTAATTGTCCTTAGTTGAGTCATATGAGTCTTTGTGCTTGTTAATGGGCCTTTACCACTGGGCTAGGCCCATGGGCGCACCCCCCCTTCCCCTTGGCTTTTGTGTTAGTATGTGAAGTGTTGAGGACCTATTTGTAAAAGGGATTTCCCTATAAATAGGGCCCCAACCCCTCCCCTTATGGTTAATGAAAAATTATTGAAAGTTTGCATCCACTTGAGTCTATCTCTCTCTCTCACTCTAATTCTCTCTCTCTCCCTCTCCAAGGGGCGAACCCCCTCTCTCCCCTCTCTCTCTCTCTCTCTCTCTCTCTAGTTCGAATCCCATCTCTCTCCTTACCTTTGCCACCTCATTTGCCACCTCAGCAAGCCTCTTCACCTCCCAAGACCCCCCATTACTTCACCATTAACAATCCCTCCTCCCCAAGCACCCTTTCACCTTCCCAAGGCAGCCCTCCCCCTTCCCTAAGCAACCTTCCACCTCCCAAGGACTCTTTCCCCTCCCCAAGAAGCCCCTTCACCTCCCTAGGTCGACCACCCCACTCCCCCCTTCCTCCCAAATTCGTCCACCATCCATCCACCCCCATCCATTGCTTAGGCCGCACCCTCCACCCACACACACACCCTTGCTGCATCCACCTTCTTCACCCCCCCCCCCTGCAGATTTCGACCACTCCTCCCCTCCTCATCCCTCTACACACCACACAAGAGCCCCACCACTCCCCTTGGCCGCACCTCACCCACTTTCAATCACCCAAGAAGTCTTCTTCCCCGTCCTCCTAGTTTCAGCTTCGTGTGCAGGCCGACTTGCAGATCAACCTCCAGTTGCAGCGACGACCACAGCTCCATCCTGGTGCTGCTGAGGGCGTATCCTACATCCCTGGAAAGAGCTCCAAGTCAGCTTCGAAGGCGAGGTGGTTTCACCTCGTTCTGAGATCGGAGCTGCTGGCTAGGGCGATTCTCCCACAGTCGCGCAGGGAGGACTCCATCCCACACCAGAACCGACAAGAACAGGGTGCCACGATCAACCAAGGCTGAACCAGGCTCGGGTTTCTTCATAAAAGTTCTGCTCCTCTCCGTCCCCTTTCAGGATCAGGAAGCGGTTCGCCATTTGGACTCCGTGGGACAGAGTTACGAATTTTCTCCCTCACACTGTCCAGGTCAGTTTTCTCTGGCTGCATCGACCAGAGTTCACTCTTCCCAGGACCCACGTCACCACCGAACTGGGATCGTCGCCCCACCACTTCCTGCTGTTAGCTACTTCAACCACGAAGACAACGCCGCTGGTTTGGTGCCATTCGGAGTTCGGGAGAGCTCACCACAGTGTCTGCAACCTACTGCTACAGAACAGGTCCGGCCAGAGACCACAATTGCTGCCTCGGTCCAGTCACAGGTGTCGCCAGTCTCCGACTCCAGAGGCCATCAAAAAATTCAGACATCACCAGCATCAAGTCAGGGAACTCCAGGAGGTGGAATCGTCGTAATCGGAGTCCGGGCTAGCTCGGGACGGCGGCAACAGCGGCTTCCCTTCCAGAAGTCCAACCGGCTGCATCAACTTCCTTAGTTCTCTTCTACCCGCTTTGGCCCATCCTCCCCTCCCCGCTTGGCTGGCTGAAAGCCCCACCCTGTGAGGTGGTAGTGTTTGGAATGTAAAATCATTAACCCCCACCCCGAGAACCCCCCCTCCTGCGTGAGGTGTAGTTGTGTAATCAAATTCTCGCAGGTGAAGCCTCACCGACGCAGTGTGCGGGGAACACACTTCCCCGCTCGCCCTCGTCTTCGAGCGAAGTCGGCTTCCTCAAGCCGGCTAGGTGAGCCTCTAAAACCTTGCTCCGTCATTTCTGTTCATTTCATATCCGTATCATTAGTCCGCTGGTCGGTGAGGAAGAGAGCTCGATCCCGGATCCACCTTTGCCGTGTGGTCACCGTGGCTAGTGAGTGAGTGTCCTAGTGCTCCAAGGCACCCCGGCCGCCCGTGATTGTGGGCCTTCAACCTTTGGGAGGGACAACTTAGCAAGTGCTGGTCCTCTAACCGGCTAGGGGCTAGACCCACTATTCTACTCGGCATCACCGAGTCACCTAGGGAATCGGGTGCGCGCGGTGTTCGGCGTTTTATGCTTGATCTCTTATTTGTGTGTTCTTGCGAATTTAGTCCAAGGGTCTCATTTCATCTTGCTGCATTTAGTGTCACATCATTCTTCTTTCTTGATTACCCTTGCAAAACAAAGACGAACACCAATAAAAGAAATTGAATTAGAACATGGTGAGTGTAGCATCAATTCTTAATAGAAATATGAGCATGATAAATTGATTATGAACACACCTTAAGGGTGGTTGCCCTTAATCCCCTATGCAAAAGGGTGGGAATATGAATGATGAATGCAAAATATAATAAGGGGAAAGAGTGCAAGAGTGCACTAAAGGGGAGATACTCAACGTGGTTGAGAATAATGAAAAAAAAAATAATCAATAGGAGATGGGCATGCATGCACAAAAACAAAGCAATAAACAAAAGAAATAAAAGTAAAGAGGAGGAGCCTGTGCATTGGCTCTGATGCTCAAGGGGGAGGAAGCTTCAAATAGGATGAAGATGAACCGTGGCTTCTCCTTTAGCCAACCGCAACAGCACCTGTGAAGAAAAGAAAACAGAAGAAGAGAGGAAGAAGAGAGGAAGAAGAGAGGAGGGAGAAGAAGAGAACAGAAGAAACAAAAAAACACAGAAGAAGAAGAAGAAAAAACGGAAGAAGAAAAACAACAAAAAAAAAATCGAAGAAGGAGAACCGGAACCGAAGCAGGAGAATAAGAACCCCACTTAACAGAGCTACAGAAGTTCTATTAAGGATAGAAGAAGAGATAAGAAGGAAAGAGTCCAATAGGGAAAGGATAAGAACGGGAAGGTGATCAAACAAGGCAGGACTCTTGGGGGAAAGGCCGCGTTCGAGCAAGAAACGAAAGTGAAACACGACCTGGGTAAGGGCGTCAATTATAGAATTGACGACCTACCCGAAGGCGTCTTTTAAAAAACGACTTAGCTTAGGACGTTAATTCAAAAGTTTAAAATATGGCTATTTTTCATTTCTCAATATTATTTTCTCATTTTTAGGTGAAAGTGCATCTCGTCGCCCTGATTCCAACGACTATTTTTTGCGAATTTTTCTGACACCCGGAAGGCCACCAAATCACCTCTGGAAGGGGTTGAAAAATAATATTAAAATATTCAATTTGAAAGTCACGCCCTTACATACGGCGTTATTCAATTTTCGATTTTTTTTATTCTTTTTCAATTAAAAATAACGTCCATGGTTAAGGCGTTAATTCCCGAAAAATTCCGAAAAAATTCCAGAAAAATCCAAAAAAATAGGAAATTCAAAGAATGGACGCCCTTTAATATAGTCGTTAATTTTTTAAGAAACGCCCATGTATAAGTCGTTATTTAAAAGACGCCCCATGTCAAGTCGTTATTTCTGAAAAATACATAAAAATAGAGAAAAATGCCCAAAAAATCCAAAAAAATCCAGAAAAATAGGAAAAAATAGGAAAAAATAAGAAAAGGGTGAAAAAAGGGAGAAATCCAAGAAACGCGAGAAAAACCACTCAAATAGAACTAATTTGAGGGTCAAATTGGGGCATTACAAGGCAATATGAGATGTACTCATAGTAACGTCAATTTTGGCGTGTCTACAAGATCCTCTTACTCCTTCCCTTACCGACCGAGCCCGAATCCATACCCTTTTGTTCGAGGGAGGAATCATACTTCTTGCTTACGGTCCCCGTCCCACCCATCACAATGCAAGAAGGTGACTATCCACACCTTCAAAACATCTACACGTGGGACCGTGACTTGGGGGAGCCGACCACAAGGGGTCATACCTTCTTCGATCCCTTTGACCAATTCCTTAGTGGACCCCATGACCCACCTTATATAGTTCATTTCTTCAAGGGAGTCCACTATCACACTCCTACCCCACGGGTCGGGTCATTTACACCCACCAAGCCCGTCCACGATACAACAACATTCGGCCCTCCTAGCCCTCTCAAGTCCCCCAAATCCAAAGGGCCGTCCATGCATGACTAGGTCATACTTGGATGTTTAGGTGTTCCCCATACCACCCATCTCCGGTTACATAACATGCATGCATGGCACACATTCGGGTGTCCTGGTCCGCCGTCACCTATGTACGGGTCGGACTAGCAATAGGTGTGTCTAGAGTCATGTATGAGTCGGTTTCTTATTTGTGTGATTTGCATATGTGTGTTAGTGCATGGTGAGTCTGCATATGTCATGTGCAAGCTCGTCGATGTCAGTCCCTTATGAGTGTGAAAGCGAGTAGACTCACTCGATGAGTATGGGATCGGTTCTACATCTATACCCGGATCAGTCACCTACAGGGACTCAGCGGTGATTCCTAGTGAGTCTTCGAGCTGCTTCCTTCCCTTTTGAGAGTGCCCCAGCCGGAGTGTCCACCTCTAGTCCGTAGCAGCTTGTGCATATCGAGTATATATGGATTGGGCTGGTGACGGTCACTTGGAGTGGAGCATACCCGCGCTACTCGGCACGGTGACGGATCCGCCGGAGTACTCGAGCATCCATACCCCTACTCGACGGGGTCGAGTTCCTCCCACCCGGGGAGAGTTGAGGGAATCAATGCCGAGCATTAACTTTTATTTTTACATTTGAGTCCATTTATTTACTTTTATATCCTTGGGAAAGTATATGTACAATTGTAAGGCTTTGTAAGTCAATGTGTCATTCCCTAGGATTGTGTGGGTTTTTGTGCAAATGTGTAGTAGGTCCAGTTACGGGGCCCCCTCCCCTTCCCCATTGGTCCACCTCATCCATGTGGGGCTGGTCAACCATCCTAGGTGGCCATCTAGAAGGTTTGAATGCTAATTGACCACATGGGAGACAAAGGGGTTAAAATTTTAAAGGTTGGCCACCTACCTTACCTACCTAGTCAAAGGAGTGCTCCATTCATATGTAATTTATTTTTTTTGAGTTTTGACCACATGGGGGAAGAAAATGACTTATTTCCCACGAAATTCCCAGCCCCCCACCCCTTGCCATTTTCGATATAAGCCTATGTATAGTGTCATTAGAGATTAATGAAGAAATTATGTGAAAATTGCTTGAAGCAAGAAGGGTGTGCCCTCTCTCCCTCTCTCCCCTGGTGTTCTTCCTTCTCCAACCCCAAATTCTAGAGTGGTTCTATCTTCAATCCCCTCCCCTCTATCTCCGGTGATCATCGGTGCCGCCGTCGCCGCCGTTCGTGCCGCCATCACGCCGCCGCGGAGCCGCCTTCGGTGTTCTGTCCATCCTGGATAGAGGCTTCTTATCTGAATATCTTCTCTCCTCCACGTGAAGATCTCAAGCTCCCATTTTTATGGTGTGTTCTAACCTTGCATCCCAAGTTCCACCTAAATTTTCACGCCCAAAATCCACCGTTTCGTATTTTTACATTTTCGTCCAACCTGTCATCCCAGATCTGCCAGGTTTCTGTCTACAGTGACAGAACCTCTGAGTTCTCCCCCTCCGACCATCTTTTTGATTTGTCCAAACCCTCCCAATTTTACTGGGAGTTCTGTCCATCTCTCCCTATCGCTAAACATTTTATTAATTTTTTATCAGCCTTCTATCTATTTTTAGAAATTCGTGTTCTTCCTATGCTACAGTGTTTTCAGTCAGATCCTAGATCCGACCACCCTCCACTTCTAAAATCAGAACAAATCATCACCACCTCCAAATCCAGATCCAAAAATAGTCCTGGTTTCCTTACTTAATTTCCTACAACGTTTATGAAGAATTCAAGGGCTGAATTTGAGGTCTTCATAGCGGTCAAAGGCAGTTCTCAGGAAAGTTCTCTGCAGATCTGAGTCTTCGGTTACTGTACAATAGCAGCATATAAAATTCGCCAACACAGAGTACAAATCTGGTAAATTTTTCTGAAGGCCACTAGATTGTAGTACTTCGACGCAGCTTTCCAATGGCTCTGATCTCGTCACATTCTGACACCGGTGCTGATCGCAGCGTCCGTTCTCGCCCGAGCGCGCGCTGAAATACAGAACCGGCAGATTTCCGATCGATTTTTCTGACCGGTGCCGAACGGAGCCGCCCGGCCTCCGGCCGGCGAACCAGCGTGCCACCAGCCCGGGGAGCGCTTCTCCAAGTGTCTCCACTATAGCGGTGTCACCGGGTCCCACTCGACCCCTCCGGACAGCACGTGGGCCCCACAGTCACTAGTTCGGGTGCTGCCGAAGAGACGCGAGAAGCCGCCCGTCAACCCGAATTCGGTCCTCCCGGGCCCATTTGTATAGCCCTTTACCTCCCTGCGTGGAGTGGGCATGTTCCCATTGCTGTAATCATTGTGTGTTAAGTTTCCCGGGAGTACGAGTTTTCGGTCGGGTTCGTCTTCCCCACGCCGAGCGCGTGGAGGTATCGTTCTCGCTCCCTACACTCGGCATTTGCTTATTTTCATATATACTTGTTTATGCCGCTCCTAGAGCGCATGCTTTAGGTCCGTTAGCTCGCTATATTATCATTCACCGCTGCTACGAGAGAGAGCGTGACCATCCCGTGACCCGATTCGGGCACGAAAGTGCGAGCCGACCACCCTAGCTCTTTCCGGTTTCTCAACCGCGCACGTCCGACGCTTCCCTCGTTAAGGGACGATCGCGAGCTTGTCGTGTCCGTGTCTCGTCCCGCATCACCCTAGGGTAGAGCCACTCCAAAGTCATCATCGCCAAGTTACCAACTTGTAAGTCCAAGTGGCGCTCATGAGTTTTTTGCCGCTTCTTGTGAATCTCACCGCTTGTTGCTTGATACTTGCTTGGATGCATATGCCATGCACTATGATGTGGTGTGAGTGGGAAATGTATGATATTGATATGCATAGGGGGGCCAGGACAACCATATTTAGACCAATCATGTAGAAATGCCATGGAGACTTTGATGGAATTGGGAGGACCGGGGCATCCATAGATGTCCCTCTCATGCGTAGGTGTGATAAGTGCCGGAGGACCCGGACATCCATGAATACTCCTAATATGCTTATGACTCATGATGAATGAAGGTGGACCATTACATCCGAATATGGACCACTCATGCTTCCTACTTGACATGTGGGTGATATGAATGAATGGACCCGACTTATGAATCATGTCAAGTGGTGCGGTATGCCTAGGCACATGCAGTCCTTTCCTAGAGATGACTTCCATGTGCATGGGTGTGGGGTGGCCCTTGAGCTTCCACTCGTATGGATCAAAGGGATCTAAGAAGGGGGACATCATGGAGTGGGGAAATTCATCAATCCCAAGGTGTATATTGCCAAAGGTCAAGGCTCCCATGGTGTAACCCGATTCTAGGAAGGGAGGGGTTTGGCCCAACATGGTGGGTGGGGATAGGGTAAGGTGAGTGGTGAGTAAGGTGGGTGGGTCACATGGGGAACTAGACTCCCATAGGAAGGGATCAAAGAGATCATGATAAGGGTTACCTAGAGAGGGATACTCCATGTCCTCAAGGTCCTCACAAGGTGGTGAATCATCCTCTTCTAGTGAAATGGTTGGGCCGGTGTATGGGGTGGGTTGGTTGGCCAAGGTTCTAGGAATCACAATGGTAGGGGAGTGGATCGGGATGGGCTCTTCATCCATAGGGAGAATGAGAAGGAGATCACTAGTGTAGCAACCAATGGTGAAGACCGAGGTGATAGAACCATCACATGGGTGGATGAGACTAAGGCTTCTTGGGTGGGTCGTTCCTAAGATCAATAAGCAAGTCACCATTCTAAATCCTTGAGGAGATCATCCCAACCCTCTACCTCGTAGTAGGATTGGATCGTGGTGTGAAAGGAGGGGAGGGCCACAATTTGGGATTGATGTCTCATGGGTGAGAGGTGTGGGGGTGAACTAAGGATGGTGGGGCCTTGCTTGAGCCATTGGAGTATGGACTCATTCACGGTGAAGGTGTGTGGCTCTTGAGGATCCGGCTTAGGAGAGGTGGGTGGAAGTGGAGGTTCTTGGATTTCCTTTATGGTAGGTTGTTGATCGGGACTAGCATCTATTTCCATGTGGATGGGTGTGTGGGTTTCAACTCCTAATGATAGTGCGTTGGGTAGGTCTAATGCGGGGGAATTGGTGATAGCCGGTGCATGGTGCACCCGAGGTGGTGAACAAGCATGGGCTTGGGTTGGGATTGGTAAGGGAAGTAGTAGAGGTCTAGGTTGTGGTTGGGTTGGGGTAGGAAGAGGAAGATGGGTGGGTTGAGGGGTTTTGGAAAGATTGTTCTTGGGAGGAGTGTCCTTGTTGGGGAACGATGGAGGGGTAATGGTTGCCGGGGTGGGAGATGTTTCAACCACTAGGGACATGGAAAGATGCTTCCTTGTGGGGCATTGCCCGGCGATGTGCCCCAATTGGTGGCACCTATAACATTCCGGCTCGCACTTAACCGGGGTTATTTCACTCACTTCTATCTCCATTGGGCTCTTTCCCTTTTGAGAAGGGGTGAGGTGAGGGGTGGTCAAAGAGGCTTGGGTAATGTGGGTTGTGGAATGGGATTTTGGTTGCATTATGGGGAATTGGGGAGTTGGAGTCTTGGGTTGGTCGGGTGGGGATGGTGGAGTTGAAATGCTCCTTGGGCTTTGGTGATCCAGGTAGGAGGGGAAAACATATCTAGCCCTAAGTTGATCCTTCATGTCCTCCCTTGTGGTGAGGGGAGCTTCCCTTCTAATTATCCTTAAGCCTTTAATTTTTAACCAATGAGTTTGAGCCCTTTTGGTTAGTTGCATTTTGGCACATCGAACCTTCCTATCCTCGGACATGGGATTCCTCTCCAAGTAATGGTCCATTGATGCCTCCCAATCTAAATAGTCATTAAGATGAGTTCCATCAAAAGTGGGAGGTGGGGGACATGTCCTTCTATTGTCCGTCCTTGGGGCGGGCCTATTTTCTCCAAGTTGGTTGAGTCGACCCGATATGTTATCAAGCCGTTCATTGGCATAGGTCAAGGCCTTCATGAGGTAGTTGACATGGCCAGGGAGGTCATGTGTGTTAGTGGTAGGCATCCCTTGGTGGTTTGGACTTATAGAGAGGGCCGATTGGTAAGGTCGGTAAGAGGTGGCCATGCTAGTGGACAAAGAGATGCAACCGAGGACTCTAAATGCATAAACATGCCCTAGGACTAACTTGATAGAGATAAGTTGTGAACTTGCTCTGATACCATTTGATGTGACACCACCTTGGGGTGATAGTCACAAGACCGAATGCCCTTGGACCTACAATTGCAAGCAAGTATCTTGGAGCGACAGACTTACTCTAGCGAACTCACTTACGTGGTGCACACTAGTGCCCGTAGGTGACTCGGCGATGATGGAGAGGGTCCGAGGCGGGACCTTGATGCTCCAATGGTTGGCTAGCTTGGGGAGAACCCCAAATGGGCCAGGGATGCCCAACTCACGGGCGGCCAGCACACCAAGGGTGTGGGATGTAGGGGATCACTCACAACTCGCCCGCGGTGATCACTCACATCAATGGCAATCATGGGACGAGCTCTCACTCTCCGTCCGATGAAGCAATAACAATAATACTATGCTAAGAAAGGAATTTAAACCAGCCAAGAGGGGACCGAGGCTCACCTAGTCGGCATGAAGACGCCGACTCGGGCCGGAGATGGGGGCGAGCGGGGAGGCGAGGGTATGCACCCGCACACCGCGTCGATGAAGCTTCAAACCTGCGACTTGAATTATTACATGAACTACACCCCTTGGAAGGGGGGGATCTCGGGGTGGGGGTTAAGTTGATACAGCCAAAACTACCTCCACGCAGGGAGGGGCCTTCAGCCGGCCAAGCTAGGGAAGGGGAGAACCGGCCTAGGAACTAATTGAAAGAACGCCGACGGTTCTGTCCGCCCTCTGGAACAGGGGATAGGCAGTCGAAGATGATGCCGCTGCGGCTGCTCCCGAATTTTGTTGGTGATGAGACCAGCTGGAAAATCTTCATAGGAGACTCAGGAAGTCGTCCAAATTTTTTCAGAATTTTGTCATGTCGGTACTGGTCGGGGCAGAGGCACGAACAGAGAGGCAGAACTCTGACTCTGTCCGCTTCACGAACACAACAGCAGAAAGATGAAGACTCCACGGACGCTTCAGAGCTCAGAATTAGGTGGGGCTGGAGTCGACGGATTCATTGTCAAGTCTTCTTCGAAACGTGACCCACGGGAATGCCAGAAGTCCTTGGAGTAGACCTGAGCAGCCCGATCAGTGAACATGTGTCTGTTCAGTCCCGGAGTGGACAGAGCAGCACACCTAAGGGAGAAAATTGAGAAAGTGCCGCTCCGGCGGTCGATCGAGGCGCCGCTTCTTGCATAAGGAAGGTGACTCGTTGTAGAAGCTCTCTACCAAGTGGCGCTTCAAGAAGCGGAGGAATGTGACCGTGAGAACTTTTGTAAGTAGTCTCAAGTTGCTGATTGGATCTGTCTTGCGCAGTCGGAGAAGAACGGCTCCCCTGGGCGACCACGAACTCAGAAAGGGATGGGACCACCGCCGTTGAGAAGTAGACTGGACGACGATTCCATCGGTATATGGTATGCCCTATGAAGCTTCCAGGTGAAGATGTGGCAGCCTCTGCAACTGGGCGCTCCTGTGCTTCCTGCGAACTGAGAACTGTAGGTTGAAGATGGTGGGGGGGAAATGGGGTATATAGGAGGGGAAATGGAGGTGGATGAGTGTGGGGAGAACCCTGGCTGTGAGGGGGTCTAGGAGGGGGTGTTCCAAGGTGTGGGAGGGGAAGAATGGGGTCTGGAAGGGGGTCTAGCAGGTGGTGGGAGGGGGAGCTGCGATTTTGGGATGGGTGGGGGAGATGGAAGGAGAGTTTTCTCTCCAAGGTTTGAAAATTGACTAATGGGGTGGTTAATGGGATTTTGGGGATGGGAATGGTTGTGTTGGGGAATGGAAGGGGTGCTTGGGAAGTGGGGAGTTCTCCCTTAGGAGATGAGAGGGTGGTTAGGGAAGGGGATTGGGTTGTTGGTGGTTGGGTGGTGGAGTATGGAGTGGTGGAGGGTCTCTTGGGACTAGGGGTGGAGTAATGAGGGTTGGGGTAGTTGGGAGGATGAGTAATGAGGGGAGGGGAAGGGTTGATGATGTGGAGGAGAGAGAGAGTGGGGAGGAGAGAGAAAGGGGCACCCTTCTCCTTAGAGAGAGAGAGAAGAGAGAGAGAAGAGAGAGGAGAGGGGAATCCACCCCTTAGAGAGAGGGAGAGAAAAGTTTGGAGAATCCACTCCAATAAGACACTAGAACTCACTTGATTTAAATTGATCATAAAATGTTGTTACATATGAGAGGAGTGGGGGCCTATTTATAGACTCCATACTTTTCATATGACCATAGTGACCCTGACAAACTAACTAAAGACCAAAGCAGTCCAAGGGAGGGGCGCCCTGGGCCTAGCCCATTAGTTGGGCCCATTAGCCTATCAAACCAACAATATGACAACTAACTTAGGAAAATGACTCACTAACCTAGGTACATGACTCAAATAAAGGGAAAATTACATAGTTTATGACTCAAAGAAAATATGAAAATTACATGACTAGACTCAGAAACACATGACTAACACAATGGCGCTTGTCGACGAATAATCCGAGCCCATAAAAAATATGGAGGGGCAAGGGATGCCCCCTTCAGTGGCCAGATTAGGAAAGTTTCACTACTGCGTTTCAGGATTACATAATTTGTTTTTTGAATTTTCTGAATTGGGAGTGATCTATTCATCCCCCCCCCCTTCTAGCTCACTTTCTGTGTTAACTATCAATTGGTATCAGAGTAGGTTACCCAACATGTGGTCCAACGACCAGGGTAAATCTAGATCTAGCACTCCTCACAGTTTCATGACTGAGGGATAGTCCATTAGTCGCCCTCCATTTTTTGATGGTAATAACTACTTTTACTGGAAAAACAAGATGGAAGTATTCCTGAGAGCGTAGAGCCACGAACTCTGGAGAGTGATCACCACAGGACCATACGATCTCCCACCAAATGAAGAGGCGTGGATAAAAGATCACATCAGACTTTCAACAGTCAACTGGTCGGCTCTAAACATAATTCAATGCACAGTACATCCAGAAGAGTACGCCAAGATCTCAGCCTGCCAGATAGCCAAGAAGATGTGGGATGAACTAGAGCTAATCTACGAAGGTACATCCCAAGTCAAGGCTGTTGGGACGGTGCGAAGGATACAGAGGGGGGGTGAATGTATCCCCTTCAAAAATATTGCCCCACTTAAAAATAATAAGCCTGCTGCTAGATACAATTGCGAAATAAGAACTATAGAGCTCAATTAAACATTTGATGGACTAGATGAACTGCTAACTAAACTAGTGGAACCTGATCAAGACTAATGCCGAAGATAGAACTATGCACACCAGATTCACTTAGCAAAATATGTAATTCTCAAGGTCACTGCAGGTAGAAACAAGAATGTTCATACAACTTGTGAAAGACGTAGAAGACAAGGAGAAAACGCACACTGCAAACCACGGCACAGATAATTTTTTAGGTGGTTCGGTCCACAGACCTACGTCCACCCCTCACTCCAAACCGGAGTGAGGCTTCCACTAGCTAACGCTAGAACCGCAGACTCAGTCTGCAACAGGTGCTGCCAAACAGCTTGACCAGGGGAACAACCTCCCCTCTTCCTCCCAACCGGAGGGAAACCGCTAGTGACTACCCATCACTAGCAACCAGAGACCAAGGTCTCTCTTCCTCCACCCAGGAGGGAACCCACCTGGACTTGCAACCCACAAGACCAGAACCGGAGACGAATCTCCCTTCCTCCAACCCGGAGGGAAACCCACAAGTGACTCCCAGCCACTTGCAAACCAGAGGTCACGGACCTCTCTTCCTCCACACCAGAGGGAACCACTAGAGACTACCCAGTCACTAGCAAAACCGGAGAACAAGTCTCCCTTCTTTTGAGACCACAGGAGGAACCCCGATCCCAAACAAGGGAATCGAAAGAACAAGGTGAATAGATGGAAAGAACAAAATAAAAAGCAAACACAAAGGAAAAACATAGCAAACGTAAAGCTGGAAATGAGACACACTAAGTAGCTCTCGCAGGAGAAAAACTGGTTTGGATTTGATCCAATGCCAGACAGACGAATCTTCAATGAAGGCTTCTTTCTTCTTCTCCACGAACTCTCTCTCTCTCTCTCTTCTTCTTCTCAATATCAGGCTCACACTATTCTTCTTCTTCTTCACTCTCAATCTCAATCTCTTTTTCTTTTTCTTCTTCTGCTTTCAGCCTCTCTGCTGCTGCTCTCTCCTTTTTCTTCTTCTGCCTTTTTCTGCTCTCTGCCTCTGCTTCGATCACTCTTCCTTGATCTTGATCAGTCTTCTTCATGTGGAAGAAGCTCTATATTTATACCAGCCGCAGCTAGGGCGTGTGTAGGGCTTGTGCCCTCTTGTCCTCGAATCACGTGCCAGATGCCAACCTCGGATCACGTGCCCAGCCATCTTTCTTCTCGAAGTGTATACCTGTGACACAGTCATAAGAGAGTATCAGATGGATGTATAGACTTGGTTAAGGCTTTTAACAAAGCGTGTATAGACCTGAATGCTGCATATAGGCAAGTATGTACAGTGTGAGAATGTGTAGACTTGAGTGCCTTCATGCGACCTCAGTGTACAGACTTTAGATATAGCATATAAGCAAGTGTGTACAATGTGAGAATGTGTAGACTTGAGTGCCTTCCTGCGACGTCAGTGTACAGACTTTAGATGCATCATATAAGCAAGTGTGGACAATGTGAGAATGTGTAGACTTGAGTGCCTTCATGCGACCTCAGTGTATAGACTTTAACTTGAAAGATGTTCAGACTTTAAGTGTTGAAGTGTGTACAGTCTCTATTTGTTCGAGCATGCTACAATGTGTAGACTTATGAACTGAAGCAGACACATGCTGTATAGACTTTGATGCAAAGGCTGGAGTGTGACGGATGTATAGACTTTAGAAGATGAAGCATGCACAGGCCAAACGATGTACAGACTTTGCCAATATGAGACACTGAACAGACTTTGTTGTATAGACTTGATGCATTGTATGGACTTGGTGTGTGCAGGGCAGGCAATCAATGTATAGACTTCATGATCCAAGCGACAAAGTATAGACTTAACGATGCAAGCGATGTATAGACTTTGATGCCCAAGGGCAATGTATAGAGTTGTACAGTTCAGCTGCCAATGTATAGACTTTGATGCCCAAAGGTAATGTATAGACTTTGAAGACTCGAAGCCCACGATGTATAGACTTTGAAGCATGTGAACGAGACAATGTATAGACTTGGCTTCGTGCTAGCTACAGGACAATGTCTAGACCTGATGCAGCTTCAAAGCACAATGTGCAGACTTTACCAATGTATAGACTTGGGGATCTGAACGTAGGTAAAGAATGGGAATGTATAGACTTGATGAATGGCTTGAAAGCAACAGGACAGTGTATAGACTTGGAAGGTTCAGCGGTGGATGTACAGACTTCACCTAACCAAGCTACAGTGCAATGTATGGACTTGATCTCAAGGAATGGCTGTACAGACTTTGAGTGAAGGCATGAACAGTGAATCAATGTATAGACTTGCAGAACAAACGTTGCACATATGCCATGAATGTATAGACCTATTCAATGAATGGATGAACAGTGAATCAATGTATAGACTTCCAATGCCTTCGTCAAATGCGATGTACAGACTTGGCAAGCCCCAGGCCGATGTATAGACTTGCAGTGCAATGTTCACACGACTGGGCGATGTACAGACTTGGTGAGCGCCAAGCGATGTACAGACTTCAATGACTCATGCAACCAGACATGTGAAAGCACAGACAGTGTACAGACTTAGTGCAAACAAGATGCTTGTGTATGCATGAGGGCAATGTACAGACTTGCGAATTTGGGGGGTCGACCCATCTGGAAGGGGGGTCGACCCACTTCTGTCTAGACTATGCTGACTGATGTATAGACTTGCATATGTATGGAGAGGCAAGGCAATGTATAGACTTACCCATGAAGAGTGCAGATTGTATGACTGATGCAATAAAACACTGGAGAATGTACAGACTTTCAGGCACAATGAACATGGACCGATGAAGTGAATGCATATATCAGATATGAACTGAATGTATGTAGGAGAACTAATAGAGCATTACCTGATCTGAGCATTAACCTTACCTGTCATGATTTGACTTTGACTTGGGTTAACTTTATGACCTGTGAGTCATCCTTAAACCTGTTCTGACAGTTTCTCATAATGCAACATGATTATATCATCAAGGATGTAAACATAATGAGGCATAATATCTGTCATCATCAAAACTCCAGAACCACAGGGGACACATCAATCTCCCCCTTTTTGATGATGGCAATATTATGAGTCACTGCAATAGATTCATCATGATGATTATGAAATACCATATAACATGCACCACAGATATGACAGAGTTCATGAACATGCACCACAGAAAAGCTCAGTCAGAAGTGAGCATTGTAAAACACCATGTGATGCAAGTGTTGATTGATGCAAATGATGACTCACAAAAGTTCTCCCCCTTTGACAACATCAAAAAGAATGGAATGTTCATTGACTGTTGAAGGAGCTATTATGCAATGCTGTGAGTTACAGTCATCAAAAACTCCCCCTGACAAGATACTCTCCTGAATGAACATTGAACCATAGGGACATGCAAGAATTCTCCCCCTTAGATGGACAGTGATTGGAATGAAGCTCAGGACATAAAGAAGTCAATAGTCAGGTCTGAAGTAATGGAGTCCACTGTGAGAAAGAAAGCACTCAGAATGAATGAGAAAGGTTTTCAATGGGATATCAATTTCATAAATCTGATTAAACAGGTATTTCAGACTCTTCTATTATAGAGATTTATGAATGATCTTCATTGACAAGTCAGATCAGAATATGATGTATGCAAGGCTTGTTCATTAGCATTCTGTTCTCATATCTGAAATCAGTTTTAATAAAAGTGAACCTAGCTTTCATATTGAAAGTCTTGTTTAATCTTCTTTTTTCTTACTCACTCAATTTCAAAGATTCCTTTAAGAGATGCAATCAATAGTAATGAAGTTAAACACATAAGAAAATATTTGTTTCTGTCAAGGGTTCTAATAGAATATTTCTTTTGCACACTTTTTCAAATGATAAACTAGATTAGCAGTAATTTTCATAACATTCTTCATGAGCACTTGAGTTTTAGTACACCCTTGTAACTAGAGGATACACGTTGTTTAGACGCCAGTATCCCTAAGCACTTGGAAGGACTAACTGTCATGCTTCATAGGAACACAGATTGCATTTACACTTCATGACACACTACAAATCATTTCTTTGATGAGTGAGATGTATTTCTCAGTGTGCATGCCATTGCTCTGCCAGATTATCAATCATTCTTAAGCAGAGTTAACTATGGCACCTCATGACACAGTCCTTTGGACATGATTTCTTAGTGACCAAAGTCATTGCTCTGACAGGATTTACCCTTAGACATGTTCCATATTCTCAGATGTTTAAAAATCAATACTAATTTCATACATATCAATCAAGGAATATCATGATTTCAGAATTTTCAGAATTCAGAAGACTTTAAAAGACACAACATGAAAATGTTGGTTAAAGTTTATTAAGACTAACTCAGATATTTTCAAGATATGTTCATAAGCAAACACAAGACATACATGAAACATCAACCCGCTGAAAGAGTCAGACATTCATAGTCCTATATAATAGAAGATTCCTCTTTAAGTTATTTTCAGATTTATGATCAGGATATGCACAGAGAAATCTTTCTGAATTTTCAGGGAAGGCCGAAACATTTTAAAAAATAGCCAATTCAACAGATACCAATGGATAGGTTGAGTGAAAGTGGCTGATAACAATTGAAGCAGGAAGCTGAAATGTGTTGCATTACACATTCATCACAGGGATTTAAGCAAGATAGCAGTTCAATCTGAAGATGGGAAGTTCAGTTGATAGAATATGAATAATGCTCCCCTTAAATGTATGCAACTCTGACCTATGGTACCAGGCGAAGGACTTGGTCTAAAGACCACCTCACACATAGCAAGCACTTCCAGACAGAATTCATCTGCCCTTTAGTATCTCACTATTTATATACCAAGAGTCATGCATGTCAATCCAATGCAGATGCAGTTCTGTATGCATCTTAAGCTGACAATATGCTACTTATATGCGATTGTGAATGCATGTGCATGTCAAATGTGCAGATGAACATTTTAATCATGAGACATCATCCAAGCAACAGATTTACTCAATTCACCTTTTTCAGATTTTTCAGAATGCAATTTATTTTCAGTGATTATACATTTTGACAAATATCAAACAACTGCAATTGGCATATGTATGCATCAAATGCAGACAACCTTTAAACTCATGTATGCACCAGTGCATGATCAGAAAAAAAATGCAAATGGCAGATGCAGTTATGGACATGTCTGCATGAGATCTTAATTGACATATTAAGCATGATGTTCAGCTAAAAGAAAAAATTCAGGTGAACAAGCATTTAAACAGTAGAGTTGGGGTTTTACCAAACTTTGGATGCCTTGGTTTATTTGACCCCCTTTTATTCCTCATCCCCAAGGCATACCTGCAAAGCACATATCTCATTTTGTGTTTCTAGGTACCCAAGACTTCTTGGGTCCTACATTATTAGTAACACCTCTGATAGGTGCTTTCCATAATCTTTGGGCATGTAAGTCATCAGATTTCATTAAACGATAGTCACTCATGGAGTGCCCAAACTGCCCACAATAATAACAGGAAGCAACATGCTTTGATTTATTGTTATGCACACAATTATTAGCATGGAATTTTTGTGCAGGTGCATACTGGTTTCTATTTTTATTATGGAAGTTGTTCCTGTTAATCATACCAAACATGTTTTCCTTAGAAGGATGTCTAGCATATTTGAAATTTACCCTCCTATCTTGAAGATGCCAACCGTCCTTGACTGTATGGCCATGCTTTCCACATTGAGAGCAGCTAATTGGATTTCTTCTGAAAGAGCCTGACCAGCATTCGGTGGCCTTGTGACCAAATTTGTTACAGTTATAGCAAGTGATGTGCTGGTTTACAGGAACAAATTTGTTCTTATTAAAACCATGCTGGCTTGCAGGGAATTTAGCATGATATGAATGAAATGTTTTCTTACCACTTGCAAACCAGCATTGTGTAATCGTGTGTCCTAATTTGCCACAGTGAGAACATTTTATTTTCTTTTTCTGAGATGAAGAATTTTTATCATGAGATTTCCTGGCATTCAAATCATCTAGTTCCATTAATCTACACTCATACATCAGATGGCCAAACTTGTGACAGTAATGACAAATAATTTTCTTTTTAGATGCATATGAGTGTGTGGGTGAATCATGTAGAGTGGGAAGAGAAACATGTTGATTCTTTTCTTTCTGTTTTTCTATTGTTTTCTTTTGAGCAGATGACTGATAACCAGGAAGGTTCTGAGGGCTGTAAGAAGTTGAGCTGGACACAAAGGAAGTTTGAACTTTGTTTTGAAAACTCTTCTTGTTTGAGGGGTTATAGCCCAACCCTTCCTTCTGAAAATTAACCTTAGTTCCTAGAATCTTGTCCAGATTATATTTTCCGTCCACAAATTTTGACAAGGAATTATTCAAATCTTCAATTTCATTTTCCAAAGAAACGATGTGTATTTCATAACTGGCAATCTCTTGTTCATTGCAATTTACACATTCGCTTAGCACCTTATTTGCAATTTTACATTCCTCAATTTCTTGTTCTAGATTTCTCAATTTTTCAGATTCTTCAATGTAAACAGATTTTCCTTTTTCTAAGAGAAGAAGTTTCTCTGACATAGCAGTGTTCAACTGCTTCAATCCTTCAACCTCTTTGGTTAGTTTGTCATTTTTTGATTTTTGATTTTCAATTTCTTCAACAGAGCCTTTATCAATTTTCATTGAGCTCATTTTATCATTCAGCTCTTCCTCTATCTGTTCAAGCTCCATAATCTTGTTTAACATATCTTTGTTTTCTTCCTTTAGGGAAACAATAAACTCCTTCTGGCATTCTAAATTTGAGTGAAGATTTTCATTTATTTTTTTGAGAAATGGACACTCATTGCATGCAGATTTATCAGAACATATTGTTTGAACCTGGAGTTTTTCACACTGTTTCCTAAGACATTCATTTTCAGATTTTAAAACATCTAATTCAACGCTAACAGAATCAAATTCTTTCAACAGTTTTTCATTCTGAACTAAATTATTAACATGAACTTGATCATCCTCAATCGAGCTAAGTTTTCCTTTTAGTTTAGAAATTTCACATACAAGTTCTTGATTTTCTTCTTTAACTAAGCCAATTTGTTTCTTAAGCACTTGGACTTCAGACAAGCATGCATCATAGGACTATTTCTGTTTTAAGCAATTTTCACATGAGGACTCTAAGCTATTCAGATCAATTTTCTTTTTCAATTTTTTATATTGTTTTCTTAGCATCTCATGTGACTCAAGTAACTCACCATATGCACCCTGCCAATCATCTAAAGAAAAATTCTCGAAGATGTTTACCTCATCATCATCCTCTTCTTCATTTTGGCTGCCACTTTGATTACTTCTGTTAGCCATCGTGAAACTGTCTTCATTTATCCTGTGAGCTCGCTTCAGCACATCCAGAATGTCCTTAGCAGACCTGTAATCATAAAGACAGGAGTGTAAGGCTCTGTCAGTGGCTGCTTTCATCAGATTGACGGCTTTCTGATTTTCTCCATCCTTTGATCTATGGCTGTTGGTCCATTTGGACACTTTCTTTGGTAATGTGTGAGGACCTTGTGAAATTAACTTCCACAGATCAGGATTAACTGCATCAACATAATTGCGCAGACTGACAAACCACACATTAAAATTAGAACCATTGAAAATCGGTGGATCACCCATGAAAACGGATCAGATAAATGCAATAGGAATAATGAAGCACCAAAAGCTAGAAAGCACCAAGACAGCAGGATCGAATCTACAGGTCGCTGGACCTTCTATGCAGACAACCCGCTCTGATACCAATTGTTGGGACGGTGCGAAGGATACAGAGGGGGGGTGAATGTATCCCCTTCAAAAATATTGCCCCACTTAAAAACAATAAGCCTGCTGCTATATACAATTGTGAAATAAGAACTATAGAGCTCAATTAAACATTTGATCGACCAGATGAACTGCTAACTAAACTAGTGGAACCTGATCAAGACTAATGCCGAATACAGAACTATGCACACCAGATTCACTTAGCAAAATATGTAATGCTCAAGGTCACTGCAGGTAGAAACAAGAATGTTCATGCAACCTGTGAAACAGGTAGAAGACAAGGAGCAAACGCACACTGCAAACCACAGCACAGATAATTTTTTAGGTGGTTCAGTCCACAGACCTACGTCCACCCCTCACTCCAAACCGGAGTGAGGCTTCCACTAGCTAACGCTAGAACCGCAGACTCAGTCTGCAACAGGTGCTGCCAAACAGCTTGACCAGGGGAACAACCTCCCCTCTTCCTCCCAACCGGGGGGCAACCGCTAGTGACTACCCGTCACTAGCAACTAGAGACCAAGGTCTCTCTTCCTCCACCCAGAAGGGAACCCACCTGGACTTGCAACCCACAAGACCAGAACCGGAGACGAATCTCCCTTCCTCCAACCCGGAGGGAAACCCACAAGTGACTCCCAGCCACTTACAAACCAGAGGTCATGGACCTCTCTTCCTCCACACCAGAGGGAACCACTAGAGACTACCCAGTCACTAGCAAAACCGGAGAATAAGACTCCTTTCTCCTGAGACCACAGGAGGAACCCCGATCCCAAACAAGGGAATCGGAAGAACAAGGTGAATAAGTGGAAAGAACAAAATACAAAGCAAACACAAAGGAAAAACATAACAAACGTAAAGTTGGAAATGAGACACACTAAGTAGCTCTCGCAGGAGCAAAACTAGTTTGGATTTGATCCAATGCCAGACAGACGAATCTTCCATGAAGGCTTCTTTCTTCTTCTCCACGAACTCTCTCTCTCTCTCTCTTCTTCTTCTCAGTATCAGGCTCACACTATTCTTCTTCTTCTTCACTCTCGATCTCAATCTCTTTTTCTTTTTCTTCTTCTGCTTTCAGCCTCTCTGCTGCTGCTCTCTCCTTTTTCTTCTTCTGCCTTTTTCTGCTCTCTGCCTCTACTTCGATCACTCTTCCTTGATCTTAATCAGTCTTCTTCATGTGGAAGAAGCTCTATATTTATACCAGCCGCAGCTAGGGCGTGTGTAGGGCTTGTGCCCTCTTGTCCTCGAATCACGTGTCAGGAGCCAACCTCGGATCACGTGCCCAGCTGTCACGCCCCATACTCTATACCATCTAGGTATTATCCGCTTTGGCCTACCGGCCTCACGGTTTTGTCCCTTTCTAACAGTGATCGGCTCCAGAATGGGGGACTTCTCGGGCAGGTCACCCATCCCAGTACTACTCCCCATTAAGCACGCTTAACTTCGGAGTTCTTTACAAGAACTGAGCCGATACTTCAAAAGGCGCCTCGGTGATATAGAGTACAACTTAGCTATATTTGAGGGTGTTACAATCTACCCCTCTTATATAGGCGACATCCTCGTCGCTAGGCACATATAGCACGCAATCACGCAATCAAGCCCCCAGGCAGGTAGGACTCTAGAGGTGGCCCCTACAGGCTCAAGAGGTGGCTCCCACTATGTAGCACTTTGCTCCATTACGGACTCAAGAGGTGGCTCCCATAGCGTAGCGCTTTGCCCTGCATGGCACTTAGTTCCCACACTTCTGGCTGGGGTATAGCTCTGATACCATTCTGTCACGCCCCATACTCTATACCATCTAGGTATTGTCCGCTTTGGCCTACCGGCCTCACGGTTTTGTCCCTTTCTAAGGGTGATCAGCTCCAGAATGGGGGACTTCCCGGGCAGGTCACCCATCCCAGTACTACTCCCCATTAAGCACGCTTAACTTCGGAGTTCTTTACAAGAACTGAGCCGATACTTCAAAAGGCGTCTCGGTGATATAGAGTACAACTTAGCTATATTTGAGGGTGTTACAATGCCTGCACACAAACACGGGGACACACCCCAACACACTCACGCAGAGTAGACCCTTGTTGTACCCGGACTATTTCCCCAACAAAATACCCAGAAATAGGGGTTCGGGAATTTCCTCGAACACCTTCAAGGCATGGGCTACCCGACCCCTCTGACAACCCAGTGGGTCCGACCAACGGCCCTAGCACGTTAGCCGAGGTGCACAACGGCTCTAGTAATCGATCGGGACCACTCCCGACTCATAAGTCGTGGACTTCCTCCGCACTCTACACGGTCACCCGGACCGCCCCGGGGACACTCCGACTACAAGCCACGCCATATGGCACTCAGTGAAAAGGCTGGGGGCCTACCTCGGAACGCCTTCCCTCAACCCTCCAAGGTTAAAGGGAGACCCAAATAGATCAACCACAGGCTCAGGAGGCCCGTAGTATGAGTGTACGGCTCACATACGTGCGTTCGGCATTCTGCCGAACACCTTGTGGGCGCACGTGTTTCAAACCTTCTACACCAGCCCATGGGCCACCCCACGGTCCCAGTACACCAATTGGGTCCTACAACTACCCCCCAGCAAGCCGGGGCCACCCCCGACCCTCAGACACATGGCAACATACCACTCGACTTTAGCTCTCGGGCCAACCCGAGGCTACCCTGCCAACCCACCGTACAACATGGCATGTAGCACGAGGTAGGGCCCATCGGCCCAAGGTGCCCCCTCCCAGCACCTAAGGACTCCTACCCTTGACCCATGGCCAAATCCGAGGCCCGTCGGCCACCTACGTGGCTCGTTCGGCAGCCCGGGGGGGTGTCGGGCATTCACCCGAACACCTTGCGAGCGGCCACTACAACTCGAAGAACAATGACTCCCATGGGCCATCTCAATCCCCCGAAACTTCATATCCCCTAAGGGATATCCCCAGACGATGAAGGAAGATCCCCGGGGGCTATCCCTCGGGGTTACGGCTTTGCCCGGGGGCCCGTGAGCCCCAGGGCGTGGCCGCGCCCCCGGGGAGAGCGAACTCCCCGAGGGGGCGCGCCCTCTCCTTAGCCTGGAGGTCCGACAGCCCTCCCCAGTCCCTATTCATGCAGATGCGGTCCGAGGATCGTGTAAAGCTCGTTCATCATACCCGTACACGGAAGAATTCACGAAGATGAAGTCCCGAGAATACGTGGAGTCGCACACGTCAATCCCTCGGTCTACGTGCTCAATCATCCAGTCAGCCAGTCCAAGCCCATATCCTTTGTCTTCTAGCGTCCAAACGAGTCAAAGTGGGGCTAAATTAACCAAAAAACCGGGTTTTATAGAAGGGGGGACCACTCCCTCTCTCTCCCTCTACCTGGTCCGCCCAAACCCCCCTTGGGGAGGGGTTTAGGCGGACCAGCATGGACCCCCAGGCTGGTCCGCCTAAACCCTTGTATAACAAAAAAAAAGATTTTTTTTTATAAAAAGAGGACCAACATGGTCCGCCCAAACCCCTTTGGGAGGGGGTTGAGGCGGACCAACTTGGACCCCCAAGCTGGTCCGCCTAAACCTCATCTCTTCCACTCTCACACACACACACGAAAAAACACATAAAAACTTCAAATAAACTAAAAACAAAAACACTATTTGTGGGGTTTACCCTGACCAAGTTGGACCCTCAACTTGGTCCGCCTAAACCCTACCCCTCACCCCTCCAAACTTCTATAAATTGCCCCCCTTACCAACCAGTAAAAAAAAGGCATGCATACCACGCGTGAAGGAAGGAAGCAACGCACGGACGAGCTAACTTCCCTGGCCTAATTGTCGCACCCTCGGACTCCCGAGGCTTTCGGCAAGGGTCGGGAACACTCGCCGTCCGAGACTCGGAGGGTATGTCGCACGCACACTGGCTTTCGGCAAGTGCGCGCGCGATTGACTTGCTAGTCGGCTCACACACGCCGAGGGTATGTCTCACGTACTCCCCTCATGCGGTGTCTAGCCATCTCATGCCAAGTCCATCCACGCCTCGTGTAAGAAGACCATACCAACGGCGAATATGCCTGCGCCCCGGATCCGCCCGTGTACGTCGACTTACAACACCTACCGCGGTGACGAAGGGTACCGCGTAACGACCACGTCGGCCCTCGACACGGATCCGCGTGCCCACCGTTCATGTTCCAGTCGGCCGTCGGCCCCTCAGATTGACGAATCAAGTCTAGTCGGACCTCTGGCCTGGGAATTACAGTCCCGGAGCTGACCTTGACTCGCCAGCACGATAACACTCGCCGTCCGAGACCCGGACCCGACCGCTCGCCTTGAGCCGTGTCCTACCTCCGCCAGGCGCCAGCCATGTCCGTTCTGACCACCAAGGCAGTCGGACCTACAACAACTCCTCTGTAAAGAGTTCCAGTAAAGCACGCGGATACCCGCTTTGTCACGCAATGACCCGGGGGCCGACTCACGTGTCGGAAATGTCCCGTGGCTTGCGCCCGTTGTACTTCGACCTCCTCGGCCCATTTGTAAAGCCCATGTGGCTCATCGTAAAACCAGTGAAATACATACGCCCGTATTCGGGCCCCCAGCTTTCTACCCACACCACTCGACATCCGTGCCCGATACCCCAACTCTAGTGAACGCCCCTCAGTCTAACACGTACCCCTAGCTGCTGAATGCTCCCGGCCCTACAACCATGGCTTCAAACACATATATAGACTTTTCTTCAGCATGGAACAAAGGTATTCAGATTCAATCCAAGGTAAATAAACATCGGTTGCTTGCGGTCGATGGGGAAAGACGTCCTGTACACGATTCCCGCAATCGCCTATGCACTCGCACCTATGAAACCTCTTCTCTCCACGTGTCGCCCGATCGCCTGATCCCACGTGCCGTGCCCTGGTGGCACTTCCCCGGTCAAACCTTGGTTCCATGAGTGATTGTCAAGAGATCGACTGGCACGCCCGCACCCTGTCCGGTTAACACTTAGCCTGACATTCCCGTGCCATTCTGCCCCTTTCAACTTTCCGTAGAAGGAGAGTGCCCGATACCGTCGTGAGAGGCATGCAACCGTAAGGAGGATACCTGAGATACATCAAACTCCCGTATTTTCCTTCCCCGTTGTATTCCTTCCTTCACCCCGGTTAATCGGCATAAAAACCCGTGCAATAGAGAGGATGGCACGCCCGGTGGGACGCCTCCCGCCTTCTTTCTTTTTACTGAAGAAAAGTCTGTGCCAGCCCTGAAGCCCGGTGCCCTTTCCCTGTCCTTGCAGGATTGGCAGAGGAGGGCACTCGGGCGCACTCTCCAGCGGCTCCCGATTCGCGTTCTGATCGTCGGGCCATTCTTGGTGACTGTCATTGACCGTCGCCTCCGTAGCTCTCAACATTCCGGCAACCATGGCGGCCGTCACCTACGGTCCCAACGTCATCGCCACCCATGCCCGGGTGGGCTACTTGGTGACGCCGATCACTTTCGGCAGCTTCACCCCGATTATCAGATCACCCTATTTTCTGGGTGTGATCCCTGTGGCTGCTTCTTAGCCAACTCCAGTCTCTCTAGTGGCCCCTGCAGCCAACGCGCCATGCGCGTCTCCAGCTCCAGTGTCCCGCCCGAGTGCCAGGCGCCGTACTGTCACTGTAGGCCCCTACAGGGCCCCCATATCAACACCGGCTCGGGTGAACATCAGCTCCCGACGCCAGACCCGTCTGATCTCCAACATGGGCCCCGTGCCCCGGACTTCGGTCACTATCCCAGCATCTTCCTCGGGTCCTCAACCCAGAGCCCCAACAAAGCTGGCACCTAACACGAGCTCCCTGCCTCGGGTCCACGGCTTCCCAGCATCTTCCTCGGGTCCTCAACCCTGAGCCCCAGCAAAGTCGGCACCCAACACGGGCTCCTTGCCCTGGGTCCACGGTTTCCCAGCATCTTCCTCGGGTCCTCAACCCCGAGCCCCAGCAAAGCCGCCACCCAACACGGGCTCCCTGCCCCGGGTTTACGGCTTCCCAGCATCTGCATCGGGTCTCCAACCCCGAATCTGGGCAAGGCCGACACTCAACATGGGCTCACAGCCCCGAGTTTACGGCTCCCCGATTGTGCACTTCGGACCCCGGTCCCGAGCTCCAGTTAAGCCGGCTCTCCCCGTGGGTCTTCCACCAAGAGGGCAGCTCTTCTCAGCACCTTCCTCGGGCATTCCGAGCCGAGCCCAGACTACGCCGGCGCCCACCACGGGTCCTCGACCAAGGGGTGTTGACACCCCAGCACTTCCAACGGTGTCACCTTCCGGCGCAAGAGTGTCATCTCGAGCCTCGACGACACTCTTATCGGCGCGGGCGAAGGCTTACACCCGAGTCACCCAGCCATCGACTCCCGGTGCGGGCTACTTGCCCCGGGGACCGACCCCGGCACCTTGGACTGACGTCCTCATGTTGCCAGTCATTCCGGGCCATGTTTTCTCGGTCTACCATCTTGGGGTGGAGTCTTCCTCAGCTCCTCAGAAGAAGCGTTGCCACGGCCGTAGAAGCAGGCGACTCGCTACTGTAGCCAGCAACTCCGGCAAGACGGTTGATGCGGGACGAACACGGGGACCGACTCTACGTGGTATGAACCTCGGACTCTAGATGCGGACACGACCAGCAACACATGATGGGAGAGACACTAGGCCCGACACGGAGAGCTCCTATGGGCTATACGTCGCTAACAGAAACACAAGCTCACTCGTCGTCCCAAGCGAGGGAAATGCGGATCGTGCGCGGTTGAAGAACCGGCAGAGTTCACGGGTAGTCGACTCACTTCCGGACTCGGATCGAATCACGGGACGGGTCACTCTCACACTCACAGCGGTGACATGGACTCATGGGCTAGTACCTATTGCTCTTGGCAGTGGCAAAATACCATATACTAAACTAGCAAGCGAATGCCATGAAGTTGAGACCTTTACCTCCACGCACCCGGCGTGGCGAAGACAACCCCGGCCAATTCACGGACTCCCGGTTAACAATATTACAACAGTACAATAATTTGACCCACTCCACGCAGGGAGGGAAAAGGTCACATGTGGGGCCCGGGAATCACACAAATCAGGTTGACGGGCAGCATCTTGATGTCGCCCGGCGGTGCCGAACTCCGCATTTTCGTGCTTTCCGAAGGGCGGATTCTACGGGTCCGTGGGGCCCACGGACGGCGCTGTCCTCTGATCTGCGGGGGTGGGACCCACTGTGATGGGGACCCCTGGTGGCGCGCCTCCACGGACGGCGATCGGCCGGAAACACCGATCGGGGGTCGATCGGCCCCGATTCCCAATTCGTGAACTAGCTGCCCACAGATTTCTGGTTCTATCCTCCGACGCGCGCTCCGGCGAGAATGGCCGCTACGATCAGTCCCGACGTCGGATCGGGGCGCATGAGCTATCGCTGGAAAGCTCTCTTGAAATACTTCGATCTAGGCCCAGAGAGGTCTACTGTATCTGGTCGGATCTAGACTTTACTAAATTTACAAGCTCATGTTGTACAGTACCTGAAACCTCAGATCTGCAGGTGAGTTGTCTGAGAACTGCCATTGACTATAAGGTAGGGGGCCGATTCAGCTCATAAGTTCTTCACGAAAGTTGTAGGATTTTGAACAAGGAAAACGGAGATATTTTGTGGAGACTGATTAGAGATGAATGTGATTTGTTATGATTTGTTTACTGGAAGGTGGTCGGATCTGGGAACAGGTGGACAGCTTTGTAGCTATCTCTGAGAACGAATTTTTAAAAATATGTGGATGGCTGATAAAAAATCAAGAAAAATCGTGGGTGGCGGGGTTGATGGATGAAACTCTCAGTAAAATTGGGAGCTCCTGAAAAAAATCAAAAGATGGGTTGGAGATGTGAAACTCAGGAAAGGTGGAAATCAGAACAGGAAGCAGATAGATCTGGTAATTAAAGTTGGGCAAAAATGAAAAATTATCAAAGGGGATATTTATGACCAACCAAATTTTATGGGATGTTCTTGACAACTCTGGAACATCCCCTCAAAATCCTAGATCGAAAGGAGCTCGTGGCTGACTGCAGAATTTCGTGGAAGGGGCAGTGGTCGGCTGAAGATAGAACTCCGGCGATCCCGATGGCGGTGCGGTGGCGGCTCGTGGCGGCGGTGATGATGACCGGAACAGATAGGGAGGAGTCACACCTCCAGAAGGTAGCCTTCTCAGCTACAAGGGGGAGAGGGAGAGAGGGAGAGGGGGGGTGCCCAAGGGCTGCTCCAAGGATTTTTCAAGTTCAAATGGCATTAATTCATCAAAAATGAAAATTACAAGCATATATAGGTTACATGTCTAATCAATCCTCAACCGTTGGATCTAGGAATGGGAGATGGAGGGCTGGGATTGCATGTGACCATCCACAAAAATTAAAATTAAAAATACAAGGGGGGGCAGCCCATTGATTAGGGAGGCAAGGGGGGGACATGGTAGGTGGGGGTGGGTTGGAATTGTTGGCATTTTCATTCCAATGTCCCCCACTTGGCCCACCCTTCTAGAAGCCACCATTTGAATGGTTGACCGACCCCACATGGGGCCCTAGGGATGTGGTGGATCAATGGGAGGGGCCCTGGGGTCCCGTGGGGCCCAGGTGTCCTATTTTTACAAATAAGTCCCTCTTACAATCAAAATTACATACCGAATAAAATGAAGTAAACACACATTAAACACAAATAAAGTCTAACTAAATATGATAAATGTCGGGACTCATGTGGGAGTCTCCAGGCTATCTCCGAGCTAGATGGATGCTGAGGTGGCTCGAGTCGTGCTCCGTGTGCGGTACCGGTGGCTCGGCGTGTCGCGCCGCTCAACTGCTCGGGTGTCCGCACCAATTCTCCCCGGGTGGGAGAAACTCGACCCTGTCGAGTAAGGGTCTACATCGCTCCTGTATCGCTCCAGAAGGTCCGGATCAATCCGCTGCAACTCTCCATGTGTGATCCACGTGTCCTCGGTAGCAGGTCGTCCTCTCCATCGCACTAGGTAGCGCGGGTAGGATCCACTCCTGGTAACTGTCACCTGCTCATCCAGTATATGATCTATATGCTCACGCTGCCAGTACAAGGGGGCTGGATGTGGACACTCAGGTGTGGGATCACTCTCAAGGGGAGGAGATGGCTCGAAAGGCTCACCAGGGATCACCGCTGGGTCCCTGTATGCAACTAGATCCGATACATTGAAAGTGGAGCTTATACCGTATTCCTCGGGCAAGTCCACAACGTACGCATTGGACCCAACGCGTTTCAACAGTCTGAATGGACCGGCTCCGCGAGCTTGCAACTTATTAACGGTTCCGGAGGGAAACCGCTCAGGTCTTACCCTGATCATGACATATTCACCCTCTTGGAACTCTCGGTGGTGTCGGTGGGCATCGGCTAACTCTTTGTACCGTGCATTGCTGGCCTCAATGTGACGACAGATGTCGTCATGCAAACTCCTAACATGCCTAGCAAACGACTCGGCCGACTCCGACACTCTATCATGGATAGGCATGGGGACAAGGTCAACGGGTTTCCTAGGCCTACGACTAGTGACAATCTCAAATGGACTCATGCCGGTAGACCTATTCACCGAATCATTATATGCAAACTCAGCCATGGGTAGAATGAGATCCCAATCCCCAATGCGATCCCTAACAAGAGACCTCAAAAGATCTCCCAGACTCCTATTGACTACCTCGGTCTGACCATCTGTCTGGGGATGATATGCAGTGGAAAACTTGAGGTGCGTACCCATCATATGCCATAGTGTCTTCCAAAAATAGGAAGTGAATCTAACATCACGGTCAGACACTATAGTGCGAGGCAACCCAAACTTGCACACCACATGAGTAAGGAATAGGCGGGCTACCCTAGAAGCATCCGAAGTCTTCGAGCAAGGGATAAAGAGGGCCATCTTCAAGAAACGGTCAACCACCACATAGACCGAATCATGCTTCCTGGAGGTACGTGGCAATCCCAAAATAAAGTCCATGCTAACATCCTGCCACGGGGCATCAGGCACGGGAAGAGGGGTATAAAGGCCCGAGCTTTGCTTCTTCATCTTGGCCGTAGCACATGTACGGCACTGAGCCACGATGTTAGCGACATCGCGTTTCAAGCTCGGCCAATAAAATCTATGCTCAACCGCCTCGATAGTCTTGTTCCGACCAAAGTGGCCGGCTAGACCTCCCGCATGTAGCTCCCACACTAAAAAATCTCGAACCGAAGTTCGGGGAACACATAGCCTGCTACCTCGAAAGAGGTAACCCTCCTGAAGCATATAATCATCAAGGTCTCTCGAGGGTCCGGCCTGGAGAGTGGTAAAAATCTGACCGAAGTCAGGACAATCAACATAGGCCTCCTTCATCTTCTCTAACCCTATGACCTCGGCACTCATGGTGGTAAGCAAACATGCTCACCGACTCAAGGCATCAGCCACCTTGTTCTCCACTCTAGCCTTATGTTTAAGCACAAAGGTGAACTGCTGGAGATACTCGACCCAACGACTGTGACGCGAGTTAAGCTTCTTTTGGGAATGGAGGTACCTCAATGCCTCGTGATCGGAGTATAGAACAAACTCCTGATGTAAAAGATAGTGCCTCCAATGCCTAAGAGCCTGAACAACTGCGTAAAATTCCTTATCATATGTGGAGTATCGCAGTTTCGCGTCATTCAGCTTCTCGCTGAAATATGCGATCGGGTGGGACTCCTGACTCAAAACTCCTCCAATTCCCACGCCCGACGCATGACAAGAGACCTTAAACACCTTCGAGAAATCAGGCAATCGAAGGATAGGTGTCTGGGTCATGCGCTCCTTGATGTCCTTGAAGGCGACAGATGCGGCCTTCGTCCATACAAATGTGCCCTTTCGGATACAATCCGTGATCGGGGCGGTGACGGAGCTAAATCCGCGGATGAAGCGACGATAGAACATCGCAAGGCCATGAAAGCTGCGGACATCATGAACCGTACGGGGTTCCGACCACTCAACAATGGCCCGGACCTTCTCCGGATCGGTGGAGACCCCAGTACTAGACACAATGAAACCCAAGAAGGTAAGCTGAGATGTCATGAAGGCGCACTTCTGTGGGTTTGCAAACAACTGCTCTCGCCGAAGAAGTAGACAGACCTGCCGAAGGTGGTCTAAGTGGTCCCCCTTGGTGCGACTATAGATAAGGATATCATCAAAATACACCACTACAAAGACTCCAATGAAAGGTCGAAGGACCTGAGTCATGAGCCGCATGAAAGTGCTAGGAGCATTGGTCAACCCAAAAGGCATGACCAACCACTCATATAGACCATCCTTGGTCTTAAAGGTGGTCTTCCACTCATCACCTGGCCTAATCCTCACCTGATGGTAGCCACTTTTAAGATCAATCTTTGAAAAGATGCCATCATGTCTAGCATGTCATCCAGGCGGGGAATAGGGAACCTGTACTTCACGGTGATTTTGTTGATGGCACGACTATCAATGCACATTCTCCACGTGCCATCCTTCTTCGGGGCGAGTAATGCGGGTACAACACATGGACTCATGCTGTCCCGAAACGACCCTCTCTGCACTAACTCATCGACCTGCCGTTTAAGCTCGGCATGCTCCGTGGGACTCATGCGATAATGAGGAAGAATGGGCAAGGAAGAGCCCGGAACAAGGTCGATGGCATGCTGAATATCCCGCATAGGTGGGAGTCTCTCGGGAAGCTCATCGGGAAAGACATCAGCATACTCCTGCAAAATGGGAATAACCTCGGGTGGAAGCTCACCCTCGGAGTCGCGCTCCACCTCTCGGACCGTAATGGCGAACACCGGACAGCCCTGACTAAGCTCCTGCTCCATTTCCTAGGAGCTAATCATCATCAATCTCCTCGTCGAGGGCTCTCCTGGGCCAGAGGTAACGGTCATAGCCCGAGCTGGGGATGGGGTACTAGGCCCGGGGATGGAAAGCTCCGGGGTACTTGGGCCAGTAGGACCCCTGACTGATGGGCTCCTGGGCCGAACGGGGTGGAGGGTGACCCGCTGGCCGGCGTGGTCGAAGGTACAAGTGTTCGACCGGCCATGGAGGGTGGCATCCCGGTCGAATAACCACGGCCTACCAAGAATGATACTGCCCACTTCCATGGGGAGAACATTACACCAGATCTCGTCACGGTAGGAGTGGAGCTGCAGCGGGACCAAGCACCGCAGCCTGACCGAAATGGAAGTGGTATCCACCCATGATACCTGATAGGGGCAAGGATGGTCTACGGGTGTGAGACCAAGACGAGTGACAGCGCTCGTGGAGATTGCATTGATACAACTCCCGCTATCGATGACCACCTTGCAAATTTGCTTTCCCAGCCTACAGAATACATGAAGGATAGTAGTCCGACGCCAGTCATCGCTGACCTGCGGCTGGGTGAGGATACATCTGACGACCCCCACGTGGGTATCGTTTGAATGCTGGGCATCCTGGGCCTCACCTCCCATCTAATAGTACTCGTCAGCTAACTCCCGATCTACCTTATAGCTGACTAACTCGAGGCCCGTAAGGGTGGTATCCTCGGCCTGTGTGTCCCCGATGATAAGAGATGGGCGGGTGGGACACTGGTTCGCGAAATGGCCAAACCCATTGTAGCGATAACACTACTGCCGTGATCCACTAGGCTCCCCAATCATGGGTCCTTTCCCCTTATCCTCCCGACGGATAGGAGGTGTAGGTAGCAAAGGACGTGCAGGAGGTGCGGGTGCCGGTGGACTGGCTGTGGATGGAGCCGTGAGATGCTGGGGACGAGGAAGGTCCCTCAAGGGTGGAGGACAAGGCCTAGGAGCAAAGGGCTCGGGGCGAGCGGGCTCCTAAGGTCGAGCCATGGGGGCCCTCGGATACGTGCCAGATGAGCCACGGGGCTCGACACTACGAAGGGGAAAAGAGCCCAACCGATGGGGAGACTCGAACTCGGCCTCGAATTGCTCCAGTTCGAGAGCAATCTGATACGCCTGCTCCAAAGTGGTCACGTTGCGGCGAAAGAGTTCATATTGATAATTGGGTCGCAGACCTCTCCGAAAGCAAGATATCGTCATGGTGCTCTCTTCCGTGACCCCGCACCGCAAGTAATACTCATCAAACTCGGCGGTGTACTCGGTCACGGATCGGTTCCCTTGGGAGATGCTTTGCCATTTGTCTATGAGACGCTGGCGATATGAGGCAGGAAGGTATTTCTCCCTCAATTTGGATTTCATATCATCCCAAGTACCGATTTGGGGTTGACGTCGCTGGTTGAGCAGGCTCTCCACATTGGTCCAATAAGTTTGGGCCTGCCCTTGCAGCTTCATCTTTGCGTATCGGACTCTTCGGTGGTCCGTCATCTCAAACCACTCGAAATATCGGTCCATGCCGGCCTCCCAATCTAAATACACCCTAGGGTCCAAGGACCCGCTAAAAGTGGGAGGGTCCGCACGCACGCCCCTAAGAATGCGGTCGTCATCCTCGTCATCGCGATTCCATCGATGATTTCGATGACCGTAACCCCCTTGATCATTGTCAGATGCATAATCATCCACCACGTGCACCTGTTGTCCCCCAACATTCTCCGCCTGAGCTCTTGGTACAGCAAGGTGCTGAACTGGCTCTTTCTGACCATTGGTCGGCGCGGGTTGCGCCGCCGCTGGGGCCCTCTCAAGGATGGCTATTCTCCCAACAAGACCCTGGATGGATTGGTCCGAAGCTTCGGCACGATCCTCGAGGGCTTTCATCCGCCCTTCTAGATGCGTCCCTACTCCATCTAGATGCGTAATGAGGCCATCCATACACGTGTCGAGACGATCCATGAGGGCTCGGAACATCTCGGCCGTCGAAGGCTCATCGGAGCTACGGGCTCGGGAATCCGCCATAGGTGGTGGTGGCGAGTATTGGGTACCTCGACGGGTGGGCATGCAACTGACACACGACCCTAAAGACACCGACTAATGCAACACTCACTAGATGATGCACTTAGAGCTAACCAATATCCGGTACGAGGTGGAGCTAATCGATCCGAAGATCACTCGCGCAAATCTGCCACCTTCCCGATAGGCATAACCTAACGTTCGGGAAACATCTTTTGATATACCGGGTTATTGGGATAAAAAATGCAAGTTTTAAAACAGTTTTGTTTTTGTTTTGAAAATAATGATCCTAGACTTGACTTAAACCATGATGCATGTAAGACTTATGCAAAGACGACCCTAGACTCGACTCTCTCTGATACCAAACTGATGCGGGACGGAAACGGGGACCGACTCTACGTGGTATGAACCTCGGACTCTAGATGCGGACACGACCAGCAACACATGATGGGAGAGACACTAGGCCCGACACGGAGAGCTCCTATGGGCTATACGTCGCTAACAGAAACGCAAGCTCACTCGTCGTCCCAAGCGAGGGAAACGCGGATCGTGCGTGGTTGAAGAATCGACAGAGTTCACGGGTAGTCGACTCACTTCCGGACTCGGATCGAGTCACGGGACGGGTCACTCTCACACTCACAGCGGTGACATGGACTCACGGGCTAGTACCTATCGCTCTCGGCAGCGGCAAAAGACCATATACTAAACTAGCAAGCGAATGCCAAGAAGTTGAGACATTTACCTCCACGCACCCGGCGTGGCGAAGACAACCCCGGCCAATTCACGGACTCCTGGTTAACAATATTACAACAGTACAATAATTTGACCCACTCCACGCAGGGAGGGAAAAGGTCACATGTGGGGCCCGAGAATCACGCAAATCGGGTTGACGGGCAGCATCTTGATGTCGCCCGGCGGTGCTGAACTCCGCGTTTTCATGCTCTCCGAACGGTGGATTCTACGGGTCCATGGGGCCCACGGACGGCGCTGTCCTCCGATCTGCGGGGGTGGGACCCACTGTGATGGGGACCCCTGGTGGCGCGCCTCCACGGATGGCGGTCGGCCGGAAACACCGATCGGGGGTCAATCGGCCCCGACTCCCAATTCGTGAACTAGCTGCCCACTGATTTCTGGTTCTATCCTCCGACGCGCGCTCCGGCGAGAATGGCCGCTGCGATCAATCCCGATGTCGGATCGGGGCGCATGAGCTATCGCTGGAAAGCTCTCTTAAAATACTTCTATCTAGGCCCAGAGAGATTTGCTGTATTTGGTCGGATCTAGACTTTACTGAATTTACAAGCTCCTATTGTACAGTACCTGAAACCTCAAATCTGCAGGTGAGTTGTCTGAGAACTGCCATTGACTGTAAGGTAGGGGGCCGATTCAGCTCATAAGCTCTTCACGAAAGTTGTAGGATTTCGAACAAGGAAAACGGGGATATTTTGTGTAGACTGATTGGAGGTCACTGTGATTTTTTATGATTTGTTTATTGGAAGGTGGTCGGATCTGGGAACAGGTAGACAGCACTGTAGCTTGCTCTGAGAATGAATTTTGAAAAATAGGTGGAGAGCTGATCAAAAATCAAGAAAAATCGTGGGTGGAGGGGTTGATGGATGGAACTCCCAGTAAAATTAAAAGCTCCAGTAAAAATCAAAAGATGGGTCGGAGATGTGAAATTCAGGAAAGGTGGAAATCAGAACAGGAAGCAGACACATCTGGTAATTAAAGTTGGGTGAAAATGAAAAATTATCAAAGGGGATCTTTATGACCAACCAAATTTTGTGGGCGTGCTTGACACCTCTGGAACATCCCCTCAAAATCCCAAATCAAAAGGAGCTCGTGGCTGACTGCAGAATTTCATGGAAGGGGCAGTGGTCGGCTGAAGATAGAACTCCGGTGATCCCGATGGCGGTGCGGTGGCGGCTCATGGCGGCGGCGATGATGACCGGAACCGATAGGGAGGATTCACACCTCCAGAAGGTAGCCTTCTCAGCTGCAAGGGGGAGAGGGAGACAGGGAGAGCGGGGGGTGCCCAAGGGCAGCTCCAAGGATTTTCCAAGTTCAAATGGCATTAATTCATCAAAAATGAAAATTACAAGCATATATAGGTTACATGTCTAATCAATCCTCAACCGTTGGATCTAGGGATGGGAGATGGAGGGCTGGGATTGCATGTGACCATCCACAAAAATTAAAATTAAAAATACAAGGGGGGGGGGGCAGCCCATTGATTAGGGAGGCAAGGGGGGACATGGTAGGTGGGGGTGGGTTGGAATTGTTGGCATTTTCATTCCAATGCCCCCCACTTGGCCCAACCTTCTAGAGGCCACCATTTGAATGGTTGACCGACCCCACATGGGGCCCTAGGGATGAGGTGGATCAATGGGAGGGGGCCTGGGGTCCCGTGGGGCCCAGGGGTCCCATTTTTACAAATAAGCCCCTCTTACAATCAAAATTACATACCGAATAAAATGAAGTAAATACACATTAAACACAAATAAAGTCTAACTAAATATGATAAATGTCGGGACTCATGGGGGAGTCTCCAGGCTATCTCCGAGCCAGATGGATGCTGAGGTGGCTCGAGTCGTGCTCCGTGTGCGATACCGGTGGCTCGACGTGTCGCGCCGCTCAACTGCTCGGGTGTCTGCACCAACGGTCCTTGTCGGCGACTTGCGGATCCGTCTCGACGGGGGTGAACCAATTATACCCCAAGAACGGACCGTTCCTGCCATCCCCACTTCCAATCGTTTTGACCTCTTGCGTCAAACATGAGAGGACGGGGTGAAGCTCAAAGGAGCGGGTTCCTCGGTGACAGCCCGGGGCCCCCGCCGCAGCTAGACACGTGGCCTCCCAAGATAACTCGTCGGAAAAATGGCGATAGGGGAGACCAGCAATTGGACCTGAGAAGAATCTGGGTCACCCCAGAAGAAGCTCAAGCTATTCGAAGGGCGCGTATCATCAACCCCCTGCGAGCACTCAGATGTGGCATCAGACGAGATGTGGCGGGTCTCACAGCAGCATCGTCTGACGAGGCCCAGTCGTCCAATGTCCCCCGCGTAAGCAAGCAGAGGCAAAGGCGAGCCCGTCCTCGGGCCGTTTAGCAACCTATCTAGGACTCTACTCCAGCTAACATCGGGAGTGAGCCCCCTCCGCAACGCATCTCGGTCTTTGATAGACTGGGGACACCTGTTCACCCCGAGCGACACCCGCGGAGGAAATGGACGGCCCGATTTATCAATGATGCGGTTCGAGTGTTCACGTGCTACACCACCGGACACCTGCCAGACACCCAGTCTGACAACTTGAACCAGCCTCTGTCCCAGTTCAGGAGGCCACGCCACCTCCTTCAATAGGTCACATCGACACTTCTGTCGGACCGTAAGCGTCGGAACGCGCAGAAGAGGTCCCGACAGAAGATCGTGACCCTCCTATCAATGCAGAGATGGTCAACAACGAACCGCCTGCAAACGTGGTTCAGAAAGTGACCCTCGACACTCTAATGAAGGAGAATCAGCATCTGAAGGCTCTCCTATAGGACCTTCTCCAAGAACGAGATCTTCACCCTCAGCAACCTGCTAGGCCTCAGGTCGAGGCACCGGTACCCCCGGTGGCTCGCGATGCTGCCAACACCTCAGCGGTGATCACCCGAACCCCGTCGGCAACTGGGTTTGGCACGCCCCCGGTCGAAGCTCAACCACGAGCCTCCAACACACCAGTGCCAGAAAATCTCTTGGCACAACGCCAGATGATCGAGCGCATTGTCGAGACAAAGCTCGCCCAGTATGGTGAAGGGACGGTCACGGTGGATCTCTACAGTGTACCCTACCCGCTTCACCACCAGTTGAAGAAGCTTCCTCCAGAGTACTCCAAGCCCCCGAAGCTGTAAAAGTTCGACGGGCAGGGGTCGCCACATGAGCACTTGGCCTACTACGTTATGGCCATGGGTGAGTTAGCGTTGGAGGAATCATATCTCCTCCGCTACTTCACCACTTCGCTCACGGGAACGGCCTTCCAATGGTATTCCCACCTGAATGCCAACTCAGTCGTCGACTGGGCGGATCTCCAGAAGAAGTTCCTCGACCGATTTTAAACGGCCGAGCGAAGGGTTTCTCTAGCCGAACTCTATTCTCTTCGGCAGAAAAATGGCGAGGGTGCCCTCGGCTTCATCAAGAAATGGCGAGACCTCAGCATGAGGTGTGTCAATCCGCCCGTTCAGGAGGATGCCATCACTATATGTCATCAAGGTCTGGCAGCCGAGGTCAGCGAAAAGCTTCTCGACACCAATATCAAAGGCTTCGACCAGCTCAATTCGGTAGTCGCCGAGATAGATATGTTCTTTGCCGATAACCCGAGCTACACCGCAACAAAGGGTAAACAAGCGCAAGAACGCCAGCCCGGCAAGGAGGTGAATATCATAGAGTTCACCCCTGCCACTAATGCCAGTAAAGCGGCCGAATCCAGTGGCTCTGACAAAAAGCCAGCGGACAAGCCGGCTATTCTGTCCTTCTCGGAGCGCATGAAGACACCCTTCTCTTTCAAGAAGGAACACACAAAGATGCTCTTTGACCTCTACATGGCTCAGAAGATTGTCGAACTGCCGAAAATCCGCAAGCTGGACGAGGCGCTAAAGATCGACGATCCTAGATATTGCCTATACCATCGCATGCTGGGTCACTCAATTGAAGATTACTACGTCTTCAAGACTCAGGCGCATAAGCTGATCCGAGATGGCCTAGTCAAGATGAAGAGTGGTCTCGTCGATCCCCCGCAACCACATACGTGGGCCAGGCCAGCTAAAGCGGCACGCGTGGCTCACCCCTCGGCCAATGTCATCCACATGATGGCCGTGTTTTCTCTTTTTGATCATGAATCAGAGGAGCCTGACGCTAATCGAAGGGGACGTTCAATCTGGTATCTAGGGTGGAGGCCTTGACATGATCATAGACTTCTCTCCTTCCCCAAGGAGAGAACCCGGTAACTCTTCGACATCCTCATCGAGAGGGGGCAAATCATGCCCCGTGACTTGCCTGCCGACTACACCCATTGGGATCGTAGTCACCCCCAGTATTGCCCCTTCCACGCCAGAATCTGCCACTCGATCGAGTCCTGTGAGGAAGTCCAATACCTCATCCAGGAACAGATCCAATGGGAGCAGATTGATGCGAAAGGAAACTCCATGTCGCTCGTCAGGCTTCGGCAAGCTGTCGAAGAGACCCTAAGTGTCGCCGGGAGTACACCAGAGCGGCCAGACTCTCCTCAAGAGAATGGGCACGGGCTGCCTTACCAGCATCCTCCGGAATGGCTCGAGTTCCTAACTGAAAACCAAGAAGCACTCGAGCCACTGCGAAGGCGTAGAGAGCAGGAGGCCAGTCAAGAGACGGAGCCAACTAACTTCTTGGTCAACGTCATCCATTCCCCTGCTCCTCCTGCCCTTGAGGGCTCCCAGACATCCACAGCTAGCCAGCCAACCCCAGCCACTTCGGCCGTGCAATGGCGGCCCTGGCGGGAGCTAAAGTCTCTCCCTTTTTCTGAAGAAGACACTTCCAGGCTCCTCCGGGTCCTCCTCGGCCCGGAGGACGTTTTAGTGGGAGAGACGACGACAGGCTCTGTGACTCTTCCTGGTCTTCCTCCTGTCCTATCTTCGCCACCGACAACTACGGATAGGAAGGGAAAGCAAAAATAGGGCGAGGTCCCACCTCAGCCTCGTGACACCTCCACAGCGGAGGGGCCGTTCCGTCCTCTTCGCCTACCTGTCAACACATTCCTGAGTACAAAGAAGACATCTTTAGAGTCTTCAGCGGCTTCGATTCAAGTGGTGGGCTCACCGCCACAGGGTTCCTCCATTCCGTAAAGTCGGGATAACTGTGCGGAGCGACAATGTCCCGTGACATTGTCATTGGTCGCTAGGCCTAGCCCTCAGCATGGTTACAAAGGCAAGACTAAGGAGCAGGACGACCAGCGCACCTCTCTGTGCGCTCCTCAATAGAAGCCACCGCCACCACGGCAAAGGCATCAAACCGCGCATATGTCAGCCGACACCGGTCCCGACGTACCGGCTCAGCAGAAGACATCTTTACCGCCACCGCGGGTAAGGCATCAAACCGCGAACATGTCCCCCGACACCGGTCCCAACATACTGACTCAGCGGAAGACATCTTCATCGCCACCGCGGTTAAGGCATCAAACCGCGCACACGTCTTCGGACGCTAGCACCAGCCTACCGACTCCTCGTAGGCTCCCGTCGCCACCGCAGTTAAGGCATCAAACCGCGCACATGTCTTTGGACGCCAGTCCTAGTATTCCGGCATACCAGGAATTACAGCTCGAGGTAATCGAGCATGTGATTAATGCCACCTTCCAGATACAACAAGCGGAAGGCGCCTGGATTGAAATCCGTGCGAGGAAGAGTCAACGACCTCGACATGCAAAGACATCAGCTCGGAGATATCTTCAACAGGATTTGTCAACTCCGGCCCTAGCACCTCTCCCTCTTACTCCCTTGGAGACGGCTATCGCCAAGAGACAAGAGAAGAACAGGAGGAAGAACTTCAGAAGGTGGCTCAAGAAACAAGCTGAACAAGCAGCCGTCCTGCAATTCCCGGCTGAGCCAACACCTCTCCAAAGGCTCCAGCGGCTCATTGACGTCCTGGAGGAATACGTTCCCCCTCGTCCTACCGGGGCTCTCCCACTCGACAGCTACATCCCGTGGGAAGAAATGCATAAACGAGCCCGCCTCAGAAATTGGGTCCAAGAGATGATCCAAAAGCTCAAGAACGGCGAAAGACTCATGGTTCCTGACGAGCTCGCCTTGTGCTATAAAGACAAGGAGATCACCCCAGAGCAGCTGGAAGAAATGCTCCGATGCTGCACCTGTAATATGGTGGCCATTCCACCTCCCGACAATATCAACGCTTTTCGGCGGGGCGAGCCAGTAGCCTCCCGAACAAGACAAAGGGCTAATGCCCCCTTGGGCTCCAGCCAGCTCTAGAGCACACCGGTCGTGGCCGAGGTCATGGCCGGGGACGTGGTAGAGGCCGTGGGAGAATTCCCAAGCTACCCCTCTCTCTGTCCACCTTCGACCTGGAGCGAATCATCCTCTTTCGAGGAGAGGAACCGGCTTTCATCCTGAAGTAGAAATTGGGGGCGGACTCGGTATCTTCGATCCTTCCGACATCGATAAGGTTGTTACTAGTCTTCCAGCCCCTGCGTCGGTACTGACTTCTGCAGTAGAGCAAGCGGGACCATCTGGCAAGGACGAGCCAGCCCGCCAATCACCCCCAGAAGAGCCATCATTGGCGTCCCTGTTCCAAGAGCCCGCTGGCGATCGAAGTCAATTTGGTCCCAGTGATAAGAGCAAGGCAGTGCAACTTCCAGATGGCGAACAGTACGACAGCTCGTAGAAGGCTCAGCCCGACATTCTACCCTCTCTGGAGGATGCTCGAGCTCAAGTCGACCGAAAGGTCCTCCACCAAATGAAGCGCTTCCCTGCCAGCATTTCAATTTGGGAATCCATCGCTTGGAGTAAGGATCTGTGGGAGACCCTTATCAAAATACTCCAAGAGCCTGAAGTCTATGAAGCGCATGCCGCGGAACTGAGAGAGGCTGCCTATGGGGCCTTCGTAGCCACCATCACTTTCACAGAGAAAGACATGTTGTTGTCCCCTCCGTGCCATGATCGTCCTCTTTATATGAAGGGGAAGATCAACGGACATGATGTGAACCGGATCTTGGTGGACGTCGGTGCCGTTGTTAACATCATGTCGCTCAAGACATTCATGTCTCTATATCTGCCCATACCTCCAGAAGGTCCAGACGGTCAAGATATCCGGCTTCAACCAGAACATCGAGGACGTCCTCGGCCAGGTAGACGTCAATCTGGTGCTTGATGATTTCACCTCCAAGGTGACATTCTACATCATCGACTCCAACATATCTTAAAAGATGCTATTGCGCAGACCCTGGCTCCTTGAAAACTGGGTCATCCCGTCGACTCTCCACCAATGCATCAAGTATGCCAAGGATGGAGAGCAACACAAGGTCTTTGCAGACCTATCACCATTTACACCAGCAGAATGCAACCTAGCCGACGCTGTGCTCTACTTCAAGGGGATTAGTCCATACCCCGTGATCAAGAGCAAAAGCAACGGTTAGCTCTCAGAGGAAGATGATGATGATCTCTTCTCTGTCGATGGGGAGAAGGCCAAGCTTCACCGGCTGCGCCTCGGCTCCAAGTCAACCCCGGATCACCCTGAAAGGCGCCAGATTGACTTCGAGGCTAACCTTATTAGCCGGGCTATTGGCAAGAGTATATGCCTGCCACCAGATTGCATCCAGCTTATGTGCGCATCCAAGGTGCACAGCGTCGAGTCGCTGACAACATTCATTGTCAACTTCAAGCGACAATGCCGGAACAAGAAGAAGGCTAGCAGGGACAAACCTATTATCTTCTATAAAGGAGACATAGTCCCTCAAGCCCCATTGGATGATGACTTCGGCTGGTCTAGGCAAGCCGATAACACCCCTGAAGTAGTCCAGGTGTGGGGCGACATGTCGCCGCATATTCAAGAAATGTGTTTGAAATAACACATTCCCCTGTGGCAGACCTCTACCCAACAAAGATACTTCTGTCGACTGTGGGACCCTTCCTAGGTCCGGGGGCAACCCCCGTCCTTTCATAAGGATACCAGGGGGCTTGGCTACGACCAGGACCGGGACTTTAGCGTCCACTACGTAGTTAACATCATAGGCTTGGTACCACCAGCTGATGAACAAACAAGAGCCGAAGCCAAATTCGACAACTCCGGGGATAAGGGAGAGGATATCTTGACCCCAATCTCCGCCAAAGCCATAATTCTGGTTCAAGACGTCAGGGAACCTTCTTCGCCTCCCTGCTAGGACAAAGGGGCAGAAGAAGCTCCTTCGGCTTCTCAACCAGTCAAGGAATCCGGTACAATAAACCGTCCCGAGGGGGGGATCTCTCCGGTCCTAGCTGCGAGGGATTGTCAGCTTCGCCAGGCAATCCTGAGGAGACCTCAGCAACTCCAGTTGACGACTGTCGGCCTAAGGCCGACGTCCCAAATCAATCCCCGGTGGATTCCAGTGATGACCACTCTCCGGTCCCTTTCGCATCAATCGGTGGCTTCGAGAACAAAGAGATATACGAAGCCGACACTGATGATGACAATTTCATCGACCTCCAACCCGCTCCTCTCGAGCTGGAGGACGGTGGCCAGGCGATCATCGATGATCTCGTGGAGATCAACCTGGGCGACGATGAAGCCCCTCAGCCTACATTCGTTAGTGCCCTCCTCACCGAGGCAGAGAAGTAGAGCTATAAGCAATTCTTGCTCGAGTTCAAGGACTGCTTCACCTGGACCTACAAGGAGATGCCAGGACTAGACCCCACCGTTGCGGAGCATGATCTGGCCATTTCTCCCTCAATCGCTCCGATCAAGCAACCATAGCGACGCATGCGTCATGAGTTGGAGCTCCAGGTCTCGGCCGAAGTCCACAAAATGACAGAGGTCAACTTCATCGAGCCGTACATCTATTCGATCTGGCTCGCCAATATAGTCCCAGTCAAGAAAAAGAATGGTCAAGTCTGCGTCTGTGTCAACTTTCGAGACCTCAACAAAGCTTGTCCCAAGGATGACTTCCCAGTTCCAATTACTTAAATGATGGTCGATATGACCACCGGTCATGAAGCCCTGTCGTTCATGGATGGGTCGTCCGGTTATAATCAAATCCGGATGTCCCTCAAAGACAAGAATCACACAGCCTTCAGATCCCCCAAGAGGATTTTCAATTACAAACGCATGCCCTTCGGGTTGAAGAATGCCGGCGCTACTTACCAAAGGGCTATGACCAAAATATTCGATGAGATGCTACACAACACCGTCGAATGCTATGTCGATGACCTCATCATCAAGACCAAAAGGCGTGAAGACCATTTGCGCGACCTTCGCCAAGTCTTCGAGCGTCTCCGATAATACGGGCTCAAGATGAACCCCATGAAGTGCGCCTTCGGCGTATCCAGTGGCAAATTTCTCGGCTTTGTCGTCAGGTACCGAGAAATCGAGGTGGATCCCAGCAAGATCAAAGTGATCCGAGAGCTTCCACCACCCAGCAACATCACTGAACTCAGGTCCTTCCAAGGGAGGCTGACTTACATTCGGAGATTTATTTCTAACCTATCCGGTCGATGCGCGCCTTTCAGCAAGCTGATGAAGAAAGACGTCCCATTCACATGGGACTCGGAATGCCAAGCGGCTTTTGAGCAAATCAAGGAGTACCTCCTTAATCCCCCAGTTCTGGGAGCACCAGTCAAGGGTAAACCCCTCATCCTTTACATTGCTGCCATGGATGCTTCGTTAGGAGCTCTGTTGGCACAGATCAATGAAGAAGGTAAAGAGCAGCCCCTCTATTACCTCAACCGGAAGCTCATCGTTGCCGAGTACCGCTACTCCCCCATTGAGAAGGTCTGCTTAGCACTAGTGTTCGCAGTTAAAAAGCTGCGGCATTACCTCCTGGCTCATCGGGTCGAGCTTATCTCCAAGCATGACCCTCTGAAGTATCTCCTTCGACGGCCTATCCTCTCAGGCAGATTGGGGAGGTGGGCTCTCCTGCTGATGGAATACGGCATTACCTATGTCCCTAGAAAAGTAATCAAAGGACAAGGTATGGCTGAATTCTTGGCATCCCATCCAGTGCCAGATGATTCACCCTTCAACTCGGAGCTCCTGGATGAGGAGTCCCTTGCTACTCAATCACAACAATCGGTTGAACAGAGCGGAGATGTCTTGCATTATTGGCAGCAAAGCGCTCTCACAACCAGCGTACCTTGCTGGGAGCTCTACTTCGACGGTGCTTCTCGAGGGATCACTCGGAGCAACCAGGATCCAACCACCACGGTGGGTGCCGGTATTGTTTTCCTGACTCCTCAGGGTGGAGTTTTGTACAACTCTTGCGCCCTCATGAAGTCCTTGACCAACAATGAAGTCGAATATGAAGCTCTACTTATTGGGCTCCAGATGGCTCTCCACATGGGCATTAAATGCCTTAAAGCCTACGGGGACTCCCAGCTGATAGTCCACCAGGTCCTCGACATCTATGACGTGCGGAAGCCAGAGTTGGTTCCATACCACGCCGCCGTCACCAGGTTAACCCAGAAGTTCTATTTCTTCAAAATAGATCACATTCCCAGAAGCAGCAACGCTCAGGTGGATGCTTTAGCAAAATTGGCCGCAGCCATCAATCTCCCGCCCGAGGGCGAGGTTGACATCATTGTCAAGCACCGATGGCTGATGCCGAGCTCACTCGAAGGTGACACCAGTCTCACCATTTACGAGGTCCACGACCTTGACCAGAGCCCACCTCCAGAAGAAGATGATTGGCGTGCGCCTATCATCAAATTCAAGAAAGGGTGGCTTCCCTCTGACCGAGCTCAAAGAGTCCAGCTACTCCGCCGAACACCCTCTTACGAGTTAATTGGTGACACCTTGTATCGACTCGTCCACGAGAAGGACAAGTCGGTTCTCCTGAGATGTGTCTCTCTGGCGGAGGCTCGAGCCATCATGCAGGAGGTCCACTCCGGGTTGTGCGGTGCACACCAGGTCGGAGATCGGATGAAGCACAACATCAAGCTTAAAGGTTTCTACTGGTCAACCATGTACGTGGACTGCATCCAATATGCCCGTACATGCCATCAATGCCAAGCCTTTGGCCCAGTACCCAGGAAACCTCCTAACCCATTGCATCCTACGGCCCCCACCTGGCCATTCGCTGAGTGGGGTATGGACATCGCGGGGCCTTTCCCGCCATCTTCCAAGGGCCATAAATACATCTTAGCCGTCACTGACTACTTCTCTTGTTGGGCGGAGGCTCTACCCTTGCGAGAGGTCACCGGCGAAGTCATTGCCAGATTCGTCCAGCACAACATCATATACCGATTCGGTACTCCCAGCCGCATAGTGTCCGACAACGGGACACCCTTCAAGAATAAGGCCGTATACCAGTTAGTGGCCAAAGTCCGAATGGACTGGAGAACCTCTTTGGTCTACAACCCTCAGGCCAATGGCTTAGCGGAAGCCTTCAACAAAACCCTATGTAAGCTCCTGGATAAGGTGGTTAGACACCAAAAACGTGACTGGGGTGAAAAAGTCTTCGAGGCATTGTGGGCCTATCGGACGGTCTACAAAACCCCTATGGGGTGCTCGCCGTTTTCCCTTGCCTACGGGTCAGAGGCGGTTATCCCCATCGAAGTCTAGCTAGCCTCTTATCGCGTGGCAGTCCACACCGGCCTTGCCAGTTCTGATGAAAACGAGTACCAGAGAAGGCTGGAAGAGCTCGCCAACCTAGAAGGCAAGCGACTCGAAGCCTACAAATACCTACAAGCATACCAGGCCCGAATGGCCCGGGCCTATGATAAGCTCGTCAGGCAGCGAGCTTTCAAGCAAGGCGACCTCGTCATGATCAAGGAAAAAGAGGTCATGGCAGGGCGCTCCAGTGGAAAACTACAGCCAAATTGGCGAGGTCCGTATATCATCCAAAATGTCTATGAGGGTGGGGCCTACATAGTTGTTGATCACAAGGGTCACAGACCGTTCCCGCCTCTCAACGGCAAACACATGAAGCTATATTATGCTCTAGAGCATGAGTTTGCGCGCCAGCCAGACTGAGGCGCACGTCCCAGCTACTACCAATAAGGTCGATCCTTCCCCGTGGAGGATCCCACCGGCCAGTCTTTCCAGTCTTCAATTCCCAGTCAACCATCCGGCTCGGCTCCTCGGAACAGCCGTCAGGCATCCATTGGAACCGGTCTCCTGCCCCTGTTCCCATCACCACGAGAGCACGGGCCCCTCTGTACCAGAGCCAGTGTAGCCGCCAGGCTCGCAAGTAAGTCAAAAAAGAAAAGAGAAAAAAATAACAAAAAAATGGGGTTAAAAATAGAGATACCCCGGCATACCCAGTCATCCTCGCCACAATAAGGTGGTTGGGGGCAAAAAAGCCAATAACTCGACTGAGGTGAAAACCCGAAAGGGTGCCTCAGGCAAAATTGGGAAACCCCTCGACGTGAAAACCCGCAAGGGCCCGTTGGAAAAAGCTAAAGGGGGTCGGCTCTGGCGAAAACCCGAAAGGGCGGTAGAGCCGATAATTAGAAAATCTTCTTCTCCCTACCAATCAAAACGGCCTTCCACCTGTCCTTTGGTGGGCCACTAGCCTCACCCAGAACCAGTCCCCAATCCACTTGCATTGCTACGGCACAAGCCCTTCAATCCCCCAGTTAACCCTGCATTACTCCTACTCAGCTTGGCCAACCTTTGGCCCTCACCTCAATGTCACAGTTCAACCAGTCCCAATAACGGTCAAGCTCCCAGTCACCGTCTCGGTAAACTTACATCCCGACACATTCCCAGACATTTACTATTCCCTGCCCCCACATCCCACATATCCATTAAATCCAGAGCCTTCCAATTCATCATAATCCCAGTTCCCCATAAAACCCCAGATTCACTAGGTTACAACCCCAGTCATACCTTGCCATGGCGAAGTGGCCTTTCGCCACCATGGCTCAAGAATTTCTAAAACCCTTAAGAGTGGTCGAATAATATTCGGCCACCCACACCTTCCAGTCTCAGGTTACGTCCCGTGACAGCAATATGCTATGGACGATAGTTTCAAGAAAAAAAAAGAGAAATAAAAAAAATGGGTTTAAAAATAGAGATACCCCGGCGGCCTCAGTCAACTCTCTCTACGAGACAACTGGGGGCAAAAATTGCCACCAACCCAGCTAAAGTGAAAACCCGAAAGGGCACCTCAGGTAAAACCGGTATCGTACGCGGAGCACCACTCGAGCCACTTCGGCATCCATCTGGCTCGGAGACAGTCTGGAGACTCCCCCTTGAGTCTCGATATTTATTGCATTTATGTGGACTTTACTTGTGTGTCATGTGTGTTTGTTTAGTTTTATTCAGATTGTAATTTGGATTGTAACAGGGGTTTATGTGTAATTTGGGACCACCCGGGTCCCGCGGGCCCCCGTATCCCTTCCCCATTGATCCACCTCATCCCTAGGGCCCATGTGGGGTCAGTCAACCTTCCAATGGTGGGCTTCTAGAAGGGTGGGCTAAGTGGGGGACAAAGGGGAATAAAATTCAAGGTTGGAACCTTGAAAGTCAAGGGGGCGCCCCCCTTATATCATATTAAATTAGGATTTGAATTTTTATTTTATTTGATTCCAAATCACATGGGAGAATAAAAATGTGGACTCCCTCTTTTACCCTCCCCAACCCTAGATCTAGGGTTAATTAGTGTCTTTTGTCATTTCATATAAATACCTTATATTTTCATTTGATGAAAATTAATGAAGAGAAGAAATTCATTTTGCTCCAAGAGGCTATGTGCACCCCCCTCTCTCTCTCCTATCTCCCCGTTCAACAGCTGGGAAGGCTGTGATTCTGGGTTGTCATCCCCACGCTGGGAGCGTGGAGGTAACGGTCTTAACTCCTCGGCGTTCATTTGCTAGTTTAGTATATGGTCGTATGCCACTGTGAGAGCGTAGGATTCTAGCCCGTGAGTCCATGTCACCGCTTTGAGCGAGAGAGTGACCCATCCAGTGACTCGATCCGAGCACGGAAGTGAGTCGGACTACCCTTAACTCTGCCGGTTCCTCAACCGTGCACGATCCGCGTTTCCCTCGCTTGGGACGATGAGTGAGCTTACGTTTCTGTTAGCGACGTATAGCCCATAGGAGCTCTTAGTGTCGGGCCTAGTGTCTCTCATGCTCGTATGTTGCTGGTCATGTATGCATTTAGAGTCCGAGGTCCATATCACCTAGAGTCGATCCCCGTGTCCGTCCCACATCAGTTTGGTATCAGAGCGAGTCGAGTCTAGGGTAGTTGTTGCATGAGTCTTGCATGGTCTAAGTCGAGTCTATGATCATCATTATTTTTAAAACAAAAAAAAAGCGTTTTAAAATTGTATTTCATCCTGATATTTTGGTATATTAAAAGGTGTTGTCCGAACGTTAGGCTACGCCTATCGGGAAGGCCGCACACTTGCGGGAGTGATCTTCGGATCCATTAACTCCGCCACGTGCCGGATATTGGTTTAGGTCTAGGTGCATTAGTCAGTGTTTGCATTAGTCTGTGTCTCCTAGTTCGTGTGTCTTTGCATGCCCACCCGTCGAGGCACCCAATACTCGCCACCACCACCTATGGCGGATTCCCGACCCCGAAGCTCCGATGAGCCCTCAATGGCCGAGATGTTCCGAGCCCTCATGGATCATATCGATACGCGTATGGATGGCCTTAGTACGCATCTAGATGGCGTAGGAACACGTCTAGAAGGGAGGATGAAAGCCCTCGAGGATCGGGCCGAAACTTCGGACCAATCCATCCAGGGTCTTGTAGGGAGGATTGCTATCCTCGAGAGGGCCCCAGCGGCGGCGCAACCCGCGCCGACCAATGGTCAACAAGAGCTGGCCCAGCAACCTGCTGCGCCAAGAGCTCAGGCGGTAGATGTTGGGAGGCAACAGGTGCATGAGGTGGCTGACTATGCATCTGATAATGAGCAAGGGAGATATGGTCGTCGTAACCGACGACGGAATCATGATGACGATGATGACAACCGCGTTCTTCGGAGCGTGCGTGCGGACCCTCCCCTTTTTAGCGAGTCCTTGGACCTGAAGGTCTATTTAGATTGGGAGGCCGGCATGGACCGGTACTTCGAGTGGTTTGAGATGACGGACCACTGGAGAGTTCGATACGCGAGGATGAAGCTGCATGGGCAGGCCCAAACTTATTGGACCAATGTGGAGAGCCTGCTAAATCAGCGACTTCAACCCCTGATCGGTATCGATGACATGAAAATGAAATTGAGGGAGAAGTACCTTCCTGCCTTATATCTCCAACGTCTCATAGACAAATGGCAAAGTCTCTCCCAAGGGAACCGATCCGTGACCGAGTACACCGCCGAGTTTGATGAGTATTATTTGCGGTGTGGAGTTACGGAAGAGAGCACCACGACCATATCACGCTTTCGGAGAGGTCTGCGGCCAACCTATCAATACGAACTTTTTCACCGCAATGCGACCACTTTGGAACAAGCGTATCAGGTTGCTCTTGAATTGGAGCAATTCAAGGCCGAGTTCGAGTCTCCCCATCGGTTGGGCTCCTTCCCCCTTCGTAGTGTCGAGCCCCATGGCTCTTCTGGCACGTATCCGAGGGCCCCCATGGCCCAACCTCAGGAGCCCACTCGTCCCAAGCCTTTCGCTCCTAGGCCTCGCCCTCCACCCCCGAGGGACCTTCCTCGTCCCCAACATCTTACGGCACCCACAGCCCGTCCACCGGCACCCGCACCTCTTGCTCGTCCTTTGTTGCCTTCACCTCCTATCCGTCGGGAGGATAAGGGGAAAGGACCCATGATTGGGGAGCCTAGTAGATCACGGTACTAGTGTTATCGCTACAATGGGTTTGGCCATTTTGCCAACCAGTGTCCCACCCGCCAGTCTCTTGTCATTGGGGACACACAGGCCGAGGATACCACCCCTACGGACCTTTAGTTAGTCAGCTATGAAGCAGATCCGGAGCTAGCTGACGAGTACTATGAGGCCGAAGGTAATGGCCAGGATGCCCAGCATCCGGACGATACCCACTTGGGGGTCACCATGTGTATTCTCACCCAGCCATAGGCCAGTGATGACTGGCGACGGACTACTATCTTTCATACATTCTGTCGGCTGGGCAAGCAAGTTTGTAAAGTAATCATCGATAGTGGGCGTTGCATCAATGCAATCTCCATGGGCACTGTCTCCAATATTGGTCTTACACCCGTGGATCATCCTTGCCCCTATCGAGTATCATGGGTGGATTCCACCTCCATTCCGATCAGGCTGCGGTGTCTGGTCCCACTACAGTTCCGTGCCTACCGTGACGATATCTGGTGTGATGTCCTCCCCATGGAGGTGGGCAGCATTATTCTTGGTAGGCCGTGGTTATTTGATCGGGATGCCACACTCCATGGCCGGTCGAACACATGTACCTTCGACCATGTTGGCCAACGGATTACTCTCCACCCCAATCAGCCCAAGAGCCCATCAGTTAGGGGTCCTACTGGCCCTAGTACTCCGGAGCCTTCCATCCCCGGGCCCAGTACCCCATCCCCATCTCGGGCTATGACCGTTACATCAGGCCCAGGCGAGCCCTCGACTAGGAGATTGATGATGATTAGCTCCCGGGCAATGGAGCGGGAGGCTAGTAGGGGCTGCCCTGTATTTGCTATTACGGTCCGAGAGGTGGAGTCGAAGTTCGAGGGTGAACTCCCACCCGATGTCATTCCTATTCTGCAGGAGTTCGCTGATATTTTTCCCTAGGAGCTTCCCAAGGGACTCCCACCCATGAGGGATATTCAGCATGCTATCGACCTGATTATGGGCTCCTCATTGCCCAATCTTCCCCATTATCGCATGAGTCCCACGAAACATGCCTAGCTAAAATGGCAGGTCGATGAGTTGATGCAGAGAGGGTCTGTTCGGGACAGCATGAGTCCGTGTGCTGTTCCCGCATTACTCACCCCAAAGAAGGATGGCACGTGAACAATGTGCATTGATAGTCGTGCCATCAACAAAATCACCGTGAAGTAAAGGTTCCATATTCCTCGCCTAGATGATATGCTAGACATGATGGCCGGTGCCACTATCTTCTCGAAGATCGATCTTAAGAGTGGCTACCACTAGGTGAGGATTAGGCAAGGTGATGAGTGGAAGACCGCATTCAAGACCAAGGATGGTCAATATGAGTGGTTGGTTATGCCCTTTGGGTTGACCAATGTCCCTAGCACCTTCATGCTACTCATGACTCAGGTCCTTCGACCATTCATTGGAGTCTTTGTGGTAGTGTACTTCGATGATATCCTTATCTATAGTCACACCACGGGGGACCACTTAGATGACCTTCGGTAGGTCTGTCTACTCCTGAGGTGAGAGCAGCTGTATGTGAACCCACAGAAGTTTGCCTTCATGACACCTCAGCTTACCTTCTTGGGTTTTATTGTGTCTAGTACCGGGGTCTCCGCTGATCAGAAGAAGATCCGGGCCATTATTGAGTGGCCGGAACCCCGCACGATCCATGATGTCCGTAGCTTCCATGGCCTCGCGACGTTCTATCGTCGCTTTATCCACGGATTTAGCTCCGTCACTGCCCCGATCACGGATTGTATTCGGAAGGGCACATTTGTATGGACGAAGGCCGCAACTGCTGCCTTCAAGGACATCAAGGAGCGCATGACCCAGACACCTATCCTTCGATTGCCAGATTTCTCGAAGGTGTTTGAGGTCTCTTGTGATGCGTCGGGTGTTGGGATAGGAGGAGTGTTGAGTCAGGAGACCCACCCGATCGCATATTTCAGTGAGAAGCTAAATGACGCGAAACTGCGATACTCCACTTATGATAAAGAATTCTATGCAGTTGTTCAGGCTTTTAGGCATTGGAGGTACTATCTATTACATCATGAGTTTATCTTTTACTCGGATCATGAGGCTTTGCGGTACCTCCATTCCCAAAAGAAGCTTAATGCGCGTCACAACCGTTGGGTTGAGTATCTCTAGTAGTTCACATTTGTGCTAAAACATAAGACTGGAGTGGAGAACAAGGTGGCCGATGCCTTGAGTCGGTGAGCGTGTTTGCTTACCACCATGAGTGCCGAGGTCATAGGGTTCGAGAAGATGAGATAGGCCTATGTTGACTGTCTTGACTTTGGTCAGATTTATACCACTCTCCAGGTCGGACCCTCGAGAGACCTTGATGATTATGTGCTTCAGGAGGGTTACCTCTTTCGAGGAGGCAGGCTTTGTGTTCCCCGAACTTCGGTTCAAGACTTCTTAGTCTGGGAGCTACATGCAGGAGGCCTAGCCGGCCACTTTGGTCGGAACAAGACTATTGAGGCTGTTGAGCATAGATTTTATTGGCCGAGCTTGAAGCGTGATGTTGCTCATATTGTGGCTCAGTGCCGTACATGTGCTACGGCCAAAATGAAGAAGCAAAGCTCGGGCCTTTACACACCTCTTCCCGTGCCTGATGCCCCGTGGCGGGATGTTAGCATGGATTTTGTCTTGGGATTGCCACGTACCTCCAGGAAGCATGATTCGATCTATGTGGTTGTTGACCGATTCTCAAAGATGGCCCTTTTTATTCCCTGCTCGAAGACTTCGGATGCTTTGAGTGTAGCCCGCCTATTCCTTACTCATGTGGTGTGCAAGTTCGGGTTGCCTCGTACCATAGTGTCTGACCGTGATGGTAGATTCACCAGTTATTTTTGGAAGACACTGTGGCATATGTTAGGTACTCACCTCAAGTTTTCCACTGCATATCATCCCCAGACATATGGTCAGACCGAGGTGGTCAATAGGAGTCTGGGTGACCTTTTGAGGTGTCTTGTCAGGGATCGTTTAGGAGATTGGGATCTCATATTACCATTGGCAAAATTTGCATATAATGATTCGGTTAACAGGTCTACCGGTATGAGTCCATTCGAGATTGTCACAGGTCGTAGGCCTAGGAAGCCAGTGGATCTTGTTCCCATGCCCATCCATGCACGAGTGTCAGAGTCTGTCGAGTCATTTGCTAGGCATGTTAGGAGTCTGCATGACGACATCCTTCGTCACATTGAGGCCAGCAATGCATAGTATAAGGAGTTAGCCGATGCCCATCGACACCACCATGAGTTCCAAGAGGGTGAATATGTCATGATCAGGGTAAGACCTGAACGGTTTCCCTCTGGAACCGTAAAGAAATTGCAAGCTCGCGGAGCCGGTCCATTTAGAGTGTTGAAACGCGTTGGATCCAATGCGTATGTTGTGGACCTGCTCGAGGAATATGGTATAAGCTCTACTTTTAATGTATCGGATCTAGTTGTATATAGGGACCCAACTGTGATCCCTAGTGAGCCTTTCGAGCCATCTCCTCCCATTGAGAGTGATCCCACACCTGAGTGTCCACCTTCAGCCCCCTTTCCACAGCAGCGAGAGCATATCGATCACATACTGGATGAGCATGTGACAGTTACCAGGAGTGGATCTTACCCGCGATACCTAGTGCGATGGAGAGGGCGACCCACCACCGAGGATACTTGGATCACCCTTGGAGAGTTGCAGCGGATCGATCCGGACCTATTGGAGCGGTAGCAGAGTGATGCAGACCCTTACTTGACAGGGTCGAGTTTCTCCCACCCGGGGAGAATTGGTGCGGACACCAGAGCGAGCGAGAAGAACGAACTGGCGAGCCACCGGTACCGTACGCGGAGCACCACTCGAGCCACTTCGGCATCCATCTGGCTCGGAGACAGTCTGGAGACTCCCCCTTGAGTCTCGATATTTATTGCATTTATGTGGACTTTACTTGTGTGTCATGTGTGTTTGTTTAGTTTTATTCAGATTGTAATTTGGATTGTAACAGGGCTTTATGTGTAATTTGGGACCACCCGGGTCCCGCGGGCCCCCTATCCCTTCCCCATTGATCCACCTCATCCCTAGGGCCCATGTGGGTCAGTCAACCTTCCAATGGTGGGCTTCTAGAAGGGTGGGCCAAGTGGGGGACAAAAGGGAATAAAATTCATGGTTTGAACCTTGAAAGTCAAGGGGGCGCCCCCCTTATATCATATTAAATTAGGATTTGAATTTTTATTTTATTTGATTCCAAATCACATGGGAGAATAAAAATGTGGACTCCCTCTTTTACCCTCCCCAACCCTAGATCTAGGGTTAATTAGTGTCTTTTGTCATTTCATATAAATACCTTATATTTTCATTTGATGGAAATTAATGAAGAGAAGAAATTCATTTTGCTCCAAGAGGCTATGTGCACCCCCCTCTCTCTCTCCTATCTCCCCCTTCAACAGCTGGGAAGGCTGTGATTCTGAGGTGTGAAGCCTCCTCTATCAGTTCCGGAGATCGTCATCGCCGCCACCGCCGCCACCGTACCGCCATCACACCACCGTCGTGTTCGTCAGAGTTCTATCCATCCAGGATAGATCTCCCTTCCATGAATTTCTGCTCCCATCCAAGAACTCTTCTTGAGCTCAAACTTTCAGGGTGAGTTCCAGAGGTCTCCCCCACATCCATAAAAAGTGGTTGGGCTTCCAATATCCAATTTCCATTTTTCCATTTTCGTCCATCTTTTCCTTCCAGATCTGCCTGTTTTCAGTCTAGATCCACAGCCACCCTGAGTTTCCCATCTCCGGACCTCATTTTGATTTTTTCTGGAACTCCCATATTCACTGAAGGTTCTATCCACCACCCCCTCCACCCACGAATTTTCTTGGAATTTCAAAAAGCCTCCACCTATTTTCTAAAAATCATTTTCTGATCCCCTTCAATTCTGTCTGCTTCTATCCAGATCCGATCACCCGCCAGTATAAAATAGCTTTCCCCATCCAAATCTCCACCAAATCAGTCATAAGAATTATTTCCATTTTCCTCTCTCTCCCCTCTACAATTTTTATGAAGATCTAGAGATCTGAATCAGAGGTCTACCCTGCGGTCAATGCCAACTCTCAAGAAACTCAGTTTTTGCCTAGTCAGATCTGAAACTAAGAATCGGTCGGTTCTAAAATCGCCCATCAGAAGCACAGCTCCGGTGAATTTTGCTGAGTCCCATAGGGTCAAAGGACTTCGAGAGAGATTTCCAACGATATCCCTTGTACGTCGATTCGACGTCGGGAGTGATCGCAGTAGCAGATCCCGCCGGGTCGCGCGCCTGAAAATAGAACCTGCAGATCTGTGGGCAGCAACTCCAAAGCTTGGAGATCGGAGCCGATCGGCCTCCGACCGGTGTTCCCGCCCGACCGCCATCCATGGAGGCATGCCACCAGGGGTCTCCATCATATCGGGAGCCTCCCCATCAGACTCGGAGGATAGAGCGGTCCGTGGGCCCCATGAACCCATAGATCGCGCCGTCCGGACAGCACGAAAACGCGGAGTTCAGCACCGACGGATGACATCAAGATGCTGCCCGTCAACCCAATTCACGTGACTCCCGGGCCCCACATGTGACCTGTTACCTCCCTGCGTGGAGTGGGTCAAAACCATTGTACCGCTGTAAAACTTGTTTAACCGGGAGTACGGATTTGGCCGGGGTTGTCTTCCCCACGCCGGGAGCGTGGAGGTAACGGTCTTAACTCCTTTGCATTCATTTTCTAGTTTAGGTTATGGTTGTATGCCGCTGTGAGAGCGTAGGATTCTAGCCCGTGAGTCCATGTCACCGCTGTGAGCGAGAGAGTGACCCGTCCCGTGACTCGATCCGAGCACGGAAGTGAGTCGGACTACCCTTAACTCTGCCGATTCCTCAACCGTGCACGATCCGCGTTTCCCTCGCTTAGGACGACGAGTGAGCTTGCGTTTCTGTTAGCGACGTATGGCCCATAGGAGCTCTTAGTGTCGGGCCTAGTGTCTCTCATGCTCGTATGTTGCTGGTCGTGTATGCATTTAGAGTCTGAGGTCCATATCACCTAGAGTCGGTCCCCGTGTCCGTCCCGCATCACCCGCAAGGGCGGTAGAGCTGGTAAAGAGAAAAAAAACTCTCTCCCTTACCACTTTTCACTTACAAAGCCGTCAGCCATGACACGTACCGATGGCGAGCTCAACATCACTTCACGACAATGGTGGCCACTACACCCCTGAGGGTCGGTCATCGCCAGCTTTTAATTCCAGCTTCGGCTACAATGCCTTCACAGGCCAGCTGATGGGGACATCAACGTCAGCCCGCTCACTTTGTGTTTGCATCTACGTCCTTTTGTATTTGTATGTACGCCCTTGTGATATATGGGTACACAATAGTAGGTCTTAGTGGGTTTATTTGCAAAAGGCCATTGGGTTTCTTTGCAAATGTGCATGTAGGCCCTGCAGGGGCCCCCTCCCTCCTCCTTATTGGTCCACCTGGACTCCTGGGTCCAAGGTGGCTGGTCCATGGTCCAAACTTGGACTTGGACCAAGAATTAATTAAAGAAGACAAATTCCAATTGTCTTCTTAAAGGGGGGGGCGAACCTAGTAGTTTAATGGGTTTAATGTGGTGTTCACACCACATCTCAACCCTCCATTCTTCAACCCTTGATCCAAGGGCTCATATTAGATTAGAACCCTTTCATATAAATACTTGTATTTTCTTATGGAAAGAATTAATGAAGAAGAAATTAGCATTTTGCCTCCTTGAAGCTTGTGCCCCTCTCCCCTCTCTCCCTGGTGTTCTTCCACCTCCAGCCCATTTCTAGAGTGTAATACCTTCCCCCTTGATCCCCTCCAACTTCTGAAGCAGCTCCGGTGATCGCCGCCGCCGCCGTCTCGCCGCCGACGCGTCTTCACCAACGAATTCGGTTTTCTGTCCACTCTGGACAGACCTCTCTTCTCCGAATTGTCCCTCTCTCTTCCCTCATCTTCTGAAGCTCCAATTTTCAGGGTTGGTTCCCCTCTTGAACCCTTACCTCCACAAAACATTTCAGGCAAAAATTCGTCCTTTAGATATTTTTAGATTTTCGTCCAAGTTCAAATTTCAGTTCTGTCCAGGTTCTGTCTACTGTTCAACAGTTCTGAGTCTATCTTGTTCGACCCATGTTTTGAATTTTGTTGGGGCTCTAAAAATTACTGAGACTTCTGTCCACATATGTCTACCACCATGAATTTTCTTAATTTTTGATAAGGTCTCTAGGTATTTTTCAAAATTCGTACCAGTTCCTGTGAGCAATTTTTCCACAGTGTCCCAGATCCGACCCAGGTCCACTCAAAAAATCCCATAAAATCCATTTCCTATCCAAATCAAAAACCAAAAATAGTCCCGGTTTTCTATCTCAGAGATCTTCAACGTTTCTGAAGAACTCATCTCCATATTCCAAGGTCCTCCCACCGGTCAATGGTGATTTTCAGAGAAGTCAGAACCTGCCCCTGCAGTTCTGGCCTGTTTACAACAAGGGTGTAAATTCCATAAGTCAGATATACGTATCTGATTATTTTTTCCGAAGGCCCCTACGTCGAAGTATTTGGAGTCCTCTTTCCAACGGCGCCGAGCTCGTTGCATTCCGACGACGGGGTTGATCACAGCAGCCGATCTCGCCGGACAGCGCGCGAGAAGACAGCAAGTGCAGACTTGTGGCCGGTTTCCCGCGAGCGTCGTCCGAGGGCCGCCCGGCGTCCGACGGTCGTTCCAGCAACTCGCCATCCTAGGGGAGCGCTTCCCAAGTGTACCCACACCAGAGGAGGCATCAGGTCCCACACGACCCCTCCGGTCCACACGTGGGCCCCACTAGCACGAGTACGCGCGAAGCCGAAGTCGTGCCCGGAAACCGCCCGTCAACCCGGAATTGGTCCTCCCGGGCCCCCTTGTGTCGCCCGTTACCTCCCTGCGTGGAGTGGGCTTACTTGTATTGCTGTAATCTTAATATATTAAGTTCCCGGGAGTACGAGTTTTGGCCGGGTGCCATCTTCGCCACGCCGAGCGCGTGGAGGTATCGTACTCGCTCCTTGCTTGGCATTCCGCTTATTTCTATATATGCTTGTTTATGCCGCTGCTAGAGAGCATGTGTAGGGTTACCTAGCTCGCTTTTAATTTATCATATCACTGCTGCGAGTGAGAGAGTGACCGTCCCGTGACCCGATCCGGGCACAATTGAGAGCCGACCACCCTAGCTCACTGCCGGTTGTTCAACCGCGCACATCCGACGCTTCCCTCGCTAAGGGACGACCGCTAGCTTATCGTGTCCGTGGTCCCGTCCCGCATCAATTTGGTATCAGAGCGAGTTGAGTCTAGGGTGTTTGCATTCAAAAAAAAAAAGAGTGTCATGTAGTCATTAGTCGGTCTAAGTCGTGTTTAGGATCATCATATTTTTAAAACAACAAAAAGAGTCGTTTTTGGGTCGCATACATCCCTTTACTCGGTATATAAAAAGGTGTTGTCCGACCGTTAGGTTACGCCTATCGGGAAGGCCGCACACTTGTGCGAGTGACCTTCGGGTCGATTGTCTCCGCCGCGTACCGAGTCTTGGTTTACGTCTAGGGTCCTTAGTGTGCATTAGTTAGTGCATTCCAACTTCGCATTACTTAGTGTCGTGTCTAGTGTTTTGGTCCGAGTGTCGGCATGGCCGTCCACTAGTTTCCCCGTGTCCCATGGAGTCCCAAACTCCCGGATGGTGGCGATACTATCTCAAATGGAAGGACCACCCGAACCACCCCACGAGGCCCGAAACCCGGGATTTCTACGGGTCCGATGACCCGAGTGTCTATCTAGAATGGGAAGCCATTATGGATGATTACTTCGAGGTGTACATCATGTACGGGCCCATGCAAGTTGATGTTGCCAAAAGGCGACTTTTTGGTGAAGCCGCTGCAACTTGGAGGGACATCAAATATTGGAGGGAGGATAGGAATCTAAGGCCCATCGAGTCATGGTGGGAAATGAAGAGAGTGCTTAGGAAGGCCTACGTTCCCCGCCCACCTACCTCCAACCACGGAGGTCATTCCACTCACCAACCCCACCAACTCACCCACAATCAAGTGGGCCACACCTCTACCCAATCCCACCCCTTCACCGCCGTCCAAGCCCACCAAAGTGACCCCAATCTAGTGGCCCGCCCATGCACCACCAACCAACCTCCCCTTGGCACTCCCATCCCAACCCACTCAAGCACCTCCAACCGAGTGGAAGTCCCGCTTATAACCGAGCCTAGGCCCACACCCGAGCCGAGAGTTGAGGAGCTAGTCCACCCCAAGGTCCCTCCTCCAACCCGCTCCTTAGAGGAAATAAAGAAAATGATTTCGGATTGGTGGGAAAGGACACAAGCTACTCCACCACCCATGGATGCTCCATTGTTATCTACCTCCGGTCTTCATTCGCAACTATCAAAGTGGGAACTACCAAAGCCCGAGCCACCCGTGTTTCTTACGGGAACACTTTACATAGCCGAGCCACTTCTTAGATGGCTCAAGGATGGCTTGGTCCCACATCCCTTCCCATCCATGGACCCCACCTTACCTTTAGTGCCAGTCAACTCATTCCATACCACCTTTCGATCTCGTCACCATGTTGACACATTGGACGATCTTGTCATGGGATTGGATTCACAATGGGAGTTGACGCATCTTTTGGCCCGAGGCTTTGACCAACCCACTAGTCTTAGCCTCACCCATCCGGCCTTAGGGTCTATTACCTCCGAGTGCATCGTGGGTTGTATCACCACGGAGGTCCTCTTACTCCTTCCCTTACCGGACGAGCCTGAATTCATACCCTTTTGTCCGAGGGAGGAATCATACTTCTTGCCTACGGTCCCCGTCCCACCCATCACAATTCAAGAAGGTGATTATCCACACCTTCAAAACTTCTACACGTGGGACCGTGACTTGTGGGAACCCACCACAAGGGGTCACACATTCTTTGACCCATTTGACCCCTACTCTAGTGCGCCCCGTGACTCATCACTTCCTTCATACCTTATCGGGGAAGTCCACTTTCACACCCCTTTCCCATCGGTCGGGCCCTCTACATCAACCAAGCCCGTCCACGATACACCTACACCCGGTTCTTCCACACCCGGCTTTCCTAGCCCTCCCAAGTCTCCCAAATCCAAGGGGCCGTCTATGCATGACTGGGTCATACTTGGACATTTAGGTGTTCCCCATGCCATCCATTCCCAGTTGCCTAACATGCATGCATGGCACATATTCGGGTGTCCTGGTCCGCCATCACCCATGTACGGGTCGGACTAACATTAGGTGTGTCTAGGGTCATAGTTGAGTCGGTGTGTTTTCTTTGTGTGGTTTGTTTGTGTGGTGATTTTGAGTCGATTGTTTGTGTGATTTTCATTCATGTGTCAGTGCATGGTGAGTCTGCATGTGTCTTGTGCAAGCTCGTGTCGTTCTCTTATGAGTGTGAAGCGAGTCGACTCACTCGATGAGTATGGGATCGGTTCTACATCTATACCCGGATCAGTCACCTATAGGGACTCAGCGGTGATTCCTAGTGAGTCTTCGAGCTGTTTCCTTCCTTTTGAGAGTGCCCCTTCGGAGTGACCACCTTTAGCCATTACAGTGCGCATATCGAGTATATATGGAATGAGCAGGTGCCGATCACTTGGAGTGGAGCATACCCGCGCTACTTAGCACAGTGACGGATCCGCCGGAGTACCGGAGCAGCCATACCCCTACTCGACGGGGTCGAGTTCCTCCCACCCGGGGAGAATTGATGGGGACATCAACGTCAGCCCGCTCACTTTGTGTTTGCATCTACGTCCTTTTGTATTTGTATATACGCCCTTGTGATATATGGGTACACAATAGTAGGTCTTAGTGGGTTTATTTGCAAAAGGCCATTGGGTTTCTTTGCAAATGTGCATGTAGGCCCTGCAGGGGCCCCCTCCCTCCTCCTTATTGGTCCACCTGGACTCCTGGGTCCAAGGTGGCTGGTCCATGGTCCAAACTTGGACTTGGACCAAGAATTAATTAAAGAAGACAAATTCCAATTGTCTTCTTAAAGGGGGGGCGAACCTAGTAGTTTAATGGGTTTAATGTGGTGTTCACACCACATCTCAACCCTCCATTCTTCAACCCTTGATCCAAGGGCTCATATTAGATTAGAACCCTTTCATATAAATACTTGTATTTTCTTATGGAAAGAATTAATGAAGAAGAAATTAGCATTTTGCCTCCTTGAAGCTTGTGCCCCTCTCCCCTCTCTCCCTGGTGTTCTTCCACCTCCAGCCCATTTCTAGAGTGTAATACCTTCCCCCTTGATCCCCTCCAACTTCTGAAGCAGCTCCGGTGATCGCCGCCGCCGCCGTCTCGCCGCCGACGCGTCTTCACCAACGAATTCGGTTTTCTGTCCACTCTGGACAGACCTCTCTTCTCCGAATTGTCCCTCTCTCTTCCCTCATCTTCTGAAGCTCCAATTTTCAGGGTTGGTTCCCCTCTTGAACCCTTACCTCCACAAAACATTTCAGGCAAAAATTCGTCCTTTAGATATTTTTAGATTTTCGTCCAAGTTCAAATTTCAGTTCTGTCCAGGTTCTGTCTACTGTTCAACAGTTCTGAGTCTATCTTGTTCGACCCATGTTTTGAATTTTGTTGGGGCTCTAAAAATTACTGAGACTTCTGTCCACATATGTCTACCACCATGAATTTTATTAATTTTTGATAAGGTCTCTAGGTATTTTTCAAAATTCGTACCAGTTCCTGTGAGCAATTTTTCCACAGTGTCCCAGATCCGACCCAGGTCCACTCAAAAAATCCCATAAAATCCATTTCCTATCCAAATCAAAAACCAAAAATAGTCCCGGTTTTCTATCTCAGAGATCTTCAACTTTTCTGAAGAACTCATCTCCATATTCCAAGGTCCTCCCACCGGTCAATGGTGATTTTCAGAGAAGTCAGAACCTGCCCCTGCAGTTCTGGCCTGTTTACAGCAAGGGTGTAAATTCCATAAGTCAGATATACGTATCTGATTATTTTTTCCGAAGGCCCCTACGTCGAAGTATTTGGAGTCCTCTTTCCAACGGCGCCGAGCTCGTTGCATTCCGACGACGGGGTTGATCACAGCAGCCGATCTCGCCGGACAGCGCGCGAGAAGACAGCAAGTGCAGACTTGTGGCCGGTTTCCCGCGAGCGTCGTCCGAGGGCCGCCCGGCGTCCGGCGGTCGTTCCAGCAACTCGCCATCCTAGGGGAGCGCTTCCCAAGTGTACCCACACCAGAGGAGGCATCAGGTCCCACACGACCCCTCCGGTCCACACGTGGGCCCCACTAGCACGAGTACGCGCGAAGCCGAAGTCGTGCCCGGAAACCGCCCGTCAACCCGGAATTGGTCCTCCCGGGCCCCCTTGTGTCGCCCGTTACCTCCCTGCGTGGAGTGGGCTTACTTGTATTGCTGTAATCTTAATGTATTAAGTTCCCGGGAGTACGAGTTTCGGCCGGGTGCCATCTTCGCCACGCCGAGCGCGTGGAGGTATCGTACTCGCTCCTTGCTTGGCATTCCGCTTATTTCTATATATGCTTGTTTATGCCGCTGCTAGAGAGCATGTGTAGGGTTACCTAGCTCGCTTTTAATTTATCATATCACTGCTGCGAGTGAGAGAGTGACCGTCCCGTGACCCGATCCGGGCACAATTGAGAGCCGACCACCCTAGCTCACTGCCGGTTGTTCAACCGCGCACATCCGACGCTTCCCTCGCTAAGGGACGACCGCTAGCTTATCGTGTCCATGGTCCCGTCCCGCATCACCAGCCACTAGTCTCCAGTTTTCAGTTTCGGCTACAACGCATTCACAGGCCAGCCACCAGTCTCCAGTTTCCAGTTTTGGCTACAACGCCTTCACAAGCTAGCCGCCAGTCTCCAGCTTCCAGTTTCGACTACAACGCCTTCACAGGCCAGCCGCCAGTCTCCAGCTTCTAGTTTCGGCTACAACGCCTTCACAGGCCAGTCGCCAGTCTCCAGTTTCCAGTCTCGACTACAACGCCTTCACAGGTCAGCCCCCAGTCTCCAGTTTCCATTTTTGGCTACAACTCCTTCACTTGCCAGCCGCCAGTCTCCAGCTTCCAGTTTCAGCTACAACGCCTTCACAGGCTAGCCACCAGTCTCTAGTTCTAGCCTCGACTACAACGCCTTCACAGGCCAGCCACCAGTCTCCAGTTCCAGCCTCGGCTACAACGCCTTCACAGGCCAGCCGCCAACCTCCAGCTCCAGCCTCGGCTACAACCCCCTCACAGGCTAGCCGCCCAGCTTTCGGTCCCAGCCTCGGCTACAACGCCCTCACAGGCCTAGCCACCAATTTTTGACTCCAGCCTCGGCTATGACGCCTTTGCGGTCTAGCTGCCCAGTCCCCAGTACCAGTCTTGGTTATAATGCCCTCTCGGGTTAGCCACCTGGCTCAATTCAAGTTCTCTGCCATTGCACCTTTCTAGGTCACCCAGCTGGTTTCAGCTCCAGTCCCCATTCCCAGTCACAGTCCCAGCTTCAATTTCCAGTTCCGGTCTTGGTTGCCATGTCCGCCTAGGCCGTCCAGCCAGCTCAATCCCAGTTTCCCAGGCACATACGAATTCCATTTTTTTGGCTAACGGTATAATGCTAGCCAATGCTCCACCAGCCAGCTCAGGGTCAATATACCCTCCAGAATCATCTCTGCGACTCTAGACCACGTGGACTGTCCCGCCCTTGTGGTCCTACGCTGGTTTCAGAGTGCGTGGGCCTTTACCCCCTCCCCAGGAGGGGTGGCCCCCACATAGCCTTTCTTTCCCCTACTACCCAGTACTCAACCTCCAGCTTCTAACACCGAGTTCCTTAAAACCCGGTTCCTATCATCACTCATGGCAATGCGTCGTAGAACAAGCAAGCACGACTAACAATAAGGGGTCGTCAGTTCACGCGCATCATTCCATTCCATCAAAGAAGGGAGGGAACAACCCAGTAAACAACGGATCTGGAGTTCATTGATACTCTGTAAAAAGAGACCAAGACATGCCCTTGGGGTAACAAAATCCATACACTCCAGACATCAAAAAAGAGAGAGAAGTAGAAGAGGGGAAAGATACAATCAGGGCTCCGGCTCAATCCCCTCTAGCACCGCAAGGTGAGAGTCTGCTGTTGCAAGCTCCGCCTCTAGGGTGGACAAGAGCTGAGCACTGGCTTCGACTGTAGTCTCAGCCGCTGCCACTCAGCTCGGACGCGCATGGCGACTGCCTGTCACTCCTCCCATGCCTTTCTCAAGGCCTCGGCCTGGCTCTCCACCTCCCTCAGCTGTGCGGCTCGCTCTTGAGATGCTGACACGGTCGCCTCGGCATGACTCCTCTGCTCGGCTACGGCTGACACGAGCCGAGCCCGCTACTCCTGTGCCTCTCGGATCGCCGCCAGCCTCTGATACCTCTGCTCCTGCACCTCGCGGAGTCGTAGGTACTCAGCCCAGATCCCAGCCAACACGGACATCCAGAGCTCACGTGAGAATCTGAGCGCGTGATAGCCCTGGGTGCACTCCCTCAGCCGCTGCCTCAGATCCTCCGGAGAAGGGAGGGGCTCGCTCTGTCAGTAGCCTCGCGCCTGCTAGAGCAGGGCGACACCTACACTCGCCTCCAGTAACGGCTCTGGCGGAGAGGCGAATGGAGGCCACTCGACCCCTAAATCTAGGGAGAGGTCTCCGGATGCAGCCACCACTCTAGTGGAACCTGCATAGTTCCAACAAACACCCAGGGGAGTAAGTAATACATGAAAGGCTTCCTTCGACAAACAAGGTGAAAAACCTGACAAAAAGAAGGAGACAAGTCTTGCCTCCTTACCTGAAGCAAGTCCAGCTGCCCCCGTGGCATCGTCTGTCGGGGTCGGGGAAGGTAACTGCACCTCCGCCTCCACGGCATCACCTGCCGGGGTCAGAGAGGGCAATGGTTCCTCCACCATCTGGTCATCCCCAGCAATCACGGGTGGGACATGGGGCTCCTCCTGCTCGCCCTCACCAGGAGCCGACACGTGCTCCTCCCCAGAATCTGACGCTGCAAATAACTCAAGAATGTCAGCACCCTGCTTTATAAAGCTGACAAGCACGGAATAAGGACATAGAGGACCACTGTAACCCTCTAGGATGGGTCCCCGTTGGAACCTCCCTACCAGCGGAGGCCCCAGAGGATGAAGAGCTCGAGCTCGAACTCTCCTCTGTCTCCATCTCCGAGTCACCGTCGTCGGAAGAACTCGACGGGCTCCTAGATGAACTTTCGGAGGTGGCCGAACCAGAAGCTCCTGCAAGCCAGCGCAGCAAACAAGGTCATCACAAGACCCAGCTCTATATAAGGATGCCTCTCCAGCTAAGAGTTGCAAACAGAAAACTCACCGGTCGAAGCGCTCCCCTCCGAAACCTTCTCAATATCGACAATCTACTCGTCGCCCTCAGCAGGGGCCACTTTTGTAGGCCCCTCCTCCACCATCTCGGCCCCGTTACGGGGCAGCTCACCTTCTTCTAGGGGCGAAGGTACACCTGTAAACAATACCGACAGGACTTCAGCACCAGAAGACAATCAACAATAAAAGGCCTACATAAGTGGTTAAGTCTCCAGCTACGCACCTGAGGGTCCCATGCTCGAGGACCCGACCAGCCCCACAGTGCAGGCCGACACCACAGCCGATAGGGAAGCTTGCTCCACCCCCGCCATCAGCTGCAGCAGCAAGCTAGACACTTCCTCGGTTGTGGGCGCCATTGAAGCACTCCTCCCCTCAGGCTCCCCCTCAAAGGAGGGAAGGGACACTGAAGGGCCGGTGCGGACCAGCTCCTGAATCATCTCCAGAGTGGTGGCTGGATCCTCACCTGACAAACGACATCATAAAGTCAGTCAGTACCAGCATCCCCGCAACTCTACAATGGAAGGGCAATGCCCTCTGCAGCGATTCAGTGCTCACCTAAGCCATCCTGAGTCACACCGGGCTCTTGCCCGCCAATGGATGGGGGCACCTCGCCTTGCATCTCTGGAGAAGCTGTGGTCTCTGATGCCCCGGCCATCTCTGCATGACACCAGCAACTATGTCAATTTTCGGAAGCAAATACAGTCATAAACGCAATTTGCTCGGTTCTGGAATTATTTACCTGGCTGGGCGTCCTTTAAAGCCTTCCATGGCTCAAAGTCGAGGAAGGTTTCAACATTGGGGGATGTCTCATCCATCATACGAAGAAGCCCCTCCATATCTATCTCATGATCAACCCCGCCGTCAGGAAGGGAGTCAACCTCCTGAGGTGGCGAGAAGGCCGCATCAGCCCCGACCTCCAGCGGCACTGTGAAAAGCAAATCCAGTGGCACAAGGTTAGCCAATCGTCAAGGCCAAATCCATACAAAGCAAGTAGGTGGATATGACACTTACTCAGAGCCGGCTCTGCCTCAATATGCTCCCTGGCAGCGGGTCCCCTAGAGGACTCACCAACCTCCCTGACTCCGGTCTCCACCCGAGGGTGCTTCCTTCAGGGCTGAAGGGCCACGTCACTATCCCCAGAAGATGTCCCTGTGGAAGGATGACCCCTGTCCGCCACAGGACCTGCCAATAAATATAACCACACAGGATCTCTCAGCCATATGCCCTAGGAAATAACAAAACAAGGCTAGTAGGCTAATGAAAAGGTTTTACCTGAAGTCACGAAGGGGGTCAGAGACAAAGGAACTAGCTGCTCTGGCTTTAAGCCCACGACCCGTCCAGCCTTTGCAACCGCCTCCTTCACGTCCCTCAGGGTGTAGGCACACTCAAAAAGGGACACCAGCTATACGGGCCCGACTGACCCGATCGCATGGGTGATGTGACGCCTCCAATCGTCGGCCGCCGTATCTGCAAAGCTCCCCTCAGGGAGCACTCGGTCCAGTGAACCCCGCTGCTCAAACCCGCAGTCCTCCAGAAACTGGGTCCACCAAGTCCTCGACGCCTCGAGTAGAGGTGCCCTGACTCTGGTGCCTCCAGGCGCCGCCTACGCCTGCCTGAGGGGCTTCAGTGCCCCGTTGCCACCTCTCCCCGTCGACAAAGAGCCTCGGCTCCCCCGGGGCGCCTGCTGCACCAGCCTCTCCACCTCCCAGCGGATCCGACAAAAGTGAGTCCGCAGATACCCGTCATCCAGTGCAATGAGAGGCAGGTCCTCCCTCAAGAGATGGGTCTCCTCAGCTTTCTAGATCGCTGAGGCCTTCTGTCGGTACTGGTGACTATGCTCAAACCCCCATCTGGCGTAATGGACGTCGAATCGTCCCCTGCGTCCTGGCACCGGCGTCGGTAGTCGCTCCGGCTCTCGGCGACAGTAAAAGTCCCACCACGCCGCGGCTAGCAAATGGGTGTCCCGACCTTTGTACTGATGACCAGCCAAAAGGAACTCCTGGTTTGGCGGGATCCCCTGATCGTACCCAAAGTTCCGAGCGAACCTGTGCGGGTAGTGCGTCTCCAAGAAGCTCGTCACGGACCAGTGTAAAGGCAACACCGTCGGCCGGGTGCTCATCACCCACTCTATGTACAACGACGCGTCCAGCTCTGGCTGGTAAGGTAGGGCGCAGGGCACCCCACCATTCAAAAGCACAATGATTAGGTGGGAGTCCCTGGTAGCACCGTCAAAAGGGACACCCTCCTCGCCCCTGCCGGGCAAGTAACACAAAACCCTCCTGGCTTCCTCCAGCTGCATCACTGCGTCCCTATCTGGCTGCCTGGTGAAGCTGAACAACAACGGTACTGCCTGGTTCGTCACAGACCCGCGAGACACCAACCTTGGGAATAGCAACCCAGCCCATGCACTGAGGTAGTGAGTCGGCAGAAGCAGGCTCCGCTCACATGGCGCCGGGTGCGCCTCCAGTACTCCCAGTCCTTGGTAAACATTGGCCAAAGCCGCTTGGGCTGAGGCCAGTCTCTGTCCCTCTACCAATTGGCACGCAGGCCACAGCAGCTCTACTCGTAGCAGGCCGTCCTCCCCGTGCGGGACCACGAACGTCGCCAGCTAGTACGCCAAGTATGCGGCCAAGTGCGTCACATCCGACAGTCGGTGGGGGTTCCACCCCTCCCGTGGAGCGTAGATCTACCTCGGATGCATCCTGAATAGCAGCTCCACCTCTGTATACTCCTCCCAGGGAGTCTGGTCTCTGTCAAACTCGTCGTGAAAACAGAAAGGCCCGTTGTAGAAATGAAGGACGCATGCGTTCAGTGGCACTCTCGGAGTCTGCGCTGCTTTCTCTCTTCCAGCCAGGGCCAGGTCCCACCAGGTCTTCAATAAATACCGGTAGCTATAAGGAACTCGGTATCTCCCATGTCCGTCAGCATGCCTACGACGAAGGTCATCCAGCACTATCTCCTCGTACCCCTCGCCGCTGATCGGCAACCCAGAGATCCTCCACAGAGACCACAAGTCTAATGAGGTCTCTCCCTCAGCCGTTGCCATGGTGTTCCACCGGCGGTTGAAGCGCTCCACCAACGCCTGCAAAAGCCCCGAGTAGCAAGGGTACCTGTATAGAGCCGTGGTCACAGCATACCTGATGTCAGCTCGGTCTAGCAGCACCCGGTAGTGGTGTACTATGCCCATCAGCCACTCAGTCGCCCCCTAACGATATCTATGTCACGGAATCACCGCCCAGCGGCCATACCAATTAGCTGCACTCTGTCGCAAAATCCCGGAAAGGAGGCTATGGTCGTCGTAGCCCTCCCCGGCATACTCCACACCTGACGGCTCCAGAACTAACCCTGGACTGCCCTCTGTCTCTGCTCGGTGGTGTCCATGCAAATCCCAGAAGGCAGGACCCATCACTCCAGCACGAACTCTGAACTGGTCTGCTCTGCTGAAGAAGCCTAGGCACTCAGCACTGGGGAACTGACTCTGCCTCCAGTAAGAAGCCGCAAAGGACAATCCCGTGCAAGCTATCTCGACCCACTAAGATCGCCCGCTCCAGTCGGCGACGGGCTCCAGCAACCCGAGAGTCACTCTCCTCCAGGCCTGGTGGGACAAAGTGCCTGATAAACTCAAACAGGTGACGGTATAAAGGGAACTCCACTGGATAGGCACCGCTGCGATCATAAGTGTAAATTCCGCCCCGCCTCCGACGCGTGGGCCAGCTCCACAACCCCAACCCCATTGCCGTGCTCGCCGACGGGGCCCTCTGCCACAACTGCCTGCCCACCATCAACCTGCTCCACGCTGGCCACGGTAACAACTGGCGAGCCCAAAGGGGGCATGGGCCGCTCTGTCCTCCTCACCCAGTGGTCCTCCTCCCGGACCACACGCCTTGGGACCCTCTCGTCCCAGCCAAATCGGGCCATAACTGCAAGACATAGCACAAAAATGGTCAGTATGCCAGAAATTCAATACATACAGTACAACAAATCATAAATATATGAAGCGTCAAAATGCAACTACAACAACTCAGAAGGAGGAGCTCACGGGCCGTACGCCCTCATCTCCGCCTCCGACGCACGACCCGTGGGGGGCATTTGTTGTACCCAGACTATTTCCCCAGCAAAATACCCAGAAATAGGGGTTCGGGAATTTCCTCGAACACCTTCAAGGCATGGGCTACCCGGCCCCTCCGACAACCCAGTGGGTCTGACCAACGGCCCTAGCACGTTAGCCGAGGTGCACGACGGCTCTAGTAATCGATCGGGACCACTCCCGACTCATAAGTCACGGACTTCCTACGCACTCTACACGGTCACCTCGGCCGCCTCGGGGACACTCCGAGTACAAGCCACCCCACGTGGCACTCAGTGAAAAGGCTGGGGGCCTACCCCGGAACACCTTCCCTCAACCCTCCAAGGTCAAAGGGAGACCCAAATAGGTCAACCACAAGCTCAGGAGGCCTGTAGTACGCGTGTACGGCTCACACACGTCCGTTCGGCATTCTGCCGAACACCTTGTGGGCGCACGTGTTTCAACCCTTCTAAACCAGCCCATGGGCCACCCCATGGTCCCAGTACACCTATTGGGCCCTACAACGACCTCCCAGTAAGCCGGGGCCACCCCCGACCCTCAGACACGTGGCAACATGCCACTCGACTTTAGCTCTCAGGCCAACCTGAGGCTACCCTGCCAACCCGCCGTACAACGTGGCACGTAGCATGAGGTAGGGCCCATCGGCCCAAGGTGCCTCCACCCAACCCCTACGGACTCCTACCCTTGGACCTTGGCCAAATCCGAGGCCCGTCGGCCACCTACGTGGCTCGTTCGGCAACCCAGGGGGTGTGTCGAGCATTCGCCCGAACACCTTGCGAGCGGCCACAACAACTCGAAGAACAATGGCTCCCATGGGCCATCTCAATCCCCCGAAACTTCATATCCCCCAAGGGATATCCCCAGATGACGAAGGAAGATCTCCGGGGCCATCCCTCGGGGTTACGGCTTTGCCCGGGGGCCCGTGCGCCCTAGGGCATGGCCGCGCCCCCGGGGAGAGCGAACTCCCCTGGGGGCCGCGCCCTCTCCTCAGCCCGGAGGTCCGACAGCCCTCCTGATAAGTGTGTATTTTTCTATCATAATTCATGTTATTTATAATTTTTATGAGCTTTAATAATAATAAATATGCACTTATCACACTTACTTTTAATTTAGAGTAAAATAGTTAATTTTCTAAAATTAAATAACTTTAATAAAGATATTTGCTTATTTATGCAAGCATTTAAAATGGAAAAAATAAGAAAATAAAGAAAATAAAATTATATGTTGAACTGGGCCAAAAGCCTAGGGAGTTGTTCAAAAAGAAAAGAAAAAATATAGAAAAAAAACAAATTGATTTGACATTTTTTAGGAATTTTTCTAAGCTATATATGATATATATATAAATATATATCAATATGTATATATAATATATATACATAATATATATATATATATAATATATATATATAATATATATATATATAACTATATAGTGTGTGTGTGAATATGTGCGTGTGCGTATGCAGGAAGAGAGGTCGGCGGGCGCACACGCCTCACGCAGCAGGAGGGCGGCGCACGCGGCCAGGCGGGCCGGCGCACGCGCGCAAGAAAGAGAGAGGGGGAGGCGTGGGTGCACAGCGCCCACGCGGCCGACACGCGGACGCGGGGCGGCGCACCGCGGGTGCGGTCAGCGGAGGAGGCGACGGCAGCGCACGCGAGGGCACGCGGACCCAGGTGAGAGAAAGAGAGAGAAAGGAAGAGGAAAAGAAGAGAAAAAAAGGTCAGAAAAATCAGAAAAAAATCAGAAAAATCAGAAAAGTGTGCTACACATGCTAGCACATAATTCCAAGTCAACAAGAGCAGCAATTGCCAACAAAAGAAGCAAGGAGTGTTCATATTAGAATGGGGTTATGTGAACCGTATAAAAGGTGCTTCAATTGAAATGAAAGGGGTTGTGAAGAAAGAGGTTAGCTAGGAGTTGTAAGCTATGGGTTGCTAAGATTTGTAAGTGTTCTTGAATTTCTTGCTTTGTGGTTTTGGTAGGAGAAGATTTTGAGAGCTTTGTATTTAAGTTTTGAAGTTTGTTGTTAGTTTGTATTGAATACTTTCATTGTACTCTTAGCCATTTTTGGCTCTTCATAGTCAATTTACAAGCTTGTGTGATTCTTATTTCAATTTATTATCTTCTACAACGTTGTTCATCTTTAAGTGTTCTTCAACTTCTCTTTCTATCATTTCTTCCAATTCCTTCTAGGTTGAAAGTTATTTCTAGTTTTCTTAAGTGATGTTCTACATGGTTACTATTTATCCGAGTTGATACCTCCTGCCATTTCTTCATTTTGGAGCCTTTCCAATCATATTTTTACTCTGAGTTCTTCATGAAAGTTGTTCCTAACTTGTAGATCTAAGTTTTCTTCTTCTACCACTTCTCCAAAGTCTTCTTATTTTATAAGTTGGAATTAATTTTTCACTGTTCTGATTTATGCCATATTACTGTTCACCCGAACTAATAGGTCTTGAATTTTTAAGTTTTTCACTGTCTTCCTTTCGTTTTCTATTTCTGTGTTCTTCATTAAAGTTCTTCATCTTTTCATTCTCTACAACTTTCATTTCTTACACTTCTTCTAATTGTGTCTGGTTTAAAAGTTATTTCTCTTCTTAGTTCACCTTAGTTTCATTATAATTGTCTATTTGTTCTTCTATCGATTCCACCATTCTAAATTACATCCCAATCTTTCCAAGGCGGTTTAAATTCAATTCTCTTGATTTTTAAATCTTAAAAACGCAAGGTTTTCAACTTTTAAATCTACTTCTCCCTGTGGATTCGACTCGGTCTCATCACTTAACTATTCTATTTATTTAATTTATGGGCCAGATATTGTAATTTGATAGTGGGGCGTATTAACGACGTGCGTTTTCCGCTCATCAATTTTGGCGCCATTGCCGGGGAGAGTTTGAATTTTAAGTTGATAACTTTGTGCTTTCTTTTGTATATATATTGGTGCTCACTCTTATTTTTGCAGAAAAATAAAAGGATCAACAAAAGCACAAAAAAATAGAAAATTTTGAAAATGTCAAAAAATGTTGTGTCTCCTCGAGGTAAGTCTTCTTTATCTTCTACTCTTGTTATATTTTATTTACCAAATAAAGAACGAGGGAATGCGATTAAGGTTAGTACTCTTACCCTCTTTCCATATATTTAGTTTCTCTATTTTTACTTTCAATATGTAATTTATTTTCATGCTTAGAAATGTTCTTAAAAAAATAAAAAAATAGAAGAAATAAAAAATATGGTGGATTAGCTCAGTTCACTAACAAAAAAAATAAAAAAACAAAAGCAAAAAAAAAGTATAACTTGGTCTCACTATCATCTTCGAAACTGGTGTCTAAGGCTAGAGGTCAACGGCAAACGCTATAAGCGGGAAAGTGGTTACTTAATTAGGACCTTGTGAAAGCAATGGGAGCCTCCCACTTCCACACCTGTTACCTGGCCGGTGGATAAGTTTGATGGTGAATCTAAGTTAGACTTTAATTGATAATTTGTTTGCATCAAAAAAAAAATCAACAAAAATAAAATCAACAAAAAATGGTGAGATCATAACTTTCATCTATGGATTGGACACACAACTTAGTTAGGTTTGACCAATTGGCTCATAAATTTGATCAATTTCTAGCCATGGATCAAGACCCCTTCATACCACCTAGTCACCATGATAATGATCACATATGGGATAACCCGGCCCATTATGTAGGTGGTTGCCCAAATCCACACTCATTTCTCACCCAAAACAACCCGACCTCTTATGACTGTCCATATTCGTGGTCGGCCCAAAATGAGATCCCGTCACCTATGATGGCCCAGTTTCCATCGTTTACCCAGGACCATGTTCCAAACACTCAGTTTGGGGGTCATGATCTATCTTTCCTCCCAGAGCAAGCCCAATATGATCAACAGTTTTTTCAGCCCGATTATGAATCACCTTCAGATCCTTATACCTTTAGCTGGAAAATCAACCAACAATCTCTTGGATGTACCAAGCAAGGCAAACCCAAATGTCTCCAGAACTCTCTACACCTTATTTTGACCCATGTCCAAACAACTTTAATTCTGGTTGGAGAGATCAACATGATTCTTCTTGGGAGTCTTATCAGGATCAAGGCCAAAGTCCTCAAGAACAAAATTTTCAAAATTGGGCCCCATCTCCAAATGATTCTTATGATCAACCCTATTATGGAGGGCAACCCATACACTCTCCACCACCTCATTCTCAGACTGAGTGCCCTTTAAATTACTATCCATCACAATCTGACTCTCAGCCTACTTATCTATCTCCTCCATACATAGATTTACATAAGGAGGAGATGTTTGATCAATTGACACGGCTCTTGCAGACTCAACAACAAGCCTTCCAGGAATAACTGTAAAACTTTGAGGCTTATGTAGGCCGGGTTGCTAAAAACATCGTGGAAATGGAAGTAGACCAAATATATAGCAACTCCACTACAAGTCTTGAGGGCCAACTTCCTCGATTTGATAACACTCAAAGTCCATATGATCAATCCATAATTCCCCAATCTAACACTCATATCACTTTTGATCTTAAGGGGATCATGGAAGAGCCTAATGAGGAGGACTTAAAGGAAGAGCAGCCTAAGATGCATACACCCAACTCCGTTTGTGAAGAGGATTATGATGAATCTACTGATTTTGAGTCGAGGGGAGAAGAAGAGGAAGAGGATTTTCCAGTCAATGATCAAATTCAACTACTTTCCCTTCCTAAATTTGATGAGTCCTCCTTTCAAGTGAATGACGAGGAAAATGTGAGTGCGGAGAAAGAATTAAGTGTGGCCATAGATCTATCTTCTTGGGTAATTGCGGAACTGGGTACTCCATTTGAAATTCACTCTAGCCGGGCATCTCCTGATTTAGGGGAGGATGTGAATCTTTTCCCCATCCCTAACCTTGGTGAATCCATAATCATTCCAAATATTCTACAACTCACCAACTAGTTAGATCCATTTGAGCCTTCTGAGAATTCTTGTGTTGAGGAGCGCACTGATTTCATTCCTAATCCTCCTTATCTTCTTGACACTGGCCATGTGGTAACTTCCTCAAAAATCTTTAACACCCTTATCCTCTCTCACCTAAACAATATGCAAGTACATCTTAAAAGTGAGGATGAAGGAGAAAAGTTGAGAGAAATTAAGATCCGCATTGATGTGTTTAATACTTATAAGGACCTTAAACATACAGAGGAATATTTTGTAATTGAAGATTTGATAATTCCTCCACCATTCTCTGACCGAGGGGGTCCATCCAAATTCCTAGACCCACCTTGGCATGATTCTAGCCCACATGCACATGCATATAATATTTTCCTCCAATGGTACAAGGGCTGGAATTTATTTGAGGATAAGATCATTTGGTGACTCATTCTGAATGCCACTAGTTGGTTAATGAGTTGCATTGCGTCTAGCTGACGACGTTAAACTAAGCGCTTCTTGGGAGGCAACCCAAACCTTTAATAGTTTCGTGTGATAATAAATAGCTTTTTGGGAGACAACCCAAATTTTTATTGTGGTTTTATGTTTATTTTGCAGGTTTGAATAAATGATAAGTTGGGGGGAGAGAGCTGATTGTTTACTTAGTTTCTCAGATTTTCAAAGCCAAGAGCCACCTCTCATTCCAGCAAGGATGCCCGTCGAAGTTCACTTCCATCAGGTTGTCTCGTTCCTTTCCACATTTCATGTCTACTTTGTTCTATTAATCCCTATTATTCATGTCATTGAGGACAATGTCATTTAAGTTGGGGGGACGGAAATCATATTATCCTATACAACCTTTTTTCGCCTACAATTTTTTTTCCTAAATCCAAAATAACACCCAATTGAGTTTTCTTGATTTATGCTCTCATGAAAAGCAATTCTGGAATGGAAAAGATTAGGGAGAAGGATGATGGAACATTTATCTAATCGAGCCATGGAAAACTGATCTAAGAATTTTTTTTAAAGTTCATGTGCACTTTAGAAAAAAAATCACCTTGCACGCTAATGAAACAAGTAGGACAAGCCTCCTACTATTTTGGATATAATATCTGATATTCTACACTTCTTGAAGAAGAGATCTTTTATTTATAAGGTTTCTGCCATGCGATCTATCAAAATTAGTGCAAAAGCACAATTGAAATTTTTTTTTTGAGAAACAACACCATGAAAAATGTTCCGATTCTGAGTAACCGGGCCTACTTCACCTAAGACGTGTTGAGGTTCGCGTAAAACAGTGAAGGGTAGTGCAGCATCATGTGTGTATATAAAAAAAAGAGAAAGAAAGATCCCAAAAGGGACAACGTAATAAGGCAGACAAAAAACTAATATGCTGAACGCTCTAATTAAGAAGTACAGAATTAAAAGGTATTTGTTCAGAATAGCAACTGGAGGACGCAATTGTCTCTACTGTAAATTTAGTATTACACATGCACAAGTGCTACTGAATTTTGATTAGAATTCTTGATCATGTACCTTAATTTCCTACATAAGGCTAGTATGTGATAATGATTCCAGATTCCTAATCTTTAGTTGACTCTATGAAAGATGATTTGGAAATGAGACATGGATATTTTAAACTTTTGTTAGTCCTTACATTTGGAGATTATTTGTATTGCTAAGGGACTAGCAATGAGTAAGTTGGGGGGTGTGATAAGTGTGTATTTTTCTATCATAATTCATGTTATTTATAATTTTTATGAGCTTTAATAATAATAAATATGCACTTATCACACTTTTAATTTAGAGTAAAATAGTTAATTTTCTGAAATTAAATAATTTTAATAAAGATATTTACTTTTTTATGCAAGCATTCAAAATGGAAAAAATAAGAAAATAAAGAAAATAAAATTATATGTTGAACTGGGCCAAAAGCCTAGGGAGTTGTTCAAAAAGAAAAGAAAAAAAATAGAAAAAAAATAAATTGATTTGACATTTTTTAGGAATTTTTCTAAGCTATATATGATATATATATATTTCAATATATATATATATATATATATATATATATATATAACTATATAGTGTGTGTGTGAATATGTGCATGTGCGTGTGCAGGAAGAGAGGTCGGCGGGCGCACAGGCGCACGCGCCTCACGCAGCAGGAGGGCGGCGCACGCGGCCAGGCGGGCCGGCGCACGCGCGCAAGAAAGAGAGAGGGGGAGGCGTGCGGGCACCGCGCCCATGCGGCCGACACGCGGCACGCGGACACGGGGCGGCGCACTGCGGGCGCGGTCGGCGGAGGAGGCGGCGGCGGGGCACGCGGGCGCACGCGGACCCAGGAGAGAGAAAGAGAGAGAAAGGAAGAGGAAAAGAAGAGAAAAAGGTCAGAAAAATCAGAAAAGTGTGCTACATATGCTAGCATACAATTCCAAGTCAACAAGAGCAGCAATTGTCAACAAAAGAAGCAAGGAGTGTTCATATTAGAATGGGGTTATGTGAACCCTATAAAAGGGGCTTCAATTGAAATGAAAGGGGTTGTGAAGAAAGATGTTAGCTAGGAGTTGTAAGCTATGGGTTGCTAAGATTTGTAAGTGTTCTTGAATTTCTTGCTTTGTGATTTTGGTAGAAGAAGATTTTGAGAGCTTTGTATTTAAGTTTTGAAGTTTGTTGTTAGTTTGTATTGAATACTTTCATTGTACTCTTAGTCATTTTTAGCTCTTCATAGTCAATTTACAAGCTTGTGTGATCCTTATTTCAATTTATTATCTTCTACAACGTTGTTTATCTTTAAGTGTTCTTCAACTTCTCTTTCTATCATTTCTTCCAATTCCTTCTAGGTTGAAATTTATTTCCAGTTTTCTTAAGTGCTGTTCTACGTGGTTACTATTCATCTGAGTTGATACCTCCTGCCATTTCTTCATTTTGGAGCCTTTCCAATCATATTATTACTATGGGTTCTTCATGAAAGTTGTTTCTAACTTGTAGCTCTAAGTTTTATTCTTCTACCACTTCTCCAAAGTTTCTTATTTTATGAGTTGGAATTAATTTTTCACTGTTCTGATTTATGCCATATTACTGTTCACCCGAACTAATAGGACTTGAATTTTTAAGTTTTTCACTATCTTCCTTTCGTTTTCTGTTTCTGTGTTCTTCATCAAAGTTCTTCATCTTGTCATTCTCTACAACTTTCATTTCTTACACTTCTTCTAATTGTGTCTGGTTTAAAAGTTATTTCTCTTCCTAGTTCACCTTAGTTTCATTATAATTGTCTATTTGTTCTTCTATCGATTCCACCATTCTAAATTACATCCCAATCTTTCCAAGGCGGTTTAAATTCAATTCTCTTGATTTTTAAATCTTAAAAACGCAAGGTTTTTAACTTTTAAATCTACTTCTCCCTGTGGATTCGACTCAGTCTCATCACTTAACTATTCTATTTATTTAATTTGTGGGCCGGATATTGTAATTTGATAGCGGAGCGTATTAACGACGTGCGTTTTCCGCTCATCACCTCCCCAGTCCCTGTTCGTGTAGATGCAGTCCGAGGTTCGTGTAAAGCTCGTTCATCGTACCCATACACGGAAGAATTCGCGAAGACGAAGTCCCGGGAATACGTGGAGTCGCACACGTCAATCCCTCGATCTACGCGCACAAGCAGCCAGTCAGCCAGTCCAAGCTCGTATCCTTTATCTTCTAGCGTCCAAACGAGTCAAAGTGGGGCCAAATTAACCAAAAAACCAGGTTTTATAGAAGGGGGGACCACTCCCTCTCTCTCCCTCTACCTGGTCCGCCCAAACCCCCCTTGGGGAGGGGTTTAGGCGGACCAGCTTGGGCCTCCAAGCTGGTCCGCCTAAACCCCGGAGGGGGGGGGTTTAGGCAGACCAGCCCGGACCCCCAGGCTGGTCCGCCTAAACCCTTGTATAAGAAAAAAAGATTTTTTTTTTTTTAAAAAAAAGGGGACCAACATGGTCCGCCTAAACCCCCCAAGGGAGGGGGTTTAGGCGGACCAGCTTGGACCCCCAAGCTGGTCCGCCTAAACCCCATCTCTTCCACTCACACACACACACACACGAAAAAACACATAAAAAATTCAAATAAAATAAAAATAAAAACACTATTTAGGGGGTTTACCTGGACCAAGTTGGACCCTCAACTTGGTCCGCCTAAACCCTACCCCTCACCCCTCCAAACTTCTATAAATTGCCACCCTTAACAACCAGCAAAAAAAAGGCATGCTTACAACGCGTGAAGGAAGGAAGCAACGCACGGACGAGCTAACTTCCCGGCCTAATTGTCGCACCCTCGGACTCCCGAGGCTTTCGGCAAGGGTCAGGAACACGAGAAGACAAGTGCGCACGCGATTGACTTGCTAGTCGGCTCACACACGCCGAGGGTATGTCTCACGTACTCCCCTCATGTGGTGTCTAGCCGTCTCATGCCAAGTCCATCCCCGCCTCGTGTAAGATGACCGTACCAACGGCGAATACGTCCGCGCCCCGGGTTCGCCCGTGTACGTCGACTTACGACACCTACCATGGTGACGAAAGGTACCGCGTAACGACCGTGTCGGTCCTCGACACAGATCCGCGTGCCCACCGTTCATCTTCCAGTCAACCGTCGGCCCCTCAGATTGATGAATCAAGTCTAGTCGGACCTCTGGCCTGGGAATTACAGTCCTAGGGCCGACCTTGACTCGCCAGCATGACAACAGTCGCTGTCCAAGACCCGGACTCGACCGCTTGCCTTGAGCCGCGTCCGACCTCCGCCAAGCGCCAGCCATGTCCGTTCTGACCACCAAGGCAGTCGGACCTACACCAACTCCTCTATAAAGAGTTCTAGTAAAGCACGCGGATACCCGCTTTGTCACGCAATGACCCGGGGGCCAACTTTTTTTTTTAATGGAAAGCCCTACCTAGGGACAGATGGAGGTACCATCTGGCCACTAGGGGGGTGAATTTTATTACTGAATAAGGGTAAAAGAATAATGATTACATCATGCGGATGCTGGGCATACCCAGCTTATCCAAACGCGCCTCTCCCTTTATAGTAGAGGGTAACTCATTGTAAGAATAAAAAATATTACACTTGGATGAGCAAGCTAAGGAGGCCAAGAGATCCGCAACTTTGTTCCCTTCTCTGTAAATATGGACAAACTTGTCATGCTGAGTAGTAGATCTCCATATCTCTCTGGCATGTGATACTATAGACCATGGACAGCGATATTCCTTCTTTATGACTTTAACAAGTACCTGTGAGTCACACTCAATGTAAGCTGGACAATCTGAAATTGTGTGGAGGTAATGGATGCCATCTTGTAGAGCTCTTGCCTCTGCTATAAGACTGTTAGACTTCCCATAAAAGTGGGAGAAAGCAAGCATGACATTCCCACAGTGATCCCTGATGACACCGCCTCCTCCAGAATTTTCATCGGTTTTGCAAGCACCATCAGTATTTAATTTTAGGAAAGGCCATGGGGGGCAGACCCGGGGGCCAACTCACGTGTCAGAAATGTCCCGCGGCTTACGCCCATTGTACTACGGCCTCCTCGGCCCATTTGTAAAGCCCATGTGGCTCATCGTAAAACCAGTGAAATACATATGCCCGTATTCGGGCCCCCAGCTTCCTACCCACACCACTCAACATCCGTGCCCGATACCCTAACTCCAGTGAACGCCCCTCAGTCTAACACGTACCCCTAGCTGCTGAATGCTCCCGGCCCTACACCCATGGCTTCAGACACATATACAAACTTTTCTTCAGCATGAAATGAAGGTATTCGGATTCAATCCGATGTAAATAAACACTGGTTGCTTGCGACCGATGGGGAAAGACGTCATGTACACAATTCTCGCAATCGCCTACGCACTCGCACCCATGGAACCCCTTCTCTCCACGTGTCGCCCGATTGCCTGAGCCCACGTGCCGCGCCCTGGTGGCGCTTCCCCAGTCAAACCTTGGTTCCATGAGTGATTGTCGAGAGATCGACTGGCACGCCCGCACCCTGTCCGGTTAACCCTTAGCCCGACATTCCTGTGCCATTCCGCCCCTATCGACTTTCCGTAGAAGGAGAGTGCCCGGTACCGCCGTGAGAGGCATGCAACCGTAAGGAGGATACCTGAGATACATCAAACTCCTGTATTTTCCTTCCCCGCTGTATTCCTTCCTTCACCCCGGTTAACCGTCATAAAAACCCACGCAACAACCCTGCAAACACGGTATACAACCCCAAACACACACGGAGACGGAGTCTCCAACACGATCCGACGACCGGATCACAAACACACACACACGCTATAACAAACGCAGCACCGGAGATACACGACTGTATACAAACGGTCACACACAATATTTCTAGTTCAAAAAATTAACATAGATATTCAAACATGCTCAACCCTAAACATAGATCATGAAACACATCAAGAACAACATAGAATGGATGTAGAAGAGATCCCCCTTTGGTTTCCAAAACCTGGTTGATGATGTTCTTTCAAAGAACGGTTGGAGAGAAGTCGGATGATGTTGATTTGAATGTCAACGCGTTCCTCTCTTCAATCCGCTTCACTTTCTCTTCATGCACGATCTCCAAATCCTCCTGGATGAAGATCAAATCCCCTTGGCTTGAGCTCTTTCTTTATTCCTTCCCTTTCTTCACCTACAAGATAGAAACAATGAACACATTAGGGTTCTCCTTTTTCAAATTCATAGCTCTCATATGACATATAGGAGACATCAAAAGACTGGTATAACCCTTCTAGAAACCTTCAATAGGACCCCCAATAGGTCTCCCACCAACCCAAGGGCAAAGGGGTAAGAGTTAAGCACAAATGGATTGAGTTTAGATGATTTTCGGATCCACGTTTTTGGGTTTCGCCGGTGCCGGTCGACTTACACGGGGTGGGCGATCGACCTAAAATTTACAGACTAAAAATAGCCCTCTCTAGGGATTTCGATCGACCGAAACCCCAGGGGCGGTCGACCGAAATCTGGGAAATTCCCAGATTTGCAACAGTCAACCCCTTAACCCCATCAGCAATCCGTTCAAGTCTGTGGCATCAAACTCCTTTGACCTTGGAGGGTTTATACTCAGGATCTAACATGCAAAAACCATAGAAAAATGATTAGAACTTTAGCTCAATAATCCATATGATAAATGCATGAAGTACATATATGAAAGCCCATGAACTAGGTGGATATGGACACTTTGAAATTGAAACACAAATGTTCTAAGCTAAAGATCAAGAGATATTTCTATGCATGTGAATAGAGTATGAGTACCATGTAACCATGAAGAAAGTGCAAAAGGCACATACATTAAAATCCATGTTCAAGATGCATAAAAACTCGTTTGAAAACATGTTCATCCACATCAAGAAATCAAGTTCATATAGTAATGTAATTGTCCAATATGAGTGCATCATGTAACCAAGCTCCATAAATAGTATACATGGAATGCATTCATGAAACAATGCAAATGACATATTGAACCTTCATTTGCAAACCACATTCAAACCAAAAGGCATCATGTTGAAAATGCATGATTTACATTCTCAAACTAACAACATGTATGCTACTCAATTTCACACAATTAAATATTGGAATGAGAAGCCTTGCATTCAAGCAAAATCTATTAGGCTATCAAGCCATGCAACCATTTCAATGAATGGGCATCTTTCAAACCGGTTTCTACCAAGGCTTATGTGAAATTGTTAAGCACATTGTGAACCTCAAAACCCATGAACGAAGTGCATTACTTTGAGAAGACAGAAATCTTACCAATGGTTCTTAACAAGTTAGACATGACATCTCCACCTATTTTAGATTGTAGATAGCAAGGTGCTTATCCACACATTTATTTTACCTTCCAAGCGACCATCATGAGGTTTGATTCTACAATTCCAAATAGTCAAAGTTAATACATCATGAGTTGCACAAAAGACTTTGTACATTCAAAAAGGCTATGAAACCTCTTTGTAAAACTAACAATTTCAACCAAGGATCAAGACCATATAGCCACGCATTTAACCAACATGTTTACCAAAAGCTTCTTGAACTGAATCGTATGAATCATTATAAACGCATGAAGGCACGTTGACATCAGGAACATATGCAAACAAACATAAAGTTTAGTTATCATAAAAAAAATATGCAAGGCATACAACACTCCCCAGTACGACGACATTCGCCTTTCGAGGCCCGGACCCGACCGCTCATTTTTGAGCCGCGTCCAACCTCCGTCAGGCGCCAGCCCACGATCGCCCCTGCCACCTAGGCAGTCGGGCCTGTCTCAATCTCCTCGTGGATAGCATTTATAAAACACGCAGATATCTGCCTTATTACGCATTGACCCGGGGACCGACCCACACGTCGAAATTGTCCCGCGGCTTGCGCCCGTTGTACTTTGGCCTCCTTGGCCCATTTGTAAAGCCCGTATGGCCCTCATATAGCATCAAACCAGTTGAATACAAGCGCCCGTATGCGGACCCCAGTTTTCTACCTACACCACTTGGCACGTGTGCCTAATACCCCTGATCCCAGCAAGCACCTCACAATCGAAAGCATACCCATCGCTACGGAATGCTCCTAGCCCTCTATCCCTGGCTTCAGACACCTACATACTTTTCTTCAACATAGAACAAAGGTGTTCGGATTCAATCTGATGTAAATAAACACCGATCGCTTGCAGTCGGTAGGGAAAGACGTCCAGTACACGATTCCCACAATCGCCTACGCACTCACACCCGTGGAACCCCTTCTATCCACGTGTCGCCCGATCTCAAGCCCACGTGCCGCATCCTGGCGATGCTTCCCCGGTCAACCCTTGGTTCCATAGGTGATTGTCAAAAAATTGACTGGCACGCCCACACCCTGCCCAGCCAACCTACGCCCCGATACTTCCATGCCATTCGACCCTTTTTGACTTTCTGTAAAAGGACAGTGCCCGGTACCGCCGTGAGAGGCCTACGGCTGCAAGGGAGAATACCCGAGATACATCAAACTCCCCTATTATCCTTCCCCATTGTATTCCTTCCTTCACCCTGGTCATCAGCATAAAAACCCATGCAACAGGGGTGTTACTCAGCCATTTTGGGCCCAATTGTTTGGTCTCCCCCTTCATCGACTCCTGATCTTCCCTGGTTCGGTTATGCTCAGGCACTTCCCGCTCGACGGTTGCTCGGACTTCCGAGCCAAGAGGTAGCCTAGGAAGTATCGGTCTGAAAGACTTTGGACTTTTTAGATAAGTAGGCCCATTATTGGGGCTGTCTCTCGGAGAGCTCGGCCTATTTGGGATGGGTTGGACCTGGTTGGGCCGCTCTCACTCATGTGTTTATTGGGCCCATAATTTGCCCCTCTCCATGTCCTTCACCCTCAGCAACCTGCTAGGCCTCTAGCCGAAGCCTCGGCACTACCAGTTGGGCACAATGGTGCCAACGTCTCAGCAACAGTTGCCCGAACCCCGACATCAGTAGGGTTCGGCACGCCCCCAGTTGAAGCTCATCCGCGAGCGTCAAATACGCCAGTGGCAGAAAATCTTATGGCACAGCGCCAGATGATTGAGCGGATTGTTGAGACAAAGCTCAGCCAGTATGGGGAAGGGGTTGCCACTATAGACCTTTACAGTGTACCCTACCCACTCCATCACAAGTTGAAAAAGCTTCCTCCGGAGTACGCCAAGCCCCCGAAGCTGTAAAAGTTCGACGGGCAAGGATCTCCGCATGAGCACTTGACCTATTACGTTACGGCCATGGGCTAGCTAGCGTTGGATGAGTCATATCTCCTCCGGTACTTCACCACTTCACTTACGGGAATGACCTTTCAGTGGTATTCTTTCATGAAGCCCAACTCAGTGATCGACTGGGCAGATCTCCAGAAGAAATTCCTCGACCGTTTCCAGATGGCTGAGCGTAAGATCTCCTTGGCCAAGCTCTATTCTCTCCGACAGAAGAGGGGTGAGAGCGCCCTCGACTTCACCAAGAAATGGCAAGGCCTCGGCATGAGGTGTATCAATCCACCAGTCTAAGAGGACGCTGTTGACACCCGTTTTAGCCCACAAGTCGCGTTATTTCTCTTATTCATTATTTTTGATGTCCCGAATTACCCATTATTTTGAAGCCTTCCTTGGATAGATTTCGAGCCTATTTTTACTGTTCCATATCCTTTGAGTCTTGGAGATCATGATTTCCTAGAGCCCTGGAGCTTATCTTATCAACTTGTGGCTTCCAAGTCGACTTTCGACTCATTTAGGCCGGCTTCCCTCAAGTAATCGGCTCTCTTTCACTGCGCAGTCCTGAAAGTGGTTATTTTTCATCATCTTCTGATCTTCTATTGAAAATGTGCTCTTCATCAAAGTTGTTCTTCTTTCAAAGATCTACAACCTCTTCTTCTACGCGATTGGCCAGTTCTCCACCGATTTCAAGTTATCTATTCCTTTATGGCGTGTTATGCTGTTCGCCTACGTCCTAGAATTCTTGCTCCCTGTTCTAACCATATTTTCTCCCTCCTTTGATCATCTGCTCATCTTTCTCTCTTCATGAAAGTTGTTCCTCTTTCAGTTATCTACAAGTTCTTCTTCTACCACTTTCGCTAGTTCTGCCATGTTTGAGAGATACGCTTCAATTTCTGAAGTCGCATGCAGTCTATCGAGAATCTTCCTCCATCGGTGTGCAGGTCTATTATTAGACCGTTACAACCATGTTAAGGTCTATTATTGGACCGTCATAGCCCATGTAGTGGTCTATTATTAGACCGTCAGAGCACATGTGACGGTCCTACGATAGACCGTCACACCCAAACTTGTCTGAAATCACCCCGTTCGACCCCTAGAGCGTGGCGGTCCCACCCTAGGCCACTAGAGACTCTGACGGTCTTATGATAGACCATTACACAAACCGAGAGTCCAATTCGTGCTGGACTCTGCTCCATTTCTATGCACCGTGGCCCCATTGTAGAGCCCATAACTTCTTGAATTCTACTCTGAATGGAGCACCGTTTGTTCCTATGGTTTCTCCTTTATATTATCTTTAATTTGGTCCATAGATCTCAGATTTTCATTTGCTATCTTGCTCAGAAACAGGGATGAAAGTTGGGGGTTTTTACGTCTTAGTTCAACACAAACTCTACAGATTAAGCTCCAAGGCTCCCTTCTAGAAGCCATATCTTCTATATCCTTCCACCAAATTGAGTCCCACTTGTTCCTACCTCTTATCCTTTGTATTATCTCGAGATTGATCCGTAGAACAGGAATTTTGGTAGACTCTATCCTCTAAAATCTTGGAAGAACTTTCTAGATTTTCTGTAACCTCTATAAAAACTGCCCAGTTTGCAGTTGCAAAAGAGGGCTCTTTCCGGACGTGGGGCGAAGCCATGCTGCAACTCTAACTCACAACTTTGACCTCGGCTTGAAGTGAGAAGTATTAGCTTTCAATTACATCCTTCTGGGCTTAATTTGGTTGTCTATACTCTTAGTTCTAGTCTCCTCAAAATCATAAATCATCATAAAACACTGCATTTTCTGCTCCACATGCACTTTTGCACGTTTTGCATCATCGTTTTCTCTCTATTCTCTCAATCAAATCTCATGATTTCAACTCTCATGTATGCACAATACACACACCTATCTTTTCTACCATTCCACAGGGGTTAAAAACCTCCCCCCGGTGAGTTTGCCCTCATTTTTTTTACCCCTATTTTATCACTTTGGATAGATTTCTACACTTCATCTTCTAATGGGTTTTTTGTCCTTGTTTTGGCTTTATTTTGCAGGAGAGCATGATATGAACGTGAGGCCCTCTTCATCTAGCCGACTGGAAGGAGAGGAGGTTGATCCCACACCGTTCCCCGCGTCCCGTTCTGAAGCGCGATCAAGTCTTCATCCCTTTCCAAGGTACACGGCGCTGTTGCACTCCTTTCTTCATCCTTGTGGTGTTGTTAACCCTTGGTGGCGATCACGGTCAGTTCTTCTATCTCTCATCGCCCTTTGTTCATCATCTTCCATGCCTTTCATGCTATTATGTTATTAGCATAGTTCGGGGCGGGGTAAAGGAAAGAGAGATAAAATTATCAACAACCTTGTTTTTTGGCGATCACGGTAGGACATAAATGCCCATCACGTTTGTTTTAATCCTCTTTTATGAGTTGGGTGTGTGGATGTGCTTGTTTAGGTGATATTTTATCCATTCTTCCACTATTTTAGGCGTTTTAAAAGCTCTGGTAGTGTGGCGGTCCTATAGTAGACCGCCATAGGGCAAGAAACGATCATTTGTTAGACCGTTACAGATTCTGGCAGTCCTACGCACGTGCTCACAGGGCCATATTCGCCGAAGCATAACTTTTACTCCCGAGGTTGGATTGCGCTGATTCTTGTTCTGTTGGATGGCCATTTGTATTGTCTTTCCATCCATTTATCATTTTCATCATTTGGTTAACATTTGCATATTCTAATATTGTCCAACTTTTTAAGTTTTCTGCACAAGTTCTATAAGCAGGCTCAGGGACAGGTTCACAGGTACATCTTTGCTAAGTGATTTGACTACTTTTTCGACGTCGGATTGCACTGATTATTGTTCCATTGGATAGTCCCTTATATTATCTTTCCATCCATACCTTATTTACATCATTTGGATCTCATTTGCTTTGTTAAAAATTGTTATCATTTTGGCATTTTGTCTATAAAATCTGCATGTGCGCACAGGTTCATGGGGGCAACTTTCTTAGACAATTTAATTAACCTCCCGAGGTCGGATTGCTCTGTTCTTGGGCCTGTTGCGTAGCCCTTTGTATTGTCTTTCTATCCATATATTGTTTGCATCATTTGAGTCACATTTGCATAGTCAAATCTTGTCTCCATTTTTGCATTTTATGCATAAAATTTGCATGCTGGTTCAGGGGCAGACACAAAGGTATGCCGCTCATTCATGGTTTTTCACATCTTTTAGTGCCTGATTGTGCCCATTTTTGGTCTTACATTCTTGTCCTTCATATTGTCTTGGATTTCCCACTTTGTTTGCACCCATATCATTCTGTTTGCATAGCTTAATATTGTCTTGATTTCCTAGTTTTAGGCTAGAAATTGCATGCAGTCCGGTGCACATAGGATCATCCATATTTGCATATTGTAGTTGCATTCCCCCTTGGTAAGTGATCCTCTTGCTCTCATATTCCTTGGGCTCGACTAGGTGATCTTATCTGGGACCTCCGTAAGTCTCCGCGAGCCGTGGATTCCCACACAGACGCCGGGCTGGTTGTACCTTTCCACCTCTTAGGCTTGCATTTACATACGTGTGAGGGAGTTAACCTTAGTCAACACAAAGTTTGGACCTTATTCCCATAGGATTCCTATCTTGAAGGAATTTTTTCGAATTCAAATCATTAAAAGGTCTATTAAAACTCCTAAAATATTTTCCATCATTTTAACTTGGTTGACTTAGGTGAAAACTCTTACATTGCACTGATTGTGTTGTTTGGGCTTGTCCAGGCCCGTTAGTGGTGTTTTATGTTGCATTTTAATCATCATCCACATATTTTGTCGTTGTTAGGTCCACTTAAGTTAGTCCATTTTGTGTGTCCATTGTCTAGTCTATTCTCCCTTGGTCCTTGCATTAGTGGGTCAGTTCTCTTCTTGTTCTTAAGCCCAATAAGCCCATTACCTCCCTCTTTGTATTAAGTCTCCATTTGCCCTCATGGAGCATCATTCCAACCCCTTCTATCATTCTTCTTCCCAATTTTCTTCCTATTCCCGCGTGGACTCCTCTTCCCACGCAGGCCCATCTTCCCGTGGTCCTTCTGACCTATCTAAAGAACAGGTTAATCTCATGGCCAATCTTTCAAGCATTGTTCGCCAAATGGACCCGGCCCAGGCCCAACGCCTTATCGCAAGTCACTTCCATGGGCCTTCTCATCTCAATGGGCCTTCTTCTCACACTAATGGGTCATCTTCCCTTTATGGGCCCTCTCCTCTCAACAGACCCTATCCTTCTAGTGGGCCCTATTCTTCTAATGAGCCTCATACTTCTACTGGGCCTCATTCTTTTAATGGGCCTCCTCATTCTTCTCCTCCTTATGCTGCTGGCCCAATGGATCCTTACGCTCATTTTTCTTCTAGGCCTGTACATCCTTCCACTCCTGGATTGGACCCTTCTTCTTCTCAGCCTGGATCCTCTCATCCGGCTCAATATCATCATTCTGGTCCAAATTCGCAACCTCTTGCTCAAGTTGGCACATTTTCCTTTCGATCTCTCCCTACCCCAGAAATGATTGCTCAAGCCCAACACCAGCTTGATGAACTCCAACGTCGGATCGATCCCAAGTCCTCCTTAAGTGTTCCATTCACATTTCAAGATCTTCGACTCCCGCCATCTTCACAAATTCCTGCATATCGTCGCTATGATGGAGTCGGTGACCCCTACATGCACTTGAAGAAGTTCCTCTATGAGTTGGCCTAGTTTCGACACGACCAACACTTAATGGCCTATCTATTTGGTCTATCTTTGGAAGGCCCGGCTCGGGATTGGTTCTTTTCTCTTCCGAAAGAGTAGATTGTCAATTTTCAGATGGTTCAAGAGAAGTTTATTCAGAAGTATCAGGACCAGGTTGAGCCCAGATATTCTATGGTGGATCTGGCCCATGAGATAATGAAGCCCGAAGAGGATTTTTGCACCTTCGTCTACCGCTGGCGTCGCCTTGCCGCGTAAGTCCCGGGACACATTCCAGAGCAAGAACAAATCACGATGGTTATATCCAATGCGACGCCCGAGTATCATTTTATCTTAGCCCTCAATGATATTACCTCCTGGCAACAACATTATAGCCGAACCCGCTTCATCCGCCAACAACTCCAAGATTCCCTTGACCCTGAGTCTTTTTCACCTTCCACATCTTCACACACCCTGCCATCTATATCTACCTCTACCTCCATATATCAACCTTCACCCTCTACAAGCCAACCATATGCTTCCATGAGTCAGCCTTACGCCACATCACCCTCCGTATATCAAGCCTCTGCATATCCCTCCATGAGTCAGCCTTCCGCATCCACATACCCATCTCCATCTCCACCTCCAGTCACGGGAATTCCACACCCCGAGCAGGTGGATGCCGTCTACATACCTTCCCACTCCACTCCGCATATGCCACTACCTAATCCTTCCCTTAGCCATGTGCCATTGCCTATGCAACCCCCACAACCATCTTCATACCATATCCCTCGGCATTTGCCTTACCTGAAGCAGGCTCCTCACCCTCCGTTGCCGGAGTGTTTTACAGATATTATTAGGGCTTTGATGGCCACTCACGCGTTGTCGCTCCCTCCAGTTGTGCCTTGCCGACCGGCGACCGAGAATATGCTTCAATTCTGTGATTATCACCGCCAGCAAGGGCATTTGGTTGAGAATTGTCCCAAGTTCTGGGATTATATTTATGACCTGGAAGATCAGAAAAGGATCAATTGGGCCGCCATTCACAAAGTCATTCTACATCTCCGCAGCAAGCAGCAGCAACAGCAGGCACCGCCCAAGCAGCCGTCTCCATCCCTACAAGGTCAGGGGCACCCCTGTGGTTCTTTATCTAGCGATGCACCCGCTCCATCACCTGCTCCATCATCTACCCCATTACATTCGCCATCTCCTACCCCATCGACGCAACCTCCACAAATTCAAGCCTCTACTCGGGCCAGTGCCTTCCCTTCTTCTCCCGCCGCCACTTCCACTACTACTACTCCCAACACCGCCCGACGCATTGTGTCGATAGGTAGATGGTGGCGCCGCGACCCTCACCTTTATCACCATCCTCTCCATATCCACCCCCATCGCCTCCATCACCATCATCTCCAACTCCACCATCATTGCCTCCATCATCTACATCTCCACCCCCTTTGCCATCTCCTTCACCATCGTGGCCCGAGCCTGAGCAAGCTATACTCCCACCTTCACCTTTGCCTCCACCTTTACCTTCACCTGAGCTTATCATCGCCACATCCCCTATGCCTTTACTTCACATTGCCACCTCCATTGAAAACTCCACGCCGTTACAACCTATCACCTCTAGTTCTCCATCCACTTCCACCCCATGGAGCGGGTGTGCATTACCATTGGTGCCCCTTGGGTCTGGTCTCCAGGGAGACGATGAGCCGAGTCATGATGATTCTATGTTGGCTTTGCATTTCAAGATTCAAGATTACATTTTCCGCATGCCTATCTGAGTCCTGATCTCTGGCTATTTTGGGGCCAATGAGCCTATGTTTCAAGGAGCAGTTGCTAAGAAGAGTTCCCTTGCACTAATGCCAGTTTCTTCATAAGCGAGGCTGGTGACAATCTCATTGCTCACAGGTGGGTTTATTGTTAATGCTGTTATTACTTCTCGCTCTATTGCTGTTCAGTTCACTGGCCAGGAAGGGTTCTCTACCCAGATTGTGCTAACTCGTACGGCTGCCAAGAGCCTGATGAATTCCATGTTCAAGGGGCAATTGGTTGTATTTTCAGGATTGCCAAAAGACATTCTGCACATCCTATGCAGTCTCTCTCAGTTTATTAGTGAGTCGGCCATGTCAACGCCGTGCATTACTCTCCCTCCATTTCGTCATGCTCTTCTAGTAAGGGAGTTATGCTCCAAGCTTGATTGTCGAGTGGAGATGCCGAATCTCATGTTGCTTGTGATATTCATCCTTCTAAGGAGTCACTTGCTCAAGAATGTCTGCATATTGCTAGCACCGAGTGTCTAGGGGCAACCGCCCCGATGAAGTTGCATGTTCACAGTCGGGCCAGGCCATCTGCCAGGTGGGCCCGTTATTTGAGAAGGTATTATAGATTAATAAGCTCGAAGCTCCAAGCCCGCACCAGGCGGGTCCAATTTCAAGAGATTTCTGCCAAGAAGAGGCGGCGATGCAAACTCAATTGCCGTCGGTTGTGCATTCAGTGGTCCAGTTCTTCTTCTTCTCCTTTCTATTCATCGTTTCTTCTGCTCAGGTCCCACCCTTGGGTGGTGTATCTTCCCTCTTCAGATCCATCTTTTATGATCTTCTCCTCTCTTCTGGGGTTCGCAAGCCCCTATTCTTCCTCTTCTCTTCTTCATCTGGAGTCTCCAGATTATCCCTCCTCTCACGATTCTAGGCCTCGCCCTAGGCCTATGTTATCCTTCCATCCTGATCTCGGGACTTCCCCCGATTCTTCTTCCCTGGGACTTTCGGGTGTTGCTTTTGATTCTTCCCTGACTTTGTTGGGTGATTACAATTCTCCTTCTCTGACCCTACTAGATGACTACTACTCTCCTTCTCCGCCCATGTCGGATGATTATTCTCCTTCTTCCTCATCTTCACAGCAATCCTCTCGCTGTCTTTCTACTCTCTCCTCTTCACCCTTTTGGGGTCTTCGCCCTTTCTCTTGCTATTTTCGGGGCTTTAGTCCGCCTTGATCTCAGCTGACCTGGTTTCTTCTATATTCGGTTCCTTGTTATCAGGGCCTCGATGCCTTAACGAGAGAGTTCTAGCCCTCGTCTCTCTTCCTTTTTATCCTTCTTCGTCCAGTGTCGTGTCTGCCGCTCCTCCGTGTAGAGGAATCATCAACTCCTTTGCCATCCTTTCCCTCTCACTCTTGTCAAGCAAGGAATACAAAGCTCGTGCTACTCAATCCTCGTTCGCTTCATTATGTTATTTTTTACGCTATGGATATGCAAAGGTATATTTATTTTGTGCAAAGAACATGCTACTATGGTTATTGATTACGTTTCTACAATGCGCACGCTTATAATAATGCTGGTTCCTCACATGGTTAAGTGGCTTTTAGAAATTTGCTTGGTTAAGCTCAGTCAAAATGAGTTTACTTCTGCAACATCCTTAGGCCGATGATAGCTCCGTGCTGGGAATCTAGTTCATTCCCCGATCGTTGAGGGTGACCTTTGAGTATGGGTTTACACACTACACCGCGAGCCATAGCCGATCTCTCTGAGTAATACCGTTGCTGCTTTGGCCATACTTTGGGTATGCAGAAAGGCCTTTTTCTTTTCTCTACTCGGCCAAGTGTAGGGGCAAGAGATTGATGGATGAGATGACCAACCTAGGCGCTCCCTAATACGGGAGATGTTTCAAATAGGGGCAGTCTTGACCCTAAAAAAAGTGAGCTTTCATGCAATATCTAGCCAATAAGGGCTCTCAAAATCAATGATGAATCAAAAAGATGATTATGAAATCAAAGGCATGGCAAGAGTGGCATTATAGTTCTCCGCGAGACGTCATGAGCCTGGTCGCATGCGTGCCAGATAAATATGGGTCTCAAAATCAAAGACACAAAGCCTCGGCGCAACAGACCTATTTTTTGAGGGGTAGTGCCCTGGAAGGAAGTCGAGTCTGGATATCCCCCATCCTACATAAAACTTGTCTCCAATTTTCTTCTGCTTCTCCCTCTTAGGCTGGGTTTAATCCCGGGTATGGCCTTAGTAGGGGCACCATTCTTTAGAGGTGATTGGTTATGGTAAGCCACCCTCACGTGCACGTCCTGCTTAAAGGAAGCCTTTAATGAGAGGGGTAGGAGCGACGATCCCTGGCCAATAGTTCGAGCCCGTCTTTGGGTGCTGCAGATTACTTTGTCAAAATCTAAAAAAATGAAATATTGTCAAAAAATCTAAAAAAATAAAATATTGTTCAAAATCCAAAAAATGAAATATTGTTTAAAATCCAAAAAATGAGATATTATAAAAAATCCAAAAAAATGAGATATTGTCAAAAAAATGAGATATTGTTCAAAAAAACAAAAAAATTAAATATTTCAAAATCCAAAAAAACTAGAAAAATTAGAAAATCTAAAAATATTTATCTTTTATATTTTATTTTGAAAACAGATACGTAATCCGTTTGCTCAGTGTGCAGGTGCTTAAAGTTTCCTTGCCTTATCTCTCGTTTTACCTCTTGTTCACGACTTCTGATCTGTTCTCTCTTCTTCAATCTTATCTCTCGATCTATTCTGAAGCTTTAGTCCTTCTCAACTTTCGCCTTATTTGATCATATCTTTATGAGAGGGCTCTTTGTCTCACAATTATGAACCCGGCGGTTCTGCTTTGTCTGATCTTTGACTTGATTGAAGAGCATATCTGTCATGTCTCGTGTTGTCATCCCGCATATGTTGTCTCATCTCATGTTGTCATCCCACATGTGTTATCCCACGTGTTCTTTTCCCAACCGTGTGTTGTCCCACTGTATTCTTGTCTTGTCCCACCATGTTTGTCATACATACATGTTGTTGGTTTGTGTCTTGCATGTGTTGTTGGTTCGTCCGTTGATATGTTATGTTGAGCTGTCTTTTTCGTTCATTTGTTCGTTACATTATGTTCATCTTTATGTTATGTTCATGTTGTTGGTTGTCTTATTTGAAAATCTCATAAAAATCGGAAAATCCAAAAAAATGCCGTTTCGCATGCACAGGTAAGTCAGGTATGGCTCTCTATCCCTCCTCATTGTTGCATTACTATATGGTATCTATCTTATTATAGCCTCTCAAGGACCGGCTAGTTACCCGTGTGTTCTGGGATCTGATGTTCCCCTTTAACAAAAATGATGATGATCTAGGAGCATACGGTTTATCGTTGGATAAGCCGCTCAATTGAATCGGGTGGGGGACGATGGACTCTGTCTCGCACGCCGTGGTTGCGGAAGACTCTTGACCCCGTCTTGGCTTGGTCTAGCAATATTATCCTTGAGTACTTTCTATTTTATACTTTCCTTGCATTCATTTGAATGATTTATTTATTTTAGCCCAACATACATCATGTCATTTTTTGAGCATTCACGCCTCGTGATTCGTTCAAGGTTTCTCCTCAGCAATGGTTGATTGCACTTCAGCTCTCTTGGGTAAGAGATTTCTCATTCCACTCTGAATTTGAACGATTTCTCCGATCTTGTCCGCTTGGTCTGATTGGCCAGCGTGATTCCTGTCTGGATTTTATCTCAAGTTTTCTTTCTCCTTTTCCAGCTCTTACGCTGTGTTCTTTCTGATCCCCTCATTGTCCGTGGATTGTGTCCCCGATGAGGTTGGTCGTGTTTCCTTTTCCTTCCTTAATTTAGTTATCCAGACATGTCTCATTCTTGTCAACCATTCCGGGTGGTTAGTTCGGTGTTTTTGGGAAAATTCCTGTCGCTTGATGGTTATAACGGGTGTCATTTACCTTGATGCCCGCTTATCAGTTCTCTCCGCTTCATCTCCATTTCTCGTCGCTGTCGCTTTTGCTCCATCTCTTTTCCATTCCATCTCCGCGTCACTTCCGCTCGTTCCCTTGCAAAGCGGACATCAAGGAGGGGCATCTGTTGACACCCGTTTTAGCCCACAAGTCGTGTTATTTCTCTTATTCATTATTTTTGATGTCCCAAATTATCCATTATTTTGGAGCCTTCCTTGGATGGATTTCAAGCCCATTTTTACTGTTCCATATCCTTTGAGTCTTGGAGATCATGATTTCCTAGAGCCCTGGAGTTTATCTTATCAACTTCTGACTTCCAAGTCGACTTTCGGCCCATTTAGGCCGGCTTCCCTCTAATAATCGGCTCTCTTTCGCTGTGCAGTCCTGAAAGTGGTCCTTTTTCATCACCTTCTCATCTTCTATTGAAAATGTGCTCTTCATCAAAGTTGTTCTACTTTCAAAGATATACAACTTCTTCTTCTACGCTATTGGCCAGTTCTCCACCGATTTCAAGTTATTTGTTCTTTTATGGCGTGCTGCGCTGTTCACCTACGTCCTAGAATTCTTGCTCTCTGTTCTAGCCACATTTTCTTCCTCATCTAATCATCTTCTCATCTTGCTCTTTTCATGAAAGTTGTTCCTCTTTCCGTTATCTACAATTTCTACTTCTACCACTTTCGCTAGTTCTGCCCCGTTTGATAGATACGCTTCAATTTCTGAAGTCACGCGCAATCTACCTAGAATTTTCCTCCATCGGTGTGAAGGTCTATTATTAGATCGTTACAGTCATGTGAAGGTCTATTATTAGACCATCACAGCCCATGTAGTGGTCTATTATTAGACCGTCAGAGCACATGTGACGGTCCTACGATAGACCGTCACACCCAAACTTGTCTGAAATCACCCCGTTCAACCCCTAGAGCGTGGCGGTCCCACCCTAGGCCGCTAGAGACTCTGACGGTCTTACGATAGACCGTTACAAAAACCGAGAGTCCAATTCGTGCTGGACTCTGCTCCATTTCTATGCGCCGTTGCCCCCTTGCAGAGCCCATAACTTCTTGAATTATACTCCAAATTGAGCGTCGTTTGTTCCTATGATTTCTTTTTTATATTATCTTTAATTTGGTCTATAGACCTCATATTTTCATTGGCTATCTTGCTCAGAAACGGGTATGAAAGTTGGGGGTTTATGCGTCCTAGTTCAACACAAACTCTGCAGATTAAGCTCTGAGGCTCCCTTCTAGAAGCCATATCTTCTATATCCTTCCACCAAATTGAGTCCCACTTGTTCCTACATCTTATCCTTTGTATTATCTCGAGATTGATCCGTAGAACACGAATTTTGGTGGACTACTTTCTGGATTTTCTGCAACCTCTATAAAAACTGCCCAGTTCGTAGTTGCAAAAGAGGGCTCTTTCCGGACGTGGGGCGAAGCCATGCTGCAACTCTAACTCACAACTTCGACCCCGGCTTGAAGAGGGAAGTATTAGCTTTCAATTGCATCCTTCTGGGCTTAATTTGGTTGTCTTTATTCTTAGTTCTAGTCTCCTCAAAATCACAAATCATCACAAAACCCTGCATTTTCTGCTACACATGCACTTTTGCACGTTTTACATCATCATTTTCTCTCTATTCTCTCAATTAAATCTTGTGATTTCAAATCTCATGCATGCATAATACACACACCTATCTTTTCTACCCTTCCATATGGGTTATAAACCTCCCCCCGGTGAGTTTGCCCTCATTTTTTTACCCCTATTTTATCACTTTGGGCAGATTTCTACACTTCATGTTCTAATGGGTTTTTTGTCCTTATTTTGGCTTTGTTTTGCAGGAGAGCATGATATGAACATGAGACCCTCTTCATCTAGTCGGCTGGAAGGAGAGGAGGTCGATCCCACACCGTTCCCCGCGTCCCGTTCTTAAGCGCGATCAAGTCTTCATCCCTTTTCCAAGGTACACGGCGCCGCTGCACTCCTTTCTTCATCCTTGTGGCGTTGTTAAGTCTTGGTGGCGATCACGGTCAATTCTTCTATCTCTCATCGCCCTTTGTTCATCATCTTCCATGCCTTTCATGCTATTATGTTATTAGCATAGTTAGGGGCGGGGTAAAGGAAAGAGAGATAAAATTATCAACATACGTCATCACCATATGCCGCAGAGGCTTGGCCGTCGAGGTCAGCGAAAGGCTCCTCGGCACCAATACAAAAGGCTTCGACCAGATCAACTCGGCAGTCGCCGAAATAGAGATGTTCTTCACCGATAACCCGAGCTATACTTCAGCCAAGGGTAAGCAGACGCGAGAACACTAGCCCGGTAAAGAGGTGAACATCATCAAGTTCACCTCCACCACCAAAGCTAGCAAGGAGGGCGAGCCAAGCGCTTCTCACAAGAAGCCAGCAGAAAATCCGGTTGTCCCTTCCTTTTCAGAGCATATGAAGACACCCTTCTCCTTCAAAAAGGAACATACAAAGATGCTCTTCGATCTCTGCATGGCCCAGAAGATTATCGATCTCATGCCCCGAGATAAATGTACAGCGGGAGTAACATTGGGGACATGAACAGTCGGCAAGATAATCCTCTCACAATCAAGATAATCAGTGCACTAAATATTCACACATAAAGAGGAACGCACAATAATTAACCAAAATCTAACTTTTATTGATAATAATCAAAAGCTTAGATAATGTTGACTTTTTTCATTACTAGACTCAATAAAAATGAAATTACATAACACAACTAGACTCTTTGACAACTCTAGGTCTTCTCTCGATCCATCATTCGCTCTCGGACCCATCACTAGCATAGTCCGAATTTGACTCATTTGAATTTCCTGAAAAGATTGGAAAGAAGTAGGTATGAGCACAATTGCCCAGTAGGTATCTTCGTATCAACATGAAGGCAAATTTAAGTGATTAGCATTTTAGCTCTAGAAAGTAAGGAAAAATGAAAAATGCAGTAAATTATATGAATAAAGCCAAAGTAACACAAGTAACAAGACATGGACGAGATATGTGAATGTGATCAAGCAAGATTGGAAAGTAGATGTAAATATGGCCATTCATGTTACGAGAATGTACTAGCATGTAACGAGAATGTACTTTTCATAACCATAAAGGTTATGCACTAGAAAGTCGTGTAACTAGCAAGCATGTAAATTTAATCATGAGATTCGTGGATTTCACCCGTTTATAAAAAAAGTACACCTAGCGCAATGCGACGCCAGTGTTCATCATACCCCATGATTTATAACATGTTTCTGACAATCAGTCCAGGGGGCTAGCGTTGAGCCCTTGGACACAATCAGTGCCTGATCTTCATCTTCAAGTTATAAATGAAGTTACTTCCATGAAATATATCAATAAAGTATGGCCAATAATTAACAAGTCAAATAATAGGGTTCATGACAAGTAAACCAAGGTAAGAATGTACCAAATAAAAACATGTGAGTTCAAAGATGATTTAATGACAAGGTTATGCTACTGGAGGAATCCGGTAGCATAACGATACATTCATTAACTTTTACATTTCATTAGATAGCTTATAGATCAAAGCATTAGGTTCTAGCTAATCAATAGACCATCTAGGAAGAGAATATAGACAACCCTTGGGTCAAACCTCGGGTTGAACATAATACAGGTAGAATGCGGTCATGTCTGGACTGTTTTCATGAGTTTGCGGTCGAGTAAGGGCCGCAATCTTGAAGTGGTGGTCAAGTAAGGACCGTTTCTTACAGGGTAGACACCAGAATAGGAAAGGGTCGACGCAGTAGAATAATCTGGTAGAAAGTGGTCACGGTAAGGCCGCTACTTAACAATGGCGGTCGCCTAATGGCCGCAACTAGCCAGGGAACAGGAAAAACACCAGTAAGGTAAGTGCTTTCTAGACCAAATAGGTTTTTAGGGTAGAACCAGCTCAGCATCCTAGTGGGAATCCCAGACTCGCGCAGACTTACGGAGGTCTTGAAACAAGATCACCTAGTCCAGTGGAAGGAATATCCCATGGAGAGGATCATAAGTCCAAGAGAGTGTGTTTATCATGTGCAAAGTGTAACTAATAGCATCATACCGGGATACGTGCTATGTACTTAAGAAAAACTTAGAGATGAGAGTGAATCGTGTAAAAATAATGATCAAACCTTACTGAAACAAGTTCCATAAACTATATGAAATATGACTTTAATACAAGAGTATATGGTTTTGGCATGAAATTAGCATAAGATTAAAATAAGTTTCTAAAACATTTAAGCCATGAAACCTATCATGATGTATGCACAATATAACCAATAATAGGAATGTAATGATGTAACTGGGAATAGAACCTAAATACTTAGGCTTAACATATAATTATAGGGGCTGATCTGTAATCTGTTTAGAGTTAACAGGAAGCAGAACTCAGAAAGCATAAGACAGTCTAGGAAGGACCGCTTCTTGGTAGTGGTGCTCTCTCTGGGAGCATTTCTTGACGGTGGCGGTCTCTGATGGTCCGCCTCTTGCCTATAATAGACAGAAGATAAACGGTGCTTGCAAGACCTATTCTAAGGTAATAAATGCATGGAAAACATGCTAGATAGAAGGATAAGACATGCTATAACAAAGTTAAATCATGGGAATGCATGGGCTTGCATGAACTAAGCCAAAATTATCATCTTTTCTATTAAGGTGCAGGGTTATGCATGCAATAAAAACCTAAGTGCGTAGTCATGATAAAATATGAAATACTCCATGTATAATGCATGAAATCACATGAAAACAGAGGGCTTTTACTTCTAACTTGATGTTTGTGCCAATCACGAGATAACCTACCTCTATACTGGGCTCTAAACTTCAAATTTGTTACTGGAAGGAGATCCAAGTTCCTGCACGTCCTGTGTGAAACATTAACTTCCAGACGCTCTAACTCTTTATCCTCTCGTCCTAAATTCATGAAATTTGGAGGGTGACGAGATGATATATAAAGGAACAACTTACTTTAAAGGATTAACTTAAAAATATCTTGATTTGGGCCACTAACCTCTTGATCTTCACTAGGAGAACACGTTTGTTCCTGCGCGGTTTGTAGAGAAACAGCAACTTCGGGGGCTTCTAACTCTCCAACGGCTTGAACTCCTAGCATGAGATTTGGATAGACATTATATAAAACTAATTAGAACAAATTCCTATAAAGGACTAACCTGAGATAACATCGTTTTACCTTCGAACCACGCTCTCCAACATTAGGGTTTGCGCAGGTCAATTCTAGGCTGTATTTATAGAGTTTGAGTTAGGGTTGAGGATTTGATCAACTTAAGAGTCCTAATTAAAGTTAAGATCAATCCCCAAGAGTCCTAGACAAAGCTTACACACCAGGTAGCTTCGAATCCTAAGGTTTGGGATGGATAAAATCTCATTTTTCTACATTTCTAAGAGTCCCATTTTTGGAACTAAGTAGAGGTCGCGCCTGGATCGCCTCCCTCAAGTAGCGGTCTTCCAATAGACCGCTACTAGCCAGGGTGCCAAAATTTGAATTGTATTCAAATTCCTCCTATATTTATCCCCTATTTATCCTATTTATCCATTTAAATTTAGGAAAAATAATCCTATTACGTTTCTAGGTTTGGGCTTGGACCTAATAGTCTTAGATTTAGGTCTATGGGCCTACTTTAAGTGGGCTAAACCCTTTCGTTAATATAGGGCCTTTAAATTAATGTAAATTAACCTATAATTCATTTATTAGCTCATTAAACCTTTTTAAATGCTTAAATAATTCATATAACCCTAAACAATATCTTATTTAGGTGGGCCTAATCCTTAATTATTAATTGGGATTTTAGTTATTAATTAAGCCTTAATTCCTAAGGCCTTAACTTATTAGTGTATTATTTAGCCCATTTAAGTCCATATTATATGCTTTAATTTGTTTATTTATTCTTGGAAAATTTCAGGATGCTATAATCGAGCTGCCAAAAGCTCGCAAGCCGGACGAGGCTCAGAAGACTGATGACCCTAGCTACTACCCATATCATCGTATGCTAGGCCATCCGCTTGAAGATTGTTACGTTTTCAAGACTTAGGCACAGAAGCTGATCTGAGACGGCCTCATTAAAATGAAGAGTGGTCTCGTCGATCCTCCTCAACCACATGCGTGGTCTAGGCCAGCCAAGGCAGCGTGTGTGGTTTACTATTCGGCCAACGTGATTCATATGATGGCCGCATTCTCTCTCTCTGAAGTCAAAGTAGAGGAGCCCATCACAAGCCAAGGCGGACATTCACTGTGGTATCCGGGGTGGAGACCCTGGCATGACCGCATACCCCTCTGCTTTTCGAAAGAAAGGACTAGGCGCCTCTTCGATGTCCTCGTCAAGATGGGGCAGATCATGCCCCGCGATCCACCGACAGACTACACTCAATGAGACTTCAGTCATCCCCTGTACTACCCTTTTCACGCTAGAATCTGCCACGCGATCGAGTCTTGTGAGGAAGTGCAGCACCTAATCCAAGTACAGGTCTAGTGGGAGCAGATCGATGCTGAAGGAACTCTATAGCGACTCTGAGGCTTCGAGAAGCTGTTAAAGAAACCCTGATCATTGCCAGAAATGCCCCAGATCAACTAGATTCTCCTCAATCAAATGGGCACGGGCTGCCTTTGATGGGGACATCGAGATAAGACCGTCCGGATTTTTTTTGCATTTATGTCCTTTCATATTTGTATGTATACCCTTGTGTTATATGGGTACGCAATTGTAAGTCTTAGTAGGTTTATATGTAAAATTCCAGTAGGCCCAAGCAAGGGGGCCCTCACCCCTTTCCCATTGGTCCACCTAGACCATGTGGGGCTGGTCAACCATCCTAGGTGGCCATCTAGAAGGTTGGAATGCCAATTGACCACATGGGAGACAAGTGATTAATATTTTCCAAGGTAGGCCACCTACCCATTCAACCTCCTTACCTTGGTCAAGGGGGCGCCCCTCTCCCCTTACTATTTTATTATTTTTTGTGTGTTATTCACATCCAATCTAGGCCATCCATTCCCCATCCCTAGATCCAAGGGTGTAGATTAGATTAGATACATGGCATATAAAAGGTTGTATTTTCCATTTGTTGGCATTAATGGAGATAAAATTGTTGGAAAATCAAGAGTGCTTCTTGTGCCCCTCCCCTCTCCCCTAGTGTTCATCTCCTCCAACCCCCAATTCTAGAGTGGTTTCATCTCTATCCCCTCCCCTCAATCTCTGGTTGTGATCTGTGCCGCCGCCGCCGCCGTTCGTGCCGCCTTCGAGCCGCCGCGAAGTCGACTTCGATGTTCTGTCCATCCTGGGCAAAAGCTTCTTCTCGGAATTCTTGCTATCAACTCCGAGTTCTTCTTGATCTGAAAATTTTATGGTGTGTTCCTATCTTCAATCCCCACCACCACAAAAAAAATCCAATCCAACTTCCATCATTTACTATTTCTCAAATTTCGTGTGTTTCTGTTTCCCTGTTCTGTCCAGTTTCAGATCTGTGTGACAGCACCACTGTAATCCCCCCTCCGACCATCTTGTTGATTTTTCCAAACCCTCCAAATTTTACTAGGAATTCTTTCCACCGTCCCCTCACTCCATGAATTTTTCTGATTTTTGATTAGCCTTCCATCTATTTTTTAAAATTTGTTCTCAGAGCTAGCTACAGTGTTGTCCACCTGTTTCCAGATCCGACCTCTGTCCAGTGAAAAAATCATATCAATTCGTAGCCACCTCCAATAAGTCCACAAAAATTATTCCATCTTCCTTGTTAAAACTCCTATAACTTTTGTGAAGAGCTTAGGAGTTGGATCGAACATCTACCTCACGGTCAACGGAAGTTCTCAGACAAGTTCTCGGCTAATCTGAGAGTTCCGCTACTATACAACAGAACTCAAAAATTCAATAAAGCCCAGATCCGTGAATATCCAGGTCTGATATCCAGGCCTAGGTTTAAGGACTTCAAGTTAGCTTTCCAACGGCGGCAGTTTCGTGTCGATCCGACATCGGGGTTGATCGCAGCGTCCGTTCTCGCCGGAGCGCGCGCCGGAAAACAGAACCGGCAGATCCGTGGCCGGTTATTCCGACCGGTGCCGAACGGAGTCGCCCGGCCTCCGGTCGACGTCCCAGCGTGCCGCCAGCCCAGGGAATGCTTCCCAAGTGTCCCCACCACATTGATGCCACCGGGCCCCACACGACCCCTCCGGACAGCACGTGGGCCTCACAGTCACAAGTTCGGGTGCTGCCGAAGAGACGCAAGAAGCCGCCCGTCAACCCGAATTCGGTCCTCCCGGGCCCATTTGTGTAGCCCTTTACCTCCCTGCGTGGAGTGGGCAGTGAGTCATTGCTGTCATTATTGTGTATTAATTGTTCCGGGAGCACGGTTTTCGGCCGGGTCCGTCTTCCCCACGCCGGGAGCGTGGAGGTATCGTATTCGCTCCTTGCTTGGCATTTCGCTTATTTCCATATATGCTTTATATGCTGCTGCTAGAGAGCATGTTTTAGGACCTAGCTTGCTATATATTTTCATATCAGTGCTGCTGCGAGAGAGAGCGAAGCCGTCCCGTGACCCGATCCGGGCACGAAAGTGCGAATTGACCACCCTAGCTCTTGCCGGTTTCTCAACCGTGCATGTCCGACGCTTCCCTCGTTAAGGGAGAATCAAGAGCTCACCTAGAGTCCGAGGACTGCATTCCTCATTCGAGTCGTGTCCGTGGTCCGTCCCGCATCAGCCTTATTGACACGTCCCGGAGTGGCTTGAGTTTCGAACTGATAATCGAGAAGCTCTCGTGCGGCTGCGGGACCATATGAGGCGGGACGCCAGTCACGAGACTGAGCCGAGCAAATTCTCGGTTAACATCATCCATTCTCCTGCCACCTCAACTGCTCCGGATACTCAGACGCTAGTCACCAGTCGGCCAGTTCCTGCCACCCCGGCCTCGCACTGGCGGCCTTGACAAGAGCTGGAGTCTCTTCCATTTTCTATGGAAGATACCGCCATGCTACTCCGAGTCCTTCTCGGCTGAGAGGATGTCCTGGTTGTTGTGTCCCCTAGTTTTGATGATAACAAATCATAAATCATTATTAAATCTTTGTGGTATGTCTAACAATCTTGTTGAATTTTGTTTTGGACAAGTACAGGAGAAGCACACTCAAAGTGTCGACCTGTCATCTGGGCGTGTCGACACGTCAAGAAGAAATTCACGTTTAAGCAACTTCTATTTAGGTTCTGTTTGGCACCATGTGTTGACACCCTGTGAAAGAGTGTCGACACCCTCGATTCAGCACATCGGATTTCATCTCTATCTGGCGCACACACCTCGACACATCATATTGATGTCCCGACACGGAGGCTCGAGCCGCACACGAGTGTGGCGCCCGTGTTGAGCTGCGATCATCAAAGTGTCGACCTGTTATGTATGGAAGCTAGGTTTCTTCAAGACTTCAATGAGAAGTGTCGGCACTTTGTCTGAAGGTGTCAACACCATCAAGCTCGCCCAGAACGGATCTGAATCTATTAGAGTCCGCTTTCCAAGATCCACAACCAGTCTTGGAGGATCCACTCGTACCTGAAATTCCTTCTAGAAGCTCACATTTTCAGAAGCTTTGATTGGATGTCAGAGGAATCTTCCAGAAATGGTTCTTTTTGCTAATTTGGGTCTCTACCTACCCACGTACATGGGCACACGGCAGAAGAGACAAGGAAGTTGAGTACGACGTCCTGCGCAGGGGAGTTCTAGAGAGGATAAGGTTGGAGATAACTTGGAAGTGAAGGAGGTTCGAAGACTCGACAAGAATGAAAGGTAGTGGAACAAGGAAGAAGGGCTGTGGAGAAGAAGAGCAAGAAGAGCGTGGAGATCTCGCATTCCTCTGGCCGCTGGCATGAAAGCTATGATATAGCTCATCTCCTTCTCTTTCTGGAGCTTGAACCTCAAGGGAGACAACATCCTCAGTCGCCCTTGAAAGTTGTGAAGATCGACCACCTTTCCTCTTGTGTTCGTGGTGAAGACCCAAAAAGAAGAGGAAGAGCATCCGGTCGTCGTCCAGTTTTCTCCCAGATAGGAGTTTTCTTCTTCCATTGATCTCTATAGACATACCCTGTCTGGTTTACTTTTTCCAGTTTATTTTTCTCAAAACTCATCCTGCTATATTGTTCCCTACCTGCGTGTAGGAAGACGGGCGGTGTGTTCACTAGTCCGTGGGTTTCCAGGTTGTGTACCCAAAAGCTGTTAGACAGTAGTTTGGAGAGAGTTATCTCATTGTTGGAAGCTGTGAATCAACGGTAGTGCATTTGCACATTGAAGCCTTACTCTGTTGAGTGAGGGGTGGACGTAGGTCTCTGGATAGAGACCGAACCACCTTAAAATCCTACGTCAATGTGGTTTGTCTTCCCTCTTCCCTTGTCGCTAGATGAATGTGTAGGAACGTTGTTGATCATCAACCGTGCATTTAGTAAACTAGCTTGTGACTATTTCTTACTTTACTGCTCTTAGCTTTTATCTATTTTTAATTTTCATAAAGAAGGGCTAATCTATTCACCCCTCCCCTCTAGATCTTCCTATCACTACTCATCACATGGTATCAGAGCTAGTCTCTCTGAATGTGATCTAACGACCTTGAGAGAGGTGGTGATATGACGGCTAAAGGCCATATGACCGAAGGGCATTCAATAAATAGACCTCCATTTTTCACTGGGACAAACTATCCTTATTGGAAAAACCATTTGTAGGTTTTTATTAGAGCCCAAGATCATCAGGTCTGGAGAGTTGTAAGCAAAGGTCCGTTTGAATTGCCTAAAGATGAAGACACATGGACTAAGGAGCATATTAGAAGATCAACGTTGAACTAGGGTGCCAAGCATATAATGCAATGCTCCCTTTACCCAATAGAGTTCTCAAGAGTGTCAACATGCGCCACTGCAAAAGAAATGTGAGACCGTCTTGAGGTAATATATGAAGCGACAACCCAGGTATGTGCAACTAAGGCAAATATGCTAGTTTTTGAATATGAAAAATTCAGAATGAAACCTGAAGAGTTTATTTCTGATATGTATGCTCGGCTAACCATGCTCACTAATGGCTTAACTGAGTTAGGTAAGACCTATTCTGAGCAAGAGATTGTGAGGAAGATACTCAGATCCCTAACTTCTGCATGGCATACAAAGGCAACCGTTGTTGAAGAATTAAAGGACTTGGCTACCACCAAAGTAGAAGAGCTCATAGGGTCCCTCATGACCTATGAGATGAACCTGAAAAACAAAGAGGCTGAGGTAAGTAAAAAGAAGCCTCTGGCTCTCAAAGCAGGGTCAAGTACCAAGGACACCTCTGATGATGAAGAACTTTCAAGTAGCAACTCTGATGAGGATGAGGTTGCTATGTTGACAATAAAATTCAGAATGTTTTTAAGAAAGGAAGGTAAAGGCTTCACAAAGAGGAAGCCTCAGGTAAAGAAAGGTTTCAGGCCAAGACTTGAAAATGCTAAGAAATTTGATAAACTTGTTTTCTATTCATGCAGGAAACCTGGACACATCAATTCTGAATGTCCAGAAAGAGCCAAGAAGATAATGCCCAAGTGGAAGGGCAAGAAGAAATAGGCCATGATTTGCACATGGAGTGATGAAGAAGAAGAAGATGATGAAACTAGCTCCACTAAAGAGGAGAAAGAAGACCTATGTTTAATGGCCAACGGAGATAAGGAGAGTGGGGTAAGCTTTCTGTTTGAACACTTTTCTACTGATGATTAGGAATAGGCTTATTTTGAATTGATGGACAAATATGAACTGTATAAGAAAGAAACCAAAGCCCTAAAGAAGAAAATTGACTCCTTGGTGCATGATCAAAGCCAAAATGATAAAACTGCTTCCCTAGAAATTGAGAATTAAGATCTAAGAAAAATGATTGAAAACATAGAAGAAGGAAGAAAAGAAATGAGGGATTTAGAAGATGAAAATGAAAGCCTCAAAAATGAAATTGATGAGTTGAAGTTAAAAATGCAAAGCTATGTGAAAGACAACAATCTGTGTAATGAAAAATATGATGCAATAAATCAAGTCAACTCTCAACCTCAGAAAGATAATGAAAAGCTTTAAGTAGAACTAGCAGATAAACAAACATCCTTGGAAAAATTCGTTGATGGATGTGAAAACTTAAATGCTCTGCTAGGGACCAAAATGAACTTTAACAGGGAAGGGCTAGGATATGATCCAACTAAGAAAAAGGCTTTTGGAATAAAAACTGTAACATTTGTCTCATCATCTGAAGCATTTTCATATAAAACAAAGCCTAGACAAAACCAAGAAAAAGTGAAAAACAAAGGAAAAGAGAAAATGGGAGAGCCTATGAAGAATAACCCTAAAAAACCCAAAAAGGTTCACCAACAACACCAAAGAGGCCGACACCAACCTAAGTTCAGGTCTGCACATCCTAAGGGTAGAAATAGTTTCAATAATGGCACAAGTCGGCACTACCCTCAGGACAGGTCGACACCCTCATGGTCAACCACCCGTCAATTTGCTAGGTATGCTCCGACAGGTCGACATGCTGGTCATAGGGAGTCAACACGTGTAGCAACCCTGATAAATGAATATTGAAATAAAATTAAAAACATATATATTACAGAAGTAATATAGATAATAAGAATAGGGTTAGTTAGACAAAATAAAACAAATTAAAAATAACGCCTCTGAGTAAGGCGTTAATTTAAAAAGAAACGCCTCTACATACGGCGTGACTAAAGAAAGGAGGCCCACGCATGTGGTCGTCAACTCTCACGTGACCAAATAGGCAAGTAAAATAAACGCCCATGTCTTAGGCGTGTTTCAAAAACAAGGAACGCCCTTATACAAGACGTTTCTTAATAAACGACCTGAACAAGGTCGTCAATTTAAGAATCGACGCCCTGACCAAAGGCGTTAATTCCATTCAGGAACCGTTCGTCCCAGAGCTCATCCAGGGTAAGTGATAAGTATTAGAAAGAGTTATAACGTGGCAATAACTCTATCTTAGAAACATTACTTCTAATCAAACTCTAGCCCTAATAGGATTCCCAAAAAAATCCTATAAATAGTCTTGATCGAACAACCCTAAACCTATTTGATTCATTCGACTGCAGAGGTACGTGAAGAACAAACTGTTCTTCTAATTCCTTTTGTTCTCTGCTTTGCCTACGTGAAGAACTAATGATTCTTCACCCTCTTTCTTCTTACAGGTTGAAGAAGCCTAGACTTCGTGAAGAACAAGGGTAAGTTCTTCTATCTTCCATCTTCAGCCAAGCATTATGAAGAAATTACTAATATCTCTTCATATTCCTCTGTAGGAAAACTCTAGTGATCTACCAAAGAACAAAGGTTCTTTGCCTGCTGCTGGTTGCTGCTGTTAGAAGCTTCAGGGTGTTCTTATCAAGATCTTCACGTATCTTTCATCTTCAAATCCATTATTAAGGTAGGATTTTCTCAAGTCTCGTAGCCCAAACCAAAAATAATACGAGAAGCACCATGCATGATATATATATACAGTTTGCATATAGTTTTAATACGTTTTCTGTAAAAAATTTCAAGAAAGGCCCTTGAATAGGGCGCTACTTTAAAAGAAACGACCATCCGTGTGGTCGTTAATTAAAAGTATACGCCTTGTATACATGCGTTAATTTCATGAACAATCGCATGTAATTAATAATTGATCCTGTTTAAAATTCAATAAATATGAAATATCGATTCTAAAATCTTGCATGACTCTACCTATGAATTCCTGTTAATTTTCTTGTCATGACCATGCCTCCTATTTTTATTTCCTGAAATATTATAAATTTCTTGAATTCACGACTTGGACAAAGTCGTGTTTTATATGTTAACGCCCCAGAACAGGGCGTGAATACTAAATCTAACGCCCCTTCCTAGGGCGTTCCTCAGTTAAAATCATGGAATATATTTTGCAACGCCCCTTACAAGGGCGTGTTTTAGACAAATCGGGAAAATTATTGATATTCTGTCAAATATATAAATAAGGAGACGCCTGCTACTGTAGTCGTCAACTCTTGAAGAAACGCCCCTGTCCAGGGCGTGTTTTCGATAAATTACTGAATTATTAAAAATTCTGCAAAACTGAAACGTATGTAAACGCCCTTCTGTTAGGCATTAATTACTTGAGAAACGACTTGACCTAAGTCGTTATTTTACTGTAAACTGATTTTCATCCGTTTTTGTTAAACCGATCGTTTCATATGCTATAATATATATATATATATCGGCACTATTCTCCACTCCGTGAGTATAGTCCCACGTTTCATGTTGATTTATCGATCACACTCAACTCTCATTGACATACAAGCTCTCCATTGGACATTCCGTTCCTTTGGACTAGCGAGTTAGTCATAGAGACCTCCGTAAGACTCCTCGTAGCCTTGGATTCCCTCAAGGCCGACTGAGCTGGTTGTACCCTAAAAACCCATTACACGATCCTTGCCATGTCAATCGAAAGAAACATGGTATACCGGCCCTTATGTTTATACAAAGAGTATATCATAAGAAAATTCTTAATGGGATGATGATATCATGCCATATCATGTCGTTCTTGTAAACCCCAATTCTATGATAAGAATGAGGGTATCTTACTTTGATATACTGTTCATGTGGACCTCAATTCTATATAAAGAATGTCCATATTGATTTGTCATGGTACCTAAGTTAAGGGAACCATATTCTACCTAGTTTTATCGATATCGTGAATATACCGTTATTATCGCCAATCTATGTCCTTTGTCATATTTTTGGACTCTATTCTGTCAAAGTTGTCATACATGTCTACAAGCTTGAATATTGAAATTCTATATTGGCTATATAAACAAGAGTGGATGTCAAAAATACATGATAAATGCCTGCGCATATAGGGCCCGATCTGGTCCTGGGAGGAGCACCCGAAAGTACTTGTGCCCATGGGAGTTAAAATGATAAGGTATCTGGCATTATACCGAGTACTTGACTTGCTTGATTGGACATTCCACACACATCTTGTACTTGAATCGTACTTGACTTTACATGAAATGCGTGGCCCGAAAGAGGGTAATTTACATGCTTGATACATGATAGCCAAAGTTCTTGACATGACTTGTTAAACGTACTTGCTTGAATACCTTGAATAGACTTGTCATCTTGTTGGAAGTTCATGATTAAGTTCATCTTATTTCTTTGATATTACATTCTCTCTATCTTGTCGTTTTATGCGAGCATGCATAGCTTTATTGCATTCATGAAAGATGTAATTACTTAAATCCCTTGCTAGTACTTGAGATATAATTTCCTACTGAGCGTTCGCTCATTCCGTTTGTCCCTTTTTACTTTTCAGGTAAGTCTGACGACGATGGAAGTCAATCGGATGGGAATGATCAAGAGTGAAAGTGATAGAGCTTCTACAAGTGTCGTTTAGTCTTTTCTATAGTTTCTTGAGTCAAATATGTATTCTTTTCCTTTTAATTAAACAGAGTATTGGATTTGTAATAGTCTATCCATTATGAAATAAAGGATTGGGTTATCTTGCTATTTTGCGCATCTCTGTCTTTGTGTCGAATACACGACCACTCTGATTGATATGATTGATATAGACACGTCGCGCATCTCCGGGTATCTTCCGCGCTCGGGACGTGACAGTCTTTGTGGTATCAGAGCCTAAGGTATTCAATTCCTAGGAAAAACCCAAGTCCAAGGATAAGTTGAACCTTTAAACCAGTGAGATTGGGTAGAACCAAGGGTTAGAATTAACATAGTATACGAGTCTTTAAATACGATCACGTACTAATATAGTTATTGTAATTGTAGGATAATGGCTGCCGAACGTGCTCAATGGCGCAACATGCAGCGTACCCTTCAAGGGATGACCCAAGTGCTACAACAGGTAGCACAAGGTGGTGCTCCACGAGCTGGAAGCTTACACCAAGCCTTTAAGAACATGAATCCCCCGAAGTTTATGGGATCGACCGATCCGGACGATGCCGAGCATTGGGTTCGGGAAACCGAACGCATATTCCGTGTCATGCAATGCACGGACCAGGACAAAGTTCTATTAGCTACATTCCAGTTAGAGAAAGATGCTAGATGCTGGTGGGAGTCTATTGAAGCAACCATAGATCCTACTCAAGTAACATGGGAAGAATTCGTGGAATACTTCAATGCTAAATATTTCTCGGACCGAGTCCAAGAAAAGAAGGCTGCCGAATTCGCTGCATTAAAGCAACGATCCTTATCATTAGCAGATTATGAAGCTCAGTTCTCCAGGTTGTCTAGATATGCTAAGCATCTTATTAGCACGGAGAAGATGAAAGCCCGTAGATTTCTTAATGGGCTTAGGCCCTACTATATTACTCAATTGGCGCCTATGGACATCCAAATTTATTCTGAAATAGTGCGCCGAGCTCAATTACTTGAAGATGCCACGGAACTATCTGATAGGATCCGTGGAAAAGACAAGAAGGAACAAGTCACGGGTTCGGGTTCTTTCAAACCCAACTTTAAGAAGAAGCCCAATAATGGAGGTTCTTCCTCTCAAGATCAGAAATTCAAGAAGACCAAGCCTTTCTCTATCACCACTACCCCTTCGAATACAGTCTGCAAGCATTGTGACAAGGCTGGTCACAAGACAGAAGAATGCTGGAGGAAATTAGGAGCTTGTCTCCGTTGTGGAAGCCGTGAGCATCGGATTCCCGAGTGTCCATTAATGAACGACCAAGCCGGCGATGGTAAACACCCGGTGACAAAGAATGCTCGTCTTCATGCAATACAGGAGACCGAACCGGAAGAAAAAGGCGGATTAGTGGAAGGTACATTGAAAATTTGTTCCAAATATGCACATGTCTTATTTGATACGGGTGCATCGCATTCTATTGTTTCTAAGAAGTTTGCTGACCCGTTACCTCTAGAACCGGAATGGATGAAAATAGTGTTGTCTACTCCTCTCGGAAACGAGATGGATATCACGCATCATTACCAAAACTGTGAGGTGTTGGTTCGAGGAAAGAATTTTCCTATTGATCTTATCTGCTTAGATCTAAAAGAATATGATGTTATACTAGGAGCAGATTGGTTATCTAAGTACCAGGCAACGGCTGATTGCCGTAATAGCAAGATTGTTTTCAAAGAATTTCCAGAACTAACTTATACTAGTCCTAAGAGTCGAAGCAAATCCCCTCTTATTTCGGCTCTTCGAGCAAGCAAGCTCGTCAGGAAAGGATGTGTATCCTTCCTTGCTTTTGTCACTGTTAAAGAAGCTAAGGAAACCAAGATAGAAGACGTTCAGGTAGTACGAGAATTCCCATACGTATTTCCAGAAGATTTGCCGGGATTACCCCCTCAAAGAGAAGTGGCCTTCACCATTGACTTAGTCCCTGGTGCTGGTCCTGTTTCAAAGGCACCATATAGAATGTCCCCTGCTGAACTCAAGGAGTTGAAGGAGCAGTTGATGGAACAAATCCGAAAAGGGTTTATTAGACCAAGTACTTCCCCGTGGGGAGCACCAGTCTTATTTGTAAAGAAGAAGGATGGATCCATGAGATTATGTATCGACTATCGACAGTTGAATCATCTTACTATCAAGAACAAGTATCCACTGCCGAGAATCGATGAGTTATTTGATCAGATTTCAGGATCCAAATATTTTTCCAAGATTGATCTCAGGTTGGGATATCATCAATTAAGAATCAAGGATGATGACATTCACAAGACCGCATTCAGAAGCAGGTATGGCCATTACGAATTTGTTGTTATGGCTTTTGGACTAACAAATGCCCCTGCTACCTTTATGCAGTTAATGAATAGCATATTCAGGCCTTACTTGGATCAATTCATAGTAGTCTTCATTGATGATATATTGATATATTCTAAGACTAAGGAAGAACATGAAGAGCATTTGAGGATTGCATTGCAAGTCTTGAGGACAAATCAATTATATGCTAAACTTAGCAAATGCGAGTTCTGGCTTGAAGAAGTGGCTTTTCTCGGACATGTCATATCCAAGGACGGTTTATCTGTAGATCCGTCAAAGGTTGAAGCTGTAAGAAACTGGGAAAGACCCACTAATGCAAGCGAGATCAGAAGTTTCTTAGGTCTTGCAGGCTATTATCGGTGATTCATCAAAGATTTCTCTAAGATCGCCGTGCCCCTTACAAGGTTAACTCGCAAGGAGATCCGATACGAATGGAGTGAGGAATGTGAAAGAAGTTTTCAAACTCTCAAGGATCATCTCACTACAGCTCCGGTCTTAGCTCTACCGATAGAAGGAAAGAAATTCGAGGTCTACACTGATGCTTCTGGCATTGGCCTCGGATGTGTCCTAATGCAACAAGGAAAGGTGATAGCATACTCTTCACGTCAACTGAAGAAGCATGAGGAGAATTACCCCGTCCATGACTTAGAACTGGCCGCGGTAGTATTTGCCCTAAAGATATGGAGACACTATCTCTATGGGGTACAGTTCACTGTCTACTCCGATCACAAGAGTCTCAAATATCTATTCTCACAAAAGGAGCTAAACATGAGACAAAGACGCTAGCTAGAATATCTCAAGGACTTCGACTTCAATATACAATACCATCCCGGAAAGGGTAATTATGTTGCTGATGCCCTTAGTCGAAAGCCGAGAGCAATGATAGCCAATTGTATGATACAAGAATGGAGGTTACTTGAACAATTCTCCGAGCTCAATATAAGCTTGGACACGGAATCCAAATTTGTTACATTATCTCATGTAAGCATACAGTCAGATTTATTATCTGAGATACAAGCACTTCAGGGTGATGATCCTATATTAGTGGAAATCAAGGGCAGATTAGAAGGACAATCTGATTTTCAACTAACTTCTGATGGAAGATTATTATTCAAAGGTAGAACTTGTATACCTGATTGTCCGGAATTAAAGAAGAAGATCTTAGATGAAGCTCACAGATCAAGGTACACTATTCATCCTGGATCAACTAAAATGTACCAAGATGTAAAGAGGAACTTTTGGTGGCCCAATATGAAAAGAGAAATAGCGGACTATGTATCACGCTGTCTCACATGCCAATAGGTCAAGGCGGAACACCAAAAGCCTGCTGGAAAACTACATCCTCTAGATATTCCTAAGTGGAAGTGGGAGGATATTGGTATGGACTTCATCATGGGTTTGTCTAAATCTAAAGGAGGACATGATGGAATCTGGGTCATCATTGACCGATTAACTAAATCGGCACATTTCTTGCCAATAAAGAGCCGATGGTCAATTGATGTGCTAGCTGCACTGTACATCAAGGAAATAGTTAGGATACATGGAATTCTTGTCTCAATCGTGTCTGACAGAGATCCCCGTTTTACTTCTCATCTTTGGAAGGGATTACAACATTCGTTGGGAACAAGGCTCAACTTTAGTACTGCTTTTCACCCACAAACGGATGGTCAGACCGAGAGAGCTAATCAAGTTGTTGAAGATATGCTTAGAGCATGCATCATTGACTTTGGAGGAAGATGGCATGATCACTTGCCATTAATTGAATTTGCATATAACAACAGCTACCAAGCTAGTATCCAAATGGCACCTTTCGAAGCTTTATATGGAAGGAGTTGCCGATCACCCTTATGCTGGAACGAAGTTGGGGAAAAACAACTGTTAGGTCCAGACATGGTAAGGGATACAACTGAGAAGATACAAGTAATCAGAGAAAGATTGCAAGTTGCTCAGACGAGACAAAAAGCTTATGCTGATACAAGAAGGAGAGATCTTGAATTCCAAATCGGAGATCATGTATTCCTCAAGATATCGCCTGGACGTGGCATACGGAGATTTGGTGTTAAGGGCAAGCTTACGCCAAGATTCATCGGACCATTTGAGGTACTTGAAAGAGTTGGCGAGGTTGCTTATCGCATCGCATTACCTCCTCAATTGTCCGAGGTACATAATGTATTTCACATATCCATGTTGAAGAAGTATGTGCACGATCCATCTCATATTATTGAACATGGAGATCTGGTGATCCAGAAAGATCTCACCTATGAACAGAAGCCTATGAAGATCTTGGATCGAGAAATACGAGCTCTAAGGAATAAGGTTATTCCCATGCTCAAGGTGCAATGGAATAAGAATCCCGAACGCGAAGCGACATGGGAGACCGAGGAATCTATGAAGAAACGATTTCCCGAGTTATTCTAAGAGGTATATGTTCTACACTCTCCACGTGTATAATTATATATATATTGAATTTGGGGACCAAATTCTCTTTAAGTGGGGGAGGGTGTAGTAACCCTGATAAATGAATATTGAAATAAAATTAAAAACATATATATTACAGAAGTAATATAGATAATAAGAATAGGGTTAGTTAGACAAAATAAAACAAATTAAAAATAACGCCTCTGAGTAAGGCGTTAATTTAAAAAGAAACGCCTCTACATACGGCGTGACTAAAGAAAGGAGGCCCACGCATGTGGTCGTCAACTCTCACGTGACCAAATAGGCAAGTAAAATAAACGCCCATGTCTTAGGCGTGTTTCAAAAACAAGGAACGCCCTTATACAAGACGTTTCTTAATAAACGACCTGAACAAGGTCGTCAATTTAAGAATCGACGCCCTGACCAAAGGCGTTAATTCCATTCAGGAACCGTTCGTCCCAGAGCTCATCCAGGGTAAGTGATAAGTATTAGAAAGAGTTATAACGTGGCAATAACTCTATCTTAGAAACATTACTTCTAATCAAACTCTAGCCCTAATAGGATTCCCAAAAAAATCCTATAAATAGTCTTGATCGAACAACCCTAAACCTATTTGATTCATTCGACTGCAGAGGTACGTGAAGAACAAACTGTTCTTCTAATTCCTTTTGTTCTCTGCTTTGCCTACGTGAAGAACTAATGATTCTTCACCCTCTTTCTTCTTACAGGTTGAAGAAGCCTAGACTTCGTGAAGAACAAGGGTAAGTTCTTCTATCTTCCATCTTCAGCCAAGCATTATGAAGAAATTACTAATATCTCTTCATATTCCTCTGTAGGAAAACTCTAGTGATCTACCAAAGAACAAAGGTTCTTTGCCTGCTGCTGGTTGCTGCTGTTAGAAGCTTCAGGGTGTTCTTATCAAGATCTTCACGTATCTTTTATCTTCAAATCCATTATTAAGGTAGGATTTTCTCAAGTCTCGTAGCCCAAACCAAAAATAATACGAGAAGCACCATGCATGATATATATATACAGTTTGCATATAGTTTTAATACGTTTTCTGTAAAAATTTTCAAGAAACGCCCTTGAATAGGGCGCTACTTTAAAAGAAACGACCATCCGTGTGGTCGTTAATTAAAAGTATACGCCTTGTATACATGCGTTAATTTCATGAACAATCGCATGTAATTAATAATTGATCCTGTTTAAAATTCAATAAATATGAAATATCGATTCTAAAATCTTGCATGACTCTACCTGTGAATTCCTGTTAATTTTCTTGTCATGACCATGCCTCCTAGTTTTATTTCCTGAAATATTATAAATTTCTTGAATTCACGACTTGGACAAAGTCGTGTTTTATATGTTAACGCCCCAGAATAGGGCATGAATACTAAATCTAACGCCCCTTCCTAGGGCGTTCCTCAGTTAAAATCCTAGAATATATTTTGCAACGCCCCTTACAAGGGCGTGTTTTAGACAAATCGGGAAAATTATTGATATTCTGTCAAATATATAAATAAGGAGACGCCTGCTACTGTAGTCGTCAACTCTTGAAGAAACGCCCCTGTCCAGGGCGTGTTTTTGATAAATTACTGAATTATTAAAAATTCTGCAAAACTGAAACGTATGTAAACGCCCTTCTGTTAGGCGTTAATTACTTGGGAAACGACTTGACCTAAGTCGTTATTTTACTGTAAACTGATTTTCATCCGTTTTTGTTAAACCGATCGTTTCATATGCTATAATATATATATATATATCGGCACTATTCTCCACTCCGTGAGTATAGTCCCACGTTTCATGTTGATTTATCGATCACACTCAACTCTCATTGACATACAAGCTCTCCATTGGACATTCCGTTCCTTTGGACTAGCGAGTTAGTCATAGAGACCTCCGTAAGACTCCTCGTAGCCTTGGATTCCCTCAAGGCCGACTGAGCTGGTTGTACCCTAAAAACCCATTACACGATCCTTGCCATGTCAATCGAAAGAAACATGGTATACCGGCCCTTATGTTTATACAAAGAGTATATCATAAGAAAATTCTTAATGGGATGATGATATCATGCCATATCATGTCGTTCTTGTAAACCCCAATTCTATGATAAGAATGAGGGTATCTTACTTTGATATACTGTTCATGTGGACCTCAATTCTATATAAAGAATGTCCATATTGATTTGTCATGGTACCTAAGTTAAGGGAACCATATTCTACCTAGTTTTATCGATATCGTGAATATACCGTTATTATCGCCAATCTATGTCCTTTGTCATATTTTTGGACTCTATTCTGTCAAAGTTGTCATACATGTCTACAAGCTTGAATATTAAAATTCTATATTGGCTATATAAACAAGAGTGGATGTCAAAAATACATGATAAATGCCTGCGCATATAGGGCCCGATCTGGTCCTGGGAGGAGCACCCGAAAGTACTTGTGCCCATGGGAGTTAAAATGATAAGGTATCTGGCATTATACCGAGTACTTGACTTGCTTGATTGGACATTCCACACACATCTTGTACTTGAATCGTACTTGACTTTACATGAAATGCGTGGCCCGAAAGAGGGTAATTTACTTGCTTGATACATGATAGCCAAAGTTCTTGACATGACTTGTTAAACGTACTTGCTTGAATACCTTGAATAGACTTGTCATCTTGTTGGAAGTTCATGATTAAGTTCATCTTATTTTTTTGATATTACATTCTCTCTATCTTGTCGTTTTATGCGAGCATGCATAGCTTTATTGCATTCATGAAAGATGTAATTACTTAAACCCCTTACTAGTACTTGAGATATAATTTCCTACTGAGCGTTCGCTCATTCCGTTTGTCCCTTTTTACTTTTCAGGTAAGTCTGACGACGATGGAAGTCAATCGGATGGGAGTGATCAAGAGTGAAAGTGATAGAGCTTCTACAAGTGTCGTCTAGTCTTTTCTATAGTTTCTTGAGTCAAATATGTATTCTTTTCCTTTTTATTAAACAGAGTATTGGATTTGTAATAGTCTATCCATTATGAAATAAAGGATTGGGTTATCTTGCTATTTTGCGCATCTCTGTCTTTGTGTCGAATACACGACCACTCTGATTGACATGATTGATATAGACACGTCGCGCATCTCCGGGTATCTTCCGCGCTCGGGGCGTGACAACACGCCTCTCATCTAGAGACCGTTATAGATGGGTTGAACGGGAGACAGGTCGACACGCACATGACAGGAGGTCGACACAATCAGTAAACAGAGACCGTTATAGATGGTCAGAACAGGGGACAGGTCGACACTTCACCTCATATAGGTCGACACCTACATACACCTAGGGTAGTTATGAGCCATACTCCTATAGGCCTACCCAACCATAGTACCCTATGAACTATAACAACTTCTACCACTATAAACCCAATCATTGGAACAAATGGACTAAGAATCAATCTTCTTTCAACGTCCATAAAACCTCAAAAGTTCAAGAGGTTAAAAGAGAGAAAAGGAATGTAAACAAAGTAAAGAAGAACCAGAACATCCAACCAAGCAAGGAAAACATGATTGCTAAGAAAGGTTTGATTCCAAAGCCCATGTTATCTTATTTTGATGAGATATAAGATTATTGGGACCCAATTATCCTTGGGTTCCAAACATTGTCACTTAATTCCTTGTGTAGGAGTGTCTTGCAGCCCTGCACAATCATTGGTACCTTGATATTGACTGCTCAAGACACATGACTGGGGATAAAACCGAATTCTATCTCTTTGTTGAAAAGGAAGCTAGACATGTTACGTTTGGAGGGAACAACAAGGGAAAGATCATTGGTACAAGTAAAGTTGGTAAGAATCCCTCCAACTCTATTGAAAATGTCTTGCTTGTTGATGGTTTGTAATATAATATGTTGAGCATAAGTCAGCTATGTGATAAAGGCCACACTGTAGAGTTTGACTCTAATGAATGTAGGATCTTGCACCCTAATTCAAAAGAAACTAAGTTTTCTGGCAAAAGAGTCAACAAGTGTATATGATTAACTTAGATGACCCTGCTCACATAAATCTTTATCTTGCTACACCTAAGTCAGATTTAACATGTCTGTGGCATCGTAGACTAGGTCATGCTAGCTACAATGCACTTCATAAATTAGTGAAGCATTCTATTGTTAAAGGACTGCCTGAAATAAAATTCAAATAGAACACCAAAATCTGTGATGCATGTGCACAAGGAAAACAAACTAGAAAGTCTTTTAAAAGTATAACTGAAAGTTTAGCATCTAAACCACTTGAATTAATCCATATGGACTTGTTTGGTCCAAACAAAATTGCTAGCATAAGTGGTAAAAGGGATGGCTACGTTCTAGTAGATGACTGTTGAAGACCTGCCTCGGCAAGGCGTCTTGGTCTGAGGTTTTCCCGATTTTGAGTCATGGAAGGTTTCAAAGGATGCCCAGCCAGGTAAATAATTCTGAGACCGGGCATGTTGTGTTTACAATGACTTCACTAGATTCACATGGGTGTTTTACCTTGCACATAAAAATAACGCCTTTGATGAGTTTCAGGCACTCTACATGCAAGTAAAGCAAGACGGTAAGTTCAAAATTTCCATCATACTTTCAGATCATGGTGGTGAATTCGACAATGTTGATTTTTATAATCTTTGCAGGTTTGAAGGAATAAATCATAGGTTTTCATCACCAAGGACCCCTGGACAAAATGGGGGTGGTCGAGAGGCGGAACAGAACTCTTATAGAAATGGCTAGGACCATGCTTGCTGAAAGGCAACTACCAAGGAGGTTTTGGGCAGAAGCGGTAAACACAACTTATTACATCATCAACAGCTCAATGGTAAGGCCATTCACTATAATGTCTCTTTATGAGTTGCTCAAAGGTAAAAAGCCATCTCTATCTCACATGAAAGTATTTGGTTCAAAGTGTTTTGTTCATACCAATGATAAAAGAGATTTAGACAAGTTTGAACCCAAGAGTGAAGAAGGGATATTTCATGGATATTCAGATTGGTCTAGAGCTTATAGAGTTTATAATCTTAAGACTTTATATGTGGAAGAGTCACCTCACATCACTTTTGATGAGACTAATAATGAAAATTCTTGCAGAAAAAATGATGATTGAGAATTTCTGAACACAAAAGGCAAAGAAGAACTTCCACACGAGGAGACATAAGAAAATGAAGACCAAGGAGAGTCAAGCAATGCTCGGGTCACTGATGCAGATAGAGGTAACACTCAGACTGAAATAAGAGTGCTGAAAGACCATCCTTTAGAGAATATTTTCGGTAATCTGCTTGACCCACCTAGAACTAGGTCTCATTTCAGAATTATGGATGAAATTGAACAACTAGCACTTGTGTCTGAAACTGAACCCAAAAATATTGTAGAGGCTTTAAAAGATGAAAACTAGATAAATTCCATGCATGATGAATTAAACCGGTTTGAAAGAAATAATGTGTGGCATCTAGTTCCTAAGCCCTAAGAGAAATCTGTCATAGGTACTAAATGGGTCTTTAGGAATAAACTTAGTGAAGATGGTAGGATAATTAGAAATAAAGCCAGATTAGTGGCTCAGGGGTATAATCAAGAGTTTGGCATAGATTTCGAAGAGTCTTTTGCCCCTGTAGCCAGATTAGAAGCCATTAGAATTTTGCTTGCATTTGCATGTTCTCATAAAATCAAACTATAACAAATGGATGTAAAGAGTGCTTTTCTGAATGGTTTAATAAAAGAAGAAGTGTATGTAGAACAACCCCCTGGTTTCGAATGTACTCATTTTAAAGACCATGTTTATAAGTTGGACATGGCTCTATATGGTTTAAAGCAGGCACCCAAAGCTTGGTATGATAGACTAAGCTCATTCCTCACCGAACAAGGCTACACAAGAGATAAATCAAAGTAATGAAAGATGTTTCATTAGTCAAGCCAAATATATGAAAGAGTTGCTGAAAAGATTTGATCTGACCAACTGCAAATCATTAGGAACTCTGATGGGGACTACCACTTCACTGGATGCAGATGAGAAAGGTACATTTGTCGATGCAAAGAAGTATAGAGGTATGATCGACTCATTACTCTATTTAACTACATCTAGACCAGACATTCAGTGTAGTGTTTGCCTTTCTGCTAGATTTCAATCTAGTCCTAGAGAGTCCCACTTGACTACCGTCAAGCGTATATTTACATACCTTGCTGGCACTCAAGATCTGGGATTATGGTATCTTCCATCTTGTGAGCTTTCACTCATTTCATATTCAGATGCAGACTATGCAGGATGCAAACTGGATCGCAAGAGCACTAGTGGCTATTGCCAATTCTTGAGTGGGTGTTTGGTTTCTTGGGCTTCTAAGAAACAACACTCGGTTGCCCTTTCTACTACAGAGGTATAATATGTCGCTGCAGGGAGTTGTGGCACCCAAGTGCTGTAGATCAAACACCAACTCCAAGACTTTCTAATAGATCTTGGATGTGTTCCCATTTGGTGTGATAACACCAGTGCTATAAACCTTGCAAAAAATCTAGTCTTGCACTCTAGGACTAAGCATATAGAGATTAGGCATCACTTCATTAGGGATGAAGTCCTTAAAAATCATTTTGAGCTCCATTTTGTTGATTCAAAAAATCAGATTGCAGATATTTTCACCAAGCCATTAAGCAATGACAGGTTCTCAACCCTGCAGAGAGAGCTAGGTCTATGCAGACCTTAATCAAGTCAGATTTGAGCTATTGTACTATTTTTGATGCTTAAAATACTTGTCATTGCTATGATGGTTGCTAGTATACCTGATTTGTCTTGAAATGGTCTATTGTTTGATTGAATTGCTTCATGAATGATGGTCACATTCAGGGGGAGTTTGTGTGCATATACTATCATGTGTGCATTTTGATTGTTTTGCATTACATATCATCTTTTGACTTCATGGTATAACAAATGTTGAGTTGTGGAAAGACAGGTTACGCCTATCCGAAAACTCTCCCCATGCGTGAGGACTGACCTCCGCCAAATACCATGAGTTAGAGTTGCATATTAAGATCTACATGGTTAATCTTTAGTGCATGAGCACGTTTAAAGCTTTAGCATCAAATAAAGCACTTCTCACTGGCAACAAGCAAGTGAAATTTTTTTTATGATTGCTTGAAATCAAAAATTCAGAGGCACTAGTATCAAAAATTGGCAGAACTATTTCAGAAATGAAGCAATCAAAGAAGGATAAGAATCAAAGACACTGGCTGAGAAAAGGCTATTGAACAGGTCGACACTTTTTGGTGATGTATTAACACTTCTCATTGAAATGGCCAAAGAATGGGCTTCTGTTTTCCATCAGTAGGCCGACACCTTCACACGAAGTGTCGACACTGCCGCTCAGCTACTCAGGGGTGTGTGGTCCAATGGAGAGTCATTCTTTTTATTCACCTTATCTTATCATAGTTTTCTTTATTGAAGATTCCTCTTCATTTCTTCATCAAATCTTTTGCTTCTGAACCATTGCTTTGTCACCGGGCATTAAGTTAGGGGGAGTTGAGAAGGATTTAATTCTTTCATACAACCTTGGATAAGTTATTATGTTCTACCTCTGTTAAGAAAATGGTTTAACATTTATAACCCTCAATTTTGTTGATAGTTGTATTAACTTGCACCCACCTTGCACTCATAATAGGGTTAAAACATTCATCAAAGTCTTTGATTATAACCATGGCCTAAGCCTCTGAAAGTTAATTGTAAAAGGGCTTCTTTGGATAAAGAATCATTAGCTTGTATTGTCCTTAAACAAGTCACCTAAATTAAAGCCAACTGGAGAATACGCCTCCAAAAATCATATTGCAATAATTTCAGAGCAATGGCATCATCTTTAGAGAAATTAGATCCTGCATCAAAAAAATGCAGCAAATCTACTCATGATGAAGACTGCTATCTCTGATCAAAAGAAAACAGGAAGATAAGCTACACTAACTAACCAGGGACTCTGGCGCTTGAACAACGTGTTTCCTTGTGTCAAAAAGTGAATGTTATATCAGACTATTTAATCAAAAAAAATGGGGATGACTCTAGGTTTTACTTCAAATAGGTTATTTTGTTTATTTTCATTACTCGATTAATTTTTCTCCCAAACTTGTCTAATGAACTTAATGAGTAAGATTAATAGGCTTGGTTAAGATAAGACTTCTTTTAAAAAATTTGATCTTATTATTGTTGCATAATCAATTTTTCTTAAACCTTTATTCTTCAAAATTAAGCTTATAAGCTTTAAACCATTGGAATAAATAACAGGGTATTTCAGTATTTTCTTATCTAAAGGGTGTTCTTTAAAAAAAGAAAAAATATCTTCTTCACCTTTTTAAACTAGCCGGTGAATATTTTTTTATCTTTACCCATTTTCACCTTTCCTTCCGCAAAACCCCTTTCTCCGGAGCATCTGCACTTCTCCACCGCGGAGGTCGACACTTCCTCCCATCTCCATCCGCAAGTGAATCCTAACACTCCAGCTAGCTCCCTTGTCTGCTGCAACCCTCCAGCAACCCTAGCTCCCTTCTCTTCTCTCTCTCTCCGCTCAAACCATGACTCCTCCGATCACCCACGGCAAAAGGAAAGTTGCGGCAACACCAAAGAAGGCTCCTATTCAAGCTCTTATATCAGGGGAGACAAGAAAAGAAGGTCGCTCTAAACGCATTCATGACAGACCAGCTGCAGTTGCATCAAAGAAGAGGAGAGAAGCACCATCTAGGGACACCGTGGCTGATGAGGAACAGTCGCGAGGGCAACCGGCCAAGAGGAAAAGAGTGTCTAGTACAAAAAAAGAGAAGGAAAAATAACAGCCTGCTCCTCCATGGCCCAGTATTACTCCAGCTGTCAGGGAAGAAAAAAGTGATCTAACAAGAATCCTATTTCTTAGGTATGTGGATTTTGATGACCACAAGATGCTCGACGTTTTTCCCGAGTTAGTTCCACTTATATAATTTCAAGATTGGAGGAAGTTTTTGTCTAGACACCGGGTCTACTATCCTTTTCTGGTCCAACAGTTCTACAAGAACCTATATTATGATCAAAACCAAAAGGCACTATGGACTGAAGTCAAGGGAGTCAAACTCAAATTGTCACCAAAGCTTCTTTACAAAGTTTTATGGATACCTCGGGATGGGTTGTTGGAATAAGAATTCCAATTTGATTTACTTGATGCATACATATCTTGACAGGGAAGCGTAGCAATCATGAGGATGAAACTCAAATTTGTGTGAAACATTTCGACACTAACCGGTTTCCACCATTGCAACGGCTACTGCACCACATGTGCACAACCATCATTACCCCACAACGGGGTGGCAGAAGTAGGATTACAGAAACACAGAGATTTATATTCTATTGCATGTTTAACAATTTGCACATATGCCTGCCTGAGATCATTTTACAGATTATTAGGAGTTGTACAGAGCAAAAGAGAAATCTGCCCTATGTTGCACACTTGACAATAATTTTTCAGGTGGTGAGGACACTAGAGCCAGTCGCCGATATCAGACACGCAGCACGACTCGAGCGACTCCAGCCTCTTTATGGTTGGGCGACAACATGGAGCCCCCGCCCGAGTATTGAGTTTTTATGTGTGGGACACTAGTATTTTATTTTGCCTTTATGTCCTTTGGTTTGTATTTACGTCCTTGTTTAATTGGGTGTGCAATTATAAGGCTTTATAAGCCAATGTGTCAGTCCATAGAAGTCCTTGGGTTTTCTTGCAAAAAAGCTCGTAGGTCCAGTAGGGGCCCCCCACCCTCTTTCCCATTGGTCCACTTATGCCATAGGGCCCATGTGGGGCTGGTCAACATCCTAGGTGGCATCTAGAAGGATTCCTTCCTTCATGGGTAAGGCAAGGGGACATGGGGGGATAAAAGTCAATGGTCTCTCCTCAATCCAAGGAGCTTGTCCAAGAGAGGGTGCCCCTCTCTCCTCATTAGTTTAATTGGCTGTATTTTTACACCTCATGGGAGATCCCCATCCCGTAATCAAACCCTAGGTCCAAGGGTGGAGATGGTCATTGTATTGTTATATATAAGGTTGTATTTTCTACATTGGGAATTAATGAAATTCATTTGGAAGAAAGAACTCCAATAGCATGGTGCGCCCTCCCCCTTCCTCTCTCTTCTCCCTCCTCCAGATCTACTGCTTAGGCCCCTTCTATCTTCTCCTCTATCCCTCCTCCTTCTATCTCAGCTGCCACCACTGCCGTTCGTGCCGCCGACGAGTCGCCGTGATCAATCTTCCGAGGTGCTGTCTGGAGTACTGTCCTGCTGATCAGAGCCCCAAAGTAAGAATTCTCGTGCCCAAGCCCCAGATCTGCTGAAGCTAAAAGTTCCAGGGTAGGTTCCCCACATTCCCCCGAACCTCCACAAAAAAAACCCAGCCCAAAAATCCCTTCATTTCGATTTTTCCCATTTTCTTCTTTCCCCCCGTGTCAGATCTGTCCAATGTGCAGACTCCATTTCAGCAAGCCACCAACCGACCTCTTAGCCCCCCTTAACCTCCACCAAATCTCATGGAACTTTACTGGAAGTTCTTCCCATCAAATCCCATCTCCCATATTTTTTTCATGAATTTAAAAATTTTCTAGATCGCCCTAAAAATTCCTACAAACCGCCACTTCCACTCTGTCCATAGTTTTCCAGGTCCGACCCCAGTCCACTAGAAAATCCACCAAAATCAAAACCTCCAAAAAAGTTCACATAAAAAATATCCTCGTTCTCATGACATCCAGATCTACAACTTTCATGAAGACCTCTTCACCCAGATCCATCATTAACCCCATGGTCAACCCCTGTTCTCAGGAAACTTCCCTGTCCACCCTGTCTGTCCCTGCCCTGTGAGCCATCAGCTTCTAAATTCAGCCACGGTCAGCACAGAAGATTCAAAATTCCTTCTCCAGCCTGGGGTAGAAGCTCTCTGAGAGAGCTTTCCAACGGTACCTGCCTCGCGTCTATCCGACGTCGGGGCTGATCGCAGTTGCCATTCTCGCCAGGTCGCGCACAGTAAAATAGCATTTCCGGCTCGTGGACGGCACCCAACGACCACCCCCGAGGCAGCCGACCCGCCTTCCACTCGCCGGACCAGTGCACCTCCATCCCCGGAGCCACCCATCCAAGATTCACCGATGCCACAGCATCCTTCCCGACTTCCCTGACCCACAAGTACTAGAGCTTGCCACCATCAGAGCGGCCCCGAGTGCTGCCCGTCAACCCGAACGCGTTACTCCCGGGTCCCGCATGTAGCCCTTTACTTCCCTGCGTGGAGTGGGCAGAAATAATCAATTCTGTAACTATTATTATTTGTTGTACCGGGAGTACGAGTTTGGCTGGGGTCGTCGTCCCCACGCCCAGAGCGTGGAGGTACACTCGCCGCCCCCTTTAGTGCTTACTTTTCTAGTATATACTCTTGATGCCGCTGCTTGTGAGCGTGTTAGGCCCCTAGATTGCTTGAGTTAGTCACCGCTATGAGTTGAGAGTGTGAGACCCGTCCCGTGACTCGATCCGCGCACGAGAGTGAGCCGACCACCCAAGACTCAATGCCAGTTTCTCAACCGTGCAGATTGACTTGTTTCCCTCGTCGGGGATGACCATGAGCGAGTGCTTCTTCTTTGGGGCATGTTTGTCTCTTCAGGAGCCACGTTAGGTGCTGACTTGGTCGTGTTGTTGCTGGTCGTGTCGTCCCTCTAGTCGCATCGTCTAGTAGAAGTCCAAGGTTCGCGTCCACAACATCGAGTCTCATCGTCGTCCCACATCAAATTGGTATCAGAGACGGTTTGAGTCTAGGGTAGTCATTACTTCAAAACAAAAAAAAGGTGTTTCAAAATTGCATTGCATCCAATACCCCAGTATATCAAAAGGCGTTACTCGGAAGGTTAGGTTACACCTATCCAGAAGGTAACCCCTTGCGTCGAAGCAAACCTTCGGGTTATTGCCTCCGCCATGTACTGGTATTTGGGTTAAGTCTAGGGTCCTCATCTTGTATTGGTCCATCCATATAGGTCTAGAGAGTCACCCCTTAGCTCCCATCGCCCTGACACTATGGGTGAACCCAGGGGTGCCAACCTAGGAGGCCGTTCTCTGGAGGATCTGATTGTTGAACTCTTGGAGCGCATGGGCAGGTCCGAGCAAACCCTTAGGGTGCATACCGAGCGTATGAAGAGCCAGTTCAAAGCCATGGAGGACTGCGTCGAGGCCTCTGACCGATCTTTTCAAGGTCTGGTTCGAAGGCTTGAGAGTGTGGAGAGGACCCCTCGTCGGGACCTACCCGACATCCTTCCGGCCCCTCAGGCACAGGCGGCCCAGCCCGTGCCTGCTGCCCAGCCCGCACCCGTGGCCCAGCCCGCCCCCGCGGCCCAGCCCGCACCATATAGGGCTGAGGAGCAACGGCCACGTGCCCTCCATTTTGAGGACTACGAGTCCGACAATGAGTACGAGGGAAATGGCCGACGCCGGCGTGGTCACCGACCACAAAGGGATGATGAGGACGAGCGGATCCTCAAGACCGTCCGTGCGGAGCCTCCCCCATTTGATGGGTCCAAGTCTTTGGAGCCCAAGGTCTACCTTGATTGGGAGGCCAGCATGGATCGATATTTTGAGTGGTTCGAGATGACGGACCACCATAGGGTTAGGTATGTCAAAATGAAGTTGATGGGGCAAGCTCAAACGTACTGGAGCAATGTGGAGAGTTTGGTCTTCCAACGTCATGAGCCTCCAGTAGGTTCTTGGGATGAGATGAAGGAAAGGCTTAGGCGCAAGTACCTTCCTACCACCTACCGACAGCGTCTTATTGATAGGTGGCAGAGTCTCACCCAAGGGGACCGATCCGTGTCCGAGTACATCACGGAGTTTGATGAGTACTTTTTACGATGTGGTGTCACGGAAGAGAGCACTGTGCCTATCTCGTGATTCCGTCGTGGCTTGCGGCCCCACTATCAATACGAACAATTTCACCGCAATGTCACCAAATTGGAAGACGCATACCATGTCACTCTCGAGTTGGAGCAGTTTGAGGCGGAGTTCGCTCCCGTCCAACACCAGGGGATCACTTATCAGCGTGGGACCGACCCTCGTACCACGCCTACCTCCTATAGCTGGTTTCCCGTGGCCTGCCCCCCGAAACCCCCTCGGCAGGACACCACCACTGCTCCTAGGCCCCGCACCTTCCCTCCGAGGGATCCTCCCCCTCGCCCGCAGGCACCCGTTCCTGCCCCTCGGCCTTATCAGCCTACCATACCAGCTCGGCCTCCTCTTCCCACGCCCCCAGTCCATAGAGAGGACAAGGGTAAGGGGCAGATGGTTAGTGGCACATTTCAGGGCATCGGGACACGAGACCGATGCTACACCTATGGGGGAGTCGGCCACTTTTCTAGCAAGTGCCCCACCCGGGGAACACTTTTTATTGCCGAGACACCGTCCCATGACCCCACCCCAAAGTTGGTGCCAGTTAGTTATGAACCGGACAAAGAATTGGCCGAGGAGTTCTTTGATGAACAATTAGAGGGGGAGCAGGTTGATGTCCCTGGTACCTCATATCAGGAGGACGTACATTTGGGTGTAGTCAGGTGCATCCTGACCCAGCCTCAGGTGAGTGACGACTAGCGTCACACCACCATCTTCTACACATTTGTAGGCTGGAAGGGAAAGCTTGCAAGGTGATTATAGATAGCGGGAGTTGCATCAACGCTATCTCCATCGGCACAATCAAGCGCCTTGGCTTGACGCCCGTGGATCACCCTACCCCTTATCGAGTTTCATGGGTGGATTCCACTTCCATCCCGGTCAGGCTGCGGTGTCTGGTGCCACTGTAGTTCCAGGCATACCATGAGGCGATCTGGTGCGATGTACTACCTATGGAGGTGGGTAGTATCATTCTTGGTAGGCCTTGGCTCTTTGACCAAGATGCCACCCTTCATGGTAGGTCGAACACTTGCACATTCGACCATGATAGCCATAGGATTACCCTCCACCCCGTCCAACCGAAGGACCCATCTATCCGCGGACCAGCTGGCCCCAGCACTACGACCACTTCTGGTCAGGGAAAGGCCGGTCCACCCACTGAATCCTCGGCACAGGCATCCACCTCTTCGACTCCTCTGAGCAGAGTGGACCCTCCACCCAGGAGGTTGATGGTGATCAGTCCGAGGGAGATGGAGCAGGAGATGACCGGGGGTAACCCCACTCTAGCTGTCGTTGTCCGGGGCGTTGAGGATGTTGCCCCTAGGTCCGAGGATGAGCATCTCCCGAGATAGCCGTAATATTGCGGGAATTTTCCGATGTATTCCCCGAGGACCTCCCTGGAGGTCTTCCACCCATGAGGGACATCCAGCATGAGATCGACCTCGTCCCGGGCTCATCTTTGCCCAACCTCCCCCACTATAGGATGAGTCTCACAGAGCATGCCGAGCTTCAGCGGTAGGTCGAGGAGTTGATGAGTCGAGGATCTCTTCGGGACAGCAAGAGCCCTTGTGCTGTTCTCGCATTATTGGCCTCGAAGAAGGATGGCACATGGAGGATGTGTGTTGATAGCTGTGCGATCAACAAGATCACGGTGAAGTATCATTTTCCCATTCCCCGACTGGATGATTTGCTTGATATGATGTCGGGAGCCACTATCTTCTCAAAGATAGACCTTCGTAGTGGCTATCACCAGGTGCGGATCAGGCCTGGGGATGAATGGAAGACGGCATTCAAGACCAAGGATGGTCTTTATGAGTGGTTGGTTATGCCCTTTGGTCTTTCCAATGCCCCTAGTACTTTCATGCGGTTGATGACCCAAGTCTTACCCCCTATGATAGGGGTCTTCTTGGTCATCTACTTTGACGACATTCTTATCTATAGCCGCACTAGGGAGGATCACTTAGACCATCTTCGGCAGGTCTGCATTGTGTTGAGGCGTGATACTTTGTATGCCAACCCGAAGAAATGTGCTTTCATGTATGATCATATCACTTTCCTCAGGTTTATTGTGTCGAGAGATGGAGTCTCCGCTGATCCGGAAAAGATTAGGGCCATCTAGGAGTGGCCCGAGCCCCGCACACTCCATGATGTTCGAAGTTTTCATGGCCTAGTGACGTTCTACCATCGCTTCATTCGTGACTTTAGTTCTATCACTGCCCCGATCACCGATTACATAAAGAAGGGGGCATTCGTATGGACCAAGGCCGCAGCCACGGCATTCCAGGACATCAAGGAGCGTATGACCCAGGCACCTGTCCTTGTACTTCCTGATTTTTCTAAGGTGTTTGAGGTCACATGTGACGCTTCTGGAATAGGCATTGGTGGAGTATTGAGTCAGGAGTCCCACCCCATTGCATTCTTTAGCGAGAAGCTTAATGATGCCAAACTGTGCTATTCTACTTATGATAAAGAATTTTACGCAGTCGTCTAGGCATTGAGGTATTGGAGGCATTATCTTTTGCACTAGGAGTTTGTCCTCTTTTCTGATCATGAGGTCTTACGATTCCTCCATACCCATAAGAAGTTGAATGCTCGTCACAGTCGTTGGGTGGAGTATCTCCAGGAATATACCTTTGTGCTTAAGCATAAGGTAGGGGCGGAGAATAAGGTGGCCGATGCACTGAGTCGTCGGGTGATGATGTTGACCACCATGAGTGTTGAGGTGGTAGGGTTAGAAAGGCTGAAGGACACTTATGTTGATTGCCCGGACTTTGGTCCGATCTATGCCGTCCTTCAAGCCGGTCCCTCTCGCGATTATAGCGAGTTTGTGCTACAGAAGGGTCACCTATTTCGGGGTGATAAAATGTGCATCCCACGGACTTCTGTTCATGATTTTATTACGTGGGAGATGCACGCGGGAGGTCTTGCTGGCCACTTTGGCCAGAACAAAACCATAGAGGCGGTTGAGCATCGATTCTATTGGCCTAGCCTAAAGAGGGATGTTGCTCGTATTGTGGCCCAATGCCGCACTTGTGCTTTGGCTAAGCAGAGGAGGCAAAATACCGGTCTCTATACTCCCCTCCCCATCCCGGATAGTCCATGGCAGGACATTATCATGGACTTTGTGTTAGGATTACCCCGCACCTTCCGAAAGCATGACTCGATCTTTGTGGTTATCGACCGGTTCTCTAAGATGGCATTATTCATTCCACGCTCCAAGACCTCGGATGCCACTAGAGTTGCCCGTCTGTTCTTCTCCCACTATGTCTCCAGGTTTGGCCTTCCCCGCACCATAGTGTTGGATAGGGATGTACGATTCACCAGTTATTTTTAGAAAACCCTATGGCATATGATGGGCACCCAGCTGAAATTCTCCACGGCATACCATCCCCAAACTGATGGTCAGACTGAGGTTGTTAATAGGAGTTTGGGAGACCTTCTTAGGTGTCTAGTCCGTGATCGAGTCAGGGATTGAGATTTGATACTACCCCTCGCGGATTTTGCTTATAATGATTCGGTTAATAGGTCTACCGGCATGAGTCCTTTTGAGATTGTTACTGGTCGGACACCTAGGAAGCCTATAGACTTGATCTCATCTCCTAGCCAGTCCCGAGTGTCTGAGTCAGCCGAGTCCTTTGCTGTTCATATTAGGCAGTTGCATGAACATGTACATCGTCACATCGAGTCCAGTAACGCACAATACAAGGAGTTGGCTGATGCCCACAGGCACCACCGTGAGTTTCAGGAGGGTGAGTATGTCATGATCAGGGTTAGGCCTGAACGGTTTCCCCCGGGAACCGTGAAGAAGCTACAAGATCACGGTGACTTTCCGAGTAGTGAGGCATGTTGGTCCTAATGCATACGTTGTAGATCTACCAGAGGAGTACGGGATCAGCTCCACTTTCAACATCTCGGACCTAGTCGCTTATAGGGACCCAGCGGTGATACCTAGTGAGCCCTTTGAGCCGTCACCCCCCATTGTGAGTGACTCCACTGATCACGCGAAAATGTATGTCGTTACTACACACACACTAACAATCTTAAAACCAAACTCACACTAGATGAAAGAGAGACGTAATATGGTGGCGAGAAGGGTCGAATCCATAGGGAACAAGATATTTTTAAAGTTAAAAACCTTGTAACCTTTTAGAAAAAACACTTGTGATTTTGCTTTGCTTAAAGAAAATAGTGAAATGAAGAACAAATTTAACACTTAATTAAAAACACCTATGATTATGCACCTATGCTATAGAAATTAATTGCATGAAGTAAAAAGAAGAGATAGAGGAAGGGGGTAGAGATGGAAGAAGATCAAGAACTAGATCAAAAGAACAACTCTCTTCATTAACTTAAAAGAAAGAGTACATGAAGTGCAAGATAAGCTTACAATAAAGAGGTGACAAGATTACAATGAAGTAACATAACACAAAAGTAATAACAAAAAGAGGGGCCTGAGATGTGAAGATAGTAGTAGCAATGGTGAAGACGCCGTCTCCTCCTCGCCGAGCCTTGGAGAGGATCGCTCCGCCTTGAAAGAGATCGCCGTGGAAAGTGATGGATGAAGAAGCCGTCGTCGTCCATGTCACGAGCCTTGGAACGTCGCCCGTCTTGATGTGCACACTGCCATGAAAGGAGAGTTGTGGAGGATAAACTTTGGAGAGAAATATAGAGAGGAATGTGGAAGGGTTTGTGTGGAGATGAAGAAGGAAGAAGATGAGAGAGTGAAACAGTGGGAAAATAAATATAACTCGTAAACTAAGAAGAATTGGAGGAAGTGATAGAAGAAAAAAATATATATCTACAAAAGAGGAAGAACTTTAATGAAGAACTCAGAGAGAAATAAAGAGAGAATAGGGTTCAAAACTGATGAATAACAGAAGCTAGAACCTCGGATGAACAGTGTAATCGTAGGACAGCAAGTTGAAAAATGGGAAATAACATTGAAACCAGAAAGAATTAGAAGATGATTAAGAAGAAGAGGTTGTAGAAAACTTAAAACCAAAGAACTTTTATGAAGATAGTAAGATACGAAAATGACTAGAAGGGGGAGAAATAAAGGGAAGAATAGAGAGAAACACTGCTTCACAGATGAACAGGATAGCACAGTGAAAAATATTAAATATCTTGAAAACCAGAAGAAATTTGAAGATGATGCATAAGAAAAAGTTATAGAGAACGTAAACACAAAGAACTTTTATGAAGACAACAAGAGGAGAAGAGGGACGGAAGAGGGCAAACTTGATGAACTAACAGATATTAGAGGGAGAGAAAGAGTGAAAAATTGCCAAAAGAATAACTCCATTTCTCCTCCTTGTCATGGGCTATTTATAGGGAAAGTTGGGTAGATGAAGGGTAGAGATTGTATCAAAAGGAGATGGATGGCTGAGATTTAAGTGGAATATGATACATGGGGAAGAGGAAAAGTAGGTGGGCACCCCCTTTCTTGGACTTTGGGCACCCCCTTTCTCAAGGCTCATCATTTCTCTCCTTTATTTCAAACTTTGAATTCAATTTTCCCTCCAACCGAAATATGTGTTTCTTTTCCTCAATTTCAAACTTTTGAAATTTCTTTTCCCTCCAATCAAAATATGTGCTTTTGACTTGGTCAATGTAGTGGTGACAGTTTTGCCCCCGGCTTCTTTTGTAATTATCTTCGGTGTCCTACACACATATTTGCACTTTAGTCCATAAAAATTACCACAATGTGCACATAAATCTCAAATACTCATGATTATGTAATAGAGAATTAATGCTCATGGCCCTCATCTTTAATTTATTATTAAATAAGATAATCGAATTAATCAATTTGCGTGAAAGCTCTAATTTAAATGCAGAGTTGAGGTTAACTATGAAATATGCATAATTACTTAATTATATGCACATAAAATGGTGTACATGCAATGAATTGTCATAAGAAATGGACACTTATCACACCCTCCAACTTACTCATTGCTAGTCCCTTAGCAATGCCAATAAATTGACTTTTAGGACGAACAAGAGTTTCCAAAATTCATGCTCTCATATCCAGTTATCCCTTCATAGAATCAACCAAAGATTAAGAATCTGGAATCATTAATGCACACTAGCCTTATGTAGAAATTTAATAGTACATGATTAAGAATTCAAATTAAAGCTCAATAGCACTTGTGCATGTGTAACTACCAAATCCACAGCTTAGACAATTGCATTCTCCATTCGCTATTCCAAGCAAATGCCTTTCAACCCTGCACCTCTTAGATCAGAGCATTAAGTATATTAGCTTTTTGTCTGCCTTATTATTTTATCCCTTTGAGATCTTTTATACCACGCATGATGCTGCACTACCCTTCACTACTTAACGTGAACCTCGACTCTTACCTTAGGAGAAACAGGCCCAGTTTCGCAGATCTAGGTTCCCTTTTCCGTTTTACGCGAACCTCAACACGTCTTAGGTGAAGTAGGCCCGATTACTAAGATTAGAGGTGTTTTTCATGGTATTTTTTTCTTTTTCTATCTTTTTTTTTCATAATGCCATTGCACTTATTTGATGGATAATTTGGTAGAAAACTTTGTAAAAAGATCTCTTTTCTTAAGAAGTGCAGAATATCAGACATCATACCTAAAATGACAGGGGGCTTGTCTTGCTTGTTTCATTAATGTGCAATGTGAATTTCTTTTTTTTTCTAAAGTGCACATGAACTTTAAAGGGATTCTTATATCAGTTTTTCATTGTTAGATTGACTAAATTTCCCATCATCCTTCTCCCTAGTCTTTTCTATTCCAGAATTATTTTTAATTTAAGCATGAATCATGAAACTCAAAATGGGGTTTACATCTTTCTACGATGACATGCAAGATAGAACTTTAAAGGTTGTACTATATGCATCATGAAAATTTTTCTCTCCCCCCCAACTTGAATGACATTGTCCCCAATGGCATGTAGAATTGAAAGCAATAGAACAATGTATCAATAAATACTTTGGAGTGGGAAAGAGACAACTGGATATGCGAGACGAAACCTCCACCAATGTCATGGACGACAACGACTTCCTCTCCTTGGCCTTAATCTGACTACTAAAACACACTCAAACAAAAACGTCAAAACGACAAAAATCGTGGGTTGCCTCCCAGAAGCGCTAAGTTTTTCATCTTCAGCCAGACGTATGAGAGCTCACGAAGATTTTATTCCAGACCACTTAGGACAATTGATTCTTTTTGCAACTGATCATTTTCCAAATAAGATTTCAATCTTTGACCGTTGACAGTGAAAATTTGACCATTTTTAAGATTCAAAATTTTGACGGCACCGTGGTCAAAAGTTTTGACAACTACAAACGGTCCATCCCATCTGGACTTGAGCTTTCCAGGGAACAAGCGCAGTCTAGAGTTAAAAAGCCATACTTTCTGATTTGGTTGAAAAGTTTTCCTTTGAATATGCTTATCATGGAAGACTTTCATTTTGACTTTATAGATTTTTGAATTTTCATAGGCTTCATTTCTTAGTTCCTCTAATTCATTGAGTTGTAGAGCTCTTTGGGCCCCAGCTTGAATGAGATCAAAGTTGACTTGTTTGATGGCCCAATATGCTCTATGTTCAAGCTCTATAGGCAAGTGGCAGGCTTTTCCAAAAATGAGACGATAAGGTGACATGCCAATGGGAGTCTTAAATGCAGTTCTATAGGCCCATAGTGCATCATCTAGTCTCTCGGACCAGTCTTTTCTATCCGACCGAACTGTCTTATGCAGAATGGTTTTTATCTCCATGTTGGACACTTCTACCTGGCCACTAGTTTGGGGATGGTAGGGGGTAGCGAGCTTGGGAGTGATGCCATATTTGCGAAGCAGAGCTCAGAATTGAAAATGAATAAAGTGAGAGCCTCCATCACTAATGATAGCTCTAGGACAACCAAATCTAGAAAATATGTGTTTCTTCACAAACTTCATCATAACCTTGTGATCATTTGTCCTAGAAGCAACAGCCTCAATCCATTTTGAAACATAGTCCACCGCCACCAAAATGTATTCATTGCCAAATGAAGGTGGAAATGGTCCCATAAAGTCTATTCCCCAAACATCAAAAATCTCTACTACCAGAATGGGACTGAGCGGCATGATATCTCTTTTTGAATTGTAGCCCACGGCTTGACATCTCAAACAAGTTTTAGAACATTCATAAGCATCCTTGAATAAAGTGGGCCAATAAAATCCACTTTGTAAAACTTTTGCTCCAGTTTTCTTTCCTAAGAAATATCCCCCACAAGCCAAATGATGACAGAAATTCAACACAGACTGTTATTCCTCCTCGGGGACACATCTTCTAATGATCTGATCAGGACCCATGTGAAACAGCTCCGGGTCATCCCAAAAATAGTGCCTTAGCTTTGAAAAGAATCGATCCTTCTCCTGTTTAGACCACCATTCTGGGATATGTCCTACCGCCAGGTAGTTGACTATATGAGCGAACCAAGGGGTTGTTGTATGTGAGATGGAAAGAATTTTTCATCGGGGAAGGAGTCGGACATAGGGGCACTTTCGAGAATTATAATCCTAGATAAGTGATCAGCTACAACATTCTCCAACCCCTTCTTATCTCTGATTTCCAAATCAAACTCTTGTGGTAACAAAATCCACTGTATGAGATGGGGTTTGGCTTCCTTCTTAGACATCAAAAATTTTAATGTTGAGTGATCGGAATAAACAATGACTTTCGCCCCTAACAGATATGATCGAAACTTTTCGAGGGCAAACACAACAGCTAACAATTCCTTTTCCGTGGTGGTGTAGTTCATTTGGGAATCAGCAAGGGTGCGGCTCGCGTAGTAGATCACCACGGGTTTCTTTTCAACTCTTTGACCTAGGACAACCCCTACAGCATAGTCTGAGGCATCACACATGATCTCAAAAGGGAGCGACCAATCAGAAGATTGGAGAATGGGAGCTTGTGTGAAAGTCGCTTTCAATGAATTGAACGCCTCTAGATAAGACTCATCAAGATGAAAGGGAGTGTCCTTGGCAAGCAATTGTGTAAGTGGTCGAGCAATGATGGAGAAGTTTTGAATGAATCTGCGGTAGAATCCTGCATGGCCAAGAAAGGAACGGATCTGTTTGACCGAAGAAGGGGGAGGAAGATTAGAAATCAAATCTACCTTGGCCTTGTCAACTTCTATTCCCCTCTCTGAAACTACATGGCCTAAAATGATCCCTTCTCTTACCATGAAGTGGCTCTTCTCCCAGCTCAACACTAGATTCGACTCAATACACCTTTTCAATACCTGAGTTAAGTTTCCCAAACAATCTTCAAATGAATCACCAAACACTGAAAAGTCATCCATAAAAACTTCCAAGCATTCTCCCACCATTTCAGAGAAAATGGACATCATACACCGCTGGAATGTGGCAGGAGCATTACACAGCCCAAATGGAATTCTTATAAAAGCAAATGTGCCATAGGGGCATGTGAACATTGTCTTCTCTTGATCTTTCGGGTAAATAGCAACCTGGTTGTACCCGGAATAGCCATCCAAAAAGTAATAATACTTCTACCCTCCCAGTCTCTCCAAAATCTGATCTATGAATGGTAGTGGAAAATGATCTTTCTTTGTAACTAAATTTAATTTTCTATAATCAATACAAATTCTCCACCCTATTAGTAATCGTGTAGGAACTTCTTCTCCTTTCTCATTTGTTACAACTGTCAGCCCTGACTTCTTGGGAACAACTTGAGTTAGGCTGACCCACTTGCTATCAGAAATGGGATATATGATCATGGCATCCAACCATTTGACCACTTCTTTCTTCACCACCTCTTTCATACTTGGATTCAGCCGACGCTGCATCTCTCTGCTCGGCTTGGCATTGTCCTCCAAGTAAATGTAATACATACACACATCCTGACTAATACCCTTAAAATCCGCCACTGACCAACCTATCGCCCTCTTGTGCTCCTAAAGGACATCTAGGAGTTGGGATTCCTGAGTAGCGGTGAGGTTGGAAGCAATGATTACGGGCAGAGTTTGGTTAGGACCTAGATAAGCATACTTCAAAGGATCCGGCAGAGGCTTCAATTCTAGACTGGGTGGTTGATGTAAAGATGGAAGAATAGGTTCAGCTTGAAGTGGAGGGAGTGGCTCTACTCTAGAGTAGGGTGCACTAGAAAGTGGAGAATCATGGAGCATGCTACCCTCTTCTAGACATTCCTCATAAACTTTCGGACTTTCTTCAATTAGTTCTTCAGAAACATCAATGACACTACATTCCTCCTCATGGTCCGGATATTGAGATGCTTTGAACACATTTAGAGAAACCTTCTCTCCTCCGAAAGAAATATCCATCATCCTTATGGCGCAATTTATATTGGCCTTGGTCGTAGCAAGAAAAGGACGTCCCAAAATGATAGGTGTGTGCTTTAATTCCTGGGACGAGGCCATATCCAGAATAAGAAAGTCCACTGAAAAATAACATTCATGCACCTTCACAATCACATCTTCCAATAGTCCCCTTGGAGTCTTTACATATCGATCCGCCAGTTGAAGGATTATAGATGTGTGTTTCAACTCCCCTAGATCAAACTGCTCATATATAAAGATGGGTAACAAGTTCACACTGGCTCCAAGGTCCAGCAATGCTCTATCAAATGTAATTCCACCTATATCACAAGAGATCAGTAGAGCTCCAGGATCCTTCAACTTTTTAGGCAAATGATTCATAACAACTACACTGACATCTTCGGACAAGCATACCTTTTGTGTTACCGCCTTTGGTTCCCTTTTTGGTGTACATAGCTCTTTCAAAAAAATTTCATATGCCGGCACATGTTTGATTGCATCCAATAGTGGAATATTGATGTTTACCTGTTTAAACAATTCCACTAGTTCTTCTTGTTGGACCGGCTTTCTCTTTTGAGCTTTAGGATTCAATGCATCAGGGAATGAGACCTTAGGCACATATTCTTGGGTCCTTCATTGACTTTCGCCTTTCCTTTATCCAACTTCTTCTCTCCACCCTCCGACTTCTTTTTCTCTTGCACAATCACCTGCTCCTCATCCTCACTATCACTTTCTATGTGGGCATCTTGACCCGAACTACTCCAACTTCCTTAATCCTATAAGGATTATCTAAAACCTTCCCGCTCCTAAGAGAAGAGATTGCCTTTACATTCTCAAATTGGGGACCTACAGGAGGGGGCAGCTGAGGTTGATTGGGCTGATTGGGTTGAGGAAGAAAGGGAGCTCTTGGAGGGAAGCCTGGAGGTTGTTGATTGTGGGGGTTGGCCACCGGTTGGCTAGGGAGCTGGCCTACCTCTCTTCTCATGTTATTAGTAGCAAGTTGCCCTATCTGGTTTTCCAACTTAGAAATAGATTGTGCTTGGGTAAGGATGAGTTGTTGGAGTTGTTCAAACTTGTCATCAAAATTGGCCTGTGGAGGTTGAGGAGGAGGAGGTTGGAAAGGAACTTGAGCTTGAAAACGGTTTGGAGGATACTGATGATACTGGCCCTGAAAATGCTGAGTGGGAGGTTGAGGATACGGGGCCTTAGAATGCTCAAAAGGAGGTTGAGAATATTGTTGGAAAGGTGCATTGGATTGAGAGAAATTATGATGAGACTGAGTTTGTTGAAAAGGAGATTGGTAATGTTGGTGGGCTTGAGCTTGAAAGGGTTATTTTTGAAAAGAGGGATTAGATTGGGTAGATGAACCTTGCTGAGATTTCCAAGAAAAATTCGGGTGGTTCCTCCAGCCTGGATTATAAGTGTTGGAATAAGGATTATAAGGAGGCTTAGAGACACCCTGAGCAGCAAAGATTTATTCTTGGATGAATGGGGGAAGTTGGGCTGCTGTGGGGCAATCAGTTACCCCATGATCAGGGCTAGAACAAAGAGCACACATCTCTTCATGACTGGGAGCGGAGAATGGTTGAGGTCGAGGGGCTAAAGAAGAAGAAGGTTCATGCCTAGATAACAACTGATCTAGCATCTGAGTTACAAGATCAACCTTCTCTATCTTCTGTGCCAACAAATCCATTTTGTTCAATTTCTAAGTCAATGCATTAATGTCCATCCTGTTCTCACACTCACCTTGGCTCTTAACATCATAAAGTCTACCCCTCTTAGTCGGCACAATCATTCTCTCATAGGATGAGAGCGAGGCATGACTAATTAAATTCTCACTAAGTATTTCAAATAAATCGTAAGCCTCATCTTTGCTCTTACTCATGAATGCTCCCCCACATGATGCATCCACCATATGTCTATAATTCTCCGTCAAACCCTCATAGAATGCATGTACAATTTGCCATCTTGATAACCCATGGTGGGGGCATTTCTTCAATAAATCTTTCAGTCTATCCCACGCTTCATGGATATGTTCCTCAGGGTTTTGTGTGAATCTAGTAATTGCTCTTCTCATGGTATTGGTTCGTCCTATGGGATAGAATTTCTTCAAAAATTCTTTTTACATTTCTGCCCTTGTATCAATGGTCCTACCCAAGGCTCCTAACCAATATTTGGATTTATCCTTGAGAGAGAATGGGAAGAGAGTTAAGTGCAACGAAATGTACCGGTGGTTCGCGAAGCATCTGGCTTACCGGTAATCTCCCATTCCCGTCGTCGAGAGACTATAAGAACTATAGCCTAAGAGCATCATCAGAGAAATTCTGGATTTTAACAGTTGAGTAGATCTGAAGGAATTCATCAAGATGTTTGTAAGGGCCTTCATTAGAATTTTCATAGAAAGATGGCAACATTTGGATGGTACTAGACTTGATTTCATAATGAACCGCCTGGTTCTGAGGTGCTTGGACATAGAAGGACGGTTGGTATTGATTAGGCAAGAAATAGTCCTTCATTTTCTTTGGAGGATCAGGATTTTCGACCATTAGATTTTGGTGGTGAGGTCCTTGATTGTCGGCAATGATATCTTGTTGGAGATCGATCCCTGGATACAAGACTCTCTTAATTTCTTGAATGGGTCCTAGTAGGTTTAGATGTTGAGATCTTCTACCTTGCATGAACTAGGACGAAGAGAGAGATGAAAGAGATTTTTTTATGATGATTTTTGTTTGTTTTGTTTATTTTTTTGTTTATTTTTTTGTTTATTTTTTTTTTGACACAAAGTAGGACGAAGAAAGAGAAGATGAGGAATTTTTTATTTTTAAATTTTTTTTTTATTTTTTATACAAACACAAACAAGTTATCACACAAATTACCTAATGACCAAGATGTGACCTAGACCTACAAATTAGGTTTCACAAAATGGCTAAAGTGCAACTTGAGTTCACCGTCAATATTTCCACCGGTCAGGTAAGAGGTGGGGTAGTGGGAGGCTCCCCCTACTTACGTAGAGACCTAATTACAAATCACTAGCCTGCTTAAGGCGTTTGCCGTCCGACCGTCTTGCCTTAGGCACCGGTTTTCACAAGAGGGTAAGCCCAAATAACACAAGAACCACAGTGTGAACCTAGGGCCAATGTCTACTGAATTTTATTAGGGTCTAGGTGATGCAAAGATGAAGGAAATTATGATTTGTGGGCTAAGGAAGGGTGATGAAATCTCCACATTATCTTACTTATGGGTGTTGCCCTTAGAATATTTTAAAAATGATATGCAACAAATCAAGTTCAAACAAGGGGTTCTATGCACGTATGCATGAGCATGTGATTAAGAAACAGACTAGAAAAGAACTCACCTTGCCCCTCGCAATCTCCAAAATGCAATGACCAAAGTTAAACAACAAGGAAAAAGAACTTCTATCCTAAATGATGCATGACTTAGAACATGAAAGTGTGATTTCTACTCTTGGAATGGAGATTTTTATTGGGTTTAAGTGAAGAGTTTTTTTGTAAATTATTTTGTGAACCTATCTAACCACAATATGCAAGAATCATTAAGGAAATGACACAAAATGAGAGCAATAGGTTTGAAGACTTACTTGATGCGCAATCCCTCGTTCTCTTTTTTTTTTTTGAAATGAATGACAAACTCAAAAGATGAAAGAAAGAAATGCAAACTTACCTCTAATTTTTTGGATTTTATTTTTAACTTGTAAAAAAAAAGAAAAGAGAGCTTTATTAGTACACTATATACACAAGGAAAATAAAGTTCTTAAATCAAAAATCATCATTCTTCCCCGGTAATGGCGCCAAAAATTGATCACGCGAAAATGTATATCGTTACTACACACACGCTAACAATCTTAAAACCAAACTCGCACTAGATGAAAGAGAGACGTAATATGGTGGCGAGAAGGGTCGAATCCACAGGGAACAAGATATTTTTAAAGTTAAAAATCTTGTAACATTTTAGAAAAAATACTTGTGATTTTGCTTTGCTTAAAGAAAATAGTGAAATGAAGAACAAACCAAACACTTAATTAAAAACACCTATGATTATGCGCCTATCCTATAGAAATTAATTGCATGAAGTGAAAAGAAGAGATAGAGGAAGGGGGTAGAGATGGAAGAAGATCAAGAACTAGATCAAAAGAACAACTCTCTTCATTAACTTAAAAGAAAGAGTACATGAAGTGCAAGATAAGCTTACAACAAAGAGGCGACAAGATTACAATGAAGTAACATAACACAAAAGCAATAACAAAAAGAGGGGCCCTGAGATGTGAAGATAGTAGTAGCAATGGTGATGACGTCGTCGTCTCCTCCTCGCCGAGCCTTGGAGAGGATCGCTCCGCCTTGAAAGAGATCACCGTGGAAAGTGATGGATGAAGAAGCCATCGTCGTCCACGTCACGAGCCTTGGAACGTCGCCCGTCTTGATGTACACACTGCCATGAAAGGAGAGTTGTGGAGGATAAATTTTGGAGAGAAATATAGAGAGGAATGTGGAAGGGTTTGTGTGGAGATGAAGAAGGAAGAAGATGAGAGAGTGAAACAGTGGGAAAATAAATATAACTCGTAAACTAAAAAGAATTGAAGGAAGTGATAGAAGAAGAAAATCTAGATCTACAAAAGAGGAAGAACTTTAATGAAGAACGTAGAGAGAAATAAAGAGAGGATAGGCTTCAAAATTGAGGAATAACAGAAGCTAGAACCTCATATGAACAGTGAAATCGTAGGACAGCAAGTTGAAAAACGAGAAATAACATTCAAATCAGAAAGAATTAGAAGATGATGAAGAAGAAGAGGTTGTAGAAAACTTAAAACCAAAGAACTTTTATGAAGATAGTAAGATACGAAAATGACTAGAAGGGGGAGAAATAAGGGGAAGAATAGAGAGAAACATTGGTTCACAGATGAACAGGATAGCACAGTGAAAAATATAAAATACCTTGAAAATCAGAAGGAATTAGAAGATGATACAAAAGAAGAAGTAGTAGAGAACATAAACACAAAGAACTTTCATGAAGACAGAAAGAGGTGAAGAGGGACGGAAGAGGGCAAACTCGGTGAACTAAAAGATATGAGAGGGAGAGAGAGTGAAAAATTGCCAAAAGAATAACTCCCTTTCTCCTCCTTGTCATGGGCTATTTATAGGGAAAGTTGGGTAGATGAAGGGTAGAGATTGTATCAAAAGGAGATGGATGGCTAAGATTTAAGTGGAATATGATGTATGGAGAAGAGGAAAAGTAGGTGGGCACCCCCTTTCTTGGACTTTGGGCACCCCCTTTCCCAAAGCTCATCATGTCTCTCCTTTATTTCAAACTTTGAATTCAATTTTCCCTCCAACCGAAATATGTGTTTCTTTTCCTCAATTTCAAACTTTTGAAATTTCTTTTCCCTCCAATCAAAATATGTGCTTTTGACTTGGTCAATGTAGTGGTGACAGTTTTGCCCCCGGCTTCTTTTGTAATTATCTTCGGTGTCCTACACACATATTTGCACTTTAGTCCATAAAAATTACCACAATGTGCACATAAATCTCAAATGCTCATGATTATACAATGGAGAATTAATGCTCATGGCCCTCAATTTTAATTTATTATTAAATAAGATAATCGAATTAATCAATTTACGTGAAAGCTCCAATTTAAATGTGGAGTTGAGGTTAACTATGAAATATGCATAATTGCCTAATTATATGCACATAAAATGGTGTACATGCAATGAATTGTCATAAGAAATGGACACTTATCACATCCCGAGCATCCACCTCCAGCTTTGTTACCTCAGCAGCACGAGCAGATAGAGCGTATACTAGACGGGCATGTGACTACCACCCGGGGTGGAGTGTACCAACGCTATCTGGTGCGTTGGAGGGGACGGCCTGCATCCGATGACACATGGATCACCTGAGCAGAGCTACAGAGTATAGATCCAGATCTGTTGGATCGTTACCAGAGCGACCAGGACCCCTACTAGATAGGGTCAAGCTTCTCCCACCCGGGGAGAATTGGTGAGGACACTAGAGCCAGTCGCCGATATCAGACACGCAGCACGACTCAAGCGACTCCGACCTCTTTATGGTTGGGCGACAGCGTGGAGCCCCCGCCCGAGTATTGAGTTTTTATGTGTGGGACACTTGTATTTTATTTTGCCTTTATGTCCTTTGGTTTGTATTTACGTCCTTGTTTAATTGGGTGTGCAATTATAAGGCTTTATAAGCCAATGTGTTAGTCCATAGAAGTCCCTGGGTTTTCTTGCAAAAAAGCTCTTAGGTCTAGTAGGGGCCCCCACCCTCTTTCCCATTGGTCCACCTATGCCCTAGGGCCCATGTGGGGTTGGTCAACATCCTAGGTGGCATCTAGAAGGATTCCTTCCTTCATGGGTAAGGCAAGGGGACATGGGGGGATAAAAGTCAATGGTCTCTCCTTAATCCAAGGAGCTTGTCCAAGAGAGGGCGCCCCTCTCTCCTCATTTGTTTAATTAGCTGTATTTTTTACACCTCATGGGAGATCCCCATCCCGTAATCAATCCCTAGGTCCAAGGGTGGAGATGGTCTTTGTATTGTGATATATAAGGTTGTATTTTCTACATTGGGAATTAATGAAATTCATTTGGAAGAAAGAACTCCAAGAGCATGGTGCGCCTTCCCCCTTCCTCTCTCTTCTCCCTCCTCCAGATTTAGGGCTTAGGCCCCTTCTATCTTCTCCTCTATCTCTCCTCCTTCTATCTCAGCTGCTGCCAGTGCCGTTCATGCCGCCGACGAGCCGCCGTGATCAATCTTCCGAGGTGCTGTCCGGAGTATTGTCCTGCTAATCAGAGCCCCAAAGCAAGAATTCTCGTGCTCAAGCCCCAGATCTCCTGAAGCTGAAAGTTCCAGGGTAGGTTCCCCACGTTCCCCCAAACCTCCAAAAAAAACCCAGCCCAAAAATCCCTCCATTTCGATTTTTCCCATTTTCTTCTTTCCCCCCGTGTCAGATCTGTCCACTGTGCAGACTCCATTTCCGCAAGCCACCAACCGACCCCTTAGCCCCCCTTAACCTCCACCAAATCTCATGAACCTTTAACTGGAAGTTCTTCCCATTAAATCCCATCTCCCACATTTTTTTCATGAATTTAAAAATTTTCTAGATCACCCTAAAAATTCCTGAAAACCGCCACTTCCACTCTGTCCACAGTTTTCCAGGCCCGACCCCAGTCCACTAGAAAATCCACCAAACATCGATACCTCCATAAACATTCACATACAAAATATCCTCGTTCTCTTGACTTCCAGATCTACAAAATTCATGAAGACCTCTTTACCCAGATCCATCATAAACCCCACGGTCAACCCCTGTTTGCAGGAAACTCCCCTATTCACCCTGTCTGTCCCTGCCCTGTGAGCCAGCAGCTTCTAAATTCAGCCATGGTCAGCACAGAAGATTCAAAATTCCTTCTCCAGCCTGGGGTTGAAGCTCTCTGAGATAGCTTTCCAACGGTACCTGCCTCGCGTCTATCCGACGTCGGGGCTGATCGCAGTTGCCATTCTCGCCGGGTCACGCACAGTAAAACAGCATTTCCGGCTCGTGGACGGCACCCGACGACCACCCCCGAGGCGGCCGACCCGCCTTCCACTCGTCGGACCAGTGCGCCTCCATCCCCGGAGCCACCCATCCAAGACTCACCGATGCCACAGCATCCTTCCCGGCTTCCCCGGCCCGCCAATCAGGTCGTGGGCCCCACGAGTACTAGCGCTTGCCACCGTCAGAGCGGCCCCGAGTGCTGCCCGTCAACCCGAACGTGTTACTCCCGGGTCCCACATGTAGCCCTTTACCTCCCTGCGTGGAGTGGGCATAAATAATCAATTCTATAACTATTATTATTTGTTGTACCGGGAGTACGAGTTCGGCCAGGGTCGTCATCCCCACACCAGGAGCACGGAGGTACACTCGCCGCCCCCTTTTGTGCTTACTTTTCTAGTATATACTCTTGATGCCGCTGCTTGTGAGTGTGTTAGGCCCCTATATTGCTTGAGTTAGTCACCACTATAAGTTGAGAGTGCGAGACCCGTCCCGTGACTTGATCCGAGCACAAGAGTGAGTCAACCACCCAAGACTCAATGCCAGTTTCTAAACCGTGCAGATCGACTCGTTTCCCTCGCCGGGGACGACCGTGAGCGAGTGCTTCTTATTTGGGGCATGTTTGTCTCTTCAGGAGCCACGTTAGGTGCTGACTTGATCATGTTGTTGCTGGTCGCGTCGTCCCTCTAGTCGCGGTCTAGTAGAAGTCCAAGGTTCGCGTCCACAACATCGAGTCTCATCGTCAACCCGCATCATCAGGGAGTCAAAATTTCTTTAGAAAATGAAAAGATGAAAGAAATCCCTCAAAGCAATGTCTATTGCTTGAGGTTTATTAAGAAATACATGCACTTCAAGAAAGAAGGGGACAGAGTGATAAGAGACCTACCCGGTCATCTACTAGAACAACCAGACCAGCCAGCACAACAAGGGTTACAAGGTGATCAGCCAGCTCATGTTGAGTACTTTGAACAACATGAAGAACAGTTCCATATGGATGCTCACTATGATCAGGAACAGCAGCAGCAGGATGTGTCACAAGACACGTATTTTGGTCCCATAACATAATTTGGGATTCTTCTGTTGCATCCCTGTAGTTTTGATGATGTCAACTATTATGTCTCATTATATATATAACCTTGATGTATTTATTAATGATCTCATCATATATATATAATTATGAATTCTATCAGAATAGGCTCTGAAGATGACTCAAAAAGTCATGAAAAGACAGGCACTACTGTTAAGCTGAAGTGACAACAAGTCAACGCTACTTCAAATTGCAACTGCATTGAAAGGTAAGGTCGATGCACATTCACACTGATGCATATCAAGGTCGGTGCATATACCTTCTATTTGTCATGTAAGGTCGATGCACATTCATACTGTTGCATATCAAGGTCGGTGCATATCTACATTATTGTCTGTCAAGTCAGTGCATACATTATGTTTAGTTCAGAAGGTCGATGCACATGTAGAGTCTCGGTCATAACAGGTCGATGCATGTGCACTCACATAGTTAAGCAGGTCGATGCACATTCAAGCTTTCTGTCTACTAGGTCAGCGCATCAGTGTTATTCATGATAATTAGGTCGATGCATCTCCTTGTTGATGGGGACATTGAAGCAAGACCACTAACTTTTTTATTTACATTTATGTCCTTGAGTTAATCGGGTTTGCAATTGTACGTCATTATTAGCCAATGTGTTAGTCCTTAGAAGTTTTTGGGTTTCTTTAAAAAAGGCCACATAGGCCCGGCGGGACCCCCACCCTCTCTCCCATTAGTCCACCTAGGTTCTAGGGCCCACCAGGGGTTGGTCTTTGGTCCATGGGAGAAGGTTGACTAACAAGTAAAATGCCATTTCTCTTCCTTGCCCACTTGCCAAGGGCGCCCCCCTCCTTTGTATTTTTTTATTTTTGGTCATTTTGACCACATGGGAGAATAATCCCCCATCCCCAATTTTCCCCTCCCTAACCCTAGATCTGAGGTTAGTTTAGGACTTTTAGTTAATCTTATAAAACCCTTGTATTTTGTGAATTCCATAACAATTAATGAAGAAAATTTTCATTTTTTGCTCAAGAAGGCCAAGGGCGCAGACCTCTCCCTCTCTCCACCCCCTTGCAGCTGTGAAGGCAGATCTTCTGAGGTGTGAAGCCTCCCCATCAACCCCTCTCTAAGTGAGAAGCTTAGCACCGCCGCCGTCGCCTCCATCAAGCCACCATCGCATCACCACTGCATCGCCGTCGGAATTCTGTTCACCCCTGGACAACAAACTATTACCCGATTTTTATCTCCCAATCAGGAGATTTGATCGAGCTCAAATTTTGAGGTTGAGTTCCCCACGAAATCCCCCCTCTCCAAAAATATTTCCAGGTTATTCCTCTATCGTTTGATCCCCGTTCCACCATAGTCTTCCTTGGTCTACACAATCTATCCCTGTGAAGATCTGTGTTCCAGCAAGCCATATCTTCACCCTCCCCCCCCTTACCAATTTCAGATCGATCTAAAATTTGGACTGGGATTTCTGTCCACCAAAGCCTTCTTCCAAATTTTTTTTCATGATTTTATGAGTTTGTTTGCCTATCCAAAAATCCACTATAAAATTTGAAATCTGTTCTGTCTCCTGCAGTCCAAATCCGATCTCCACCAGCCATAAAATTCATTTCCCCTGTTAAACCACCTCAGAAAAATACACAAAAATTATTTTCGTGTTCCTTACTTCCTCATCTATCATCCATAAAAATTTCAAGCCCTAGATCCATTGTTTATGTCTCGATCAACGTGCATCATCTGGCAGATCTGAATCTGCCCAATCAAATCTGAGCTCAGAAGGCAGCATGTTCATAAATACCCCACGAAAAACCCAGTGCCATAAAATTTTCTGTAATAGCCTATGTTCATGGGTCTCTGATAGGGCTTCGCAATGGCGCCAGTTTCACGTCAATCCAACGTTAGATCTGACCGCATCAATTTTTACCGCCAGGTCGCGCGGTTCTGAAACTGGAACACAGGCTCGGGACAGCAACCTGCAACACCCGACGAGCTGAGTCGCCCAGCCTTCCACAAGGCATTCCAGCCAGACCGCCTTTCAGGGAGCGATCCTCCAGGAGTCCCCCTCACAATAGGACCAACCCCGCCCCAATCGGCCGTCCGAGCAGAACGTGGTCCCCATAACCGTCAGCCCGTGCCGTCCGGAAAGCACCGACGGAGCAGTCCACATTGCTGCCCGTCAACCAAAGTTCGCTATTCTTAGGTTATTATTATCGCCCTTTACCTCCCTGGGTGGAGTGGGCAATAAAATCCTTGCTGTAATTAAGTTTTACCATTGTATCGGGAATACGAGTCTTGGCCGGGGTTGCCTTCCCCACGCCCGGTAGCATGGAGGTATCGTTTCCGCTCCCTGTTGACACCTATTTTTTGTCGATAAGTTGAGTCATTTCTCTTACTCCCATTTATTGATGCCTCGAGTTGGCCGTTACTCGTTGGGCTATTTACTGGCATGTTTTGGGCAGATTTTATGAGCAGCCTCCCTCCCTAGCTAGGTCCGAGTTGATTCAGGGCTTAATGGGCCTTGATTTTGGTTGATTGAGCTTTTCTATAAAGTTCAAGCGCCCATATACATGTACGGTCAACCTCTAGCCGTTCAACCCCTGTGCGGTTGATACTGGGTCGTCCAAACATTTAACGGGTGTTTTAGTTAATTTCCTGAATTATCACCGACAAGCATATATACGGCCTAGGTTTAGCCGCATAAGGCCATTGTGTGGTATATACTAAGCCATCTATCTCTCAAGCGTCCTAACGCCGGTTCAGATAATTACCTATTTATCTTCTTATTTGTGATTTATCGCTGACAAGGCTGGTGCGGTCATGATTTAGCCGCTCTTATGCTGAACGGTTGTGCAGTAACCATTCATCTATGAGAGTCCAACGGTGATTTCTTCGGTTGGTTCAGTTGATAATTTGACCTTATTTCCTTATTGGATTTTCCACCGATAGGTAGGAACGGCCCCTTTATGACCGCTCATCTAGTTATGCGGTCTATCGTTAGACCGTTCATCCTCTCGAGTCAGGAAGTGGTTAAGACTTTCTTCTATCCATTCGTGGCTTTTCTCCCAACTTTCTCCGATGATTTCTCCACGAATCATTAACCATTTTCAATGCCATTTCTTCCAAATGAAAGATAATTAAACTATCTTCATCTTTTATTTAATAATCTCGACCTAAAAATGCCTTAAAACCCTAATTTTGGGGTTAGCATTTGGGTGCTCTATAAATAGACCCTAAAGGCTTCCTTTGAAGGGGGGGGGAGATTTTTGGTCGACGGTGAAGCCCTGTCGAATCGTTGAGTGACCTACCACCAGGAAGGGAGGCCTTCTACGTCCACACAGGCCTCCGGTTCAGGGAGCATTCTATTTTGAGTCATTGTTTCATTTAGTCTCATTGTTCTTGTTTGTTTGCATGCATCTCTTCTTCCTCGTTTCCCCCAGGTTTTCTTACTCTCATTCACACACACCCTTCTATGTTTTTGACGCCCCTAGGGGTTTAAAACCCCCCACGTATCCCCCATTCCTTTTGGTTATGTTCATTCCTTTCCGTTCTAGCATTTACTACGCTTCATAGTTCTAATATTGGGGTTTCTCTTGTGTTTTCTACATTTCTTGCAGGTCAGCGATGCACTAGCACGAGGCCCATCCTTTCTGGCCGGCCGGAAAGGGTGGAGGTTGAGCTTTCACATCTTAAGGCGTGATGGCATTGGGCGGTTCTATCCTGTCCATCCTAAGGGAAGTGTGGCTGGTATTTCACCGTTTGTTTTATTCCCACGGCCGGTCCTGAACCGTTCTTCCTCCATCGCACTTCATCCCGTGTTCCACCCCAGCACTGACGAGCGGTCTGTCGAGCGGCTACGCATCCTTAAGGCGGTTCTTTACAGGCCGCGCATCCCTGCAATGCTGATTAAAGGCGAGTGTCTCCCTTTCTTTTCCAAGGTACGGCGTGTTCATCGCGTTTGGCATCTTGGTGGCCATCACACAGGTTCACATACTTTTGTCCCCTTCTACCTTTCATTTATTTCTCACATTGATTTAGTAGAAGGGATAGGAAAGACTTTTAAGCCGATAGGGAAATAAATATCTACATCCCCATTTTTTGGCAATCACGGTGGGACACCTAGTGCCCATCGTGTTAGTGGCTTGCTGACCCTCTCCTTTGCTTTGTTAGTCCTCGTTCTTGAGTGGTTTCAGGTCAATCTTTGTTGTTCACGTTTCTGTCCTCTGGAACTTGTGTGGTTCTCCCAAAGCCGTCCAATGGATTCTGCGGCCGAAGACTCACCACTCTTCCCTTCGGACAGTGCCATTCCTTCTGCCACCCTGCTGCCTCCAGCGGTCTTCTACCACCCGTACATCATTCCGGTAGTCTATCACCGGCCGCCCGAATTCCAGGCTCAGGTGCATCTCTACCTTCACACTCCTAGTTTTCATTGACGTTCTGCCGTTGCTGCAGGCCTGTTCTAGAGCCCGTACGGTCTATCGTGAGACCGTCCATCCAGGTACGATTTTGCCTTTCACCAGTCTATTTTTCTGTCAGTATTTGTCGTCACTCCATGCCAGTGAACGGTCCACCCAGGACCGTCAACCTCCCTGTGCGGTCTCACAGAGACCGTCCTTGTCGTGCTATAGTGCACCCAAGCCTCATCTTGGTTGCCATGCCATATTATTTTTGTGATATTTGGTGTTGTTCTGATCTCCCCCTGCTGTCATTATATTGTTGCAGGATTGTGTTCATTTCATTTTCTCATACTTGCTCGATCATTGTCTGCTAGATCTAGGCTAGCTTTGCATACACTCCGGTACGCATAGGGGCACCGAGGTGGGGTTTCCTCTCCTCTCCATACTCCTTGGAGCCGACTAGGTGACCTTACCGAGGGCCTCCGTAAGCCCCCGTGAGCCGTGGATTCCCACACGGACGCCGGGCAAGTTGTACCATACCTTCCCTCAGTCTAGGGCTTTGCATCCGTAAGAGAAAGAGTCCCTTAGATTCACCCAGTTTCCCATTCTTATCCTAGTTAGGTACCTTGTGGTTGAGTGAATTCATATAGTAATTAACCCACTAAGGTCCTAAAGAGGAACTTATAAAATTTTCGTGCATCATTTATAACCTGGGTGTTTAATTGGTTGATTCTTCTCTCATCTCTCCCCTCCATTGTGTGTTGACTCCATATCATTTTGTTAATTAGGCCCATATATTAGTTCATCTTTGCGTCCCTCCATTTAGTTACATTTGTCCTAGGTTCGTTTCTATCCTTGTATTTCTTTGAAATTCACTGTATAAAGTCTCCATTTCTCCCATGGAGCACTTCTCTTCTGTCCAGTATCCGTCATCTTCCTTGTCCTCTTACCCCCGCGTGGATTCCTCTTCCCACGTGGGTCCATCACCTCATTCATCTAATGGGCCTTATTCTCTTCACGGGCCTTCTTCTTTCAACGTGCCTACTCCCTTTAACGGGCCTTCCTATCCTGCCCGTGCTGTTGCTGGCCCAATCAATTCTCATCCCCACATACATGATCCTTCAGGCCCATATATCCTTCTACTCCCGGAATGGGCTTTCCTTCTTCTCAGGCTGGTTCCCTTTATTCGGCCCATCATCATCCTCGTCTAAACTTTCACTCTCTTGCTCATGATGGCCCACATTCTTCTCGAACTCTTCCCACCGAGGAGATGATCGCTCAAGCCCAATGCCAGCTTGATGAAATACAGTGATGAATTAATCCCCAAACTTCTTTGGATGCCCCGTTTGTCTTTCAAGGTCTTCAACTTCCACCACGTTCACATGTTCCGGCTTATCGTCGCTATGGTGAAGTCGGTGACCCCTACGTGCATTTGAAGGAGTTCATTTATGAGTCGGCCCAATTCTGACATGACCAATGTTTAATGGCTTATCTGTTTGGCCTATCGTTAGAAGGCCCGGCTCGGGATTGGTTCTTTTCATTGCCGCGAGAGCAAGTGGTGAATTTTCAAGCCATCCAAGCAAGATTTATTCAGCAATTTCGAGACCAGGTCGGGCCCAAGTACTCTATGGTAGATTTGGCCCAAGACAAGATGAAGTCCGACGAAGAATTCTCCACGTTTACCGACCGCTGGCGTCGCCTAGCCGCGCAAGTTCCGGGGCATATTCCGGACGGCGAGCAGATTAAAATGGTTATTTCTAATGCAACGCCCGAGCTCAAATGCATCTTAGCCCTGAACGATATCACCTCATGGCAACAACTCTACAGCCAAGCTCGCTTCATTAGCGAACAACTCCTAGTTTCCCTTGACCCCGAGTCCCCTTCACCTTCTACGCCCACGTATGCCTCCTATCCATCATCTCCCACATATCCTTCCACGAGTCAGCCCTCCACCACATATCCTTCCACGAGTCAGCTTTCTGCTCCCTCACACCCACATACCTCCACATGTCGCTCCACTACATCTCCCTTCACAAGTAAGCCCTCCGCTGTTTTATTTCCCCACACCTCTCCACTTTCGGTCAAGGAAACGTCACACCCCGAGCGGGTGGATGCCATCCATTATATTCCCACTCCCTCCACGCCTCTACATCATTCACTTACTATCCCTCAGCCTTCACCTACGCAATTCCCCTTGCCTACGCAACTACCATCCCAACTACCCTCTCATACCCCTCGGCACCCACCTTGCCCGAAGCGGGCTCCTCACTCTCCGTTGCCAAAATCATTCACGGATATTTTCAAGGCTTTGATGGCCACCCATGCGTTGCTACTCCCCCCGGTTATGCCTCGCCAACTCGTGGTCTAAAATTTATTCCAGTTTTATGATTTTCATCGTCAGCAGGGGGATTTGGTCGAGGATTGCCTCGAGTTTCTGGAACTTGTTTATGGCCTGGAAGATAATAAGAGGATCGATTGGGCCGCCATGCATGAAGCTATTCTAAATCTCCGTAGCAAGTAGCAGTAATAGCCGCCGCCCAAGTAGCCGTCTCCACTACAAGACTAGGGGCACCCCTGCGATCACTCATCTAGCGATGCACCTGCTCCGTCACCTGTTCCCTCCCCTATGCCTTTGTCCACCTCGTTGCCTACCTCATCACCCTCTTTATCTCCACCTACCCCCTCACCTTCACTGTCTCCTATCTCATCTTCATCTTTTCCACAGACCCAAGCCTCTGCTCAGGCTAGTGCTCCCACTTCTTCTTTCCCCATTTCCAGCACCGCTTCTACTCCCGACGCCGCTAGACGCGTCGTGTCGATACGTCGAAGGTGAGCGTCATGACTCTCCACTTCCTTCGCCTCACCACCACTATTACCATCCTCACCTCCACTACCTCCATCGACCACATCACCCTCTCCCTCATCTCCAATACCCCTCCCGCCATCACCATCATCATCACCGTCTCCTCTCCCAGCGACCCCTCTTCCATCACTTCCGCCATCTCCACTGTCTTTGCCCTCCCCTTTGCCATCATTGCCCGAGCTTGAGCATGCTATACCTTTACCCTCTCCTATGCCTCCACCTTTGCCTTTACCCCCACTTACACCTTCTAAACCTTCACCCACGCCTTCCAAGCCTTCTCCACCCCTTTCTCCATCCCTTTCCACCCCACGGAGGGGGTGCGCGCTGTCTTTGGTGCCCCTCGGGTTTGGCCCCCAGGGAGATGATGAGCCAAGCCAGGTTTCGATGGTGCATTTCAAGATTCAGGATGTTATTTCCCGCATGCCAATCCGAGTCCTAGTCCCTGGCTGTTTTGGGGATGATGAGCGTAAATTTCCTCTAGAGATGGTTGCTAAAAAGGGTTCCCTTGCACTAGTGCCAGTTTCATCACAAGCGAGGCCGGTGGCAATCTAATTGTTTGTCGGAGGATTCACTATTGATGTTGTTATTACTCCTCGCTTGATTACTGTTCAGTTCACTAGCCAAGAAGGGTTCTTTACTCAGATTGTGCTAACTC